>JAPPVO010000029.1:27268588-28498684 GCA_030407325.1 Camellia japonica | reverse complement strand
AAAAACATAATTTTATACTTAATCTTCTCCATTATACTTCATAAATTACTATCTTTGAATTAAATATTCAATTGTTTATTCTTATCTATGTCATCTAATAAATGTATAAATCTATATATATTTTGCATATGTACCCCACATGTAATGTCCTACATTTTTTTAAAATTTCCGTGTTTGTGTCGTGTGACTCGTGTCAAATATCTGTGCCCTTGCTCCTTAAAGAAACAGTCATAATAAATTTTAAACCATGGCACGAACAAAAATTGACAAGAAATAAGAGACATTCGGAACATGATTTATTACCTCTAGAAAAGGATTCATTTAATAAAATAAGAACAAGTAAAACATTAGGATTGCTCAACAAGGAATAAGTTATGACCCAACATGGAGTTTGTGACCCCAAACACTTTTATTTGTACCGACTAATATCAAATAGATACTTGTTGGGTCCAAAACAACTAAACATTAAAGATTACAGAATTAAGCTTGGCTTAAGAAATTAGTCTCTAAATAAAAATGCATAAAAATACATATTTATACAGAACCTTGACCAATTCATTTTTGGTCACCGAAGTGGAGCATGCGTCAAACCTTGCAACAAGGCAAATGACTCGAAGCACACACCAGGCACACTTACATTTCACGATCTTAATCAAACCAATGACTACCAAAGTGGAGAACACATGGGAGAAAGAAGTGGGAAGCACAGACAAAAAACACTGGAAACATGAACCGGTACATTAATTCAGAATTCAATTTTGTTTTGATAAGCAAGCAAAGATCCCATAAACTAAAACACAATTTATTCAATTGAGTAAGGAATACAAGGGGTTCTAAAGGACACCAAAATATGAACATTAGGGATCTATTAAACAAATCTCATAAAAATTATTATTCTGATATAATTAATAAAAAATGGAAAATTTTCACACAAAAAATAGTTTGAATTTAGAAAGATAAAAAAAAAAAAAAATTATGAAGACAGAGAAAAACAAAGCTACAAATAGTATTTCCTTTATTGTTCACCTTTAAAACTTAACCAAAGTCACAAAATAATTAAAACAAGACAAATTTTGGTGGTTGCAGTCGTGCATGGAACCTCAAAGCCATCGATTTGACCTCAATGTCGTCTATTAATCATTATTCAATTAGTATGACCAATCATGGAACCTTGCTAGCCTTAAAGAAAGCTTGCCACTGTCCAATGAAAAATCAATGGCACCTCATCATACTAATCAAAGCTCAGAAAAAGCAACAAGTGATCTGCTCATACACTACCAATCAATTTACAGTAAGATACTGATCTTTTTTATTGAATTGGATAGCCATTTCGTAACAAATACCACTCATTCAATGATAACTTGCCATTCATAAGCGCTGGAACTTTTAAAGCAGCCATTCATGCCAAGAGCATCCCTTATAACTAATGAGCGTCCATGTATGCCAGACATTTTGGCAAGCTTCTATGAATATTATCAAATTGCTACCAACCCTAGCAATCCACCATCAATGCCAGCAAGCCTCCACAGCTTCAATTTTCTTTCCCTTATCTTCGACTTCAGGAGAGAAATGTTAAAATATAATCTGCCATAGTGTTCATTAAGGAAAGAACCAAATGCATTCAGGTGCCGATCACAAAATGCAACTAAAAACTGTGTAAATATATATAGATATATAGTCTATTACAGTTCTTGTGGACCCAACCTATGGTGTGTGAGACCTGAATTGGAATATTCCAATCTGCGTCTCTTGGCATATTGGTAGGGTTCCTAACATTTGGTGGCATAGAAGGCTCCACGTCTGAGTTTGAGTCACGAAAGGGGCAACTTGAGCAGAGTGTGAGCCATCAAAAGACAAACATTCTGCCAGAGTGAAAGCTACGAAGACAAGAGCGAGAGTCATTAAGGACAAAAACTGAAAATGTGGTGATCAATTAAGGTCCTGTGGACCCAAACTGTAGCATGGGACACAGGTCGGACTATTCCGGAATGCAAAACGTACATAAAACTTGATCTCACGCATTCACACGCGTTCCATTAGACCTAGGCATTTTGATCAGGTTCCTATGTATACATACACATGTAACTAAATATTAAACTTGAGCTGCACAAAAATCAAGCAAGCAATTTAGAATGACTATTATATCTCAACATGCAAAGAAAGGAAACATCATAACTACCAACCCTGCCAAAACTTGTGACAAAAACGAAAGTGATTCCACCATAAGGCATGCACATTATCAAGGCATAATTTACAAATCAAGAACCATGAAAAATGAAACTTAAGCATAGAAGCAGTAACAAATTTAACATTGATGTAACAATTTGAGCAACCCAGATCAGCAAATTCATAAACTCATGCACCACAACATTGAAACAAGAAAATTGAAGAAAAAAATAGTCAAAAAATTAGAGAGAAAATACAAAGATCTTACCTTTTTATCTTCAGACAAAGGCAAGAAGGACTGTTTCTTGGCACTAGCAGCGGTGGGTGAGATGGAGCTAAAATGACGCCGTTTCCGGTCTGGTTCACCTGTGCTCCCCATTAGCAAACCTACCAAACCCTAGTCCTCTATCTCCACTAACATTCAAGCACACAACAATTGGTCTCAATCAAAAAAACCCTAGATAATACACTACAGATAAATATATATAAGTATATATATATATATAATTCTGAAAACCCTAATTCAAGGCAATCGAACTAACGTCTAGTTCGAAACTCAAATTTTTCAGAGATTGAAAGAATCAGAGTATAATTTGCATGAATTATGGTCACTCTCTCTCTCTCTCTCTCTCTCTCTCTCTTTCCCCTCTCTCTCTCTCTCCCCGTCGCCTGTCTCTGTAGCTCACACGAAAGTAATCTGATATCTCTCTCTTCTTGTTTTAGAGGGGAGAGAGAAGATGGGAATTTTAGAAATATTGTGAGGGTAGTTTCGGCATAATATATATGTAACCGTGCAATCACCGTGCACTGGCTGATCGAGGACATCGAAGGTTCACGTTACGTCAAATGGACGAGTAGAGCGGTGACCCAGGCCTCTTTGGCAATTTAGAATTTTAACTGAAAAAATTACGATATTATTATAAATTATTACATTTTTTTTAAAATTAAAAATTTATTAAAATAGTCTACTCGCAAACTAAGCTGCTAAAATCGAGGCTTTTCTCATATTAAACCAATTTACTATCTTAATTTTCAAATTAGGCTTAGTTTGGACAGAATTTTTAAACTAGGCTAAAGCGCTATTACAAATCACGCTTTCACTGTTTGGAGCAGAAAATTTGGTGAATAGTGAAAGAGCTATTACAAACTACGCTTTTAATTAAGAAAGCGTGGTTACAAACCACGCTTTTAATATAAATTTCTTTTCTGAAGAAAATGTGGTTACAAACCACGCTTTCACTGTGCATATTGTTTAAATTTTTTTTCCTAAAGAAACGTGGTTCTAAACCACGCTTTCACTGTGCATTTTGTTTTTCTGAAGAAAACATGATTCACAATCACGCTTTCACTGTTCACTGCAATAAGTGTGGATTGAAACCACGGTTTCACTGTTCACTACAACAAGCGTGGATTGAAACCACGTTTTTACTGTTCATTTAAATTTTATTTTATTTTATTTTATTAATTTTTTTAAAAAATTTTTTTTTTTTATTGTCATTGTTTTGGTGATAATGTAATTCATAAATTTTTTTGGCTTTTCTAAAGCCGTTCTCATGTTAAATTTTTTTTTTCTTTTGTCTTTATTTTGGGTTAAAAGATGTAATTCAATATTTTTTTTTGCTTTACTAAAGCCGTTTTCATGTTTTTTTTTTTTTTTTTTGTCTTTGTTTTGCGTTAGAAGGTGATAATGTAATTCAGAAATTTTTTTTAGCTTTACTAAAGCCGTTTTCATGTAAAAATTTCTTTTTTTTCTTTTTGTCTTTGTTTTGGGTTAGAAGGTGTTATTCAGAAATTTATTTTGGCTTTACTAAAGCCATTTTCATTTAAATATATATATTTTTTCTTTTGTCTTTGTTTTGGGTTAGAAGGTAATAATGTAACCTACACAATTAAATAAAGAAAATACGTAAAATAGTATTTTCAGGTTAATATAGTCATTTTGTCTTTTATTTGAGAGAACATAATCTTTTCATTTATTATTTTGAAGTCAATAGAAATATTTTTTTTGAATAAAATAGAGTCAAAATTTAAAAAAAAAAAATTGAATAATTTCATTTAGTAGAGATTAGTTTCATGAAATTTAACTTAGGAAAAAACGTTAATCTTTCCATACACTTAGTATTTTTAATTGAAATTCATATTTGTCATTTTTTTGAAAGATAAAATTGACTTTAACCCCCTTTGCTTTACTCCATGTGTGATTTACTTCTGATATTTGAAAATAAGAACATAACCCCCTTATGACCTAGCACATGTTTCACATTTGATGTTAACTTGGATTGAACGTCTGACGGTATACTTCATTTAGTCCACAAACCACAAGAACATTATAGTTATTTCCAAATCATATGGATAGTTTGCACATACACGTTGAAGTGAAATTTGCCCTTTATTAAATATGCACAATGTCTACACCTAGAGGGTAAAATAGTATAGTGAAATAAATCAGGTGACAAATACCATTTCTCATACAGTATAATAGACGGCAGATTCAAGTATACAAACCCCACCTTGATATTACCAAGTGAAATACTGAATAAAGGTGTATATATATCTAGTACAATTATAAAGAGAAGTCTTCTCTGGGTGTTTATGTCTCATGTTTTGGGTTTTTGAAAAATACCCCTATATCAGTTATATGGGTAGTTATGCACTAAATTCAATTTTTTATTTATTTTTTTTTTTTTTCAAATCTCTCAACTTTTGAATTTTTCAGATTCATTTCAATTTTCAGATTTTGAATTCAATCATACAATTTACAGTCTTATTTTCTGAAACAAAATGATCATATATATGTAAGCATGTGGACTTCGAATTGAAATTGTCAGTCCACCTTAATTTTCAATTCATGAATTTCATAATATGAATTTCAATTCTCAATTCGCAATTAGCAAGTAAAAAATAATAAGCAAAATATGAATTTCTTAATATGAATTTGAATTCTCAATTCTCATAATATGAATTAGGGTTTTGAATTCACAATATGAATTTCATAATATAAATTTCAATTCTCAATTCAATTCTCAATTCTCAATTAGGGTTTTGAATTTCATAATATGAATTTCAATTCTCAATTTTTAATTCTCAATTCCTTTTATTAACAAGCAAAAAATATAATTTCCAATTCAAAATTCAAAATTCACAATTCAAAATTCCAAACCCTAATTTCAAAAAATATAGACAGGATTCACAATTCAAAATGCAAAAAATATAAACACGATTCAAAATTCAAAACCCTAATTTCTGAAACCATAAGCATAATTTCTGATTTCACAATTCAAAACCCTAACATTTTATGATTTCATAATTTCATAACCACACATTTAAAACCCTAACACATTTCATAATTCAAAACCCTAACACATACAATTTATGATTTCATAATTTCAAAACCCTAACACATACAATTCAAAACCCTAACACAAGCATAATTTATGATTTCATAATTTCATAACCACACATTTCATAATTGAAAACCCTAACACATTTATGATTTCATAACCCTAATTTCTAATTTCATAATTTATGATTTCCGATTCAATTGAAAACCCTACAAAATTTTCACAATTCAAAACCACAACATTTTTTACCAATTTAAAACCACACATTCACATTTTAACAATTACAATAAACACATAAAATTCAAATGAGAGAGAGAGAGATAGATGCCATACCACGGACAGAGAGAGAGCAGAGACAGAGAGTGAGAGCAGAGAGAGAGTCTGAGAGTAGAGGGAGACCGAGAGTGAGAGTTTGAGCGCAGAGGGAGAGCGAGAGCAAGAGTGAGAGCTGAGCAGAGGGGAGAGCAGAAGCGAGAGTCTGAGAAAAACGTAAGTGTAAAAAACGTGATTGCAAATGAGGGGGCTTTGGGGGTTTTTATATAAGTTGTAAAAGCGTGGTTTCAATCCACGCTTTCATTTATCAACAGTGAAAGCGTGATTGTGAATCACGTTTTCTTAACAAAACAAATATGCACAGTGAAAGCGTGACTGTGAATCACGTTTTCTTCAGAAAACAAAATGCACAGTGAAAGCGTGGTTTAGAACCACGTTTTCTTCAACAAAAAAAAAAAAAAACAATATGCACAGTGAAAGCGTGGTTTGGAACCACGTTTTCTTCAGAAAAGAAATTTATGTTAAAAGTGTGGTTTGTAACCACGCTTTCTTAATTAAAACCGTGGTTTGTAATAACGCTTTCACTATTCATCAAATTTTCTGCTCCAAACAGTGAAAGTGTGATTTGTAATAGCGCTTTAGCCTAGTTTGAGAATTCCGTCCAAACTAAGCCTAGTTTGGGAATTAAGATAGTAAATTGGCTTAATATGGGAAAAGCCTTGCTAAAATCGGATGGGAGTGTGGATAGGGAAAGGACGATTTATTCCCTATTTTTGACTATATGCTCTATTTGGTTTATTTTGTTCATGAATTTAGAAAAAAATTTAAAAATAAAAATAAAAAAATAAATGAAATATGAATAAAACATAATTATATTTTATATATTTTTTACACATTTTTTCTTTTTATTTTCAAATCTCTACACAGTGTAAATGAGTTGGAATGAAATGTAATGATCATTTCTTAGACTCTCAGATAAGTTCATTAAAATGAAGTGAAATAGAATAATCATTCTATCAAAATGTTCATTCATTTGCTTGGTTAAATTAAAAAAATAATGACAAATGTATTACAAATAGAATCACCTTTCACTATTTTAAAGAAATGAATCATAATTTCATTCAATTTCCTCTAATTCTAATGAACCAAATAGAGTGTCATATGAATAACCATTCCTTTAGAATGAGAAATGATGATTTAGGCCAAGTTTGGCATATATCTTTTTATCTTTTTTTCATCACATCACCTATCTATTTTTCTGCATATCTTTTCGTAAAAAGACAAAAAGTATACTTATTTAGGTCATCTCAAACAACCCCTTAATTTGTAATGTATTTTGTCATTATTTTTTAGTCAACCAAACATGAGAATGAACATGTTGACAAAATAATAATTTCATTCTGTTTATTTCAGTAAACTAAATACCATCTACGGATTGCTTGAGAAGTGACTTTTTTTTTAATGATTTTTTTATTTTTTGAAGAAAACATGTAAAAAACAATTATGATAAATCTTAAGTATTTTGTATAATGTTTTAACTTTTTAACTTTCTTAACTAAAATGTTCAATTTTCAAACCGGATTTGAGATTAGATACATACTCATTTATTGTAATTTATTACCATTTACCATTTACCATTTACTCACAATTAGTTTCACTATCATTGTCAATAAACAATCAAAAATAGTGTATTCATATCGGAGCTTTTTGACTTAAGCTTTTCTACATACTAGACACTATGAATACTGACAGGTATGCTTTGAAAATCAATCTGTTGTAAATGGAGACAAAGGAAAACTGAAGAAATATAGTTATATAAAGGTAATTGATAGGGATAATTTGGAAAGATAAAAAGTGTGATGGAGAAAGTGTTCATATCAAGAAATCTCAATATTTTATTTGGGAGGTAATTTACAAATAGAATTTATGTACAACAATATATGATCATTTATCTTTTATTTTATTTTCAAATAAAACATCTATTATTATTATAACACATAACTTTTAAGATTATTTATATCAAGACAAACTTGTATATTTTGACTTTCTAATTATAAAAATATATTATTTCCACCTCCTACAAACCTCTTCTAAGCCACCTCAAATTTTTATTACCCTCCGTTCTGAAATATTAGTCTCTTTGAGAGAATCTAACTTTTTTAAGTAGTACAATTATTATATTTATATTTCAAAAATATTTACTTTTCAAAACTATCTTTTGATTTAAAATTAAAATAGTACAATTTTTGTTAGGAATATCAGTTGTCATAATTATACTTTTTATGTATATTAATGTGAATAAATTTAAAAGAATGACAAAATAAAATAAAAAAATCATGTTATTTTAGTCCTTAATTTTTGAAAATTAACTAATATTTTGGGATAATAAAAAATAAAATAAATGACTAATATTTTAAGAGAAAAAGTGTACAATTTTTATAATTAAGGAGTAAACATATACGAGTTTATAAATTAGGAAGTAAAGTAATATTCATAAAAATTTACTATAATTAATCATAATTTTAACATTATCACTTATACATCATTCTAATTGAATTCTTATAAATGAAATTTATGCTTATAAAATGGTTTTTCATATTGGTTGGTTGGTATGTGAATTGCGTTGCCTCCGGTGGTTGAATCAGTTAGAATGTTATTGTGCATATGCACTGCGGGCCCACTACGGGCCTGTTTTCGAGGGCCGGGTCAAGACCTCATAGAAACCACCACCAAATGGCATAGACAAATATCACCTATTAAAATGTTATAAGTTATTTTCCATCAAGTAAATGATTAATGTGTTATGTAGGTGTGGGGTTTACAAAATTACGGACTCCATACTCATATGAAATATTTGATCATTTGTTTGGTAGAAAATTTGATATCTCTAATATTACCTTTTTGACATATTCTTTAATATTAAATTTTTTTAATAAATATTTTGAAAGTAATGATTTTTAAAAGGAAGATTGACCAATAAGTCTCATATTTTAGACTTATAATTCATATAGTCTCATATTTTTTCTTGTGATCCATTTAGCCATTTTGGATGTGTAATGACTCACTTGCCCACCACATTGGAGTGTCACATTTAAAAAAAATACACTAAAGAGTTTTTAGTGTCACATCATACCCGTCACGGCAGAGTGATACATTTGATAAAAGTACACTAGTAAAAAGTTTTTAATTTTTTTAGAGTGCCACATCATACCCGCCACATTGGAGTGTCACATGTCACGTTTGGGAAAAATACACTAAGGAGTTTTTTTATTTTTTTTTAAGGTGTCACATTATACCCGCCACGTTTAAAAAAAGTACACTAAGAAATTTTTATTTTTTTGAAGTGTCATATCATATACACCACGTTGTCACATTTGGAAAAAGTACACTAAGGAGTTTTTATTTTTTTAGAGTGTTACATCATACTCGCCACGTTGTCACGTTTGTAAAAAGTACACTAAAGAGTTTTTAATTTTTTTTTGAGTATCATATCATATCCGCCACACGTTGTCACGTTTGAGAAAAGTACACTAATGAATTTTTATTTTTTTTGAAGTGCCACATCATACTCACCGCGTTGTCACTTTTGCAAAAAGTGTACTAAAAAGTTTTTATTTTTTTTAAAATGTCATATCATACCAATCATGTTGTCACGTTTGAGAAAAGTATAGTAAATTTTTTTTTTAAATGTCACATCATACCTGCCACATTGTCACATTTGGAAGAAGTACACTAAGATTTTTTTTTTTTTTTTTGAATAAAAGTTTTGGAGTGTCACATCATATCCGTCACGTTATCACATTTAAGAAAAATAAACTAAGGAATTTTTAATTTTTTTGGACTGTCACATCGTTAGAGTGTCATATTCATACTTGTCATATTAGAGTATCACATCATACTTATCACATTAATAAAAGGGTATAGATGTCCGCCAAAACACTACCAAAATAAAAAATAGGACCATACAAAAATAAACTCTCCACTAATAGGACTTAACAAATCATTAAAAAAAACTGAGAACTAATTAAAATATTTGTTTGTGAGATGAAATTTATTGATAAATATCCCTTTTTTAAATTGAAATCAATGACCTCTTTTCTTCTTTTCTTTTTTTTTTTTTAAAATTAGGGAAAGGTGTCATATATTTATTATTTCTTTTGTCTTTTTGATCAATGAATCTCTACCAGACCCAAAAACAAAATAAAAGTTATTTAAGGGTGTAAAAAAAACTAGCTCGAAAGTTTTTTTTAACCATTGGATTTTATTTTATTTTTTTCAATTATCAAAATAAAATGCAAGTTTGGTTGCGACTTCAAACTGCAGGTGAGTATGGTTTAATTTTGAAATAAATCAAAATCAAATTACTACATATGGTTTTATAAAATTTAGAATCAATCTAAATCATAAAAAATTTGGAATCAAATCAAAACCAACCATGAAAATGGGGTTTGGTTTAAAATTACGATTTTCATGAATTTTGTTATCATTCACAATATAATCACTACTTGTTCAAAGATTAAGCAATATATTATCCTTTTACAAACAAAATAGTTTAAATGATTGCTTAGAACTAATTCTATTTTTATCCAATAACACTTGTAAGCAAAGGATTAATAACTTAGGAATATATATATAACATATTTGAGTATCTACTGTAAATAATAAATTATATATGTATATATCTAAACAGTTCGGTTCGGTTTTAAATTGAAACTATAACTATAAAATAATGAGCCAAATCGTCAAGTACAACTCATCGATCATATATATTGAGAATCGAACCATGCATTGAGAAAATCAAATCAAACAATGCGATATGGCCTAGATTGGACAAATTTACAATTTTTTCATTTTTTTTTGTTCATTCCTACTTCAAACACCTTGGCTCAAGCCCTTTGCTGGGTGAGTTGAGGCTGGGTTGGCTTGGCCCTAAGCAACGTTGAAGCCAATCAACAAGCCTCACCCCCTCTTTATATTCGCTTTTAATAACATGGACTATTGTATGTTAATAGTTTATCGTTTAGGAATCAACAAATTAATATCCAATCTCTTATCACGTTAGTGTTATAAATTTAGGAGCCTCTACTATTACTTTAAAATTAATCCATCTAATGTTAAAATTATCGAGAAAGAAGTATAGTGGCCAAAAATTGCTTAGGTCACTAGGAGGTCATAAGTATTACAGTTCTAATAATTAATTATCTATTATTATTTTAAAAGTCTGAAGAGCATATATGTTTTTTGATTTTTTTATTTCGAAAATATCCTCTCAAACTTATTAAACAACACAAAATAGCTTACATCTACCGAACAATCAAGCACCTTTCGGAATTAAAACAACTTCAAACATCAAACATCATAGTATGATTATTTTTTTAATAATTCTACTACTTTTTCACTTTTCTTTTATTCCGAAAATACTTTTTTTATAATTGGATTTGAATGAAATGGCAAGTATATGAAACCTTTAAACATCATAATATGATTATTTCTTTAATAATTCTACTACTTTTCTTCTACACTTTCAAATATCATAATATGAATGATTCTACTACTTTTCAACTTTGAAAATACTTTTTTATAATTGCATTTGAATGAAATGGCAAGCATGAAACATTGCCACATTTGAATGAAAAGGTATGTACAAATCGTTGCTTCCATCTATCTACTACTATAACAAGAGAGTGGCTTATCTGTAGTTTACTAAAAAATTAGACTATCCCAGTCTTGTAAATGAGATGATGCACTTTATCATTTTGTTTATTTAACGGTTCAGATTGCATTGAAGAAAAAAAGTAATGGTTTTGTCTCTCGTAAGCATCATGTTTGATGGCGTCCTTTCTCGCCATTGCCTTTTTCCTCCTTCACACATGGCCAGCGTAATATCATTCCTTGCCAAGTTGCCATACACCCATTCCTCACCCATTTCACCACATAAAAAAAAAAACACATTTGCTGAATATAAAGAGAGAAAATAATTGAAGGTATGAATGGTTGCATCAGAGCATGGGTTGCAAATTAGTTGGTGAGGGTTTGGTTAATACTTGATAAGAAATTGCTAAAGGAAATTGCATCAACTGGTTGTCTCTGACAATGGTTGAAGTTCATATCTGTCACGACCCAAACCCGCCCCTATAGGTTTAGCATCGTAACCGGCCAATAATCATGGGATTACCGAAGGCCTCTGAGACAGATTAACATAATATTAGGGGCTAGCGGAAGCAAATAACAATACAACGTCCATTGAGCTGTGCAGACTTATATGAGACAGAAAAATTTTAAACTTTTTATATACATATATACACATCATCCCTACGTCATAATATATATACAGATCAGACAAGGACTTAAACTTTAAATCACATAGCAATAATCACTCGACATATCCGGAACCTCCACGGAAGGCACATAGGTTGGCTGACAAAAACAGATTCTAGGCAGATGCCTCTAAGCCTGGTCGCGCGCCTGATCACCTACATACATAAATAATACAGTGAGTTAGAACCCAGTGAATAATAACAGAGTAAAGGGTTTTAATGAATGAGTCCGTACAGATTCAGAATTCATAATTTAGTTTCGTATCAAATTCATAATTTGTCTAGATCATATACAGACAGAAATCATAAGTCATGCGCAAGCATACGTGATACATCCATTAGCATTAACAGAACAGAACAGAACAGAACATAATGTATACACGTAAGGTTACGAATAACCAGTTCCATAAAAGAACCTCCAGATCCGGGTAACAGAACAGAAGCTGAGCCCCCATGACGGGGCCTCTGGTACGGGTAACAGAGTGCTGACAGATTAAGTTCTATAAAGGAACCTCCGATACCGGGTAACAGCTAACAGATATCACATTATGCTAAGGATGTCACGAATAGATATTAGAAATTGGACAATCATTCATTGTACAGAACATATCATTTCAGAAAACAGATCTCATTTTGTCACACAGAAAATAAGTACAGTTGAACAGAACTTTACTAAGTCTCACAGATAATCGCAGAAGCAAATCAGACGGACTGGACATATCAGACAAATCAGGCAGACAATGGCGCGTGACCTACACAAGCATATAACATATACACATTGAAATACAATATTACTCCCTTGATCAAACTTGACTTTCCTAGTCTTTTTCCGTCTAAACAGTCCGAAGTTCTACTACGCTTATTCTTTCTCATTCATATAAACCGGATTCTTATTTCACATATTCTTCCATTACTAAGCCATTCTTTTCCAAATAGATTGATCTTTTACTTGGCTTTTTAAACAATTATCACTAAGTTAATGACTCATTCTGTAATCAATTAATTAATGTCGATCGTTAACTTATTACTCTTTATTGAGTCATAAATCATGTATAGAATGCCTTGGAAAGAGATGAGAAAAAAAAAAAAAGTGAACTAAATGCAATTTTTCCAAAATATGCTGAAAATGGGTCTCCGCTCGAGTGCCACTTTAGTCGCTCGAGCGGACTGTAAAATTTGAAAAACTACTAGGAGCTCGATTTTCACGCTCGAGCGAGACTTTCCTCGCTCGAGCGGACAACGCAAATTCTGAAATTCCAAAATTGTAATTGAAGTTCAAATTTGGTATTCAAAGCTTCAAAACATGTACTTTTGGTACACAAAAATGGAAAACCATTGTATAATTAAATAAACACTTTAAATTAGAAATCATTCATTCAAAATCATGCTTCAATTGTCCAAATTTAGTTTTAACTCATCTTCCCCGTATCAAACCCAATTTCAAGCCCACAAATTTTAAAACACAAATTAAACTTTCAAAACTCTTGAAAAATTCATACTGTACATACAATTGGAACTCAATTTCATGTTAGGACAAATAAATTCCACCCAAAGTAATTAATTTCTAAGTTAATTCTCATACATTTGATCATAGCTTCAATTTCTCATTTTCTCTTTAATTACATAAAATTGGCTTCAAGTTCTTTCTATTTTCCTTGAAATCATGAAATTGGAGTCATGAAACTTCTTATAAATTTTCCAACTAATTTCCATAATCTTAAACTCAACTTAATTGTAACCTCAACTTAATTTATAATCCAAAATATGTTTAATTTAAATAAAATCTTAAATTAAAATTTAATTATAAAATCAAAGCTTTATCTCGCATTAGGATAAATTCTAATTTTCCATAAACTTGATGTTCATAAAATATTTCCTTTTTCTCTTCAAAGTATGAGATTGAATTAATCCAAATCCTTCAAAATCCATGATGTATGTACAATTATAGTATTAGACTTGTAAAATTTATTCATGCATGTAACAATGAAGCTTAATTTCATGTAAAATCACAACATCAAACCCAAAATAATTAATTTCTAATTTATTTTCCATAACCATCCACATGCATGCAACCCATTTCAAATTAACTTCTATAATTTAGAATCTAATTCAATTTCATCACCCTTTTACTAATTCCTTTTAATTTACATGAAATTGAATTATATGACTCTTAGGAAAGTATTTGTAGGTATGAAATTAAGATTAAAACCAACTAATTTTCTATATTCAAAATCAAATCATAATTTCATTCTTCAATTGCTCTAATTAGATTTTTATTAATTTCCTTCATATCTAACCGAAATTTAAACTTATCAATCTTTTACACATGAATTAAATCTAAAACCTTGAAATTCCAACATGCATGCAAGGATGAGTTTCAATTTGTGAAGAATAATAGAAATCAAACTCTAACTAATTAATTTCCAATTTATCTCCATAATCTATAAACATAATTTCAATTTCCTTCATCTTCTTGCTAATTTCTATTAATTACATGAGATTGAATCCAACCATCATTTAATTTCAGCTTTTAGGTGATTTGTCTACAAAAATTTAAACTTCAATTCCTTACCTTAAGCCTTCCATAGTTGAATCTCTTGAGTTCATTTCTTTCTATTTCCACACAAGACTTGAGTTGCTCTTTTTCCTTCCAAAATTTCCATCAAAGTGTTTTCCCTCTCTCGGTTTTGTCTCCACCCGAGCAAATTGATGAACTAAACAATACAGACCACTTCTTTTTTCTTGACTTCAATCACTTCCTTTATTATTATTATTATTATATTAGGTAGTGGGACACTTGTTTCAAGCAACACAATCCAAAGGCATGCATTTCCCCCCTTCAATTTATGAAGTCCAGCACAATGCCAAGTCCCTCCCCTAAATTCTAGAATAATCACATCTTGTCTTCACTATACATCAACGTGGTGAGTAAGTTGAGTAAGCATTAGATTGGTCTATTAATTAAATATTAGGTTAACTAAACACTACTTAATCTTAATTAATTATAATTAGTAAGTAGTCATAATAAATTTTAATTAGCACATAATTTAATTTATTGCACGAATTTCATATAATTTAATTAGTACCCAATCGATTATATGTAATTTTACAAATCTGAATCAGATTTTTAATCACCCCTGAAAGGCTCTAAATTTCTGTCAATAAATTACATATTCAAATTGGACACATCATAATTAATTTAATTTATAATAACCATAATTTTCAATCCTTATGACTTAATTAGCCCCAATTAAGACCTAATTAATTGAATCTCAATTTTACTAAACTGGATCGATCATTTAATTAAACTCCCAAATGGGTCTGTAATTAAAACTAAATTGATTCAACTTCTAAATTTTACTTCCTTAAGCCATTTGGACCCTTAATTTCTAATTCCAAAATAAATCCTTGATAAAACCATATATGAATCGATCTCCATAATTTTCGTGAATTCCAGATTAAATTATAATAATCGACAGTTAAATTTCAAATCCTCTTAATTAATCAAATACTAATCATTATACGTGATGGGGTCGTTACAATATCTCAAGTGAAGGTGAGATGTCTTGATAGGTTGTGATAGGTGGAGACAACATGGAGACAACACAGTTGTGAGTGAGCGGAGAGGAAGTTGTGCAGGAGAGGAAAGTGATTTATCAACGGTGAAGGGTTGCCGCGAGGTTCAAAGGTGATAGCATTGACATTGTCATCCGATTCAAAAGCTGTTACGACAAATACCACATCGCCACTGACGAGCAATACCTCCTCAGTGTGACTAGTCTGAGAGTTTCTCAAATGCTTTCCAAAAAATTGGATTTGAGATGGGTTTAAAGTTCACTTGAAACCACGCTACGGTAACTACCTTCCTAGAAAATATTAATTTATTCAAAAAATGAATGAGAAATTAAACTTTCCAATTTAATCATTTATAAATATATAATTTATTCTATAATCATATTCAAATTCAAAATTTAAATTTATTACAGTTATCAAAAAGATTGACCGCATCTTTTTCTTTTATTCATTTATTATTATTTTAATTTCTATTTTTTTAAAGTTTAGTTAATACATTATTTTCAATTGAATTGGTCTCTATTTATATCTCTTATCAAATTGGCTCAAAAAAATATGGTCACTATTTATATTTATATATATATATATATAATATAAAATAAGATAATCTAAAAAGGGTTAAATTTAGACTCAAACAAGTGCACCGATTACAATTTACAATCGACATACTTTTATTTATCCAAAAAAAAAAAGTATGCAGAGTTTTCATTCTCTCTCGGTGATTCAATATGGTGGCATACAAAAATTATTATTTTCTATTTTCTATTCGAATACACATATTACTCACAATAATAAAAGCGATAAATCAAATGATGGCAAAACATCATGACCACAACTTAATAGTGCAAAAGTAAGCTCATTACATTAATTCTTTGATAAATTTTAACATATAATTACTTATGATTTGTATAAAAGATTTTGAGAATGTAAATTGACAGTAAAATTGAATATATTCATAACAATGGGTTTATAAATATTAAGAAATTACTTATGCAATTTCTATATGGATCGAAACATTAAGGTAAAATTCACTTTCTTATAAAATAAATTTCACACATTTTCTGTATGAACATAAATGATTCTTATGAATAATGTTATCTTTTTCATTATGTAGGATGTTTACTACTCTTTATTCGTTTTTTATTCTTTTTCCTTCTTTTTGGTAATATTATGTATTTAAAAACTTATTTATTATATTTTTAAAGTCTATATAAGTTATATTTTGTTCACTATTTTGCTAAATTATTTATATAATATACCTACAAAGGGGTGCATCGTTTTAGTATACTCATTCTATTTTAAAGTTTGTTTTTCTATACTATAAGGACAACTATAAGTAATAAGGACTTTTAAAAACTAATTACATTACATTATATTATGTTAGATGAAAATCATGTACAACGCATATGCACCATACTAGTATTTCAAAAAAGAGTGAAATTTCATTAATTTTTATGACTTTTTTTATCCTTTTCTCAACTAATGAGATGTTGGACTTCTTATGAAACCTTACTATTGTTAGAATATATGCACTAACCCTTGTTTAAAACCAACTAAACATTATTAAGATGAAGGGTTGTTTGGGATGACCTAAATAAGTGTACTTTTTGTCTCTTTACGAAAAGATGTGCAGAAAAATAGAGAGGTGATGTGATGGAAAAAAGATAAAAAGATAAAAAGATGGATTATTTTGGGTATGCCAAACTTGGCCTAAGTATGAGATGACAATTCATTAGAGTTGGAACTTAAAAAAACTTATTAAATGACAAATTTTACTACCGATGTATCTTAATAATTCATGCATTTACATTAACAAATATTAATTTTTGATACCTTTTTGTTTGTAGACTATAACATACAAAATTGATAAACAATAATTTCAATCTAGAGGATTAAAAATACCAAATTGAGAGGCACAAAATGATAATTATTTGGGAAAAAGCTTCAGACCCCCAGTGGGGGTACTGGGGGTCACACGTGATTGGTCCAATTTTTTTTTTTTTTTTTTTTTATGCTTTCGGCCAACCCTGTGCTGCCATGTCACTGGGGGTGCCACCCCCAGTGGGGGTCCGAATCACTGCTCAATTATTTGATTGTATTTGTTATTTTTCATTTTATTCTATTTTTGAAAATGATGGGGAGAGCCTCTAGAGGTGGTGGCCAAAATGGGTTGCGAGGAGGAAGGGGATGTTGGAAAATGATGTAGAGTGTCATCAAAAAACGATCACTAGAAATTCTTGTTAGAAATGTTCGTTAAAGCCCCATCAATAGTCAATAATTAAAAAATAATAGTCGTAGACAGTGGCTAGCGATGGTGGTGTGTGATTTGGTGGGAAAAAAGGTTAGTGAAATTTCACTTGAAAATATTTTTTTCATACTTTAATCTTTGTCCTCAGTGAATTTTTTTTTTTTAACTTGCCATTTATTCAAATAAAAGTAGAGATTGAGGAACCTATCATCAAAACCCTTTTATCAACAATAGTAGAGACAAAACACACTCCCATGTAAAAAAGAAAGTAATTTGGGTCTCGTTTGGGAATATATTATTTTAATAATTTTTTAGTTTTTTATAAAAAAATATGTAAAAAAATAGAGAGTGTGATATGATAACTTATAATGACTTTTTAACTTTTTGACTAAAATGTATAGTTGACAAACGAGGCTTTAGTGTGTCAATATCTTTGTTTTGTGTATCAATGCTTAAAATTTTAGATGTATATAGTAAAAATATTGACATATAAAAATTTACGTAGTAAATTAATTTCCTTTCACTTGAATATCTTTACTCACGTGCATCAAAAATGATAGAGACATCTAAATTATATAAAAAATTATTTCCCAATGAAATATAGGGCCTACATATTCGCAATAATGGACACACCAAGTAATAGGTTAGAACCCATCACTATTGTGAATAAGGGCTAAAATTGAAATGTTTTAGATTTTTGTCCTTAGCCAAACTTGTGGTAATCTATTTAGAACCTTAACATTTATTAAAGAATTTTTTTTAAAGATTTTGTTTGTTTTTAGAGATGAAGGATGTGTTGGGATTACTAGTAAAATGGAAACCACAAATACTGTTTTAAAAAACAGCATGGGATTAAAAGTCACAAGAGATATAAACCCTCTAAGAATGGGACTAGCAATTCTATAGGAAATTTAGATTTGTTAATTTAATTCCATGAGATTGGAAGTGAAAGACCTTATTGCCCCTCATTTTACACCAAAAAAAAAAAAAAAAAAATCACAAATTTTAATTTTTTTTAATAATGAGAACTTTAACAAAATTTCATAAATTTAATCCTAACAAACCAATACCTACTATGTTTGGTAGAGTTGTGAGAAAGTGCTTATAGCTTATGCCTAAACAGCTTATAGCTTATAACTATGAACATAAGCTGATTTCTGACTTATAAATTAAGCATCTCCTGCCCCACTCAAAGAATAAGCTGATTTCTGACTTCCAAAAAGCTATAAGGTAAAAGCTATAAGCTAAACCAAACACATCAAAATAGTTTAAATTAAGCTGAAAGCTGAAATAAGCAGCTTTTAAGCTGCACCAAACAGGCACACCATCACATTAGTGCATACATATGCACAATTATCTTACATTTTCAACCTAATATCACCACGCTAATAATCTGAACAGTTTTTTTTGCTTTTCCAAATAAGCAAATAGCTGCCTATTTGGTGCATTTTTTTCGTTTGGAAGACAAAATAAGCCATGACACAAATTTACCAAAATACTCCAACGAAAATCAACAAAAATTGCCACTAAACAAGGACGGTAAAATGGTAATTTCAAACATGTACATGAGGGTAACATGGAAATTTCACAATATTCAGAAATGCTGTAACACTATATTATAATAATTTACAAAAAGCAAAAAAGTAAAAAAAAATAAAAAATAAAAAATAAAAAACACTTCCCAAATGAATTTATGAAAAAACCAAAAAGCCAGAAAAAAGAAGAAGCAAATAAGCTGTTTTTTTCTATCTTCCCAAAACAACTAATAATTCCATCAAACCTAGTTCAACAAGCAAACAGGCCTAATAATTCTGTCACTCGTTAATAATTAAAACATTTGTTTTGGGATCAGTAGTAATTATAACATCTCAAGCTAACCACAATTTCACTACCAAAATGACTGGACCTGAACAGCTGCACTTGTCTCATAACCTCTCCCAAATGTTTTGTACATGATTAATTCATACAACCTTCACACACAATTAATGCATTATCAACATTTTGAGAGAGATGTAACTGAAATATAACTATATTTCACGTATTCTTTTTATTTTTCTTTCTAAATTCCTCACCAAATATCTAAACCAAACTCGGCCTTAGTAAAATGTAAAAAGGAAGCTATATCATATGGATCCAAAGCCTAAAACATATACATAAGGTATACCTAACATCCAAAATTGTTGGTACACAACAAATTTCAAAAGAATAAACATATTGATTCAGCAAAAAAGCTAAAACATGACATAAAAACAACATGATTATGAAATGAAAATGAATTGGGTCCTCATTTATTCATCTTTCCTGGTTAGCTCATGCTTTTTCTTCTGCCCAACTTCGACGAGCAATGCCAAGAGAGCTTCGCACACTTGAGAGGCATCAGCTTCAGAAGGATCTTCGTTCAACGAAGAATAAACCATCCAAGCATGGTCTAGTTTTCGCTTTGGCCGAACCACGACCGAGCCGGGGACCTCAGCATCACGACAAGTCACAAGTCCATCACTCTTTTCTCCATACCTTACTTGAAGCAGTTGAGCGCATGCAGCCATTGCAGCGCCTAGGGGCACTATCACCGGGAGTTTGGTGGGTTGGCTCGCGGATAGTGGGGCGACCATGGGTAGCTCTGCGTGCGCTACTCGAGATAGTGTGGCCAGAACTGCAGGAGAAATGCTGGCCTCCGTGTGGAATGAAACAACTGGAAGGTCTCTAGGCAAATGGTATTTCCTCAAGAATTCTTTCCTCTTCTTGTAAGTTAGGTCTTCTAGAGCTTGCATGTCACCCTTCAAAACAGATATTGAAATTAGAATCTTTTTGGTTCATGTCAAATGGATGATTCACAAGAAAGAAGAGAATGAGCAATAAATTGCTAATATGAGTATAACTACTACAACCGCATGTTTGGCATGAGCTAACAAAGCTAAGAAAGTAAAACTTTTCCACTAAATTTTTTATTTTTTATTTCAAAGCAATTATTAAACGCATCATCTTTTTTAGATTCTAAAAAAGCAAAAAAGCAAAAATGCAACTGAAAAACCAATTGCTAAACTCCACCTAATTCCTATGCATATGACATCCTTGGTCATTAAATAGTTTCGTATGGCTTTCCCCATGATCTGAAGCACAATTTCTGTAATTTACTGTCTTCAACTGACGACAAAGAAAGAGAACCCACTGCTTCATTTCTTACGGTCCACCATAAAAGATAAAAACCTTTAAATACCCTAAATGCAAAAAAATGATCCCATGAATGACACAATACAGAATCATTGAGAATGGCATGTAAACTCAAAATTCAACACAACCACAACCTAGCCATTTGGTATTGGCTACACAAAATCATGTTTCACCATCCCTTTTGTTATTTTTTATTTTATTTAGCTCCCAACAACCAATGAAACACGACAATCCTCAAGGAGGGCAAGGATGATCTCTATCTTATTTAGGAGTTGCTGCCCCTCTCTTGGCCAAACTATCACATTGATTGATCTGGCGAGGGAAATAAATTTATCCAAGATCTCCCTAAAAAATCAGCAATGAGCAAGGGCAAGAGCTTGCCTCTTCACCTACCCACCCAATGAAATTGCTAAAGCACTTTTGATCAAACCATCATGGGACCCCACATAGAACAACTCTCTAAGGTCTAATAAAAGCATCAAACTACACTTTGATGTTGTAAACTGTTCCCAATGGCTTGGATAAAAGAGCAACTGTTTTATTTTAGAGTCAATATGCCATAAATTCCTAACTGGCCCAAATTACTAGTTTACCATAGGGGAAGACTTCCAAACATCAAAGAACAACTTCTTCAAAGATCATATTATTTGTTTAACCATAATCCATCATGTCTTTGCACCCCTCCTTGACTTGCATCCTTTCAGTATCCCCTTCGTTCTCATGGTCTATGTTACATGGATTTGAGTACAAGTATCAGGTCCAAGTGTGTCCCGACGTCACACTTTCCTAAACCTAAATCTCAGGATATTGGGATATGTATCCAAAAGTTATGTATGGATACAGGGATATGTCTTGGACACATATAAATTGCACATATATAATTTTCTCAGATAAGGTGAAGTATATTATAATAAATGTGTACTTGCAATTAATAGAATTAAGGGAAAATATGGAAATTCTATCTTTCATGTGAGAGGCCATAAAATTTACTTTATTAGCAAATGCGAGCTTATTCTTCTTCAAACTTCACATAAAATTAGAAAATTTAAGTGTCCAATTTGGGTATGGGTGTCAAAAACATATCTCACACCTTTATCCTTGACATATCTGGTGAACACGGATACTATGGGAGAAATAGAAGAGTTCATGTAACCCTAATCCTAACCCTAACCCTAACCCCTCAACCTGGATGAAGTAGGGATTCAATTATAGTGAATACCACACCAAGAGACTACCAGCTATGCCAGTTGCCATCCACTGACAAAAATGTTGATTGCCTTTGCAGATAAACCACTTCAGCCCATCCAATGTGTGCTATATCTACCAACCATAAATGCATTCATTTCTAATTTTTTATTTTCTCCTTCACCGTACATCCGTTCCAACATCCTCACCTCATTATAGCTATGCATGTTAGAAGTATAAACTTGTACAAGGTGAATGCATTTGTTCATAGTTGTGTGCCTGACCAGGGTATCTGCCCCTTCACTAATAAGCCATGAAGTTTCTTTAGATATGTCCGAAGGCAATTTAAATTTTCATCCATCTTCCTCACTACAATCACCAGTCTTCTAAGCGAGACTTGCACATGCTTGTGAAGTTACACAAGTAAACAACCCATTGCAGAAATGCATATAGTTTCTGTATAAGCAAATCTGTAACAACTCTGATTATTTTATTTAAGTTGTTAGTTGTATTATTGCTAGTTGATGTCATTTTACGTTTTATTGCATCATGTTGACGGTAGGTTGTGCGATTAGTTTTGTCCCTATTTGAGTTTTGATGGTAGGTTTTACTCAGAGAGGCCACTTACACTAGAATACTATTTGAGTTTTGATGGTAAGGTTTATTCTTATGCTAGTATACTATGGAATTATTGGTATAGTCTTTATGTAACCAATGCTCACTCGCACACATCACTTTGATGTATATGTGAATTGTAGATATTGCCTATTGAGCCAGTTGTTTTGGGCTCACACTTTTATATTTACCATCTTAAATGCGGGCAGAGATCAGCAAAGCCGAGGAGCTATGTTGTGCCCATTTTGGAGGATTAAGCATCTTAACCCTTTGTTGGGCATTTTTATTATGTTAACTTGACATTCTTTGTTGAACATATTAACTTATTAGTAGACTTTAATAGAATATTTGATGAGACTTGTAATATCTTTTATTTGGTTTATTTGGAAAATGTAATATGCCACTTAAGTATGAATTTATTCCTATTTACGGTGAATGCTTGGATGTGATGAATGCTTGCATGATGGGATAGGGTGTGATCGCATTGAGGCCACAAGGCTATTGGTACTCATCCCGCTGGAATGTTCTAAATGAATTATATTTTATTTATAAAAATGCTCGACTCATTTCCCATCTGAAAGGATTTTACATATTTTACAACTATCAACTTCAGGAACTTCTTATTTCCTTTCATTCTTTAACAAACTGTTTTTGAAACGGTGTATTGCTTGACTTTTCTGAAACCTTTCCAATTCACATGTGGTAGTTATCAAACAAATGCTTTATGAATTAAATAATGTTTTAAAAATTGGGGTGTGAAACTTAGTACTGGGAGACATCTAAACCCCTCGCCGCTCAAAATCCAATAATAATAACAAATGAACAAATAAATAATCAAGAAAGAAAAACTTAGAAAATATGAGGAAGAAGAACTCAGAAAATATGAGGAAGAAGGAATATATTGCTGTTATATTCAAAACTTCTTATCTTGTGAAGAGAAAACTACACTCCTTATATAGGAGAGAACAAGAGCTACTATTTGTGCCACTAAGATCCACTATCACCACTAAGAGATCCACTATCACCACTAAGAGCCACTACCTATCTCCTTACATAATATATACATCCATTATAGCCACTATCTAGATTACTATATACATCCATTATAGCCACTATCTAGATCACTAACATAGTGTATATAGACATTATCATAACCCACTAACAGCCACTAACAATAATAATCAGATTTTCAGCAGAAAACAATAGAGCATGCATGTGTTCTACAACACTTCCACTCACCACTTTCCAGATATCATATCAATGTCAATGTGTATTGTGTAGTAATAATACCCATTGGCAATTCCATGTTGGAAAGGCTCTCAGGATGGTGGCTTCTCATCTGCTGCAGCCTACAACTTAATTGTCTCTCAAAACTACCAAGAGAGAGATCGGAGATGGATGTGGAAACTTAAACGCCCTCAAAAACTGAAAGGCTTTCTTTGGGTGGTGTTACATGGAAAACTCTTGACTAATTCCATGCGTATAAACAGAGGCCTAACCAGTGATCCTAACTGCTTGTATTGTGGGGAGTTGGAAGATGTCAATCATGTGCTTCGTTTTTTTCCTAATGCTGAAAATCTGTGGTCTTCTATTTTTAGTAGACGGTGGTACTTGGATACGCTAAATGTGCCTCTGGTGGACTGGATAAAATCTAATGCTAAGAACAAAAACCATTTTAATGATAACATCTCTCGGGGCACTGTGTTTGCTACTACTCTTTGGAGTATTTGGAATAATAGAAACAACAGGATTTTCGAAAACAAAGTTTGTAACACTTTTGAGAGTGTCAAGTTCATTCTTGAATTTTCTTTGGAAGTCCACCAAGCATTTAGTAGATCCATTACCAACCCCAAGCCTTCATTTGTACTGATTAAATGGTTTCCCCCTCATGCAGGTTCCATAAAACTCAACTCAGATGGATGTACAAGGGCACAATCGGGAGCAGGTGGATTTGGAGGGCTGTTCCGAGACAAAAGAGGAGCATGGATCAGTGGCTATCATGGAAGATTGGAGGCTTACATGAGTCTGGAAGCTGAATGGTGGGCTGTTTACAAGGGTCTCACTATTCTCCTTCAATGAGGCTTCACTAAAGTAATCGTTGAGATGGATGCACAGCAAGTAGTCCAACTTTTGGTGGAGGGTCCGAGTGATAAGTTTCCTTTTCGGGGACTGGTGGAGGACGCTAGGATCATCATAAGAGGATGCGATTGTGAGGTTTGACATGTCATGTGTGAAGGAAATGTATGTGCAGATGCAATGGCAAAACTGGGTGCAGAGCAGCCGGAAGAACTGCTCGTGGTGAATGATCCTCCGGCCAAGATACGCGGCCTTTTGGTTGCTGATATTGTAGTTTGTAGGTGTAGCGAGGGAGAGGGCTTAGCCCTAACCTCCTCTTTTCTTTCCGATGTATCCAAAAAAAAAAATAACCATTGGCAATTCACATAGTGGTTTCCTAAAATACCCAACATCATTTTACTCACACTAGAAGTACAACACACACTTTAAAAAAGGTTTATGGTGCACTGTGTGTTTGTGTTTGTGCAGACACTGCAAGGATTGCAGAGGATGACACTAATGAGAACTCGTGTCCACAATGATTTCTAGAGACATTACAGAGTATAGATCAAATACAAGATATAATATTAGAATGGGGGCAAAAAATACTAAAATCACAACTAGAAAATTAATATCCAAAATCAATTTAGTAAGAAGAAAATAGAGCACAAAGTCAAACCAAGGGATATATACCTTAATTACTTTACAGATCAGAATCTCCATGAGTTTCCGTACATTAACATAATCCCCAAGTTGTCCTTCTCTCAATATATCTGAAGCTATTGGGCTACCACCATACGGACTCTGTGCCAATGCTAATCCAGCAACCTTATCTTTCAAATCAGGCCAATGCATGGATAAAGCAGCTGCAGCATCTACTCCCCCTTTGCTATGTCCAAGAAGCAAGACTCGTTTCCTGGAACCCCAATAGATCTCTTCAATGTAATCTTTTATCTCTCTGGCATTTTTCTCAACAGAAGCCTGAATAGCTTATACTTAGTACAGAACATAATGAGTAATTGGTTACACAAGTTGGAATAATCAAAGATACCTCGCTGTGAATCTTGGCGATATGACAGGCCAGACCCATCTTTGAGAAATATGTTTTTGTATTGACAAAATAAAGTGGCCCATGGTTGCTGAAAAGACCTGTAGATTAAGATGAACACAAACTACTGAGGATATAAATGTAAGAATATTAGGTCCAATATGCTTGTTTCCTTTTCAGTCCTAGGTTAGATTGTTATATAAAGTGATGTACCCTTGTATTACAAACACAATTGAATATACAAATTCTTCAGAAATCTTACAATAAATTCAATACAAGTTGCATCAAGTCTGAACCATATAAAAGAATTAAATTCTGATCAAGACAGTTGAAGAACTTCCTTCTTGGAATTTTATTATTAATGTGAAAGAACAAACCAATAGTGCAAAGGTCCAGTATGTAAAAACCGTATTTCCAATAGATATTTTGATTAATTTAGCCATTTCCCAAAAGATCCCCATACCTTACTGGAAAATTCAAAACTGCTCCATAAAATATCAAAATATTGATTTAATCCAGGCAGGAAGTTGATACAGAAACTAAAATATGAAAAGCTGCTCCCAGCCTCCCACAATTTAGTTCTCCTGGGAAAAGTTAGATCAAGGTTATTGGTATAATTATCTAATTTATCATGACATGTGACTCTTAGCGGTGTTGGAGTCAACACGTTTACCAGCCTAATGCATACCATCCCATGAAAAAGATGATCTACTGATAATCCAAACTTGCAATCTATCATATTTTTCTGAAGTTGGATTGGAAGAATACCAAAATAACAAAAAAGATACTAGATTAGAAGCAGTCCAACCCAAATAAGTCATTTGGCTTGAAACACCCCAATCCAACCAACTGGGTCTACCCCAGTTGGCGAAAATCCCTGTACCTCACTCGGAGATTAAGTGTACAAGTCTTGCCACGGGCAAGACTCCCCCTCCCCTAGACTAAAGCCTCTGATGTACCAAAAAAGCAAGAAGAAAGAAACTCCCCAACCCAAATATTAGAAGCATACCAACCCATAAACACCCCACTACAGGAACACATCAGAGATGATCTTCCACATACATCTGAGCATTCCACATATAACAGAAGGTAAAGAAAGAAAAAAGATTTGATACTATTTAGGGAAGGAAAATATTTGCTACCTGGTACCAACAAGTAAACCATAGAATTTGGCAACTTGTGTAGGCCATGCCTGATACAGGGAGAAGCAACTCAATCAATAACTGTATAATCAAGCTAGGAAAATGTAGGCCTATAGAAATGGCAAACAACTCATTGCACCTGATATCATCCATAATTTCTATAAACCTTTCAGTTCCGTCTTCAACTGGAGGCATTTCTGGAGCACGTTGCAGCCATCCTATGTCGTTAGTTGACCCCTGAACCGTCTTCCGTACCCGTTCAATCAGGCTGAAATTAAACATCACCGAGGTTAATTGATAAACAGAGAGCAAAGGTTATTATGTTTATGACCAAAAGGGCCACAACTTGAGCATCTGATAGAATGAGATCATCACATTGCGTCCTAAAAAGCATTGGAGACAAACTCATCATATATTCTCACAGAACTTGAAGTGAATCTACTTTATTAGCAACTTGGGCTCACATTTCTAAAATTTTCAAAATGCTTTCAATTATCCTCCATCTTTTGCCAAGAGCATTCATTAATCCTAGAAATATAAGTCCACTGTATGGTTCAGCTCTGAGAAAGGAGAGTAAAATCCCAGTACTGATCAGATTTTCCCAAAAACTAATTCACATAAACATGTAAAGGTTTTCCCACAACTTAGCTCAAAACCTGTATTTTAAAAAATATGTTACAAAACAATGCATAATGAATCATCGAAAACCTTGAGATAAATCATCTGAGAAATAGCCTTTAACAAAAACAAAACATGGATGAGCCTTCAAGATGTTGATATTAATATCACATTATGCCTCATTATCTAGCTAATGCATTAAATAATGGATATACAATTGTAAATTCAAAGAACTCCGCCTATGAAAAGACTGTAGCTTCCCGAATCCCTTCCCTTGAAACCAATTGACAACTGAACCCAGAAGCAACTTGATTTCACTTCAAACATTTTGTACTATAAAGGACCTAGTGTCATCCCCTTCACCAATAAATCAAATCACCATAAATTAAATGTCAACAACTCTACTTGCTTAGCCTCTCTCAATCATGCACAACATAAGAAATGACATTCTATATTTGCTTAAGGTGATACTTTAAATCAGGGGCTGAAGGATTGTTCAGCTTTAGCAATGACAACTTGTAATGCATAAGGTGAATGGCGCAAACAAGAAGGCCTAAGAAAATCCATTAATGTCTCCAAGAAAGAGAAGAAAAAAGAAAGTGAGCTCAGTGTATCGTAAACAGGACCTAGATAGAGAAAAAAGATGGAGAGGAAAAAACAATACACATCTACCTTTAGTGAAGCAATAGCAAAAGCAAAGACTGAACAGATGGTTATCATGTTAATTTGTTATTAGCCTTATTTGGACTTGTTTGGTGCTACAATGTATTTTATTTAGAAGTGCTTTGGGATATGTTTGGCCACATCCTTAAAGCACTTTGATGGTTGGAAGTCTGTTTCCAAAAAGCACTTTTCAAGTGTAAGGTGCTTTGATAGAAGAAGATGTGAAAAGCTCTTCTCAAGTGCAGTAACCAAATATTACCAAATCTCTTTACGGTAGACTCTACTCTACTAAGCTCAAAAGCACTTCATTAAAAGCCAATGCACCACCAAATGGCCTTCTGGAAGTGTATCATAAATGCTTACACAATAATACATTGTAGTCAGTGTGGACATGTATAGTTTAGTCATTAATAATAGTCAAAAACACATATCTTAAAAAGGATTCCAATTTTTTCTCTTAATTTAACATCTTGGTATAAAGCTCACTGGGCCCTTCTAGCTTTGGCATTTACGTCATCAGGCTAATATTTCATCTTACTAGTCATGTAGGATATCCATATCATATAAAGAATCAGTACCCCTGGAAAATGGAAATGCCATTTTGGTTGGTTTGAGTTGATTGGACAACCACATTAGCATTTTGAGACGAATCTCCTTCCGACCTCCTTGAAGTTCCATCAGGTATATGTGGAGCATCAGTTGTATTAGATGATCCAGAAATTGCAGAAAGGCTTCTACTTGAAGGCATGTGACTACTAGCCAGAGATTCTCTGGTTTCTTGAGATGCAATTGTAACCATTTCCTGTCCACATGATTCCCTAGCTGAAGTCTCTGTTGCCACAACAGTAAGAATAATGAGATCAATATCCAAATAATGCAGGGAAAAAATTTAAATCGAAGAAACAAAAACACACAAAACCAAACAAAACTAGGAGGTGTTAGGTAACATTTACAGTGTATTTTTTTTTTTTAAAACATGTTTATGTCTATTTTTCCTAAATAAAAAAATAAATAAAAAACATGTTTGGTACACAATTTCAAAAATAGTTTTGAAAACAAGTGAGGGGGATGGCTGAAGGGGTCGCTGGCACGAGGTGATGGCTGGCAGCTGGAGGTGGTGGGGACTCTCTGGAGGCTGTTAGAGGGGTTCCTGGCGGTGGCTGAGGTGGAGGGAATGAAAATTTGTTTACGCAAGAGAAAAAACTTCTTCTTTTTTTTTTTTGTGTAGAATTTAGAAAATTTTAAAAATTGTTTCCCTTCTTTTTTTTTTTTTTTTTGGAAATGAGAATAGACACCAAAAAGTTTTTGTTTCCATTTTCAAAATTTTTGTAACAAATGGGAAAATGCAAACATAAATGTTGCGAACGGGTAAACAAACAGAAAAAATGAAATAAAAAAAAGCTAATATGTTGCAATATTGACTTCCAACCAGAAATATTTAACTAGCCTGGTTACATATTCAAATTTTCTTAGTGAGCAAGGTACATAGTCACCTCGAAAAGCTTGAACATAGAAAGATCAGTAATAATTGATTGGTCAAATCGGAATCATCGTAGTCTGTGCTTTGAAACTCAAAAACTGTGAAAAAATGAGAACTCTGGGCGAATAATTATAGGAAAATAAAATTTTGAAGAAGCAAATGCTTGACAGACACTCACTTAAATGAAGACTGCGTTTTTCTATCCAAAAAACAGATAACATTTTTTGTGTGATTCTTTAGGTCAGCAAGAGACACTAAATCACTGAACTTCCGAAGCAGAAATTACTCATGGTTTATGTTCATTTTCCCCATTTTTTAACAGATAGAACAAATCTCCAAGAAAATAAAAGCAAAAAAGCAAATAAAGAACATTGTTCATTTCCATTTTTTTAAAGCATAAATCTCTTGACAGTAACTCCACATAATTTACCCCAAAAGCAAAATATTTTAAGACGTGCCATGCTAGAGTTAAAAAATTCCACTCTGCATGCAAAGCTCAGAGCATTTTCCAGGAAATTAATCATACTTTATTGATCTCAATAAGACCCAAAAAAACACACTCAATGGGGAGAGGGAGAGAGAGAGAGAGAGAGGATCACCAGAAAAATCAGGGAAACAGCGGGTTATATAAGAAGTTGTCTCTACAAGATAAGAAGCAGCTTCATTCAGAGCTGGTACCGAGGTAAATAGCTGTGGCATAACCCGCTCATTTCTCAAGCTCTCATTGTTTGCCTGACAAAAGAGCCACTGTTAAAACAACATTGGAATGCTTACAGAACTTAACAGAATTTTTTACAGGGTAAAAACAGTATCCCTAAACCAACAAAATGCATTATATTCACAGAAAATAAATTAATTGTTCCGAAGACTCTGCAAGAATTCATGAAAAGTCAGAACTATATGCAACTGTAAGACATGGGGACTTTTAAGATCCTGACTCAATTGCAATTGCCAATTGGTAATAACTTTATCTTGAGGCTTGTTATAACAAATGCATTTCAGGTTATATTTCTGCAAAAGACGAGTTGTTGTGCCAGTTTCAAAAAATACCCAAATGATCCTCAAGTTTTCAGAAAGACAAATTGTCTGTACAGATATTGTCATCAAAATTTGCTATTGGTTGCACCCAAGGGTAAAGTTGAGTTGGTAAGACTTGGGGGTTGTAACCTCCAAGTCTCTGGTTCAACTCTTGGTGAAGCCAATAATCTTGCTTTTGCCCGGTGCTAAGGAGTGGTGCATCTCAGTACCCCAGGTTTGGGTATCTAATCTAACTAGGTGGGGATCCCATAGATGTCTAATCTAATTAGAAAGGGGTCGTGCCTTGGGATACCAAACCAAAAAATAAAAAAATAAAAAAAAAAAAAAGAAGAAAGAAAGAAAGATAAGAAAGAAAAAGAATAGATTTGCTATGGGTTCCAATGCTTTTGTCTGGACTCGGGGGGAACTTCAAATTATTCAGGACTCCCATTGATTATATAATCCTGAACTATTCATTTTTGTCCAACTCTTATCTATGCATCAAATGATTCTTGTACATCTCCTTCCATAAGGATGGCAAATATTAATCTCTTTCAGGAGTATTGGGTCTTTCGGTTCTAAATCCTACTTCCCATCCTTTATTAAGCCTAGCATTCCTCTTCAATATGTGAATTCCCCCAAAATTCAAGGCCTCTAGCCTAGTTTATAGCCCAGAATAACGGGGAGTGCTTAAGAGGAGTTCCGAGCAAAGAGGTCCAGAAAGTCAGTCGATCTTGATGCATCTGTGATGTGCCAGAAGCATAGCGGTAAGATGCAAGAGGATTGAATAGTTATCTGCACATTTTAAGTTGTTCCATGCACTGTGCCATACACCATGCCATTTTTTTTAAGTATGAGTAAATCTTATCAAAAAAAAGGATCCAATGGGGTGCCCAACCAGTATGCAAAAGAAGAACTGTATCAACTATACATCGAAAACCTATTTCAAGGTCTCTACAAGATCCAAAAATTGGTTCAAGGACAGAATGACCATCCCCGAAAATCAACTATACAAAACAAAAAACAAAAAATAAAACACTTGATTTTCAAAAGAGGCTCTTTTTTCTTCAACGAAAGTTCTTCTATTCAGCTCATCCCAAACCAATCATATAATTTCCACTGGGACCAAGCACCAAGTCTTCCTCCTCCTCCTCCCACAGAAGTCCTTCTCCATTGGCAGAAGAGCTCCTCCACCCTCGGGAAAACCCAAGCAACTCCAAACAAGAAAAGAATCAAAGACCACAGCTCATGCACCACCTCTCAATGGATAAGTAAATGGCTGCTTCTTCATCATGTTTGCACATGCAACACCTATTAACATGTACTTGCCTCCTAAGTCCTAATCAAATTGTAAAAAGAAATATTCCTTTCTTTTCATAAGCATATATTTTTATCAGTATTTAAGAAAATTTTACCAACAATGGGCTTGATTCTTCATCCTTCTTGTCTCCAGCATCCATAATTGGAGCGAATTGCTACCAAACACAGGTAAAAATAGAATATGTAAGATTTTCTAACACAAATGACAAGTACTAGAAACAAAAGTTAAATAGATGAAGAAGATAAATAAAGTAAGAATGACCTGAATCTAAGGATCAGAAGTCAAGATAAAGAAACCAATGAAAGCAGAAGTAACATTTTCATAACCATATAACTTAACAAGGCAGAATACAATATGCACATAAAGGCCATACTACAAAGAGTGTAAGGCTTATACATTAAAAGGTCATTTTTCAGTTATTTTGTTTTCATAAACAATAAAATTGACCTGAAATTTGCGACATAAGATGTAAAATGCACAATACAAAGGATGTAGCATTCAATATCATCTAAGAACCTTATCCGCCCAATTTGAATTGTCCATTTGACTCTACCTAACAAGTTTGTTGTATTCTGAGTGTATAAAACCAAATTAAATTGGGTATTTAAAGTGCCTATAAATAACAATACCCGAAGATAAATTTTTTAAGGGATTTTTAGTTGGAGTGGGGATTGGAAAAATTGGACATCATAATGGTAGAGAGGTTTGGCCAAAAACTAGGTTGAACATTCTACTTGGTCAAGGAACAGAGACTCTGCCCAAAAACGGAGAGAGACAGTTGGGCTGCCCATATTTAGAAGAAATGGGTGATTTAGACAAAATTTCCACATAGTTCAAAATCACAGCCCCAAAATAATACATCCTTGATGGCCCCTGCAAAAGGTTTAGAACTCCATAGGCATGTATCTATATGATGTGTTGTTTGCATATGTTTGGCCCTGCAAAAGAATTGATCCCCTACATAAACATACCAGTCCCACATAGATAGAAGGTAAGTAAAAAACAAGACTAGTTGGCTTACAATAGTCTCCCCCATAATGTAATCTTTAGTGTAAATTTTTAAGTGGGCTGATAAAAACACTCACTCTAAATTTGGCTTTTAATTTTTTATCTGCGCTACTATAAATTTTAGTGTTACAAATCATTTAGGTAAAAAATCAACTTGATTAAACATTAGTAGACAAATAGATGACTTATAATTGAAAATCACATTTGCCTTTAATTTTTATCAAAGAAAAATATAATTCGATCTTGTGATTATTGATATACAATCTACTTGAATTATCTATTCAACGAATTTCACGATATGAACAATTCATGAGATCATAAAAATGTGTGTGGTGTGAACCTCAATGAAGTGGATAGCACCCCCTAATGTGCCTCAAAGGCATAACAAAACCCCAACTCCCAAAATATGACACATAATATGATTATTATAGCATTATCGACTCAATATATCTCAATAAATTTACACATTATCAAAATTATAGAATAGTAAATTTTAAATAGTATGTTATTAATCTTTTTTGAGTAATTCAAAACTTATTACAAACCCTATTTTAAAGCACAAACTTTTTAGATGTAGTGCCCACAGTTTCAGACCAATCAGATTCGGTGCTTTGATTACACTCTCCCAAAGTGTGTGAACAAATTCATTTTCATGCATTTAAAGTACCAAACCATGTTCTTACTTCCCAACTACAAAGGACACAGGCAAAGAAACCCAACCCACCAACACAGGACTGGCCAAATACACACATTGTTTAATAAAACACGAATGAAAATCGACATTGTTTATTTCAAAAAGATCTAAACACATCGTAATACATGCAATTCAACAATCTCAGCCGCCAAAATCGAGATCATATTGAAAAGGAAAAAGAAGAAAAGAAAAAAAAGCCCTAATTTGTAGACATGAAATTGACAAATTCAGCAGATAGTACGAAGGAAAAAATCACAGAAACGCTAAATACAGGGATTAAACCACTAACCTGAATAGAAATACCAGAGATTTCCCCGAGAAAAAAATGAGAGAGAAAGTTTGATAACGCTTTAAATAGTATTGTCTAGGCTTTTAAGAGGACCATTTTCCGGTAGATTTAACCGCCAAGCGACCGAGTGAGAATTGCTGAACGACGTCGTTTTTGTTTTGTTGTTTTTTTCTTTAATCGGGTGTCCAATTCGTTTACGTACACTGTGACTTATGCCAAGATCCACTCAAAGTATCTCTATATAAGAGCCGAACAAAAAACTGATAGCACCTGAACCCATGCATCCACTAATGCTGAGTTTGGTTAGGAAATTTGAGGAAGAATTTGAAAAGAAAAATAAAAAAAGTATGTAAAATGTAAATAAAATATATTTTTATTTCATTTAGTTTTATAAATCTTTTCATTTTCTCTTTCTAAATCCCTTCCTAAATCTTCTAACTAAACACAGTGTAAAGGTTGGCTTGAAAAGTGGGTTCACTTTTTGATTTTTTAATTTTTTTTTGATTATTTTAATTTGTGATTAAAAAAACTCGTTTAGAAAGGATTTTTGATTTTTTAACATTTTGTGAGAGAAAAAATATAATGATTATAAATTGGATGTGATGTTTTATTTTTTTTTGATTATTTTAACCAAAAAAACCCAACCTTTAACTTCTCAAACGAAGCCTAAACCATCCTCTTGAATTAGACAACCCCGTTGTTTTGACAATAACTTACTCAATTTTTCTTTTTTTTTCTTTTCAACTTAATTTTTTTTAAAGAAAAAATATCACTTCAAATTATTTTTTTTCATAATCTCGCTACATCTCTTAATTGAGTTCCTTCAATTTTACTCCAATGATGTTGATAAAAAAAATAAAATTTGAGAGAGAGAAAGAGAGAAGAGTGTAAGTGTATCTTCATGAAACTCTTAGCCACATCATTGGAGGGTGATTTGGTTTTGATAAACTTGTTTCACAATTTTTTTCTAAAAAATTAAAATTTACTTAGTAAAAGAAATAAAAAAATAAAAAATACTTATCATTTTTACATTATTTTATCTTTTGAGAAGTCAAAAATAATTATTAAAAGTAAAAAATATCTTTTTAATATTTATTTTTATCAAATTAATTTCTATTTTAATTTTTTTTTCTTCCGAAAAACAAACCAAAACAATGCCGCATTTTTTGCTTCTTTTGCAATAGTAATGTTTAAGTCATCACATGCATGATACTAACGCCTCATTTGGGAACATACTAATTTAGTAATTTTTTAGTTATTTGGTTAAAATATGAGTTAAAAAAAAATTAGTATGTTTGGGATGACTTTTTGACTTTTTACGAAAAGATGTGTAAAAAGTAGAGAGAAAAGAGAATCTTTGACTTTTTGGTATGAGTTGTTGGCTTTTTGACTTTTTTAATAACTTTTTGACTTTTTGGCTAAATAAGCTAGTTCCCAAACGAGGCCTAAGAATACAGTTTTTCATACGAATCCCTTTGGGTGTATACTACATGTTCTTTGTTAAAATTTTTTTTTACATATTACATATTTTTATGATAAATGTTATGTAATTTTATAATAAATTTATAATAATTTATTATTCAAAAATAAAATTATAATATATATTTTTAAATCACAAAATGTATAATACACTACTTTCACTACGTATGACCGAATGAAGAAAAATAAAACACTAGTATTCAGCACATTATTTTATATAAAAATTCTTTATAAATTTCATTTCTCATTTTGCTTTTTTCCATATCATAAAACCCTTGAATCCAATTCATCACAAACTTGAAATGCAAATTACTTCCTAAAAACAAAAGAAAGTCCATGAAAACTAATAAAGACTTATAAATCAAACAAACATAAGTCTCTCTCAACTCACCCACTCACCAAAGGCTACGAATGAGTATCCCTTCAAAAGTAATCCCTGGTCCAAAAGCCAAAGCAAGTCCCCACTCTTCTCCACCCTCTTTTTTCCTCAACTCCTCTCTCACATACTCCATAACATAAAATATAGTATTACTACTAACATTCCCAAAATCCATCAATGCCCTCCTACTACACTCTAGCTTCTCACTCCTCAACTTCAAAGTACTCTCTAACCGGTTCAGTATAGCCGGTCCACCCGGGTGAACCGCCCAAAACAACTCATTAAAATCACTCAAACCCAAACCACCTTTTTCCACTACGATCTTTTTGCAGAATTCTTCAATGTTGTCTTCAATCTTCTGAGGAAGTTCTCTCCCTAGCTTGAAGTTTATGCCCTCCTCCGAAAGCCGACCGTCGATCACATTGTGGGTCCCCGGCAAGAACTGCTGAACTGCGTAGTTTAGCTCCATGAAGGGGGATTCTGTGCCGAGGAAGGGGTCGGCGCCGACGATTGCGGCGGCGGCTCCGTCACCGAAAAGGGCAGCGCCGACCAGATCGTAGGGGCGGGCCTTGTTGGGGGGTCGGAAACCGAGGATTGTGGTTTCCGAGGTTGTTATGAGGACTCTGCTTCCTGGGTTGTTTTCGGCGGTGTCTTTGGCGACACGGAGGCCAGTGACACCACCGTAACAGCCTAAGAAGTAGAGCATTATGCGGCTTACGTCAGTTCTCAGGCCGAGTTGGGTGGCGAGGTAGAGGTCACCACCTGGAAGGGTTCATGCACAGGAAGATTGTGAGATGACAGTTGCAAAATGTTTGGTATTTGAAGAGTATTCAAAATTGTTTTTTGAATTTGCAATTTGCATTTTTTTTGGGGTGCTTTTTAGTGAATTTTTAAAATATATGATTAATTTTTTTTATAGATCCACTTAATTTAGATATATTTAAAAAGTAAATTATTTATAACTTTTTTTAAATAATTTAATAAATATAAAAATATATTATTTTTTATATTTTTTGATATTTAGTGAAAATTTTAAAGATTTTTTATTTATTTATAAATTTTATACTTTTTAAGTTTATTTAAATTAAGTAGATTTAAAAAGTAAAAAGAAAACAATTCGAATTGAAAATTCAAAAAAACCAAACAGAGTGTTGTGTTTGAGGAAGCTTTATTGAATTAGAAATATATATTTTTTTTCAATGCACACAGTTGAAACACATGGATAATTACCTTGTGCCATGATTTTATTTTATTATTTTTGTGTTTTTAATGCGAGTACAAATGCGAAATGGATATCAATTTCCAATGGTTAGCGTTGAGTTGCTTTATTTTGTTTTGAAAAAATTAATTTTATTTTTTTGTCTCTTTTTTTCATCTCCTATTTCATTTCTAGACACAACTAAGTGAATTACATGTGTATTTCTTAATATAAGTCTATTGACTTGTATTTAGGTATGAAATGAGATTATGTATAATTATTTTTTGATTAACAAACAAAATTTTCATACAAACAATTCAATCAAAAGAATGAAACAGTGACATTTTTCAAATTATAAGTCACAATAGTAATGTGCACTTAATATATATATATATATATATATATATGGGTGCAATGAGACTTATCATTTTAAAATAAAATATCTATTTAAATGACATTTAATTACAAAATATTATTATCATATCATTCTAATAATAAATTCTATAAAAATAGCAAATTTTCAATTTGAAATGAAACGATCATAAAAGCTATATTAGATTATATGTGAATTCTGAATAATTTTTTTTGTTTGTATATCGTTAGCCTTTGTTTTATTATAGTTGTGTTTGGCATTTAAGAATCGTACGTTGGGATTGTTCAGTTTAGCTATGATGCTTGATGCACTTCTCTTTATTGATGTGAGTTTTGCTTGTATTTTACCTTCTTCATCAATAAAATTTTCCTTTTGCTGATAAAAAAATAAAAAAAAATAAAAATTTAAGCATGGTATGTTACAATGTCTAATCGTATTAGATTGTATTCTACCAAAGATTCTACCGGATCTGATCAGAATCCAATTCGTTGACAGGCCTACCTGGTAATCGGATTTCGCTTGAAGAAACATAAACAATGTGGGTGATATCTTGTGCTGGTCTTCCCCACTCCTTGATGCAAGCAAGGCTTGCTTCCATGGCCATTTCTAGGACAGCAGGGTTGGCTATTTCAAGCCTTTGTTGGATGGTTGGTGAGCCTTCTGTTGCCAGTTCTGGGTACTTGTTTAAGATCTCCTTGGACATCACTGTGTATCTTGTCTTCACAGTAGTTGTTTTACCTAGCAAAAAAATAGAGAGATATGAAGAGCCTACAATTAGGTTCAACCAAAAATGACTTGTAATACACATCACACTATAACATATGCTTTAGGTTCATAAATAAAAATTTTGATGCAAAAAAACATTTTGGGATCAATTTAGGTCATCCCGAGCGTCGTCGTTAATAGATCGTTTTGAAAAATAAAAAATAACTTTTAACGACAAAATTTTGAAAATGTTACTATTTTTTAGGAACAAAATAATTTAGTGGCAAAAATATTTATTTTCTAAGATAAAAATTATAGTCCCAAAAGAATAGTAATTCATTACTAAATGTCCAATTTCGTAATTAAAAATACAACAAAGACACTTTTAGTAACCAAAATATTTCATCCCTAAAACCTAATTTTGTCTCTGAATTTTTATCTCTAAAACTCTCAGGCTGTATTTGAATCACGGACTTGAGTATGGATTTAAAAGAATCGAGGAAAAATATTTCTAAATTTCTATTTAAATTCATGATGCAAATACAGCTTTGTAGAAGGAGCATTGATAGAAGGAGGATTAATTTTGACTTACACAGGCGTTCCAACTTCTCCTTAATGGACAAGTCTTCACATTTTGTGTCACGAATGTATCCTTCTACTAAGCAATCCTGAGGAATGAGTTGGCTAGGGAATGCTTTCCCCATTGCAAGAATAGTTGCCTTCCCCGGGGTCGGAACACGCTTACACCTTGCTGGAGAAGGACACTCCAGCTGGGAAGAACCATTAGTACCATTAGTTTTAGACATGGCTTGGCTTAATTAAGAAAATAAAGTTTTGAAATAATGGTGAAAACAAACTTGATGATGATGAAGTGTTGTGTGATGATGATGAAGCTTGAAGACTATAAATGGGAGATGAAACTTCTTGCTGGAGACAATTTGGTGCCAAGGATGGTTAGCATGAGTTGTGGGAAAAGGCTTAGTTTATTACTTCTTGTTTTGTTTTTGGGTTCTTGGTGTTGGAAGTGTGATCACAACACTCTTTCCATTTCTTTGACATAGTTTCTTGTTGTGAGACATATAGCTCCTCTAGATAGTTGGTAAATAGCATAGCAGTGGTTGTGAGAAAAAGTAATTACAAAAATATAATAAATATTATAAATTAAAATCATAATTTTTTATTAATATGTAATAATTTTTTAAAATTACCACTGAATTGTGAATGGTAATTTTCCCTAAATAGTTTGTCTCGTTTTGGAGACATTTGGCATAGGTTAAAATAATAAAGAAATTCAAAAGTCACTAAAAAAAATTAAAAATTTATAAGAAGATTTAAATATTTCTTCACATCCTCTTTAGTTTTTGCATATTTTAATAATCAAAGAGAGTGAGGGTTGGGCATGAGAGAGACAAAGTGAAATTAGCGTGGGCACGAGAGAAAAGATTGAAATAATAGGGACGGACTCGAGAGAGAGAGAGAGAGAGAGGGGGGGCGCAAAAGTGAAAAATTAAGGGCTAAGCTTTTGTTTGAAAGGGCTTCACAAATTAACAAAAACGCATAAAAATAAAACCTTTTGCAATGATTTTGGATTATTCGTCTCTAATAATAGTATTTATTCAGTATCTTTTTTGGTGATAGTCACTTATCACCACAAAAAAAAAATTTTGTGACTGTTTTTTTTACCGTGGCAAATACCTATTTTTTGAGACGATTTTTAAACCGTCGCAAAAAGTCCCATGTTTAAAGCTGCGTTTTCCAGTAGTCCTTAAACTTAACGTTTGAAGAGAAACTTAGTATAATCAACTCAACATATGTAAGTTATCTAATAACTTTAGGCTTTATTTGTTTTCAGAGATAGAATGGAGGGGATTGATAATGAGTGGATTAAGTAAAATTGTATTTGTTTTGATGATAGTTGTTGGTGTAGGGATTGTTAAATTATTTTTATATAAAATAATAAAAAAAATACAAAAGCATTAAACATTAATGTTACAAAAAAAATGCCTAACATGTAAAAAATAAAAAATTTATAGAAAAAATAAAAAAATAAAACAATGATTTTTACTTAACAAAAATACAAAAATTAAACATTAATGTTCAAAAAATAAAAAATGCCAACATGTAAAATATAAAAAATAAATAAAAAAATAAAAAAAATAGTCCGGTGGACTAAAATTCTAATACCACCTCCACCTCCACTTCCACCTCCAACTCCTCCATCCCAATCCCCCCGTCCAAGGTGAAAATCCTAAGTGATTCGTGGTTAGATCAAGATTAAAATATTCCAAATCCAATTATTCAAAACACGCAATCTAAATCATCAAGCACTTATGAAAGTGATTTAAATTGTTGTTTTTCTGAATAAACAATAAATCAACACAAACGATTTTTACGTGGAAAAATCACAATTGAAGAATCTTCAATTGTAACCAAAAACCACGGGCGAAACGCCACTAATCAATCCACTACTGAAGAAAGAAAGATTACAAAGATAATACACAAATTACTCAACTTAGTCAATTTGTCTTCACACCTTCTGTAATTCTTTCACCAAGCCTTCGTCTCGGAACTGATCAACCTGAAGTTGAATCCACAACTTCGTTTGTCGAATAAACGACTACGTACAGAATCAAACACCTTTGAAACTCTACGTTTGAATATTCAGAATCCACCAAAGATTAATACTCTTGTATGTATTCGATCAACTTCCTTGATATGTGCTTCTCAATTTATGAGTTGAATACTCATTCAATTTTATCAAGGAAAACTCACAAAAATCTCCAGAAGAAAACCTCAAACAAAACCCTAAAAAACCTTAAACAAGATATAGGAGAAGTAATCCTAAAACAGACCCAACATACGAATTTATAGAGCCTGAGATCGCGTGGTCCGCTCCAGCGTGGGAATTCCCGCTCGAGCGGAGACTGCATATTCCGCGATTCATACAAGGTCCACGCTCGAGCGGAAGTTTCCACGCTCGAGCGTGGAATCCCACTATCCAGTATTTTTGCAGGTATGAGAGAGATACTGGGAGGGTGAAAACCCCGCTCGAGCGTCATTTTCCCCGCTCGAGCGAGAAGACCAAAACAAGAAAATCTGGAAAATAAGAAATTGTTACAACCTTGGTTTTGTTCCATGGTTTGACAACAAAGGGTCCTAACAATCTCCCCCTTTGTCAAATCCCGGACAAAACTACTCTAAAACAATTGTCCTAACAAAATCACTAAAACAATTTTCCTAACAAACACCAACAACCATGAAAACTGAAATCCATGCTTTTGATCGATTACCCTGAAAAAAAACAACCACACAAACCAACCAAAATCTGTGGAACTGTATTAAATAGAAAAATATAAATCCATCCACAAAAAAACATATTTATGTCCAACTATACCAAATAACAAGTATAACCACAAAACCAAACAACGATCCAACTGTACCAAAGAAGGATATAAACAAAAGAACTGTACCATCAATGACTGTACCAGAACAAAACATATACCACTCCCCCTTTTTGTCCGGGAGGGATCAAAAATAAGAGAAACAGAACAGTAAAAATCAAGGAGCTGGTGCCTGGGACTGCAACTGAAGCAAAGATAAAATTTGAGCCAGTTGAGATGAAGTCTGTGCCACAGATGCCTTAATCCGCTGGGAAGAAGCCTCCAAGGCACTGAACCGGGTATCAGCTGTGGTCTCAAGATCGGTGAGCCTGGTCTTAAAGATATCCATCCTCTCCTCGAGATGGTCAAACCGTGAAGCAACAGATCTCTCAAAGGACTGAAGCTGACCACGAACGGAACGAACTGGAGGATGCTGCTCCCCCTCACCAATATCTCCGCCACCAGCAGCAGCATCATACTCCGTCTTCTCTGCCATGGCTGCAGCATCACTAGGACCTGCACCAGATTTACCTGAACCCAAAGAAACCCCCCGAATATGAGACTGACTCTGGGAGACAGTCTTCTTGGTGAAAGGCCGGGAAGGAGAGACAAACTCATCCTCATCGAAAGCAGGGACCTCAAGTTTGGCAAGAAGCCGGTTTATAAGGCAACCATAGGGTAAACCAAGATTGTTGCGCTCAAAAGCAGCAACCATCTTTTGAATGATCAATGTGGCAAGATCTATGAAACGATTGTGAGCAAGGCACTGAAGGACAAACCCTTGGTCTTGATTAATTTCGGAGCTATGGGTGGTAACAATGATATTGGCACACACAATTAGGTTGAGCAACCTAAATTAGGGAAGTAGCTCATGCTGTTTGATCAAGGAACCGGTAGGCCAAGAACGAGGAAAACCACACAAAGTATGGGCTACCTCATCAAAGTCACAAGTAGGCCGGACTGGAAAAGGGTAGAAGATAGGAAATCTTTCACTAATCCCTAAGAGCTCGCGAATAAGGGCGGTGGTAACAAGAATGGATTTAGACCTAACCCATGTTTTGAAGGAGGGCCCAATATTGTCTAGACTCTCCATGTTGCAATAGAATTCTCACACCCAAGTGAGGTTTTGAGAACCAGAAAATAAAAGAACATTATCCCCTCCCAAAGGTTCAAAAAATGAACGGATAGGTATAGACTCGAATGTGGAGGGTTGAACATTACGTTCAAGATGTATGGAGCGAGCTGGATAAGACTCTCTGTATAACTTGGCTTTTTCAGCCGATGGAAAGCGGTCAGTGTTATAGGTGGGGCGAGAGGCAGTAGACTTTTGTCTTTTGAAGGTGGACATGACTAAACCAAGATAAAAGAACCAAGACAAACAACCCCCAACCCAAGACCAAACAACAACCAACAGAGAAACCACAAAACATTTGTATCACAATGATATAGCAACATGAGGCAATGAAAGATATCTGATGATGCAAAAATGTAAGCGTAAGAGAACCAAATATTGCAAGTATGAAGCAGAGTAAATGAGATGTGTACTAGGACCAAGAAAACAGCAATCAAAACACATAGGTAGCCAGCATTGTGAGGAACTGAATCAGCAAAACATAGGATCACAGTAACACAAGGCAATAGATGAAGACCAAAATCCCCAATTTAAAAGACAAACAAAAACCTAGCAAAAGGCCCAAATTACTAACCCTTGATGCAAGATAGAGACACTAGTCCATTATTAACTAAACAAAATCAACAATGAAGGACCTTCGACAAGACGAATAAACCCATCTACACATTGTAAAACCAACTCAAACAAATACGAATAGAGCAAAGGGACAAAAATCCGACACAAAAGAAGAGGAGAAAGAGATGAGAGATATACCTTGGGTGTGCACACAACAAATCACCAAGAAACCACAAAGGAAGGGCAATGGTCTTGAATTGCAAAGGAAGCCCTAGGAGAGAGAGACCACTTTGAACAAAATGAACTCAAAAGTCGAAAGAGGGAGAATTTAAACAAACCAGTTTGCTCGAGCGTGAAAGGTAAGGCTCGAGCGTGAGACAAACCACGCAAAGACCCGCTCGAGCACGAATAAGGACGCTCGAGCGCCAATTCACCCCTCCGAGAATTGTAAAACAAAGTGCAAAAAACTACAAGGCTCAAAACCACGCTCGAGCGTGGGAATTTCCGCTCGAGCGGGGACAAAAACAATTTTTTTTTTTTTTTAACAAAAACCAAAAAAAAAAACACCGAAGATGTCCTGTTACCAGCGGGGAGTTCAATGGAAAGACTGTACCATGAAGATAAGATATACCATCAATCATAAGTCCTGAAAACTTGTAAAAAGAAATGAAGCACCAGGTCATGAAGAAAACAGATAGAATTTAATCAAGGCCATAAGCAACATAAGAATGCATAACTCAAAAAACATACATGAGAGCTCACATATAGAATGTATGTATGTGCAATCCTTGAGAGCCACAAAGCTAGAGTTAATCTTTGTAGTGATTGGATGGCTGGACCTCCGACAAGAGTAACAGACCATTACAGAGAAAAGTCAAACCACTAGGAATCACGAGGTATTTGTTGAGTAAACGCGGAGGCTTCCCCTCAATCAATGATTCCCTTTTTTTTTTTTTTTTGTTTTGTTTTTTTTTTTTTTTTTTGAACTTTTCTTTCTTGTGGGCACTTACTGGTGGCATACATGCTCAACAGTATGGAGACCAAACCAGAGAAGAATGAAATAAAAAAGGATGGCCTGGATGGTGCCTCTGAGGTAGCCTTTTCCTAATGCCCGGATTTCAAAGAACTAAGGGAGAAACCATGGAAGTGAAGAACAATGGTAGATGGTTAAGAGACTCAACATCACCCATGATATACTAGTATAGGTCAATTCCTCTGAAAAAGTACCAGAAACATTGTTAGTGGTCTATAGAGAACTTTGATCACTTGTGCGGAAACCCCTGCAACAGTTTATCTCAAAAATGTCTACAGAATGAGATCATGAAGTAAATGAGTATGGGCATTCAGAATGAGCTATGAACAAAGACAAATGAGATCTTGTAAGCAACATGAGCAGTGTTCATAAAAAATTTTGATGCAAAGATAACAGGACTCAATGACACTGAGATTATCACACCCAAGTATACAACAAGCCAACCACTCACACCCAATATAGGAAACAGGAAACACCCTAGTTACTGAGCACTACACCCAAGGTCTTTCTAAGAAACTCAAACCGAAGAATATCAAGCATTTTTGTAAAAATATCAGCTTTTTGATGCTCAGTGGGTACACATTCCAAAACAACAAGGCCTTCTTCCATTAACTCTCGAATAAAATGATGACGAATGTCAATGTGTTTGGTGCAAGAGTGTTGGACAGGATTTTTTGAAATGTTTATGGCACTTGTGTTATCACAGAAAAGTATGAGAGTGTTCTGTTCTATCCCATAATCATGAAGTATTTGCTTCATTCACAGCATTTGTGCACAACAACTCCCTGCAGCAATGTACTCAGCCTCAGCAGTCGAAAGGGCGATGGCATTTTGCTTTTTACTATGCTAGGAAACAAGATTATTCCCAAGGTAGAAACACCCCCCGGATGTGCTTTTCCTATCATCAGCACACCCTGCCCAGTCGGCATCAGAAAAACCAGTAATTTCAGCTGTAGTATTAGTAGAGAACCAAACCCTATAACCCAATGTCCCATTAACATATTTGACGATGCGTTTGACCGCAAGAAGATGAGACTCTTTAGGATTGGCTTGGTAACGGGCACAAACACCTACACTGAAAGCAATATCAGGATGACTGGCTGTGAGGTAAAGAAGACTCCCTATCATACTCCTATAAAGGGTAGGATCAACATCAATACCAGAAGAATCTTTGGAAAGGTGAAGACTGGTGCTTATGGGAGTGCGTGCATGTTTGGCAGACTCAAGACCAAACTTAGATACAAGATTTTTGGCATACTTAGACTGAGAAACAAACATACTTGAAGGAGACTGTTTAATTTGAAGACCCAAAAAATAAGACAACTCTCCCATCATGCTCATCTCAAACTCATGTGTCATGCAATCCGAAAAATATTTCACAAGATGTTCAGTAGTGGATCCAAACACAATATCATCAACATAAATCTGAGCAACAAGAATATGAGACTTAGTATGTTTCACAAATAAGGTCTTATCCACACTACCCCTTTGAAAATCATTATCAAGAAGAAAGGTAGTAAGTCTATCATACCAAGCCTGAGGGGCTTGTTTCAATCCATATAAAGCCTTGTCTAACTTGTAGACATGATTTGGACATTTAAGGTCCTCAAATCCTTTTGGTTGCTCAACATATGTCTCTTTTTTCAAGTACCCATTCAGGAAGGCACTTTTCACATCCATTTGAAACAATTTGAAACCAAGATAACATGCAACACCAAGCAAAATACGAATAGATTCGAGACGTGCAACTGGGGCAAACGTCTCATCATAGTCAACACCCTCTACTTGTGTGTAGCCTTGAGCAACCAACCTGGCTTTAACCACAGTACTATTCTTATCAGATTTATTTTTAAAGATCCACTTGGTACCTATCACATTCATGTCTCTAGGTCTGGGAACTAGAGTCCAAACATTGTTACGTTCAAATTGACCTAATTCTTCATGCATAGCATTGACCCAACTATCATCTAGCAAGGCCTCTTTAAAATTATTAGGTTCAATTAAAGAAACATAACACATATGTGATACCTCATCCCGAATCTGTTTCGGGTTTTCATTCGATCCGATACATTTCTAATCACCTGTTGAGCTGGATGATTCAGTTTCACCCTTGCTGATGGTTTGAACTCAGGACTTGCGGTGACAGAAGCATCAGGAGTGATGTTTCTTTGTGCACTCTTTGGACTTTGACTTACCTGTGAGGATGGTGCCGTCTCAACTTCTTGTGCTTGGACCTCAGCTTCTCTTTGACTTTGTGGTTCAGTATCCAAGATTGGAGACTCACCATTGTCATCCTCATTTGTTGCTGGAGTAGGTGAACCTGTGTCATCTATAACCACATTGATTGATTCCATTAAAGAAGAAGTTCGCAGGTTATAGACTCGAAAAGCCCTACTTGTGGTTGAATACCCTAGAAAAATACCTTCATCACTTCGGGAGTCAAATTTGCCCAAAGGCTCTCTATCTTTGAAAATGTAACATTTACTCCCAAAAGCTTTGAAGTATTTTACATTAGGTTTCAATCCCTTCCACAATTCATATGGAGTTTGTAGTGTGCCGGGCCTTAAATACACGCGATTTATGACATAAATCGCAGTATTTAGGGCTTCAGCCCAAAACTTTGGAGAAAGTTTCTTGCTAAGGAGCATGACCCTAGCCATTTCTTGAACAACTCTGTTCTTCCTCTCAACCACTCCATTTTGTTGTGGAGTAATAGGTGCAGAAAATTCATGATTGATTCCATGCATATCACAAAAATCCGAAAACAAACTGTTCTCAAATTCACGATCATGATCAGTTCGGATTCTTATGATACGCCCAATGGAAACACCCTGTTCATTTTGAATTTTAAGCACTAAGGCCTGGAAAGCATCAAACGTATTAGATTTTTCCCTTAAAAAATTTACCCATGAAAATCGAGTAAAATCATCAACAGTTAAAAAAATATATCTTTTACCTCCAATGCTTTCAGTGCGAGTAGGACCCATTAAATTCATGTGAACCAATTCAAGAGGACGTTTGGTTGTAAAGCTGTTCACCTTTTTATGAGGGGCACGGGTTTGTTTCCTTAGTTGACATGGTCCACACACATGATTCAGATTCTTACCCAATTTAGGGACTCCTCTCACAAGCTCTTTGTTGGCTATCTTAGTTAGGTCTTTGAAATTCATGTGACCTAATCTTTGATGCCACAAATCAATGTTACTTATGATGGCTGAGTGACAAGTGAGATCATTAGTAGTAACAATCCCATAACAGTTATCAGATGTGCGAACTCCATGCAAGACAGTATTTCTCTTTTTATCCAAAATTTCACATTTATTTTTTGAAAACAATACTTCATGATGGGAATCACACATTTGACTAATGCTCAAAAGATTTGCTTTAAGACCATCAACAAGTAAGGCATTGTCAAGCTTGGGAAGACTAGCAACACTTATGGAGCCCTTACCAATGACTCTAGAAGTGCCGCCATCTTCAAAGGTAACAATTCCTCCTTCATATTTTTCAAGGGAGGTGAAGTAGGATTTGTTACTGGACATATGATGAGAGCACCCACTATCGAGATACCACATGTGTGAGTCACGCGCTTTTAGAGCAGTGTGAACAAGTAAACAAGTCAAATCATCTTTTCTCACCCAAATCTTTTTGGTCTTGGTAAATGTCTTGGCGTTGTGAACACCCTCATGAATCTTGGTATTCCGCCTAGACATGTAAGGTTGTCTCCTAACACAAAAAGTATTCGAATTTCTACCCTTTTGAGACACCTTACTAAACAATTCATAGCAATAAGGACGAATGTGGTCATACCTACCACAGTGATGACAAATAAAAACAGGTTTTACCTCCCTTTTGTTGATCTTACCCCCTTTAGGTAGATGAAGAGAGGGATCACCCTGGGCTACATTCAGCTTTCCCTTTGCTTGAGTCTTCAGGTCATGTGAAGTAGAGGCCTGTCCCTTGTGAGCTGTCGCACCATAGTCTAGCCCACTTTTGTTACAACCCATTTGTTGAGACCCGAGGATGTCTTCTAAAGATTTGGAACCTTTGTTCCACATGGCAATAGTGGCTCTAGCAATACGGAGTTCTTCATCTTTCTGACAGACTGTCTCTTCCAATGTAGCTTGTGATATCTCAAGACTTTCAAGCTTCTCTTCATATGTGGAATACACCTTCAGAAGTTCATTCCTTTCAGTTTCATAGGACAGAAGTTTTCCACATAAATCTTGCCTGTCACTTGAGATCTTGATGATATTCTGCTTTGCTGCTACAAGTTCTCCTTTGAGCTTGACATTCTCACTTTCACATGCTTTGAGCTTGAGAGTGAGTTTGTCATTGATTTTAGACAGATTCAGAGATTCATCATAAAACTTTTCGTAAGCTTGTTGTAGATCATCACCAGTAATCTCATCATTGTCTTCAGATGTAGATGTTTCATCATCATCCTTTTGCTCCGCATTCTTCGTGACCTCATCTAGTTGGGCAACTAAGGCAAAAAGTTGCTGGATGGTGGTAAATGTGAATCTCCTCTTTCATGGAATTGGCTTAGAATCTCCCATGCATCTTTAGCCTTTGTGCAGTGAGCAACCTGTTGCTGTTCTTCATCAGAAATTGCTCCACGAATAGAAATCAGGGCTCTTTGAATGCTCGGATTGTTAGCACTTTCAGTATCTTCTTCAATGGCTTGCCAGCCTTCTGGGTCAGAATGTAATAACCCTCACCACTGATTACTGGTTAACCACTGATTACTGCTAAACTGAGACCGATTATGATAAGGAATTGAATCGACTGAAATACTGAACTGACTGATTGAATGTACTAGTTTAAATGCCTTTCTATCTGTTTGACTGTTAAATTATCTGCCCATGTTTTATGCTTTAAATTGCAAATTGAAGGCCTTGTCGACGGCCGAATCTGAAATTGATTAATGTTTTGTGCTAATTAGAATTAATATGATTTTATGGTGTATTTATCTGAAATGTGATTTGGTATGATTAAATTAGATTAAATAATGATTAATTGCAAGAGTTGGACTTAATTATCGAAATGCCATATTAGTGGGCCATCTCATAAAACATTTGAGACTTGATTTCATAACATTTCCTCAGCCATTTTGAGAGCATAACAGAATGAGAGAGAGAGAGGTAGAGAACTTGGCTTTATCTAGAGAGTTGCTTAGAGAATTGGAAGATTTGAAGGCTAATTGCATAATTGAGCTCCCTTCAAGGTAGAGTCTTCACCTTCTTGTTCATGTAATTGAGTTAGTTCTTGCATGGCTCTTGTCATATTGGAGTTTAAAGTCAAGATTTGGTCTTGTAATATTGAATTATAGCATATATCATGCATGCATGTTGCCATCCTTGAGTTTTGAAGAGTATTGTTCATGAAATTCCACATGCATGTTCATATTTTTGTATTGGACCATGAATTCATCTTGTTTATGGAGAAATTGGCTCATTTGAGCTAGTGATTGAAGCTTTGAATTGGTTTAAATTCATGCATGTCACATTGGAAGTATGTTCTTGAACTTTGGTTTGAAAATGGGTTTAATTGAACTTACCTTTGGGCTTTGATTTCTCAAATTGAGCTTTGAATCATGTTATACTATGAGTTTACAAGTGTTTTCAAGAAAATTATCCCAAGAGGATCGAATTTGAGGCATTTAAACTTGGTTTTGAGCTTGAGGTTCAAATCTGGGTTTTCCAGAATTTGGACTCACGCTCAAGCGGGGAAAGTGGCGCTTGAGCGTGGAATTCGTGCTCCCAGCACTTTTGCATTGTTTTACAGTCCGCTCGAGCGGAAGAATGGACGCTCGAGCGGGGTCTTGTGTCACACGCTCGAGCGGGTGTCGAGCGCCCATCAAGCTTGATTTTCACACATCCAGTACTTTTGCCATGTTTTGCAGTCCGCTCGAGCGGGGAAAGTGACGCTCGAGCGGGGAACCTTTGTCTGCATATCTGCTCGAGTGGGGAATATATAGCGATCCCGGTTTCCCTTTCTTTATTTGTTGTATCCGGACTTTGGTTCCGTGGAGTTAGTAGTTGTATATCTAGTTGTCATCCTTTAATTTCATTTGATTGAGTTTTAGGATGTGTTGGGCATATTTCGAGCAGGTGGGTTGAGCCTTGGTCTAAAATCTTGTTGTCGGGTTTTTGGTCTTTCCGCTCGAGCGGGTCTTGGAGCGCTCGAGCGGAGATTGCACACTCCTAGTATTTTTGTGCCCTGCAAAACTTCTGCAGGTGTGATTTCTATGCTCGAGCGGGTTCCCTACGCTCGAGCGGGTCGCGCTCAAGTGGGATTGTTGGCGCTCGAGCGGACAGTGCATCTTTGGTGTAAAGTTCTAGGAGGGAGAAAATCGCGCTCGAGCGGATGTGGTTTGCCTTTGTGTCTTGGCGCTCGAGCGGGCCTTCTTGCGCTCAAGCGTACCCAGCTTTTTGTTTTTGACGCTCGAGCGTTGTGTTTTCCGCTCGAGCGGACATGTCGTATATCAGAAGTCAGTTAGGCATTTTAAAATCACTTTTTACATTCACACTCTCTCTCTTACTTTCTAACAAGCCATTTTTGAGAGCTTCTCTCTCTAGAAACTCCCTTCTCTCTAGGGTTTGATCTAGTTAGAGTGCTTCCCTTTCCTTTGGCCTTTACAAAAAGGTTGTTGATCGTCGAGGGCGTCGTTTTGATCCGAAAAGTTTGGAGTTTGGAGCATTTTGGTTTTGGTCTCTTCTCCGTTTGAGCTCAAACTTCGAGGTAGGGATATCCTACTCCTCTTTATGAGCTTTGTCTTTAAATTTTATCCTTTTGATATGTTGGGGTTGTTGTGTAGTTTTGAGAAAGTTTGGGTCTTTGTGTAATTTTACAAAAGATGGGGTTTTATTTATAATAAACCTATATGCATGATTGGCATAGAGAAATGAGATAGATGATGGATTATGGAAGAAAATGAAACCTTAGGGTTGTTATGTAACTTATGGGAGAATGCCCTAATTACATAGTTTAATTAATTTGTATAATTAATTTGGAGAAATGAAGAATTGAATTGAGAATGTAGGAATTGGGAATGTGTGGGATTAAAGGGTGTAGTTGGATTATTTATTACTCACCTAATTGAAATGTTGAAAATTTATCCATTGGTGCATTTATTTTCTGTTTAGAAATAACTGCTTTGGGCTATCGGTGGAGGATAGTCTTGATTGTTGTAGACAATGCATGATGATTAGGCAAACTAAAACTAATCGAATGAGTATGCTATCGAATATAGCGGTTGGAATAATACATCAACTTTATGTATCGATTGATTGTATATGATCTATGTTTATATACATGCGTTGTGTGGGAGGAGATAGGGGATGTACTCCACGGTTTAGAGGAAGATAGGGGATGGACCTCTAAACCGAATTATGTATGACATTGATACAGCACTACAATGTGTATCAAGTGTTGATTATGGAAGTGTTCGAATTGATTTGATATAGCACTAAAATGTATATCGTTATCAATTGTGAAATATAGAAGTGATTCTATGTTATGTTGATACAGCACCGAAATGTGTATTTTTCGTAAAGTGTGGAAATGGTTTATGTGTTATTATACAGCATTGAAATGCGTATCCACCATGAAGTTTGAAAGTGTTTTAAAGATGAGTCTAAATCTCATTATGTTATTTGGCTAAGTGTTGAGTCTTGTTTTCAAACTCAAAGTTGAAAGAGAAACGGAAAATGAAATGTAACGTGGACTTAATGTCATGAAGCCGGAATGTGATATAAGTGGATATATCTGTGATGACCATCTATCAACTGCTAATCTTTTAGTCTTTGTTCATAGCTGGTTTAGTGTATTTCTACTGGGCTGTGGCTCACCCTTTATGGGACATCATTTTCAGGTACAGGTAGCATGCCACCTCCAAGGACATAGCTTGGGAGGCTAGAGGCAGACAGATTTTTGGTTGTTTTGTTATCTTTTGATGTATTACATGTAATTTCAAGCCAAGGGCTTAATGTGTATATGAGTTAGCACTCTCTTTTTTGTAACCAAGTGTTAACTTGGAAAGCTGTAAGCCCGTAGGGCATTTGCTTTTGTTGTTAACATGTAATACTTGATGTAATGAATTACTCTGATGAATAGAAGAATATTTATCTTTTATATCAATGCATGTCTAAATTGATGGGTTTTAATGTTATTATTTTGAGGGCGTGATAGGGAAAGACACGCTGGAGCGGGACCCTGTTTTTTTGAAAATTTTGAAAATGTTTTTAAAGTGTATCTTTGCATCCTCATTTCATCCTAGGCATTCCTAGGCCTAGTTTAAGGCATCTTAATGAGGATATAGATGTGGAACCGCATCGAGTCTAAGTAGGGACTAAGTCTTTGATTCTCGAATGTGAACTTAGTGTGTGTTCATCCTGTAAACTGTGTAGGGTTGGCATCTGAGGACGCGCTCTAGCTTATCTGCAGCCCAGAACTCTGTGAGTAACAACTGTGTAAAGATATGTTCAAATATGAATATCTTCTGAATGGTTAAACTGTACTGTTTCTGAATTGATACTGTTAACTGAATGAATGTATGTCCTCTATTCTGAACTGTATTGTGGCATCCATAGCAACTACTGTTACTGTTACTACTACTGTTACAGAGATCTCTGTTAGTTCCTATCTTGGAACTTCTGTTTACTGTTATGATGGCCATCATTGACTACTCGGTCTTTCAAGACCTACTGTTTACTGTACTGTTTTGCTAATGGATGTACCACATATGACTGTTATGACTGAATGACTGATATACTAAATCAATTGACTGTTTTCAATATTGAAAGGACATTCATTCTTAACCTCTTTACGCATTATGTTATTCACTGGGCTTTAGCTCACTGTTTATATATATATGTAGGTGTCCAGGCACCAGACCGGAGCTAGGAGCATGGGTTAGACTCCCTTTTGTCAAAGCCAACCACTGTGCCTCACTGTGAGGTTCCGAGCCCGTTCAAGCTATGGCTTTGGGGTGTTTTAGTTTCCCCCATCTGTCTCTGTATCTGTTTTGTAACACTGCATCGACTGATAGCACTGTACTGTACTGTCTTAATAGGGATTAAGTCCCTGACCTAGATGATTATAAATACTGTACATACTGTTTTGGTACTGATAGTATATATGTTATGAAAAGTCTTTTTGCATACAGACTGTCACAGCTCATTGGACATTGTTTAATTACTGTTTTGGCTTCCGCCATGCCCCTATACTCTGTAATACTGTCTTACTGTTAAGCAGGCCTTCGGTAATCACGGATTACTGGCCGGTTATGGTGCTAAACCCATAGAGGCGGGTTTGGGTCGTGACACAGAAGCTCTCAGAAACGCCCTCATTCTAATCTTCCAATACAGGTAGTTACTCCCGTCAAAGGTGGGAGCATGATGTAGGTTCTGACCATGAGCTAATTTCGCTGGCTTTGGAAGAGGTTGAGTAAAAGTGGACCAAAATGCCATGAAAGCACTATCCCCGTCTTCGCCGGATTCAAGTTCTTCGGGTTCTTGCTCCTACCCGCTTTCATTATCCCAAGTCACAGTGTAAACTTTCTTTCGATTCTTTTTCGACGGACATTCAAGGGCAATATGGCCAAAGCCTTGACATTCATAGCACTTGACCCCTTGCCCCTTTACAATCTTCTTTTCAGTTTTTTGAGCAAGTTTTGGTGGAAAAGTCTTGGGTTTTTCATTATTCTTGTCTTTTGAAATAGGGTCTTTGAAATTAGGCTTCTTTTTCTTCAAATTTTTTTTAAACTGTTTAGTAAACATAGCCGTCATCTCAGACTCTAAATCAAATTCAGTCTTCGGAGTTTTTGCAGTCTCATGAGTACTGGTGAAAGCCACACTATCTTTTTGTTTTTTCTTTGAAATCTGGTGGGCTTCATAAGTCTGCAAATTTCCAACCAACTGATCAAGCTTGAGGGTATCAACATTCTGAGCCTCCTCAATGGCTGTCACCTTTGATTGGAACCTCTCGGGTAAAGACCTCAAGATTTTTCCAACAACTTTAGCGTCAGGGATTTTTTCACCGAGTGTGAAACAGGAATTCACGATATCACAAAGTTTTGCATAGAAATCATCAAACGTCTCATCATCGCGCATAAAAAGGGTTTCAAACGCGGATGTGAGACGTTAAAGTTTTGACCTTTTGACAGAAGTAGTACCTTCGTGAATTGTTTCAAGAATGTCCCAAGTCTCTTTTGCTACCTCACACGTGCAGATACGACGAAATTCTTCAGGTGTGACGGAGCAAAACAGGGAATTGAAAGCCTTACTGTTCCAACTCGAGTTTTGGTAATCAGTTGTGTCCCATTTATCAAGGGGTTTAGGAATATCAACACCATCAATGGTGATAGTAGGTTCACTCCACCCATAGATCAGGTAGTGCCAAACTTTCTCATCGATGGATTTTAAAAATGCTCTCATACGAGCTTTCGAATAAGAATAGTTTGTACCATCGAGTAAAGGAGGTCTATGGGTCGAGTTACCTTCATGAATAGAATCCATATCACTAGTCACACAAAATCACACTCCTATAGTTTTGACAAAAACAAAGAGTGACCTGCTCTGATACCAATTGAAAATCGTAAGTGATTCGTGATTAGATCAAGATTAAAATATTCCAAATCCCAATTATTCAAAACACGCAATCTAAATCATCAAGCACTTACGAAAGTGATTTAGATTGTTGTTTTTCTGAATAAACAATAAATCGACACAAACGATTTTTACGTGGAAAAATTACATTTGAAGAACCTTCAATTGTAACCAAAAACCACGAGCGAAACGCCACTAATCAATCCACTACTGAAGAAAGAAAGATTACAAAGATAATACACAAATTACCCAACTTAGTCAATTTGTCTTCACACCTTTTGTAATTCTTTCATCAAGCCTTCGTCTCGGAACTGATCAACCTGAAGTTGAATCCACAACTTCGTTTGTCGAATAAACGACTACGTACAGAATCAAACACCTTTGAAACTCTACGTTTGAATATTCAGAATCCACCGAAGATTAATACTCTGTATGTATTCGATCAACTTCCTTGATATGTGCTTCTCAATTTATGAGTTGAATACTCATTCAATTTTATCAAGGAAAACTCACAAAAATCTCCAGAAGAAAATCTCAAACAAAACCCTAAAAAACCTTAAACAAGATCTAGGAGAAGTAATCCTAAAACAGACCCAACATGCGAATTTATAGAACCTGAGATCGCGTGGTCCGCTTGAGCGTGGGAATTCCCGCTCGAGCGGAGACTACATATTCCGCGATTCATACAAGGTCCACGCTCGAGCGGAAGTTTCCACGCTCGAGCGTGGAATCCCACTATCCAGTATTTTTGCAGGCATGAGAGAGATACTGGGAGGGTGAAAACCCCGCTCGAGCGTTACTTTCCCCGCTTGAGCGGGAAGACCAAAACAAGAAAATTTGGAAAATAAGAAATTGTTACAACCTTGGTTTTGTTCCATGGTTTGACAACAAAGGATCCTAACACAAGGCCTATCCTAATATCAAGGGATTAGGAGTCTCCTCCCCATCTCTCAAAACAATTATAATATATAGTGGGTTCCACCTCACCATCAATCTCAATCCCCTCTCTATAAATCCAAACAAATGGGAGTTAGTATACATCAAAATGCATATACAGATACCAAAAAAATAAAATAAAACAAGTGAAATTGTTGAGAGTTTTTTATTTTACACATTGTTTCTCTCCTCGTCAGCTCAACCACATGTGTGGCCTAAAGCAAAAAAAATTAAAGTCTGGTTGTTTATTTTGTTTTGTTTCTTTTTTGTCTTAGGGTCAATAACATATGAAATAGACTTTTACTAGAAAGAATACAAGTTTGATAAAAGAATTGGACCGCTTTTTGACCAAATTTTTTTTATCAAATTTAAATTTTATACAGCATTTGGTAAATGATTGGAGATGCTATAATCCAATCCATTTATTATTTCATATTATCATGTCGTGTTCATGCGTTGTATCATTAAATTTAGTTTTATTAATATCTACTGAATGAAAAATTATTCAGAAGAATATTTGATTTTAACTAAATTTTATATTCTTAATTTATGAGTCTGAGAGAGTGGGAAATAGACTTTTCATGGTACACAAATGATAGGGATACTAAATCACTAATTTTTTTTTTTTACCAATTACACATATGAATGTGGTCTCACATGAGTATAGAGCCCATGTATAAAGTTGATAGAAAATTTGATAATCTTATTTTAGTTTGGAAAAGCTACAATCTTTGTTTATTTATTTATTTTATTTTACCTATAAGATTTCAATTCCAAATTGAGGCCTTTTGTTATACTAAGGCCTAAAGCAGGTGCATCATTTGCAGCCTCCTTGAGCCGGCCCTGCCATTTCCATTCTATCCACACACTTAATGAAAAATATTTTTTTATAATTTTTCCCTTAAACAAAATTACTAATATAAACATTAGTGTACATATTCAACTTGAAATTCATGTTTTCTCAATACACATCTTGAAAATCCTAAGTGATTCGTGATTAGATCAAGATTAAAATATTCCAAATCCAAATAATCCAAAACACACAATCTAAATCAACAAGCACTTACGAAAGTGATTTAGATTGTTTGTTTTTCAGAATAAACAATAAATTGACACAAACGATTTTTACGTGGAAAAACCACAATTGAAGAACCTTCAATTGTAATCAAAAACCACGGACGAACCGCCACTAATCAATCCATTACTGAAGAAAGAAAGATTAAAAGATAATATACAAATTACCCAACTCAGTCAATTTGTCTTTCAATCTTCTGTAACTCTTTCACCACGCCTTCGTCTCGGAACTGATCAATCTTGAAGTTGAATCCACAGCTTCACTTGTCGAATTAATGACTACGTACAGAATCAAACGCCTTTTGAAACTCTACGTTTGAATCTTCGGAATCCACCGAAGAGAACTCTCTTAGATATAAAGTAACAAACTCCTTGATGTATGAATCTCAAATCATAAGTTTAGAACTCTCTCAAAAAAATCAAGGAAAACACTCAAAAAACTCAGAAGAAAACTTTAAACAAAACCCTAGGACTCTTGAATAAGATTTAGGAATAGTTAATCCTAGAAAAAGACCCAACACGCGAATTTATAGAATTTGTGTTCGCGCGGTCTGCTCGAGCGTGGGAATTCCCGCTCGAGCGGAGGCTTCAAAATTGTGTTATTCATAAACGCTTCATGCTCGAGCGGAAGTTGCCACGCTCGAGCGTCAAACCACACCGTCTAGTACTTTTTCAGGCGAAGCAGAGATGTTGTGAGCTTGCAATCCCCGCTCGAGCGTCACTTTCCCCGCTCGAGCGGGGAGACCAAAATTGGAAAATCTAGAAAACTAGATCCTGTTACAACCTCGGTTTTGATCCATGGAATTTGACAACAAAGGGTCCTAACAATCTCCCCCTTTGTCAAATCCCAGACAAAACCATTCTAAAACAGTTTTCCTAACAAAATCACAAAAGTACTAAAACAATTTTCCAAACTATTCTAAAACAATTTTCCAACCAAAATCACAAAATCAACACCACCAACTATGAACCAACATTCACAACCAAATCTCAAATCCATGCTCTTGAACAATTATCCTGAAAGAAAACAACCACACACAAGCCAACCAAAAATATGTGGAACTGGATTAAACAACAAAAGACAAGTCCATCCATAAACAAACCATCCAAAACATATGACAATCCAACTGTACCAAAGAAGGATAGAAGTAAAGGTAAAAATAACTGTAGTAAAAACAACTGTACCATGTACCAGTACCATGTACACCAACAAGATATACCAAAAACTGTACCACCAACTGTAGTAAAAACAACTGTACCACACCAAGACCACTCCCCCTTTTTGTTCGGGAGGGAACAAAAGATAGAGAAACAAAACAAAAGAGCAAAGATCAAAGATCAAGGAGCTGGAGACAGAGACGGCATCTGAAGCAAGGTCAAGATCTGAGCCAGCTGGGATGAAGACTGTGCCACAGAATCCTCAATCCGCTGGGAAGAAGCCTCCAAGGCACTGAAACGGGTATCGGTAGTGGTCTCAAGATCGGTGAGTCTGGCCTCAAAGATATCCATCCGCTCCTCAAGATGGTCAAACCGGGAACCAACAGAGCGCTCGAGGGACTGAAGCTGACCACGGATTGTACGAACTGGAGGGTGCTTGTAGACACCCCATTTTTGACCGCCCTCAAGACTTGGGCATTACTGATGGTTTGCTCGGTGTTGAGAGATGTGCAGGGCACAGGTTCAGTTTCTTCGACAAGGAGAGAGGCAAACCCTTCAAAACACTTTGTTTAGGGGTTTGGAGTTGAAGAAAAGAGGAGAGGAGGGGAGAAAATAGGTTGGAGAAGAGGTTCGGCATGAATTCGGGTAGAAGAGGGTCGAGCAGCCCTCGCTGAATCGGGCTTATTCACCGGCACACTTGGAGTTAAGCTATGAGGCCATAACCATTGGAAAGAAGACTTCCGGGGGTTCATTCTACACTCAAGAATCTCTCAAAACCAAGTCCGGGTGGGGGAGGTATGATTGGTTGAAGTTGGGCATCATCCCGGTTGGATCGAGTCTGCGCGGCTTCACGGAAAAGGGCATAACTTCTTGCACAGGAGAAATTTTGATGCAAGGTTTGCGCCATTGGAAAGCTAACTTCCGGGGCTTCAATTTGCATACCCACTGGCCATGTTTTGACCAAGGAATCATCCATCGGCACTCTATTTAGCCGACCGGCAGAAAAGAGTGCCGACCGGCACTTTATTTTGGACAATGATCGAATCTTCTGGCCGGTTTGAACCCTTTGCACCCCCCAAGCTTGGTGCATGCCAGCTGTGCCAGCTGGGATGCACAGAACTCGACCCACGTGCATACATGTGCCCATTTTGCACCCTTTAACCACCTTTGGCCTCCTTCTTTGCACCCTTTGCTCAAGGCTTCTTGGGGAAGCCTTGACCCCTTGTCTTGGCTTCCTCAAGAAGCCTTACCAGCTGTCCAAACTTCTAGAGTAAGCCTTGGCCCCCTTGACCCTTTTTGGAATGACTTAGCCACTAAGTCTTGGCTTTACTTTGCTTATATAAGGAGGCCCTCTCCTCCTTTGATGAGGGTTGGAAATTTCTAAGAAAAAAACCAGAGAATAGATATATATATCTAACATATATATCTACAACCATATATCTCTCTCATCCAACTTCCAAACTCCATAGTTCTTGGGCCATTCCTTCACCAACCTATAGCACAACACCTCCAACATCCATTACAGCGACTTGGGGCTGTTCTTCAGAGCTTGGGAGCACCTAAACTTGGTCCAAGAGGTGCTGGTTTGCTGGTCTTCAAGGGTAAGTCTTCATCTTCCCCTTTCTAGCCTTTTCTTGCTTCATATCTATGTGGTTCCGGACTGCAAAATAAAAGCAAAAGAGGAAAACGTCGGGTATCTGAGTTTGTTTCAACTTCAGTAAGTTCCGAGACTACATCCCGTGTGTACCTCTTCAGGCCTTGCCAATGCTCCGAAGTATGAGTGTACCTCTACCTCAAACTCAAGATCAAGTCTGCTTCAAGCCAGAATAGTGTATCAATTACACTCTCATTCCCTTAGTGTATCAATCACACTTCATTCACTTTGAGTATCTATCACACACATTCATTTGCTTCATTCAGTGTATCTAACACACTTTAGTTGCCTTAGTGTATCAATCACACTTCATTCACTTTGTGTATCTATCACACACATTCTCATTTCATGTATCTATCACACTTCTTTCATTTTGTGTATCTATCGCATACATTCCCATTTTGTGTATCTACCACACACATTCTCATTTGTGTGTCTACTACACACATTTTCATTTTGTGTATCTATCACGCACATATTCACTTTTGTGTATCTATTACACTCTCACTCAGTGTATCAATCACACTTCACCCACTTTGTGTATCTATCACACCATTCTTCTCTTCATATCACATGTTTGCTTTGTGTATCAATCACACTCTGTTTACCTCATGTATCTGTCACATGATTACTTTAGTGTATCCATCACACCTCATTTACTTCCGTTTGCTTCATGTATCTCTCACATGTTTATTTAGTGTATCAATCACACTCTCATCACACTTCACTCATTTTGTGTATCTATCACACACATACTCATTTAGTGTATCAATCACATTTCATTCTCATTTTCTGTATCTATCACACACATCCTCATTTAGTGTATCAATCACACACTTCATTGCATTCAGTGTATCAATCACACACTTCATTTCATTCAGTGTATCAATCACACACTTCATTGCATTCAGTGTATCAATCACACACTTCATTTCATTCAGTGTATCAATCACACACTTTATTGCATTTAGTGTATCAATCACACACTTCATTGCATTTAGTGTATCAATCACACACTTCATTCACATTCAGTATATCAATCATACTCCTGTTCACTAAGTGCATCTATCCCACTTTGTGTTCACTTTTAGTATATCCATCATACTCCTGTTCACTAAGTGCATCTATCACACTTCGTGTTCACCCTTAGTATATCAATCATACTCCTGTTCACTAAGTGCATCTATCACACTTTGTGTTCATTTTTAGTATATCAATCATACTTGTTCACTAAGTGCATCTATCACACTTCGTGTTCACATTTAGTATATCCATCATACTTGTTCACTAAGTGCATCTATCACACTTCGTGTTCACCTTTAGTATATCAATCATACTTGTTCACTAAGTGCATCTATCACACTTTGTGTTCACCTTTAGTATATCCATCATACTTGCTCACTAAGTGCATCTATCACACTTCGTGTTCACATTTAGTATATCAATCATACTTGTTCACTAAGTGCATCTATCACACTTTGTGTTCACCTATTGTGTATCCATCACACTTGCTCACTTAGTGCATCTATCACACTTTGTGTTTGCCTTTTGCGTATCCATCACGCTTTGCTCACTTCATTCATTTAGTGTATCAATCACACTTAGTTCATATAGTATATCTATCACACACTCGCTTTGTATCCATCACACACATTCGCTTTGTGTATCAATCACACATGCCCCCTTGGTGTATCCATCACACACTTTCGCTTTGTGTATCAATCACACGCTCGCTTTGTGTATCAATCACACACTTTCTCTTTATGCATCTATCACACTGCACTCACCTTGTGTATCCATCACACTTTGCTTCATATAGTGTATCCATCACACTCGCTTCACTTTGTGTATCTACCACACACGTTCACTTTTTGTATCTATCACATGCTCCCTTTGTGTATCCATCACACACATTCGTTTAGTATATCTATTACGTATTCGCTTAGTGTATCAATCACACTTTATTCATATAGTGTATCCATCACACTCTCTTCACTTTGGTGTATCCATCACACTTCGTTCACTTTTGTGTATCTAACGCACATATTCGTGAGAATTGCATAATTCTCTTACATCCTTTCTGCATGAGATGTAGGTTGGTTCACGTTTACTTGCTTGCATAGCATTCGCTTAAAATGTTGCATTTATTTTGCATAATTGCTTCATTACAGCATCCTTTGCATGATCATAAGTTATGCACTTGCATTGTGCATCACTTTGCATCCTGCCCCTGAACTACGCTGGTTTGATTCCTTGCAAAAGGATACGTAGGCAGCCTACGGGCACAACCATTTATCTATCTATATTTTGTTTGTTTGTCCAAGTCTTCGGCCCTGTCAAAAATGGGTCGTCTCGAGGCTTTGACATTCACTCCCGTCATTGTTATGACTTTCGAGTTCTGTCAAAGAGGGGCAACTGTAGACACCCCATTTTTGACCGCCCTCAAGACTTGGGCATTACTGATGGTTTGCTCGGTGTTGAGAGATGTGCAGGGCACAGGTTCAGTTTCTTCGACAAGGAGAGAGGCAAACCTTTCAAAACACTTTGTTTAGGGGTTTGGAGTTGAAGAAAAGAGGAGAGGAGGGGAGAAAATAGGTTGGAGAAGAGGTTCGGCATGAATTCGGGTAGAAGAGGGTCGAGCAGCCCTCGCTGAATCGGGCTTATTCACCGGCACACTTGGAGTTAAGCTATGAGGCCATAACCATTGGAAAGAAGACTTCCGGGGGTTCATTCTGCACTCAAGAATCTCTCAAAACCAAGTCCGGGTGGGGGAGGTATGATTGGTTGAAGTTGGGCATCATCCCGGTTGGATCGAGTCTGCGCGGCTTCACGGAAAAGGGCATAACTTCTTGCAAAGGAGGAATTTTGATGCAAGGTTTGCGCCATTGGAAAGCTAACTTCCGGGGCTTCAATTTGCATACCCACCGGCCGTGTTTTGACCAAGGAATCATCCATCGGCACTCTATTTAGCCGACCGGCAGAAAAGAGTGCCGACCGGCACTTTATTTTGGACAATGATCGAATCTTCTGGCCGGTTTGAACCCTTTGCACCCCCCAAGCTTGGTGCATGCCAGCTGTGCCAGCTGGGATGCACAGAACTCGACCCACGTGCATACATGTGCCCATTTTGCACCCTTTAACCACCTTTGGCCTCCTTCTTTGCACCATTTGCTCAAGGCTTCTTGGGGAAGCCTTGACCCCTCGTCTTGGCTTCCTCAAGAAGCCTTACCAGCTGTCCAAACTTCTAGAGTAAGCCTTGGCCCCCCTTGACCCTTTTTGGAATGACTTAGCCACTAAGTCTTGGCTTTACTTTGCTTATATAAGGAGGCCCTCTCCTCCTTTGATGAGGGTTGGAAATTTCTAAGAAAAAAACCAGAGAATAGATATATATATCTAACATATATATCTACAACCATATATCTCTCTCATCCAACTTCCAAACTCCATAGTTCTTGGGCCATTCCTTCACCAACCTATAGCACAACACCTCCAACATCCATTACAGCGACTTGGGGCTGTTCTTCAGAGCTTGGGAGCACCTAAACTTGGTCCAAGAGGTGCTGGTTTGCTGGTCTTCAAGGGTAAGTCTTCATCTTCCCCTTTCTAGCCTTTTCTTGCTTCATATCTAAGCCTTGCTTGCAAGCACTTTTGGGCTCCGACCTAAACTTCAAATAGTCTTATTTTGGGGTCCTCTTCATGTTTGATTGAGGACCCCTTGCTGTTTGATGATTGCATCTAGCACCTATCTCTTTACCCCCTTGTATGCCATGATTCTTACATAGTATATTTGGCTGGTATATAATCTGTTTTTGAGCATGTAATAAACTGTAAGTAGGCTCATTTTGAGCCCTTCTTCAACATTTAAGAAGGGCTCAACCATGTTTGGTAACTCTATCATGCACTTGCTTTGTAATCTCTTCTATTTACCGTAAGTTTGCATGCTTTGTTAGCCTATCTTGCTTTTGTTTTTGTGGATGGTCATAAACTGGAAATGTGCTTGTTTTTCCATGTATAAGATCTGTTTCTAGTTGTTTAGGCCATCCATGACATGCCTTATATAGTCACCTTGCATTTTGGCTTGCTAGCCTTAGGTGTGTGAGCGTGTAGCATGCACTACTTGTCTTGTTTACTTGGTTTGGCACCTTTTATAACATGATTTCAGAGCCTTATAATGCATGCTAATTGTTCATGTTTAGCTTCCTTTAAGTGTGCTTAAAGCTTGCTTCATTATGCCTAAGTGTTGGTACCTTTGCATGTGTATGTGTGCATGTGTGCTTAGCCCTCATACTTAGCATTATGGCCACTGATTTTAGGCCTTTTAGAGTTGCCTAATTCATGTATAAGTCCATCCCCCCCATTGGTTTGCATGTTTGCTTGAATGCTTTGCATAAGTGCATCACATTGTTCATTTTGCATGATAGATAACATGCTTAGGGTTGCATCACATTTGCATGCATGTTAAGCCTCTTGAAATGAAGTATGATAGAGGTTTGAGCACCCTTGTTTGCTTGTTTGCATTGCATGCATTTGAAATCAAAGTTGCATTCTTGGTTCTTAGGGCCATCATGCATGGAAATGCGCGATTGGTGGTCCGGGAATCGAGGCACATGCCCCTTCGAGTCAATAACATGATAGGGAGTGTGTTTGGTGCATACATGCCTTGAATTGCATTGCCATGCAAGTTTTGCCCTCTGCTGCTGTGAGTTGCAGGTTCTGCAGGTGTTAAGTGCCGACCGGCAGTGAATTGGCAGCCGATAGCTTCAATCAGTGCCGGTGGCCACATCCTTCAGCCGGTGGTGTTGTACCTTAGCCGGTGGTACTTCCCAGTGCCCTGAGAGGCACTCCTGGGACTTTGGTAATTTTCTAAGGAGGATAGCAGGGAAAGCAGAGGCACACTTGCATGACAGTGCGATTCCGAGCCAATTCCGAGCGCGCGCTGCATTTGGGCCCTCCTCCCGAGGCATTTACTGTTTTAATTAGATTACTTATTTGTCTAATTAATTTAGTGAATTTGTAATAATTAATTAGCTTGCGTAGTTAATTATTTGTATTATTATTTTGGTCTCTCCGAGCGAGGGCAAAAATTGTAATAAGTGTGTGTGAGTGGGTGTGTGTCTTCCAAACCTCCACTTCTTTCTATCCCTTTTATTTACCCGCTTATGTTGGTAGATTAGGGCACATCTAAATTAGCATACCTTATGCAATGCATGCGTGCATCCATGCATTTGTTTACATGCACCGGGCTCGGTACATCATACAAACTGCATCGTATTTTCAATTCCAATTTGAATACGTGATAGTTGTAACATTTCACATGCCATGCTTAGGGTTAGCCGAGCCTACTCTAGAATGCATTTATGCCTGTGTTGCATTAGTCACTTAACATGAACTAGGTCATGCATGTTTGCTAACCGGGTTATTGTTTTTGGCACGGAGTACAATGTAAGTTTTTATGCTTTAGCACTTCGCATGCGTGTGAATGTTGCCATGACAGTATGCTTACCATGTGGCTGAATGCTTGTATGAGATAAACTGTTTGAATGCCTGTGGGTGGAGGTTAGATTGCCTGAGTTGGAACAACTCGTTGAAATCCGAATTTTAGCCTACTTGCGAGTAGCACAAAAACCAACACGTTTTTCGAGACAAAACGGATATGCAATGTTTATTCCCAAATTAGGCAATCTAGTCTATACTTTTGTGCTGCGCGCATGATATAGTAATTCTAGGCTAATAATTGGAATAAGAGCATGTAATGTTTTCAAAAAAGGATATCACGGTTAGTAGAGGCCGGTCTTCGGACCGGGCGAAAGGGGGTGCTCATAGCTGACCTTCCCCGATCGTACCCAAGCTCCCGAGCCAAGTCACTTTGGTGATGACGGACACGTGGCCTTCGGCACCGAGTCAGGGTTTCCTAAATTCCCCCATTAAAAAATATTTAGGTGGCGACTCTGTAATCTGGCAAAGCAGTCCATGTTTGGCACTACTTTTCAAAAATCTGTTTTTCTTCAAAACGATTTGCCGGATTTGGACTCTTTGGTTCAGATTTAGAACCGACACAAATCGAGTCCGAACTGTAGTGACCCCAAAACGAACACAACGGGAGTCATCCTCCCGGGGCGTTCGGGGACGTCTACAGTGCTGCTCTCCCTCACCAAGATCTCTGCCAGCAGCAGCATCATACTCGGTCTCCTCTGCCATGGCCGCAACAGCACTAGGACCTGCACTAGATCTACCAGAACCAGAAGGAACCCCCCTAATGTGAGACTGACTCTGGGAGACAGTCTTCTTGGTAAACGGGCGTGTAGGAGAAGCAAAGTCATCCTCATCATATGCAGGGACCTCAAATTTGACTAAAAGCCAGTTAATGAGACAACCATAGGGTAAGCCAAGATTGTGGCGCTCAAAAGCAGCAACCATCTTTTGAATGATAAGGGTGGCAAGAGCGATTTGACGGTTTTGGGCGATACACTAAAGAACAAAGCCTTGATCCTGGTTAATCTCAGAGCTGTGGGTGGTAACAATGATATTGGCACAGACAATTAAGTTGAGTAACCTAAATTGTGGGAGAAGTTCATTCTGTTTTATCAAGGAACCGGAAGGCCAAGAACGAGGAAAACCACAAAGGGTCTGAGCAACCTCATCAAAATCACACGTGGGGCGCACTGGAAAAGGGTAAAAGATAGAAAATCTCTCACTAATCCCTAAAATCTCGTGGATAATAGCAGTGGTAACAGTGATTTCCTTGGATCTAACCCATGTCTTAAAAGATGGTCCAATGTTGTCAAGACCATCCATATTGCAATAAAATTCCCGTATCCAAGTAAGATTTTGTGACCCAGAAAAAAGAAGAACCTCATCCCCACCCAAGGGATCAAAGAAAGACCGGATAGGAATGGACTCAAAGGTGGAGGGTTGAACATTACGTTCAAGATGGATGGAGCGGGATGGGTAGGACTCGCGGTATAACTTGGCTTTTTCAGCCGATGGGAAGCGGTCAGTGTTATATGGAGGGCAAGGGGCTGTAGACTTACGTCTTTTGAAGGTGGACATGACTAAACACTACAAACAAACCCCAACCCAAGACAAACAAAAACCAACAAAGCCAAGAGAGACAACACAAACATTAGTAACACAGGGTTATAGCAAAATGAGACAATGGAATAAGATGATGATGCAACAAGGCAGTAAAAGCAAAGGCATGGTAAGCAAGGCATCCAACATGAGAATAGCATAAGTGAAATGAAATGAGAAGCAATGCTATGAAAATACCTTATCAAACACACATGAATCCAACATGAAAAAAAAAAAACATTAAGATAAAGGAAAGGAGAAACAATGCTATGAACATATCTTATCAACCAACCAGGAATTCAACATGGGTAGACACTCAAGTATCAAAACAAAAAAAAAAAAACACAAAACCACAGTACAATATATGGAACAAAAAAAATAAATCCCCAAATTGAAACCCAAAACAAAACTAAGCCAAAAAAACCAAATTAATAACCCTAAAACAAACCTAAATAGAAGAGTGATAAACTGAATCATTAGGAAACTAGCAAAATCGGAAAAAAAAAATAAATTAAACAAGATGAACACAAACTAAATAGACCCATCTTGACACAGAAAAAACCAACTCAAGCAAACCAAACAAAATATGAACAAAAAACAGAGAGACAGAGAGACGACACAAGAGTAGAAGAGAAAGAGAAAAGAGATATACCTGAGGTGGAAGAGATGAAGGAAGCAACCCAATGCGCAGACCAAGGAAGGTGAGGCAATGAATTGCCAAAAACCCTAGAAAAGGAGGAGTTGAGAGGCAAAATGACTCGAAGGGTCGAAGGAGGGAAATATATACAAAACCAGTTCGCTCGAGCGGAGGTTTTAACGCTCGAGCGCGAAAACTAAAGATCGAGTGTAAAAACATCCCTCCCAGAACTGCAAAAAAAAACTGCAAGCCTCAAAACCACGCTCGAGCGTGGAACAGTTCGCTCGAGCGGGGACAAATTTTTTATTTTTTTTTTAAACAAAAACCAAGAAACTCAATAACAGGAAGTGAAACCCAAAACACAAGTAGATGATCATATTTGGCAAAAATGGATACTAAGATGGAATAATCTACATAGCATGAATCCTGTAATCTTGCAAATTTTTGAAAACAATGTCACTGAAATCATGAGCAAGGTATATAAAACATCATCAGTGATCATAAGCTACAAGAGAATGTACAACACAAAATCCAGCATGAGAGCTCACAAAGTAAAGTGTGTGTGTGCAATCCATGAGGGTCCACTGAGCGAGAGTTAATCCTCGTAGTGATCGGATGGCTGGACCTTCACCATGAGTAACTTATCAACACAGAGAAAACTCAAACCACTAGGAATCACGAGGTATTTGTTGAGTAAAAGCGGAGGCTCCTCCTCAATCAATTAGTCCCTTTTTTTTTTTTTTTTTTTTTTGACTTTTTCTTTCTTGTGGGCACTCATTGGTGGCATACACGCTCAAGAGTATGGAAACCAAACCAGAGAAGAATGAAATAAATAATGATGGCCTGGTTGATGCCTCTGAGGTAGCCTTTTCCTAATGCCCGGACTTCAAGGAACTGAGGGAGAAACCGTGGAAGTGAAAAACAGATGGTAGATGGTTAAGAGACTCAACATCACCCATGATATACTAGTATCGATCAATTCCACTGTAAATGTACAAGAAACACTGTTAGTGGTCCATAGAGAACTTTGATCACTTGTGCGGAAACCCCTGCAACAATTTTTCTCAAGAATGTGTACAGAATGAGATCATGAGGTTAATGAGCATGGGCATTCAAAATGAGCTATGAACAAAGAACAATGAGATCTTGATAGCAGCATGAGTAGTGTACATAAAGATGTGGATGCAAGAAAAACAGAAATCAATGATAATGAGATTATAGCAACCAAGCACTCATACAGCCAAACACTCACACCTACTCAAGGAACAAGTAACACTCTAGTGATCGAGCATGACACCCAAGGTCTTTCTAAGGAACTCAAACCGAAGAATATCAAGCATTTTTGTAAAAATATCAGCTTTTTGATGCTCAGTGGAAACATGCTCAAGAACAACAGGCCTTCTTCCACTAACTCTCGAATAAAATGATGACGAATGTCAATGTGTTTGGTGCGAGAGTGTTGGACAGGATTTTTTGAAATATTTATGGCACTTGTGTTATCACAGAAAAGTGTGAGAGTGTTCTGTTCTATCCCATAATCATGAAGCATTTGCTTCATCCACAGCATTTGTGCACAACAACTCCCTGCAGCAATGTACTCAGCCTCAGCAGTGGAAAGAGAGATGGCATTTTGCTTTATACTATGCCAGGAAACCAGATTATTCCCAAGGTAAAAACACCCCCCAGATGTACTTTTCCTATCATCAGCACACCCTGCCCAGTCGGCATCAGAAAAATCAGTAATTTCAGCTGTAGTATCAGTGGAAAACCAAACCCCATACCCCAAGGTCCCATTAACATATTTGATGATGCATTTGACCGCAAGAAGGTGAGACTCTTTAGGACTGGCTTGGTAACGGGCACAAACACCGACACTGAAAGAAATATCAGGACGACTGGCTGTCAGATACAAAAGACTCCCTATCATACTCCTATAAAGGGTAGGGTCAACATCAATACCAGAGGAATCTTTGGAGAGGTGAAGACTGGTGCTCATGGGAGTGCGTGCATGTTTGGCAGACTTAAGACCAAACTTTGACACAAGATTTTTAGCATACTTAGATTGAGAAACAAACATACCTGAAGGAGACTGTTTAATTTGAAGACCCAAGAAATAAAACAACTCTCCCATCATGCTCATCTCAAACTCATGTGTCATGTAATCTGAAAAATATTTCACAAGATGATCAGCAGTGGAACCAAACACAATATCATTAACATATATCTGAGCAACAAGAATATGAGACTTAGTATGTTTCACAAATAAAGTCTTATCCACACTACCCCTTTGAAAATCATTATCAAGAAGAAAGGTAGTAAGTCTATCATACCAAGCCCGAGGGGCTTGTTTCAACCCATACAAAGCCTTGTCTAACTTGTAGACATGATTAGGACATTTAGGGTCCTCAAACCCTTTTTATCCAAAATTTCACATTTATTTTTGAAAACAATACTTCATGATGGGAATCATACATTTGACTAATGCTCAAAAGATTTGCTTTAAGACCATCAACAAGTAAAGCATTATCTAGCTTGGGAAGACCAGTAACACTGATAGAGCCCTTACCAATGACTCTAGAAGTGCCGCCATCTCCAAAGGTAACAATTCCTCCTTCATATTTTTCAAGGGAGGTGAAGTAGGATTTGTTACCGGACATATGATGAGAGCACCCACTGTCAAGATACCACATGTGTGAATCACGTGCTTTTAGAGCAGTGTGAACAACTAAACAAGTCAAATCATCTTTTCTCACCCAAATCTTTTTGGTCTTGGTATTCCGCCTAGACATATAAGGTTGTCTCCTAGCCCAAAACGTATTCGAATTTCTACCATTTTGAGACACCTTACCAAACAATTCAAAACAGTAAGGACGAATGTGGCCATACCTACCACAGTGATGACAAATAAAAACAGGTTTTACCTCCCTTTTGTTGATCTTACCTGCTTTTGGTAGATGAAGAGAGGAATCATCCTGGTCTACCTTCAATTTTCCCTTTGCTTGAGTCTTCAGGTTATGTGAGGTAGAGGCCTGTCCCTTGTGAGCTGTCGCACCATAGCCTAGCCCACTTTTGTCAAAACTCATTTGTTGAGACCCGAGTATGTCTTCTAGAGATTTGGAACCTTTGTTCCACATGGCAATTGTTGTTCTAGCAATACGGAGTTCTTCGTCTTTTTGACAAACTATCTCTTCCAATGCAGCTTGTGACAACTCAAAACTTTTAAGCTTTTCTTCATATGTGGAATACACTTTCAGAAGTTCATTCCTTTCAGTTTCACAGGATAGAAGTTTTCCACATAAGTCTTGCCTGTCACTTGAGATCTTAATGACATTCTGTTTTGCTGCTACAAGTTCTCCTTTTAGCCTGACATTCTCACTCTCACATGTTTTGAGCTTGAGAGAGAGTTTGTCGTTGATTTTGGACAAATTCAGAGATTCCTCGTACAGCTTTTCATAAGCTTGTTGTAGTTCATCGCCATTGATCTCATCATTGTCTTCAGATGTTTCATCATCCTCTTTTTGCTCTTCATTCTCCTTGATCCCATCCAATCTAGCAACCAAGGCAGGGAAGTTTTTGGATGGTGGTGAAGGTGAATCTCCTCTTTCATGGAATTGGCTCAGAATTTCCCATGCATCTTTAGCCTTTGTGCAGTGAACAACTCGTTGCTGTTCTTCATAGGAAATTGCTCCACGAATAGTAATCAGGGCTCTCTGATTGCCTGGATTGTCTGCACTTTCTGTATCTTCTTCAATGGCTTGCCAACCTTCTGGTTCAAAAGCTCTCAGAAAAGCCCTCATTCTGATTTTCCAATATAGGTAGTTAGTCCCATCAAAGGTGGGAGCATGATGCAGGTTCTGACCACGAGCTAATTCCGATGGCTTTGGAAGAGGTTGAGAAAAAGTGGTCCAAAATGCCATGAAAGCACTATCCCCGTCTTCACCGGATTCAGGTTCTTCGGGTTCTTGCTCCGACCCGCTTTCATCATCCCAAGTCACAGTGTAAACTTTCTTTCGATTCTTTTTCGAAGGGCATTTAAGGGCAATATGACCAAACCCTTGACATTCATAGCACTTGACCCTTTGCCCCTTTACAATCTTCTTTTCAGTTTTTTGAGCAAATTTTGGTGGAAAAGTTTTGGGTTTTTCATTACTTTTGTCTTTTGAAATAGGGTCTTTGAAATTAGGCTTCTTTTTCTTCAAAATTTTTTTAAACTGTTTTGTAAGTATAGCCGTCATCTCAGACTCTAAATCAAATTCAGTCTCCGGAGTTTTTGCAGTCTCATGAGCACTAGTGAAAGCCACACTATCTTTTTGTTTTTTCTTTGAAATCTGGTGGGCTTCATAAGTCTGCAAGTTTCCAACCAATTGATCAAGCTTGAGGATATCAACATTCTGAGCCTCCTCAATGGCTGTCACTTTTGATTGGAACCTCTCGGGAAGGGACCTCAAAATTTTTCCAACAACTTTAGCTTCCGGGATTTTTTCACCGAGTGTGAAATAGGAATTCACGATATCACTAAGTTTTGCATAGAAATCATCAAACGTCTCATCGTCGCGCATAAAAAGGGTTTCAAAGGCGGAGGTGAGACGTTGAAGTTTTGACTTTTTGACAGAAGTAGTACCTTCGTGAATCGTTTCAAGAATGTCCCAAGCCTCTTTTGCTACCTCACACGTGGAAATTCGACGAAACTCTTCAGGTGTGACGGAGCAAAACAAGGAATTGAGAGCCTTACTGTTCCAACTCGAGTTTTGGTAATCAGTTGTGTCCCATTTATCAAGGGGTTTAGGAATATCAACACCATCAATGGTGACAATAGGTTCACTCCACCCATAGATTACGCAGTGCCAAACTTTCTCATCGATGGATTTTAAAAACGCTCTCATACGAGCTTTCCAATAAGAATAGTTTGTACCGTCGAGTAAAGGAGGTCTATGAGTCGAGTTACCTTCACGAATAGAATCCATAATACTAGTCACACAAAATCACACTCCTATAGTTTTGATAAAAACAAAGAGTGACCTGCTCTGATACTAATTGAAAATCCTAAGTGATTCATGATTAGATCAAGATTAAAATATTCCAAATCCCAATAATCCAAAACACACAATCTAAATCAACAAGCACTTACGAAAGTGATTTAGATTGTTTGTTTTTCAAAATAAACAATAAATCGTCACAAACGATTTTTACGTGGAAAAACCATAATTGAAGAACCTTCAATTGTAATAAAAGACCACGGGCGAACCGCCACCAATCAATCCACTACTGAAGAAAGAAAGATTACAAAGATAATACACAAATTACCCAACTCAGTCAATTTGTCTTCGAATCTTTTGTAACTCTTTCACTACGCCTTCGTCTCGGAACTGATCAATCCTGAAGTTGAATCCACAACTTCACTTGTCAAATTAACGACTACGTACAGAATCAAACGCCTTTTGAAACTCTACGTTTGAATCTTCGGAATCCACCGAAGAGAACTCTCTTGGATATAAAGTAACAAACTCCTTGATGTATGAATCTCAAATCATAAGTTTAGAACTCTCTCAAAAAAATCAAGGAAAACACTCAAAAAACTCAGAAGAAAACTTCAAACAAAGCCTTAGGACTCTTGAATAAGATCTAGGAAAAGTTAATCCTAGAAAAAGACCCAACACGCGAATTTACAGAATCTGTGTTCGTGCGGTCCGCTCGAGCGTGGGAATTCCTGCTCGAGCGGAGGCTTCAAAATTGTGTTATTCATATACGCTTCACGCTCGAGCGGAAGTTGCCACGCTCGAGCGTCAAACCACACCGTCCAGTACTTTTTCAGGCGAAGCAGAGATGTTGTGAGCTTGCAATCCCCGCTCGAGCGTCACTTTCCCCGCTCGAACGGGGAGACCAAAATTGGAAAATCTAGAAAACTAGATCCTGTTACAACCTCGGTTTTGATCCATGGAATTTGACAACAAAGGGTCCTAGCACATCTTCTATAGAAAAAAATCTTGATACACATCCATTATGAGAAAAACTCTAAACCCTACTTCTATTATTACCTTTAAAAATATATTTTTTCCTTATTCGACCTATTGTCATCTTCCAAAGGTTCTCATCTTTTCAATCTATTATCACCTTATTTCATTTACATTGTCATCTTCCGAAAGTGCTCATCTTTTCCAATCTATTATCAAACCCTCACGTTACTTTAGAATGGGTTCTCCCTCCTCATTCAAATCTTGCCATCATTATTTGGTTATGGAAGATTTGTATGATGAAAGTTTTAATTTTGAGAAGAATGTCATCATTTATGGCAAAAATATCAACGAAAACGTGAGTTTGAATATTAAAATCATCCCCTTTGTTTTTAGTATCATTCGGTAAAAGTAAAAAATTACTAAGTTTTTCGTCAACCAAGTTCCAAACTAAATTTTCTTTTTCAGAATTTTTCAGAATTTTCTTTTTCAGCAACCAAGTTATGAAAAATGTTTTTTTTTTTTTTTTTTTTTTTTGAGGAAAATATTTTTTTTGACTATCAAGTTCCAAACAATTTTTTATTTATGATACTCTACTTCCGTACTCTTTCTATAATTTTTATTCTAAATTTCAGAACTCATCTGTTATTATTGTTTTGAGTATTGTCAACCTAATTTATTTTATTTTTTTTCTTTTTATTATTAGGTTTTCTATTGTTTGAGTCTTATCTATTGAAAATAGTTGTTCAACTTTCTTCAATGGAGATTTAAGTTTAGGCTTGTGTACATAGATTTGGGTATGTTTTGAATAGTGTGTACACTTTTTACTAGTTAGGGTATATTTGGAAAAAAAATGTGTGGAGTGAGCATATATTACATATTTATTATTTTTTAAGTGTATGAACTGCATGTCATAATTTAATTGATAAAAATTCAAAAATAAATTACAAAAATTATATTTACAATAAAATATAAATACATTTCATTTTATAAGTTTCGTAGTTATAATTAACCATATGATAGTAGTAAATTACATTTGTTAATATACTAATTTTTTCTTATTTTGTAAAATCTAAAAATTTGTCCATTTAGAATTGAAAATTGTCATATATCATAACTCTTTTCTGAAAATGAATTAGGATTAGACTTGTGGTGTTGGACTAAACATTAGAAGTAACCTAGAAGTTAGTCGACTCAATATTTATACAAATGTGACATTCACTTAATCATTAAAAATTGTCTTCATCATTAAAAATTGTCTTTATCGGTTTGTGACCGATATGAGCCAGTTTGGGAATTCCAATATTGGATTAAATATTAAAAATGAGCCTAAAAAAAATCTAATTTGAGTCGATTTTTTTTCTTCTTTCTTTCTAACAATTCTTGATTTAAGCCTATAATGTATCATATTTTAATAACTCAATATCATTAAAAAAAAATAATCGGAATATTTACGGTGCTTTTTATCAATCAATAAAACATATTTATAAATATTAAGAGAATTACATTTGAGCAAATTCTAACGTAAAATTTTTACTTTAAAACTTTAAGAACTACACATTTTCTTTAACTCTATCACTAATGCAACTAAACAAATTTCAATCATTATTATATGAAGGGACATGTGTGATAAGAATTTGTAGTACACAATTTTAAAAAGTAGGGTAAATTACACTTACCTCCCCTAAGGTTTCTAACAATTATAAGGACCTCTCCTGTAGTTTCAATAATTATACTAACTTCCCTTTTGAAATTATTATCACGATTTACTCAATCCGTTAAGTTAGCACAAAGGACTTTACTTGAGTGTGCAAAAGGACCATATTACCCTTTGGTCTGAGCACTAAACCACAAGGGAGGTCCTTGTAATTGTTAGAAACCTCAGGAGATGTAAGTATAATTTACTCCTCTCATCTTCTTTATATAAAATTTGACTTTAAGCGACTAAAATCTTAGTAGCCAAAACATTGTTATTTACTTTAAGCCACTAATATATTTAGTAGCTAAAACTCTTTTCTGCGACTAAATGATTAGTCGTTAAAAATAATTGAACTTTTAGCGACAAAAAAATTAGTCGCCAACAATATGATATTTAATTTTATTTCAAACCTTTTGGCGACTAAAAACTTAGTCAGGAATGTAGTACATTTGGCGACTAAAATTTTAGTCGCCAATGATCTTTCCTGACAATTCTTCCCTGACTAATTCTGTGACTAAATATTTTTGTTGCTAAAAGCCTTCAGCGACTAAATAGTGACTTTTGGCGACTAAAAATTTAGTCACAAAAAGTGAAAATTCTTGTAGTGTATATTTCTGCCTCTGCTTAATTCAAAATTTTTTATTACTAATTATTTCTCAAAATAAGTAATTTTCATAAAGAAAATTCAAAATAGCTATATGTATTTTTAAGATAATCTTTTTAATTAAAAATAGGTATTTTCAAAATTTTATAAAAACTATATTTTATCCAAATAGGTATTTTTCATACCCCCCCCCAAAAAAAAAAAAAAATTTAAATACCTATATGTATTTCTAAATTTTTATTCAAACTCGGATTTCTCAAAATAAGTATTTTCATTTAAAAAAAAATCAACTACCCATATGTATTTTTAATATATTTTTATTAAAAATATGCATCTTTTCAAATTTTTATTCAAATTCAAAATAGGTATTTTTTGACATAAATTTTTTATTACTAATTATTTCTATGCATATCAAATATAAATTGGTGGTCTTTTTCAAAAAAATCAACTTCTTTAATATTTTGTTTTGTAATTTTCAAACAAATGATTCTATTTAATTTAGTATAAGTTTTGATGGTGATCAATCTGTTGGCTCTTAATGTATAGTTATTCTACTATATACATGTGTGGCTCTTAATGTGTGGTTAAATGAAAGAAACAAATGTGAAATATTACAATAAAAATTTTAAAGAATTAAAAATTGGTTCAAGTAAAGTATAATTTTAAATTTAGATGTAATAAACGACAAATTGTTTTAATAGTTAATATTCTGAAAAAAAAAAAATGATCTTTCATTCCGTATCAACTAATTTTCTTTTGTTGTAACAAGATTATATTTTTTTCTTTTATTTTTAAACTTTGTTAATAACTTTAGAGAATATTAAGTTGCATTTTTTTTTTTTTATATTACATATCAATTGAAAATTTATGGACTCAAATATAAAAATTAAAATTTGAAAATAATATAGGATTTTGAAATAACATGCTACTTAACAATGACAGAGAAAAAAATGACAAAGAAAATTAAGGAAGGAGAGAAGGGTAGAGCAAATAAAAAGTATATGACACTACTATTGGTTGTAGCAGCAACCATGAATAAAAGAAAAAAGTGAAGAAATAGAAAGAAGAATGAAAGAAATAAAAAGAATAGAATAAAAAAAGAGACAATGGAAATTAATTAAAGAGAAATGGATAGATGGTTTAGAGAGAGTAAGTGGATCTTGCGTAAAGAGAAAGAAGAATAAGAAAAACGAGAGAAATGAGAAGAAAAAAAATTGAAGAAAGAAGATGGAAAAAAAAGAAGAAAGAAAAAGAAGAAAATAGATAAAAAATAATATACACACAGTAGAGAGAGTATCAATTTAGTGAGAAGAAGAAGATAATGTAGGCTAAGGTCCATGTAGTTGCGCCCATAAGAATAATAAATAAGGGATGCCTTTGCAATTATGTAAAACCTCAAGGGAGGTCAGTGCAATTTACGTTTTCATCTTTGTATTGCAAGAAATAAAAGATTAAGGGCAATTTTGACTTTTTAACAGCAAAAGTTGTTGACATCATCTCATTCGGTTAAACATGCTAATAGATAGACGATGGAAGGGGGAAATCTTGATAATAATTTTGAAAGTAGGGAATGTTAGTGTAATTATTGAAACCACAAAGGATGTCCCTGTAATTGTCTGAAATCTCAAGGGAGGTAAGTGTAATTTATCATAAAAAGTAATATTAATTCAAAATTTTCAGTACGAAAAATACATACCCAACTTTATATTATGTTTGATTCATGGATTTAAGTAAAAATTTGGAAAGAGAAAGGGAAAAAAATAGGTGAAATGTAAATGAAATATAATTACATTTTATTTAATAGGTAAATTACGCGGACACCCCTTGAGGTTTCTGTTTAATACAAATTTCCCCTTTCACATTTGAAAGATTACATTCCTCTCCTTGAAGTTTGTAATCTCATTACAAATTACCCCCTAGATTGTTGATTGTGACACCCTGGCATTAAAGTTACCATGTCATACATGCGCACTTGGGTACAATGTATCGACGAGAAGAAGAGAGAGAAAAGTCTATAATAACATTAGCAAAATATCATAACTATCTCTTCTCAATTGAACTATTCCAATAATTACATCATGTATCTTTTTACATTGATCAACAAGACATGTTAGTTTAGAAGATAAGAGATAATGTCAAGGTGGAGCCAAATGGTAAACATCTTTCAAGGAGTGTCCTTGATTACACAAAAAATGAAATCTAAGCTTCCAAACAAAAATAGCCTGAAGCTTAACATGGAACAACAAAAGAGAGAGCTTCCGTACTTGCATCCAAGATTCTTCTTCAGGCCGATCACTTAGGTAACGCATCCACATTGTTTCTTGAAAGATGGTTGGTTTGGGGGTGAACTAATTGTCACGTACTGACTCATTCGGGGTGTGAGTTCTACATTAAGCACCTTGCAAGCGCATTAGCTTGTGAGCAGCAAGGCAGACAGGGTAGATCCTTATCGCATCTCCTGGGTTGGTCTTTGGGCATAATTCACGAGGGCATGTAGTACGACTCGTGGAGCTGACTTTTTGGGAGGATGACAAGCGCCTAGTCCGTGACAACTAGTATCTAAGCCAGGTTAGGATCACTGTGATGGAGACAACACGTGGGACTTACACCAAACATCTCCATTGTGGGGTCTGCACCAAGGGTGGTGTCTGCGTGGGGTGGGTTTCCCATGGGTAGGGAAACGGACAAGCATGGAGGCAAGTAAGGTAATGTCCCCCTAACGAGGTTGTCAGGGATTGGCGGTGGTAACATGTTAAGTACTAACTCATTTGGGGTGTGAGTTCTACACCAAGTACCTTGCAAGAGCATTAGCTTGTAAGCTGCAAGACAGACAAGGTAGATCCTTATCGCATCTCTTAGGTTGGTCCTTGGGCATACCACTCGTGGAGCTGGCTTCTCGGGAAGATGACAAGCGCCCAATCCATGACATAATGCTCAGTAAGAAATACATTTAACAAGTTATATAAATAATTGAAATATATATATGGTCATGCATGCACTTGCAAGACTAAGATTCATATTTTCTCCATTAAAATCCAAATGATAATGCATGATTGCCATTCAATGTCTCGTTCACAACATGGGGTGGTAAATACACTATGACATCCCAAGCAAAGTTGCAAAGTCATACATACATATGTAGTTTTATATATAGAAAATATTAACACATTTGCCCGTTCTAACAATGGCCAGGCAATGGGCACCCAAAACCTTTCCATTTCCACTTTTGCCGACTCTAAAAACGGCAGACTTATGGACACCCAAAAATCACGTTTTTCCATATTCACCTACTCTATAAATGGCAGGCTCGTGGACACCTAAAAACCTTTCCCACATTCGGCCGGCAAGATTTGTAGACGAGGCAATTAGACACATTGACTCCTCGCACGGGTACCAAATACAACACATAACTCAATTCCCAAACCCGACTCAATTACCCGGACTCATAAGCTGTTTACCTCCTTTGACATTATCCAACACCAACAAGGTGGTTAAATCACATGATGCATGAGGCTTCAAATAAATTTTCCCTAAGGTTTGTTCAATCCACAACAACATTAATAGTAATAATATTTATCACATAATAAATTCTTCAATTTCACAAGTTCACCACCTCCAAAACTCAAGAATTTATGTCCACAGATATCAAAGTCCACATCTCAATGCAAAAGTACACTCAACACACTCAATTTCACTATTTAAGAGTCAATTGAACAAAAGCCCCCTTTATCAATTCAATTGGAAAACTAGTATAGCGATCCCGGTTTTCCCTTCCTTGTTTATTGTATTTCGGACTCGGTTCCGTGGATGTGTTGTTGTCTTATTCCCGTTTCCGTCCTTTACTCTTGTCATTTGATGTCTTGGGTTGTGTTGAGCAGGTTTGAAACTGGTTAGTTGTGTTTGGAAACCAAGGGTTGATGCCCAGATTTTGGCCTTCACGCTCGAGCGGGCCCTTTGTTTTTGTTTCTCCGCTCGAGCGGAGAGTTTGACGCTCGAGCGGGATTTTTCATCTCTCAGTATTTTATCCTGCAGGTCATCGGACGCTCGAGCGTCTACTTTCACGCTCGAGCGGGGACCTTCGTTTGCAAAACTTCTGGAAGTGTGCATTTGACGCTCGAGCGGCGTTTTTCACGCTCGAGCGTAAGTCTGTGTCTGACGCTCGAGCAGGGAGTTCCACGCTCGAGCGGACCTGTTTGTATATCAGTCCGAAAAACAGCTTTTCGGATCACTTTTTCGGGCCATTCTCTCTCTCTAACTTTTCAAAACCCAAACTTAAGAGCTTCTCACTCTAGACTACAACTTCTCTCTAAGAAATCATCTAGTTTGAGTGATCTTCTACCATAGTTCCTTTGCATAAAGTGTAGAGCTTGGTGTGGGCTACATTTCAATCCGAAAATCTTTGGGTTTGGAGCATTTCGAGTTTCATCATCTTCTCCATTTGGTCTCTCCATTTGAGGTAGGGATAACTACTCATTTTTATGAGCTTTAACATAGATGTTGAGCACTTTGTATGAATGGTTTGATTTGGGGGAGGTTAGGGTTTGAGATTTGAAATATTGAAAAGAGGAGTTTTGTTCTTTTGACCAATACATGTGTGTTTTGGGTCTTAAAGGAGGTTATTGATGTTTATTGTTAATATTTGAACCTTTGGGGTCAATGTTGAGAAAGGGGGAGAAAAGCCTTAATTTATTATTATTATGAATTAATTTGTATAATTAATTTGGGAAAGTTATGGAAATATGGAATTGGGGTGGAAATAATGAAATTGGCTTATTATGAGATTGAATGGTGGAGTTAGATTTATTAATCACTCACATTTGAAAAATATTGATAATTTATCTGTTGGATGTAATTATTATCTGTTTGGAAATAATTGCTTTGGGCTATCGGTGGAGGGTAGTCTTGATTGTTGTAGACATTGTATGATGATTAGGGAAAACTGAAACTAGTCACATTGAATATGTCATTGAATATGACGGTTGGAATAATACAGCAAATGTGTGTATTGATTGATCATGGTATATGATAAATGTTTAAATACATTGTATATGTATATTGTTTGGGAGGAGATAGAGGATGTACTTCATTGTTTGGGAGGAGATAGGGGATGGACTCCACTGATATAGCAAATCTGTGCATCATTTGAATTATGGAAGTGTTCTAATATGAGTTATATTCTTATGTGAATTGTGAAGTATGGAAATGTTTTAATATGTGTTGTAGCCTCATTCAATTGTTTGGCCAGGTTCTGAGCCATAATTATGAATTGAAACTGTATATGTGAAGGAAATTGAAGTGAAAAATGGATGTACTTGATGTTGAATTGAAAAGTGTTGTAAGTTGGTTTATAAGTGTCAACCATATATCAAATGCTAATGTTTTAGTTATTATTCATATTATGTTTAGCATATCTCTACTGGGCGTTGGCTCACCCTATATGGGACATCATTTTCAGGTCCAGGTGACATGCCACCTCCAAGGACGTAGCTTGGAAGGCTTAGAGGCTAAGAGATCTTTTTGGTGATTACCTTTTTGTATTACATGTATATCAAGTAAAGGGCTTATTTTTGTGTAAAGAGAGTTAGGACTCTACTTTTGTTGAACCCAAGTGTTGACTTGAAAAGTTGTAAGCCTATAGGGCATTTACTTTTGTTGTCAATATGCAATATCTCTTGTAAGAATACTCTGATATTGGTAATATGATATCTCTTTTTGTATCATGAATGTATGATTACGGGTTTATTTTGAGGGCGTCACAACTAGGGTGTACTAAAAATTTGAGGAAATATCATTTTGCCCCCTAAATTATCACGCATTTTTCAATTTGACCCCCATACTTTGATTTATTTCAATTTAGTGCCTGAACTTTCAACAAATTGATCAATTGAACTCTTGCCATCACATTTCGTCTACAATTGGACGGAATGCGCTGATGTGGCACCAAAGTTCATTTAGAATTTCATTTTACCTCCTAAACTATACCTTAAAAATTAATTTTCCCCCCAAAATATAAAAAAATTAAATTTAAATATTTAATAAATAATTTTTTTACCTCAATAATGAAAAAAATTAGATTTTAAACAATATATACTTTGCAAAAAAATAATAAAAAATATAAAAATTCTCATTTTGAATTATTTTGAGACTATGAAGTATGGATAATTCGATAAACATGTCGTACCCCGTACCGGGTACTTATCGATGTATGATTTTTCTGCATACGTACCGGGTACACAAAATATGTATTCAAATTTTTGTTTCTTAATTTTTGGCCTACCTGGACATATCTAATATATATCCAAGCCATGTTATACCTCAGTCGAAAATAATATTTTTCTTCTACTACAAAGATAAAATTCTTCTCACTAAACTTCTTTTTCATTTTTAGTTTTATACTTAGTATGGTTTTAAAATTAAGTTATGATTTATAAGTTATTTAATGATAATATTTAATTTTATCTTATACCTATGCTTTTGGCATTAAATGTCAATTGTATGTTGGATTTAACAAATTAAACCATTTAATTAATTTTTATATTATTTCAAATTAAAAATAAATATTTTTTTACAAACGTATTAAACCATACCCATACTCATACCTTGCTTTTTTAAGATTTTACCATGTCAATGTACTAATATCGTACCAATACCAATACCAATACTAATACCCATACTTGTGCTTCATAGGTCTCAAATTATTTCGAGTTGATCCTAGAGAAATTTATTGAGCCGAAAATTTCTTAACTACTCTATGTGTGTGTGCGCGCACAATTGTAAATTACCCAAATTAATTTCAATAGAATTGATCGACTAGTAGTAATTTCAAAATTGAGTGGGAATTTTTTTTTTCAAAATTTAGTAAGTAACTGGTACTGGTACGACATGTTTGTCGAAGTATCCATGCTTCATAGTCTTAAGATAATTCTAAATGAGGACTTTTATATTTTGTTTTATTATTTTTTGCAAATTATATGTTATTTAAAATTTATTTTTTTCATTATTGAGATAAAAAAATATTTATTAAATATTTAAATTTTTTTTTTTTATATTTGGGGGGCAAATTGATTTTTAAGGTATAGTTTGGGGGGTAAAATGACTCTAAATGAACTTTGGTGCCATGTCAGCACATTCTGTCTAATTGTAGACCGAATGTGACTGCAAGGGTTAAATTGATCAATTTGTTGAAAGTTTAGGTACTAAATTGAAATAAATCGAAGTATGAGGGTCAAATTAAAAAATGCATGATAGTTTAGGGGGCAAAATGATATTTCCTCTAAAAATTTGGGGCTTTTCTCCCATTAGCATATAAAAAGTCAATATTCACAATTTCTAACAATAATCAAGAAGGTTATAAATAAAAAAATTTCAAAACATGGGGGAAACCCTTTTTATTCAACAAAACCCACTTTATATTACAAAAACCATCTCATACATTATTATAACTAAGAAAATATCACATATATAGCTCAAACCATAAATATACCAAGTTAAAAGTACCCCTATATCAAGATTAAAGGTAAATGATGAAAACCCAACTTCGAGCTTCAAGAAATGAGAAAACAATCGGTAATGCTTTTTTTTATCTAGGCTTGTTCTTCAATCCCTTTCGAAGATCTAAAGTGGATCTTAGCAAAAATCAAGGGAAATCAAAGTTTCGGGGCTAGGGTTTCGAAGTAAGGCACTAGAGAGAGAAAAGTGTTGGAAAAAGTGAGAAAAATGAGTGTTTGTTCAACCTTTAAGTGTGCTTTGCTGAGCTCGAGCTCGGCTCGTTTACTTATCGAGCTCAGCTCGATAAGAAACTAGGCTCGAGCTCGGCTCGGCTCGGCTCGTTAACATTAATGAAACTCGAGGTCGGCTTGGCTCGGCTCGATAATTTTTTTAAATATTATTTATATTATTTAAGATATAAATAATGAGTTTATACAATTATTTATATATATTTATATACTATTTATATTATTTAATATATAAATAATATATTTATTATATAATTTAAATATAGATAAACGAGCCAAGCTCGTGCGAGCTCGAGCTCAGCTCGTTTACTAAACGAGCCTAATATTCGAGCTCGAGCTCAGCTCGTTTAGTAAACCAGCCGAGCCGAGCTGAGCCAAGTCCTTAACGAGCCGAGCCGAGCGAGCTTGTTCATGAACAGCTTGGTTCATTTGCAGCCCTAGTTGTGGACACTAAGTGAGTTAAATAAATAATAACCAAGTTGGTTAGAGGATAGAGAGAAAAAAAAAAAAGAAAAAAGAGTCAGATTTGTTGTTTTGGGCAGAACATTTCAGCTGCCCTTCTTCCCTATAAAGTTGCTGTCAAGGCATGCCATGGCATGCAAGCATACTCTAAGCCTATTCTTGTAGATGATAGTTCCCAAGCCAAAAGAAGAAAAAAAAAATAAAAAAAATAAAAAAAAATAAAAATAAAGATTGCCTCCAAGCTGCTATATATAGTGCACTATTCACCCTTTTTCATCTCCACGGCTGAGGAAAGAAAAAGAGAGGAAGAGTAGAAAAGAAAAGAAAAAGAGAGGAAGAAGAAAGGGTCCTTGGTGGTTACCAATTCAAAACAAGTTTTGAGTATTGTTTGTAAAAGCTTTTGAGGTAGGAATACTCAACCTCTATCCTTTCTTAGATATTTTTCTCAACTGAATCTATATATTAAAAACATGCAAGAGTGTGCATTGTTAATACACAATAGCTCAATGCATGTTTACATTTTGATAGAATGATAGTCTTATGATTATATGATTTTTATCCTTCTTGCAAGCATGGATTAGATGGTTTAACTACTGATTTTTCTTCTTATGTGTTCATATATTCTCCATTGTTTGGGTAAATCTTGCATGCTTATGAATTTGTGTTTACTCTTCATAAATATTATTTTCATCTATTCCCTATTACCACTAATGAAAGTAAATATGAAGAATTAGAGTTTCACATGGGAATGGTAGCAAGAAATAATTTTTATAGTCTTACGTATGATTCATGGTGAATACAAAATGTGTTTTTCACAAAATAATGAACTTTCAGCAAAATAGATTTTTAATCCGTTTTAAACAAACCCAAACAAACTCATGAGAACACTTTCATAAAAGCTGAAACTATTGGAGTAATTTTAACATGTTTTCATGGTGCTAGAATATCAAAAGAGAAATTATTTGACAACGTTTCGTGGTCAAAACATATTTTTAACTTCATTGCTGTCTAGAGGCAGCAGCAATGCTGACTTTACCAAGTCACCGTTTATTCTACAGAATGAGTTTTCAAGTGATTCAAATTGGAAAAATTATATTTTTAAGTTACCTTTCCAATGCCGCTAGTTTCATAATTTTTTTTTAAGCATTGAGAGAGAAACGTCAATTTTTCCAAAATGCGACAGAATCTGTCCAGTTTTCTTAGAAAAATTATTTGACCATCTTCCTTTAGGTTTCAGTCTTCAAACTCTCTGGAAATATGTTCTAAACTCAAATATCTAGCAAACTGTTCTGACCATATCTCTTTTTGACACCGTTTGAGGCCCCTTTTTATTTTTCAAACATAAATCACTTATGCTGGAAGTTAATGTAACTCACTGTCCCAAAATAAATAAATAAATAAAAAGTTTTCTCCAAATTTTATTTCTCCATTTTAAAATCGTTTTTAGCCCTGGTATTCTTCTCAAAATATTTTCCTAAGTCGATGAACTAGCACCAGTTAAAATACTGTAATTGTTGAACTTCGTTTGGTATGGGTTTCATATTTTTTTTGTTTGACCATACAGTGCTGAAAGAAGAAGTGTGTGAATTCTTAAGAAATTTTGTGATGATTCTTAAGACATTCTATCATATTTATTTTGGTTGCCATACATAATTGTGTTGTGCTATACGAACATTATGTCACTGTGGTTTTCAAACTAAAATTCACACATGCATCAAAATGTGAATTCGACGAAGTAAAGAAACACAGAATTGAACTGATGATACATTAAAATTTAAAAGTGATAGGGTGAGCCCAGTTTAGAATCTTATGCAAGTAAGTTACGAACCCTAACATGGCACGGGAAGGTATTTCGGCTCTTATCAGTGTAGGCGATATAAGGTTGGTATTGCGGGTGTCACAACATAGACCGTTTCCTTGGGGCAGACCGTGATGTCACAACTCGGGTACGTAACCCTGGTGCGTGGGCATCATTGGTAGTTACAGCAAGTAACATTTGAATATTTGACCAAGGGGGAGTCAGAATTGCCCGTGACTATTGCTTAGCGGTTGAGTGGAAATAGTGCTCCACGTGAAGTTACTTAAACTTATCTGATAAACTAAATCTATGAGAATTTAAAAAGAAAGGTGGGCATTTTCTTTATGATGAAATACTGCTTCCGTTTGCCATTTTATTTATTTATTTATCTATTGTTATTATTTCAATTGATAGCATTCCTGTTATGCTTATTAAATGCTACTTGTTATTCAGTTACTACACATTATTCATTAATTGTGAGTATTATTATCGGGGTGGGTATTTTTGGGTTGTAGCATCTTATTGAGCTCGTAGCTCATTGGCATTCCCGTTGCCTTGGCGTTTTATGCCAAGTACCGAAGAAACCGAAGGGAACACCGTGGCCTTGCAAGGTGACATTCAGCCTTGGTTAGTTTGAAGAGTGCCCAAATTCCATGAACTATTTTCTAAATTTTCTAGTTTTTTTCTAGTTTTCTTTTTATATTTGTGTTATTTTTTAATGTACTAAGACTAAGTTGTAATTTAAGAACTTTAAATATCTGGGTTGTTAATTAATGGATGTTAGTAATATTGGTGGCAATATTGATTTTAAGTTCTAAATCTTATTATGATGTCCTTAAATTTTAGGGCGTCACAAGAAGTCACCCAAAATCAGCTATTACATTGATGTTATGCTCTAAAATTTTCTAAATGACCATCTTTCCATTTTTTTTACTATTTCCTTTTGCTATCATCATAACTACATATTGTAACGAGTTGAATCAAATTGAATTTTTGCCCTTCTTATTATTATAGTTGTGGTATCGTGGACCATTTTATTTAAATTGGTAAAAAAAAATTATATTACTTGTTGATTTCAACTTCGTAAGGTATGTTTGGCAATTTTTTTTTGAGTTTTAATTATTCTTGGGTCTTGAGTATTAAATGAGATATACATTTAATTTTTGGAACTTATTTGATTAACTCATACTTAATCATTTTGGTTCACATTTAATTATGTGTGTGGTGGGGGCCACCTTGTGTCTATTTAGATTATTTTATACATTAATCTCAGTTGGAGATTTATTCTAGATTATTAAATTTGATTCATTTTGAATCTAATTGATTGAATCATGACTCGTTTGTACCACTTATTACTATTGTTGTTATTATTATTATTATCGTTATTATTTATTTTATTGCTGTGAGAGAGTTACAAATATTTATGGTGTGCATAATCAAACGAAATATATTTTGTGGTGAGAAAAGATTATATTATTTTTATCATTTATGTTACTAATATTATAATAATATTGAAACATACTTTTAATTGATATATATATATATATATATATATGTATGTATATGTATAGATAGATGTTTGAAATAAAATAAAAATAAAAATATATTTATCAAGAGAGGCATCACATGGGCGCTCCCCCACCTCTTTTTTTTTTTCCCTTTACTTTGATTTCCTTTCTCTCTATTTTGGAGAAGAGAGAGCTCTCTCTCTCTCTCCCAAATTTCTTTTAGGTTTATCACACGATCTTTTTGATCTGCCAAAATCTATTAGATTTTAGACCCTAGTTCTAGAGGCCAAAGTGAAGAGCTTGGCAAGAGCAACGTTTTGATTGGTGGAGATTGAAATTCGACGTCAAAATTTGGAATTTTTGCTTCTTCTTCCTTCTAGCTATTGAGGTAGGAATTTTCTAAACATTGTGTATGTGTTTTAACTTTATTATGTGTTATTTGATAATGTGATATTTGAAAAGATTAGGGTTTAATTAATGGTATATTAAATGTATAAAAAGGGGGGAGTTCTCAATATTTTTTGAAAATCTCTTGTTAGTTGAGTGTGATTTTTGTATGACTCGTGGATGTTGAGGAATGCATTTTTTTGTTATATGAGAAATCTCCAAATTTAAATAAAACCCTAGAATTTAAAATGTTAAGATTTAGATTTTTGGGATATGTTTGTGAAAAGCTTGCAAGAGTTAAAAACATATGTTTATTTGAACAAATGAGAATTTGAAAGTGGATGCTTAAAGTGATGAGATTGATGAGAATGTTGTTGGGAATATTGAAAACCATTGAGGTTTCTTTTGAAAATTATTTAATTTGAAAATATTGAACTTTGAGAAAGATGAAAATATTTATCATGTTGAGGTATTGAGAAAAGTTGAAAGAAACATATGTTGTTTATGGCATTATGAAAATTCTTGGTAAATTCTAGAGTTTGAATAAAAAGGGAAAATTGATGAAATTTTTGGAAGAATATTATGATTTTGATTGAGTTGGGAAAGAGGAGATTGAACATGTGATTGTTACTCCTATGTTGAAATTATTGAAAATATGAGATTAAGAGTTATATTTGTTTCTTAAAATTTATATTTGTATAGAAATAATTGTTTTGGCAGCCGGTGTAGGGTTATATTGATTGTTGTAAAAATTGCATGTGAATTAGATAAGTTGAAATATTTGCAAATTAATGCATGGCATTGGACATTGCATAATCTCATGATTTAATCCTCGCATTGAATTTGAGAAATTGATTTTCAAATTGATTCATTGAGAATATTTGAAATGTGTTGGATTATGGGGTAAATACGTTTGGTAAGTCCAGATAAGGGGTGTAGATTAGTATTGTTTAAGTTGGCCTAAGTGTCTAGGGTGAAAGACCGAAAACACGTGCATAGTAGGTATTATGTGCCTTTCGGTTAAGAGTCGGTGAAGTAGAGATTGGTAGTGCTAGTTATGCCTACTTGCAAATACCAGCCTAGGGATTACTAGTATCATATTTACCGCCCCTTGTTCTATCAGATGGATGATTAAATTGGTTATGTTTTTGAACAAGTACATGGCATGTGAACTTCAAAATGAGAAAACCTATATTTTTGACATTGGCATCTCATATGCATTGCACCTCATGATATTGTTAAACTGTATGCTCTTTATTTAGATTATTTCTTCTGGGCTTTATGCTTATCCCTTAGTGGAAACCATTTTCAAGTGATTGCGATGTGGCTCTGCTGAAAGTGAAGGCAAGGAGGAACTTTTGGAGCACGAAGCTTGGTTTTTATTTGTTTTCTTTTTGTAAACCAAGGGCTATTCATGTTTGGGTGTGAACACCACTTTTGTGTAACCAGGCAAGACCATGGAACTTGTAGCCAATAGAGCATTATTTGGTACTTAGCTTGCTTTAAATTTCTATCATTACATGCCATAGATTCGTATTTTAGAAATAGCGAATGTATGAATGCATGCGATTTGTTTTATAAACCTTACTAGAAAGTCATGAATAGAAAAGAAAGGGGTTTTTGGTCCTTACATTAATTAATGTAATATTTTTTATTTTTATTCTCTCTCTCATGTTAATGATGGAATAATTGAGAATTAGATCATGTTATGAGTTAAATAGGGTTTATTTGATGTATATATTTTTGAGCCGTTACAACTACATTCTACAACCTTTCATCATTAAATTCTACCTGAACATATTCTTATTGAGTGATGATACATAAACATAAATTTTATATAGAATTTTCAAACACAATAATATAGCTTAATGGTAACCTTTCACTTTAAAACAAAACACCTATAGACATTTTCAGATATTTTTTGTATAAATTTTTATATATGAATATAATTTTTCATTTTAATTTCCATCATTATATCTAGATTAGATCAATTTAATCTAAATATATTTAAAAAGTATAAAATTTATACAATTTAAAAAAAAAAAAATGAATATAACAAAATAAGATAATGTATTGAATTTTTATATTTTTATAATTTTTTGTATTAGGTGAATTTTATAAAAGAAAATCACAAAATAGTATATCAACTGTATCTAAAAAATAAAAATAAAAAATTGCTTAAAATATAAAAATATAATTTTTTTGTGCGAGTAAACCAAAGAAGATGATTGTTATTTCCCTTCAAATGACATGAACAAAATATCTGTATTTTTTTATTATTTTATATGTATAAAGGCTAAAGGGCAAATATGTCATTTTAATATGACAGAGGGTAAGTGTCATTTTTCAAATGTGAGGAGGGAATCTGTATTAAATAGAAATCTCAGAGGGTGTTAGTGTAATTTATCCTTATTTAATTTCACACACATTTTCATTCTTCCTTTCAAAATCTTTTGGTGAGATAGATTAATTGGTTATGGAATTTTTTAGGATAGGGCAACAACCAATAATTTTTTTTAATATTTTTATTTAAATACTAAAATTTGAAATTTTCGGATGAAACTTTGGAGGTTTCACAACATTTATCAATGAAATATCTCTTTGCTATTATATAGATACTAGTATATTACCCGTGCTATGCACATGTTTAAATAAATAATCAAAAATTAGTTTTTAAATTAAAATAATAATAAATGTAGTAAAAATAATTTATAATCAATTAAATTTTATTCATTTTTATCGAAGTTACACATAAGAAAAGATCTTTATTATGATGTCATTAATTATGTGTTCTAAGTTTTTAATAAAAGGTTACATGTCATAATTTAATTGGTAAAAATTAAAGAATAAATTACAAAAGTTATATTTACGATAAAATATAAATACATTTCATTTTGTAAATTCCATAATTTTAATTTACCATATGATAGTAGTAAATTACATTTATTTATATACTATTTTTTTTTTCTTCTTATTTTGTAAAGTCTAAAAATTTGTCTACTTAAAATTGTAAATTGTCATATGTCATAACTCTTATATGAAAATGGATTATGAGTGACTTGTGGTGTTGGACTAAACATTAGAAGTGACCTAGAAGCTACTCGACTCAATATTTTTGCTAATATAACCTTTACCTAATTATTAAAAATTGTCTTTATCAATTCGTGACTAGTATAAACTAATTTGGGGGTTTCAACATTGGATTAAATATTAAAACTTAGCCTAGAAAATATAGTTCGAGTTGATTTTTTTTCTTCAATAATTCCTTATTTAAGCTATAATACATCATATTTTAATAACTCAATATCATAAAAAAAAATAATAATAATCTTAATGTTTACGGTACTTTTTATCAATTAATAAAAAATTTATAAATATGAAGAGAATTACATTTGAACAAATTCTACCATAAAATTTTTACTTTAAAACTTTAAGACTTACACATTTTGTATATAACTAGTTTTTGAGATAGCAACTAAAATAAATTTCAATCATTATTATATAGAGAGACATGTGTGATAAGAGTTTGTATTTTATAATTTTAAAAACTAATATTAATTCAAAAATTTTGGTATGGAAAATATGTACCCCAACTTTATGTTATGTGAATGAGAAATTTAGATAGAAATATAATTACATACACCTTTTACCTAATTTCAAGGATTTGGATAGAAATTTATAATGAGAAAGGAAAAAGATAGGTAAAATGTGAATGAAATATAATTACACTAGCATATACCCGTGCCTGAAGGCGCAGTGTAAATAATGTTAGGATTAGAATATAATTATAATTCCAACACTATTTAAATTTATTTTTTAATTTGATAAAATTACAAATTTATTATAAAATTTTGAAATTCTCACAAAACTCCTCACAAAAACTCGTTTTTGCTTATATAATATATAGCTAGATAGATAGATGTGCCTAGCATACATACAATTTTCACGGGTATACATACAATACTGCTTTTGCTTATATAATTATACGGCAATTGTTTGTATGCCCATAATGTCCTAGTGTATTACAGGCATACATATATTGTATAGAAAAAAAAAAAACAAATAGAGAGAAAAATAAAAACAGGAAAAAATATAAAAAAAAACAAAAAGAAAATAGAGAGGAAGGTGGGATCGTGGGATCATGGGATCATGGAAGGATGTGTGAGAAAAGGAAAAAGCAAGAGAGAGAGAGAGAGAGAGAGAGAGAGAGAGAGAGAGAGAAGCGGGAAAGTAGAAAATATATATGTAGGACATTTTTTGAAAAGTATATCTTAGCCATTATTTTATAATTTGAACAGATCTGAACCTCCCAAATGTCCGAATAGGACAAAAATAAGTTGAAGATTCAAAAATCGTCATGCTTTATTAAAATATGTTGAAGATTCATATGAGGTTTAAATTTATGAAATCTATCAGGTATTCAATATATTTAAAAATAATAATTAATTGTTCAAATTCATTTAATTTGTGGACTATAAAATTCTTTAATTTAATCTCCACTACACACAGTAATATCTGACTCGTAATTCTGAAATCGCAGACTTTTCCATATAATATGAATGAAAATAAGTGAACATAAAGGAAAAAATAAAAAAAAATATACAAATAGAGAGAAAAATAAAAATGGGAGAAAATAAAAAAATAAAAATAAAAGAGAGAGGAAGGTGGGATCATGGGATCATAGAATGATATGTGAGAAAAGGAAAAAGTAAGAGAAAGAAGCGGGAAAATAGAAAATGTACATGTAGGATATTTTTTGAAAAATATATCTCAGCCTTTGTTTTATAATTTGAATAGATCTGAGTCATCCAAATGTCTTAGTAGGGCAAATGTGTGTAGAACAAATTCAAAAACCATACTGATTTATTATATAGATGTTGAAGATTCATATAAGGTCTAAATTTATGAAATCTATCAGGTATTCAATATATTTAAAAATAATAATTAATTGTTCAAATTCATTTAATTTGTGGAATATAAAAGTTGTTAATTTAATCTCCACTACACACAGTAATATCTGGCTCCTAATTCTGAGATCGCAGACTTTTCCATATAATATGAATAAAAATAAGTGAATAAAAAGGAAAAAAATAAAACAAAATAGAGAGAAAAATAAAAATGGGAGAAAATAAAAAAATAAAAAGAAAAGAGAGAGGAAGGTGGTATAAGAGAAAGATGGGTGAGAAAAGGAAAAAGTAAAAGAGAGAAGCATGTGTGATAAGAGTTTGTATTTTACAATTTTAAAAACTAATATTAATTCAAAAATTTTGGTATGGAAATTATGTACCCCAACTTTATGTTATGTGAATGAGAAATTTAGATAGAAATATAATTACATACACCTTTTACCTAATTTCATGGATTTGGATAGAAATTTAGAATGAGAAAGGAAAAAGATAGATAAAATGTGAATGAAATATAATTACATTTATCTAATTTCATACACCTTTTCATTTTTTCTTTCAAAATTTCTACCAAAAACCGTGAACCAAATATATTACCAATGTTTGAAAGGAGTTTTGGATCCTTTGTTATATTGATATCCACTATCTAAAAAAAACTTATATAATATTTGGTGGGACAAACAAGTTCTGAAAATGGATTATCAATCACATTATAAGGGAATAAAAGCTACCCAATAATTTTTTTAAATATTTAAAAAATTAAACATGAAGAGAAATAAACTATGAAAGATGTGAATTGATTCATATATATTAGTGGTACAAAAATTTAAATTTTAAAACTGATCCTTTTCAAATTTCTAAATTTAAATTTTTAAATGGATTAATTTATTTGCTTTTTCAAATGTGTAAATTAAGACATAATAAGACTTTGTTTTAAATGATTCAATAAAAGCTATAAGATTTTTTTAAAAATTTTAAAACTGATTGATTAATTTTTCCTTTCAAATTTCTAAATTTAAATTTATAAATGGATTAATTAACTTTCCTTTTGAAATGTGTAACCCCCAAAATAATTAACAGAATAAAACCCAAACATACCCTAACAACATGATCTTATTCCCATCTTAATAACTTCCATTTCAAAAATGCACACTAGATATAATGGTTCACCATTAACATCATCATCAAATTTCTAACATTTGTATTCATTATACTCTAGAGATTAATAAAAGTATTTCACGTGCAATTATACATTCAATATTTCCTAAAATATGAATCTATAGCATGTGGCATAACAAGTCAAATACAATTTAATGTCCTCATGGGTTACAAGTTCCAAGGCTTATGTCCGATTACACAAAATAGTTATCGAAACCCATACATGTAAAGAATAACAACAAAAGAAAAGGGCCATGTGCCCTCAAAATATATTCCACGCCTTTAACTTGGCAGAATCATCACATCTTTTTCTGCACAAAATCCACTAAGATGAGCACAAAGCCTAGTAGAAAGATCTTAACAAAGTATATACATCTTATGTAGTCTTCTGAAATAAATGCATATGTCATGTCATGCTCAAAATATATTTCTTTATCTTTTGAAAATCTTGTGCACAATACAAATTTAAAAACACAACCATTCAATAACTTCAATGTAATTCAAGGGGTGGTAAATACGACTCGGTAATCCCTAGGTAGGCACTACTGTAATAACCCCGACCCGTAATTAGCTACTAATCAGTGATTAGATGCTAATTGAGTGGATCAAATGAATTATGGGATTAATATGTAAATTGCATGATATTTGGTCTTCTATCTGTTACTTATAGAATATCTGTTTGGAATTCCACTTTAATATGTAAATTGAAAGCCTTATCAGCATCCGAAACCGAAATTGACTACACCGATATGTTATTCGGAATTTTTAGAACCATATGGCAAGTTTTATTAACAATTGATTCAGAATGATTAATTAAGTCATGTTTGGTTAGCCTAATATTCTAATTAATGTGTTTTAGCACTATATATATATATATATATATGAGCCTTACCTCATTTTTTGAGCTCAATTCTTCGCTCCTCTTAGTGCAAAAATCTGAGGTTTTCTTTTAGAGAGAGAGAGAGTGTGTGCAATTCTAGAGAGAGAGGTGAAGGAATTGAAGGAGAATTGAAGACCTTGGCTTAGATTCATCAAAACTAAGCTAGAGCTAGATTAATTCAAGACTGTAGGTATGAATTCAACCCCTACATTATGAATCTAAGTTATCAACATGAAGATTATGTGTTTAAGGGTGTGTATTGAGCTTAGAAGGAAGATTTGTGTGGCAATTCATGCATGTATGTACATTTTCTTACAAATTGAGCATGATTTCCATGAATCCTCTCTTGCATGTTTGAAATTGATCTTCATTTGGGGAAATCATCAAGTTTCAAGTTGTTTTGTGGTGTTTGATCATGTTTTGGGAAGCTCAAGACCAAGAAAACCCATGCATGTTGTGTTTATGAACATTCATCATGTTTTAAGTTGAAATTGTGAGTTTTTAACAAACTCTTGGGCAATGATTTTATGAAATAATCGGTAATTCTTCATGTTTTACAAGTTTACTATGTCATCTCTAGTTTTGGGGCCCAAGAGATGTGTTTTGGATGGTTGAATTCGAGTTTTGAGCTTGGGAGGTCAATCTGGATTTTCCAGAAATTTGACCCACACTCGAGCGGGGACTTTCACGCTCGAGTGTGAACCCTGAATTCTTGCACCACGCTCGATCGTGGGTCGAGCCCCCGTCGAGCGTGAAAATCATGCATCCAGTACTTTTTAGAGTTTACAGTCCGCTCGAGCTCGAGCGGAGCTTTATTGTCTGCATGTCCGCTCGAGCAGGGAAACCCACGCTCGAGCGTAGACCTCATTTTCAGAAAATTTGGCTAAGTGTTCCAATTCATGTTTTGGCATCCTCATTGCATCTTAGGCATTCCTAAGACCTAATTAAGCTTTGATAATGAGGTTATGGATTAGAAACACACTAAGAAAAGAATGTACTAAGTTCTGAGACTGCAAGTGTGTGTGTTTTAGGCAATGTGATAAGAAAGAATAAGAACCAATGTAATGAAAGCTAAGCCTTAATGGCCACTTGAATGTGTAATGATAAGACATGCTTGTGTTATGTATTTTGTGGTTGTAGATCAAGACTCGAGGGTTGACTAACCATTGCAGGAAACCACTGTGAGTAACGTTATTGTAAAGATATGTTCATATGAATTACGTTCCAAATGAAATATGATAAGTTCTGATTTCTGAAATGATATCTGTTTTCGTGAACGAATATTCCATGTTTGAAATCTATTATGACATCCATAGATAGTCCCAAGTCATGGGGGACGGCATGAAAATGCGGGTCCATGACATACATGTGATAACGAGATCTCGTTAGCCACTTCATTGTGGTGATATGTGTTTAATCGGTATTCGGAACCGATTACTCTAGTCGGAAGACGTTCTGTGATGTGTTCTATGGGATGTACCGTTATTATGTTCTGATATGAGAATGAGTATGCTATGATCTGTTTTCCGCCTATGACATGTTCGGATTTCGTTCACTAACTCCTTTACCTTAATGTTATTCGCTGGGCTATAGCTCATTGTGTGTATATATATGTATAAGGAGATCGAGCCTGAAGGCTTTTATCAGAAGTCTGTGTTCTATTGTCAGCCAACCATTGCGCCTCACGTGGAGGTTCCGGATGTGTCACTTGTTATGAGTCTCGGTTACTGGTGTATATGACTTGTAGTTTTGTTGGTTGTACTTAAGATACTTTTATGTGTGTGGGTATAATGTATGAATGACTTTTGGATACGTATTTAAAGTTTTAAATATTCTGTTTCATATAAGTCAGCACAGCTCATTGGACAATTTTAATTATGTATTTGCTTCCGCTAGCCCCCTTAATTTTGTTAATTTGTTCAGAGGCCTTCGGTAATCCAAGGATTACTGGCCGGTTATGATGCTAAACCTATAGGGGCGGGTTTGGGTCGTGACAACTACCAATCACCACTTTACCGATTTCTAACTGGAGGGCACGTGGTACCTCATCCGCACGTGTTTTCGGTCTTTCACAATAGACACTTAGGCCAACTTAACCAATATCAAACTACACCCCATATCCAGACTTACCAACGTATTTACCCCAAAAACAATTTAAGATAATCTTGTTTCACAAAAACAATTTCTTTCTCAAGCAATAATTTTCAATTGCAAATTCGAAATCAAAGATAACGAAAAATGAAATGGAAAGGCAATGCAACATGTAACAATGCATTATAATAGTTCCATTTTTAATTTCACCACACAATCTTTCATTGTGATCAAAATTTCCACATCTCTTCTCAATGTAATTTCATAATATATATCATCCGAGAGATAAACAACTATAGTGATTCCGGTTTTGACTCGACCCTTGTTATATCCCGGACTCGGGTTTTATGGTTTTATATTGTTGTTCACATCTTGCTTCCCTTGTATCTACTTAAATTTGGCTTTTGGATTGTTGTGGTTGCGTTTGGAATAGGTTGATTGCTTAGTTTCTAAACTTTTGTTGCTCATAATTCTGCTCCTTCGCTCGACCGGCACTTCTTGCGCTCGAGCGGGCTTTGTGAACTCTTAATATATTTGCAGGTCTGCAAAACTACTGAGAGAGTGTATTCTACACTCGAGCGGTTCTTTTCGCGCTCGAGCGGCGATTCTTACGTTCGAGCGTTGGTCTGTTGTCTGCAAAACTACTGAATATGTGTATTCTGCGCTCAAGCATCACTTCTTGCACTCGAATGGAACAACTTATTGTATCTGACGCTCGAGCGTCACTTCTTGTGCTTGAGCAGACTGTGCGTATATCAGTTCGTAGTGGCCACATTTTTCATCTCTCTTTCATCTCTTTCTCTCTCTAAAACATTTCAAAACTCTAGATCTTGTCCCTCTCTCTCTAAAACTCATATTCTCTCTACATTTTCACCTAGATCTCTTGGGTTCTCAACCTTTGTGCCTTTGTTAAAAAGGTAGAGCACCTCAAGAGTTTCGTTTTCATCCGAATAGAGTTATGTTTGAGCATCTTTGAAGTTTCCTCTTTGCTTTAGTCGACTTATAACTTTGAGGTAGGGACTTTCTACACTCTCCTATGATTTTTAGCTTAGTTATTTGCTGATTGTGTAAACAATATTGGAATTTGAAGGATTTTAGACAGATTTAGGGTTTTGGTTTCAAATCTAAAGAGGGGTTTTCAAAATGAAAGTATTAAAAATGGTTATGGATGTAGATATAAGGATGTGTTGTGTTAAATATGTTGATTTTGACACATGGTTTAGATTTGGAAGAAAGTAAAGTTTTTCCCTAAAATCATTCAAATGATTATTTTGTATAGATAATGAAATTGGTATTGAGAATGTGAATTTGGATAGATGTTTATATAAATTGTGGAGTTTGATTCATATTATCTCTCACTTATGAAAAAAATTGGATAAATTATCTGTCTTTGAGATTGTATATCTGTTTAGAAATATTTGTTTTGGGCTATCGGTGGAGGATAACTATGATTGTTATTGAAATTGTATAAGGATTAGGTAAATTGAAACTGATCTTTTATCGATTGTCATTGAATATGACTGTGTTTTAATACATTGTATATGTATGATGTTTGGGAGGAGAAATGAAATGCACTTCATGTTTGGGAGAAGAAAGGGGATGAAATCCATTGAATTAAGTTGGCCTGTGTGTCCAGTGTAAAAGTCCCAAAAACCGTGCGTGTATACATGGGTGCCGATTTCCGCGGACGAAATTTTCGTAAATTGGCAAATTGAAGTGTTTGTGTAATGGTTGATGGTTGAAATGATTAGAGAATCACTGAGTTGTAACGTCAGTTGGGTTGTCTAGATAACAATGAATTTGACTCACAAGTTGAAGTGAAATGAATTGACTTGAAACGAATTGAGATAAAATGGATTGAGATATAAAACTTGGCATATTGTGGTCTAGTAGAATATGAATGATTTTATCACAGGCATTGTATATACACATTACACTTATATTTTTGTTAAGATTCATATATTATGTTAGATTGTTTCTACTGGGTTTTGGCTCACCCAACTTGGAAAAAATCATTTTCAAGTGCTGGTGATATGCCTCCGTCAAGGACTTAGCTTGGGAGGATTGTAGAGCTGAAGGCTCACTTTTGTTTATTTTGTGTTTACTTTTTACAAGCCTAGGGCTTTATCTGTGCTAAGCTTATGACTCATTTTGTTGTAACTAAGCACGGTTTTGGAAAGATGTAAGCCTTTAGGGCATATGAATATCTATTTAGCTTTAATTCTTTATTTCGTCTTGTAACACATGCTGTACATTCATGATTTATGAATGTATATCACATGCGTCACATTTTGTATATCAACTCTGATTAATGAAAGCTTCACATTTTATTTATATCACCTTGTATTAGTGTTTGGAGTTGGGTGCTTGTAATTATTTTGGAGGCGTGACAACAACAATACATGTTATATGCGTTCTTTACATGTTAATCATTATTTTCAAACTCGGTCTTTTTAAGACAACCCAACAATAAGCTATTCATCAAGCTTCAAAATCAAACATTCCTCATTTTTCCATGGAATCTCTCATTAGATACAATTATAGAATTCCCTCCTTAAATTATTCACCATAATAATTTATTAAGCATGAATTTCATAATAACTCAACATTTTTTCAAAATCCCCAAATTTTCTAAGGTTTCCACCAAAACTTGTCTAGAGCTCATGAACCCAAAATCATAGTTCAAAATATGAGAGAAAGATTCCAAACAAGTATAGACTTGCAAATATATATATATATATATATATAACTCTAAGAAAGTCCCTACCTCAAGCTTGGAAAAGGAAGGAGAGAAGAACCCTAAAATCCAACGTTGAAGAAATCTTGATTCGATCGGTAAAAATGTAGCCCTCGTCGCCCTCTTCAATTGGTGAAAAAAGCCCCATCAAAATCTTGATAGTTTTTGATAAATCTTAGAGAGAAGTTTGAGTTTGGATGAGTTTGTAGAGAGATGGAGGAGAAAAGAGGAATATAGAGATATATATATATATATATATGAAAAAGTGTGTAAAATACGTTTTTGGCATAAGATTTGAGGAAAAGAGCTCAAAATTCGAGACAAACGCATCGAAAACCACACGAGCGGTTCAAATTTCGCACGAGCAGAAATCCAAATCCGTACAAGCGGATTCACATGTCTCTCACGAGCGGTTTGAGCTTGAGAAAAATCCAGAATTTCAATCAAATCCGCAAGAGCGATTTTCAGCCCAAAATTCCTCAAAATCCCTGAGTGACTTAGCTCAAGCGGTTACCAAATCCGCACAAGCGGTTTTGCCAGCCAAGGCCAAAACTTCAATTTCCCACCTTGATACAAGTTCTAACGTCCAAAACTCAAAATTCTAACCCGGAAACGTTAAGAGAAGTTAAGTAAGAGCGGAATTGAAATCTCAACGACCCAATACAAAAATCAAAACACCAAGAGTAAAACAAACCACCTGACTACATAATACCGGACAAGTCTAGGACCCCAGATATCACAAAATGTGTAAATCGAAACATAATAAATTTTGTTTAATGATTCAACAAAAGTTAGAATATATATATTTTTTAAAATTTTAAAACTGATTAGCTAACTTTCCTTTACAAACTTCAAATTTTAAAATTTTAAATGGATTAATTAACTTTTCTTTTGAAAGGTGTAAATCAAGGCATAATAAGATTTTGTTTTAAATGATTTAATAAAAGCTAGCCAATAGAACATTTTTTAATTATTTAAAAAATAAAAATTCGATAATAGTAATATGAGGGTTTTGAGTTTCACAAGATTCTTCTTACTAAAAATTCCCTTTTGCTTAATATATAGAGATATACAAGTTTATTTTAGGAAAAATTAGTCTAAGGTCCCTCTCCCATTTTTTGTGATGGAAGAGATCCACAATATTATTTTGTGATGTCTAAGGTTTCTTAACCCTACATCCATATATCACAGAGAAAATTCACTTCCTCTTCCTCTTTCGTACGCAACAATTTCTTCTTCCCTCTCTCTGATTCACTGACCTGACCTCTGTGATTTATTGTTCACCGTTATATCAAATGTATAGAGACTGGAATTATAAGTATATTCAGTGTCTTCTTCACAGAGTAGCTTTGAAATGCAAGATCTGTAATACTACAAATCTGAGATTTCTCTCAGATTAACGAGAAAGAGGCATGAAAACACTCAGTGATGATGATGATTTGTATGTTCAAGTCCGTATTTGATTAGCAGTGATCAAAACTAGAGTTTGGAACGAACAGAGAGAGAGAGAGAGAGAGAGAGAGAGAGAGAGAGATGCTCTCATGGCCGATCAGAGAGGTCTGATGATATACTGCAGAGATTCAGAACGCTCCAACACCCAAACGATGCCATTTTATGCAGCAGAGATCTTCAGTATCACAACAGTCCAAAGCAAGAGTTGAAGATCAGGTCTCTCTCTCTATCTCCCTTCATTTCGTGTTTCTTCTTTCCCTCTGTGATTTCAATTCCTTCAAGAGCGTAGCGAATAACTATCTAGGGCTCAAGGATCACAAGTTGTTTCCACAAGTTGAAGAGGTGTTTCAGGACAGAGCGACGCTGAGCGCGGCGGAGATCGGCGAAATCATGATAGCCAACAAGAACTCATCGAGTAGGGCGTTGAGGTTAGTGATCGGAAGAGCATATTCACCTTTCTCCTTAATCGATGTTTCACAACCTTTGATTTTGTGTTTGTTTTGTGTGATTGGTTCTCTGAAATCATTGTGTGTGTGGAATTGAGAGGTTTGTAATTAAGGATTTACTTCAATTTGTTGCGATTAAGATATGGAAATTGATTTGTGTTTTGTTTGATGTTGTTTCACATATACATTTCAAGAGGTTTGTGGGAAGTCCAGGGAAGGCCAGAGAATTTTCAAAATTTCTCTAGGGAGGTAATTTTGTGGGAAGTCCAGGGAAGGCTGGAGAAGGCCAGAGGGAAGGCCAAAGAAGGGAAATTTCTATGGAGAGAAGGGAAGACCTGATCATGTCGACGCCTCGATAGCACTGGACCATTAGATTCCAATGGAGCCCACAATCTGTGAAAAACCCAAATCACATTCACATCAGCTACCAAATACCCACTACTACTAACTAATCTCAATCTCACCAAAACAACCATGAAATGCATAACATACGTATACTACATCTATTCTAACTATTCTATTACATAAATGCCTACAACACTTGGTCACAACCTTTACATTTCAAATTTCAAATCTTTATAGCTTCTTTACTCAAACCCAGAAAAAAATCAAATTTCTCTGGGTTCATTTTGACCAATTTTCTCTGGGTTTTTAAATTTCTTTGGATTCATTTTGACCAATTGAAGGCCGGTGAAGTCAAAGAAATTTTCAAATTTCTCTGGAGTGTTGAGTCCAGGAGAGGCAGGGAGGGCAGAGAAATTTAAAATTTCTCTGGAGATATAATTTTGTGGAAAGGCAAAAAAATTTCTCTGGGAGAGTGGGAAGTATATGGAAGGCAGAGAAATTTGGAGAAGGGGAGGGCAGAGAAATTTACAGTGGGAAGTTTAGAGAAGGTCAGAGAAAGACCAATTTTCTCTGTGAAGTGAATTTTCTCTGGATCAACTTGAGGGACCTTAGACATTATTAAAATATTGAATGTCCTTTATACTATAAAATCTTAATACTAGGGACCTTAAAAAAAAAAACCCTTTATTTTATAACGTTGCATATGTAATAGAGATTTTGCATTACAATTTAGTAATGGAGAGAACATAGCCCCATAAATACCTATAATAAACTGATATGATTTCTCCATTAAATTTTTATTTGGAAATTAAGGATATAATATGCTTGCCTATAATAACTATGCCATTTTGATCATGTTTTATTTTGCAATTAATTCCATGTTTATATTCTATATTGAGAATATTAAAAAGAAAAAAAAATCTGTTTTAAAAAAAAAAAATTTATTTTTAAGAACAAGTGAGTACATCTTAATTATATTTATTAATGTAAATCTTGTTACCATCCGGGAGAAAATTGAGTACGTCTTAATTCCAATCTTTGTTTACCGACCTCCCAAATGCCTCTTAACCGATCTTTATACATAACTGCCTCTGAACCAAAAAGGTGACAAATAAATAATGACAGGCAACCATTACCACACGGGCTTCAAACAGGAAGATGCTAACAAGATAGCTAACGGCACACAATTTTTATGTAAATAGCTCTCTAAGGTTTACTAACTTAAAAAATTTATGAATGAAAGAAATGGCTCTATAAGTTTATTATGAATTTTAAAATTCTAATTGCAATGTGACTCACCACAAGTCCAATTGATAATATATTAGAGCTTGCCTGTGAAACCTAAAATCTGAAGCATGGCAAGTTTTAGGACTTGAAGTGAGGCACTAGAAACATTATAGAGAAACTGAAAACAACCACCACCTTGTCCGTGCATACGCCCAAAAAAGTTTGGATACCTTGTCCATCCTGTCATTAGGGAGGGACTCCTCTTGTTTTTGATGAAGATATGAAAGTCTCAAACTAATCACTACAACATATAAGGGTTTTAGAGTAAATATTTTAATCTCTAAAAGTAAAAATTTTGTTCCAACAGACATTTAGGGACCAATATTTATCGTCACGAGGATAGTCGCTAAAAGATCGTCTTGAAAAGTCAAAATAAGGCTTTTAGCGACAAAAATTTGAAAATGTCACTAATAAATAGACTTTTAGGGAGAAAATAATTTGGTTTCAAAATAGTTTATTTTTTGAGACAAAAAATTTGGTCCCAAAAGGCTAATAATTCATCATTGCTAAAAATATAACAACGACACTGTTCGTAACAAAAATATTTGATGTCAAAAAAATAATCACTACAAGAAAAAGTAGATTTCGCGACTAAAAATGGATTTTTCGTCGCTGAAAGTAGCAGAATTGGCGACTAAAATGGAATTAGTTGCCAAAAGTGAACACTTTTGGCGACTAAAACAGTTTAGTAGCCAAATGTAGGGGTTTTAGCGACTAAAAGTCAGTTTAGTCGCCGAATATAGGGGTTTTAGCGACTAAAAAAATTTTAATAGCCAAAAGAGAAGGTTTTTGGCGACTAAAAACATTTAGTAGCCAAAAGTATAGGTTTTGGCGACTAAAAAATAGCTTGGTCGCCGATTATACGTGTTTTACCGACAAAAATCAATTTCGTAGCCAAAAGTTAAGCTTTTTGGCTACTAAAAAAAATTTAGTAGCTAAAAGTCAAAGTAGAGGTTTTGGCGACTAAATTTCAGTTTAGTCACCAAAAGTGGAGGTTTTTCGGCGGGAATGAATTTTTTTAGCGACTAAAATATAATTAGTAGCCAAAACTATACAATTGGCGACTAAAAAATAGATTTAGTCGCCAAAAGTGATCTAATTTTTTTTTAGTAAATAATTTATTTTTTACATAAATTATATTGAATAAAAATAATTATTTTTATATATATAGCTAGATATTAATACGGGTCAATAGTATATAAATAATATATGTTGGATGTATATTCATGTGATGTTGTAGTGGCATAGTGGAGAGAGTGTGTTGCTAAAGGTTTAGAATGTGGGAGAGGTTGGCGGTTCGAATCTCAGAAAAAGAAAAAAAGTTGGTTTTTTTTTTTTTTCACGGAAGCACCTTTGGCGACTAATTTAGTCGCCAAAAGTGTTTATTTTGGGCGACTAAACGGTTTAGTCGGCGATTCATGGACTATTGGCGACTAAAAGATTAGTCGCTAAATGTGTGATTTTAAAAAGTGTAAATCACTATTGGCGACTAAGTCATTGGTCGCTAAAGAGCTATTTTTTGCCGACTAAAAAAATTTTAGTCGCCAATACCTCCGGCGACCATATATACGAGACAAAACGGGCGACTAAAAAATTAGTCGCTGAAAGTAAAAACTCGACTTTCGGCGACTAAAAACAGACTTTTGGCGACTAAAAATTTAGTCGCCAAAGGTGCTTTTTCTTGTAGTGAATATTGTTCTTAAATTTTGGTCTCTAAAATATTAATTTTTTATAGTGAATGTTTCGATGAAAAACTCATAGATAGAGCATGGCACCCTCACAACAATTACATGACCCCACACAACGACAATATATGAATCACCCATCAAGAGTAGATTGTTGAAGAGACAAATTCATTATAACGATGAAGAAAAAATAATCTGGTGGCTATAGGCATACTTTTTTTCATCAACTTAATCAAAGGACTTAGAAGGAGAGAACGAGGCGCTGGAGCAGTGGTATCTACTCAAGAAAAGCACCAACAAGTATTTGTCTTTTACTTTGAAGCTAGATTTTGCTATAGGAGTGTGGAATGGGGACTCATATTAGCTATGGACTCAAAATGTTTGTCACAAAAGTGTATATATATTGTCAATTGGTAAAAAATAGTTATATTAGACTTGATTTATTAAGTAAAAACCCAAAGCATCAAAAATTGAGTTCATAATTAATTTACCCTATCTGCATATATTTGAATACATTGATTAATTTATACCTAGGTGACGGTGGCGAGCAAAGATGGATGGCGGCAAGGTGAGGACGAACGGTGGAGCTGACGGTGGAGAGGCGAGGATGGCGAACGGCAATGTTGACGGTGAAGAGGCAAAGTGAGTGGTGTCCGACTGAGATAGTGTGATCGATTAGGCGCATTTTTGTGAAATATTATAAGGGTTTGAATTTGTTTTCCCTACAATAGTGTTGATCAACTATTTGTCATTGTGTGTGTTTAACAAGAAAAACGATGTGGTTTTGATATCTGCGACTAAATTACATTAGTCGCTAAAAGATTTTAGACTCCCTCAAATTTTTCACCCTCCAGTCTATATTTTTGGCGATTAATATTCCAAATTAGTCACAGAAAATCACTTTTCTACAACTAAATTACTTTAGTCGGCAAAAGTATGAACTTTTAGTTACCAATGTTTTTTTTTAGTCGGCAAAAGTGGTCGACAAAAGAGGCCTCTAAATCTCTTTGCGAAGAATGTTATTTTAATTATTTTAAATTTGTACTCCATTTATTATACTTGTAAATTATTCTATGTTGATATGTTTGATTGCTCTAGTCATTTGATAAATCTTGTGAAGTTATTCTGTGTTAGAAATGTTGATTTGTCCAAGTAAATGACGTGGAAATACTCCATACATGGATCGAGTGAATCCCGCCAATATCTTGCACCAATATGCTTGGATAAGCAGTTGTGATTGGGTGAAGTGGGTGAGATCAGTCACTGGTCATACATAGAGTAGGGCACGTATTTGGTCCAGGGCAAATCATCATATATTAAGTTGATTTGTTTGTGCAATTTACAAAATTGCTTGATTATCGAATCGTTCGTGTAATGTCAGAATTTATTGGATCACTGCTGATTTATTCTTTATCAAAGCCTTATTATTCCTGTCATATTGTATATTTTTCGAGTTAATTTATTTTTCAGATACGGGGCAAATTTAGTGGCGATTGTAGTTGAAACATTTAAAGGGATTATTTGAGTTAGAGATTTGAGTAAACTACTAATAGGTCTTAACAATTATACTTAATAGTCCCATTGAGAATATGTCCTAATAAAATCATCGCTAAAAATAATTTTTTGTGACGATTTTTTGCTTATGTTGCTAAAAATTGACAATTAGTAACTTTTTTTTGTTATAATTTTAATAAATTGTCGTTAAAACTTACAATTAGTGACGTTTTTCTATGATAAATTTTTCAAAATGTCGTTGAAAGGTGAAAATTAGTGACATCTTTTTGTGACGATTTTTTAAATTGTCGCTAAAACTTATAATTAGTGACATTTTTGTGACAATTTTTAAATTGCCGCTAAAAAGTAACAATTAGTAACTTTTTTTAATAGTATTTGATAAAAAAATAATATTAATTATCATAGAACCTATTGAACAATAAGTCCACTTATTAGGACCTACACGTAAGCCTCTCGAGATTTTGAGCCCACAATTATTTTATTATTTTTAGAGAATTGTATAAATTATATTTTAAAGACATTTGTGTAAAATTATTTTTTTGAGGAGATTTGTATATTTAAAACTATTAGTTATTAGGAATTGTAAATTTGAAATTTATTTAATTTGTTAACGACCCAAAAGTTGAGACGTCACAACCATAATTTATCGTAATTTCTACCAAAAATATACAAAATATTTACCAAAAAAATACATAATATTTATAATAAAAAAAAGCAATGATACATCTCTTTAGTTTTGAAAGTCTAATTGAACTCTAATGATGTAGAAATTTAAAAAAAAAAAAACTAAACTAAACTAAAACATCACATTAATAGGTGAAGCCCACTCTTAGAGTTCCTTTAGAACTCATATTTTAAAACTCCCAAATATTTTTCCGTAAAAAACAAACAAACAAACAAACAAATATAGTAGATGGTTGTACACCCATGGTGCTTCCTATAAATACATGGACACGTCTCTATTACATCAATAAACTAATACATGCCATTTGTTGTGTTTTTCTGGCCAACGTTGTGTGTTAGTGCCAAGTGGATAGTTATTATTGGCTTCAAATTTAAGAGAGATACTGCTATGTTACGTGCATCATTGAAAATGTGCCTTAGGGTATACATTCCATAATTACACCATCAATTTTTGTAATATAAATTATAAAATTATATAACTTTTATATCACCCAAAAAAAAAAAAATAACTTGGCTCAATACAAAATATATATATATATATATATATATAACTTTTATTTTAAAGCATACACCATAAATTTATTATTTATAACTTCTATCATAAATTGACATAATGTATACTACAAATATTCATGATTTCACCATAAAAAATCTTAAGACTTTTTTTTAGGGGTGCACAGATGTGCACATCATAAAATTCTTTAAAGTTGTGTTTAGATTATAAATTTAAGTAGAGATTAAAAAAAAAAAAAAGGAAAATATTAGAGAAATATGAATGAAAATAAACTTTCAATTGAGGAATCATTGTACTGAATCTGTTTGGTTTTGAATTTTTAAAAATAATTTTTGAATTCTCAATCTGTATTTTTTTAAAAAATTTAGTGAATTCTTTATATATTTTAATCAAATTTTTTACACGTTAGATCCACTTAATATAATGCACTTAAAAAGTATAAAATTTGTGAAATCATATTTACAAATTCACTAAATACTAAAATATATATAGATTAAAATTCTATATATTCTCTTATTTTTTTGTATTAATTAAATTTTTTAAGAATTTAATCACAAATATTTTTAAATACATCTAGATTTGGTATATTTAAGAAATGAAAATAATAATTAAAATATTGCAAAAAAAACTCATTAAAAATATGAATTAAAATTTAAAAAATTATTTAAAAAAATTCAGAACCAAAAAATACTCAACCATTCAAGCCCTTAAACTTAGAATAATGCTAGGTACACAAAGGATTTAACACACATAATGTACAACCATTTCACATGAGATTAGGACTAACATATGTAGAATCTATTTGGGACCCACCTTTGGGAGGATTGCACATTCTTAGGGTGTGTTTGGTAACGTTTACGTTTTCAATTTATATTTACAAAAATTTTATAAATTGGTTTTTGTTTATTTCTAGAAAAACAAAAACTACAAACGCGTTTGGTAATTGACAAAATATTTAAAAAATTTAAAAAAGAGTGAGAAATGGCAAGTGGTGGCAAGTGGCGGCGGAAATGGTGGTGAAAGTGGTGACGGTGGGTGGTGCGGTGGTGGTGGGTGTAGTGGTGGTGGTAGCGGGTGGTGGGGGGTGGTGGCAAGATGGCGGGTGGTGGTGGCGGGTAGGTGGCGAGTGTGGTTGTTGGGTGGGTGGGTAACGGTGGCGGGTGGTAGGTGGTAGCGAGCGGGTGGTGGTAAGGGTGGTGGATGGCGGTGGTGGCGGGTGGGCGGTGATGGTGGGTGGGTGGGTGACGGTGGCGGGTGGTAGCGAGTGGGTGGTGGTGGCGGAGTGATGGGTGGTGTGGCAGGTGGTAGCGGATGGGTGGTGGGTGATGGCGGCGGCGGCGGCGGTGGTGGTAGTGGTGGGTGGTGGTGGCGGGTAGGTGGCAGGTGGCTGGTGGTGGCAGGTGGTGGATGGTGGTGACAAGTGGGTGGTGAGTGGTGGTGGCAAGTAGGTGGCGGGTGGTGGTGGCGGGCGGTGGATGGTAGTGGCGGGTGGCGGGTGGATGGCAGGTGGGTGGGGGGTGGTGGTGGCGAGTGAGTGGCAAGTGGGTAGCTGGTGGTAGGTGGGTGGCGAGTGGTGGTGGCAGGTGGTGGTGGGGGGTGGGTGGTGGATGGTGGTGGCGGAAGACGGTGGTAGAAAATGGTGGCAGGTGGTGGCTAGTGTTGGGTGGTAAAAAAAAAAAAACTGAAAACTCAAAATGGAAACACATTTTTTGTGTTTTCATTTTTTGGCCAAATTTATAAACTGAGACTACTGATTTATAAATCAAAAAATTTACCATATAAGTTTTTATTTGAGTTTTTAAAATTTTATAAATATAAACAGAAAACTGAAAACGTAAGTGTTACCAAACGACACCTTAGCATTTCTCTCAAACTTATCGTTTGAAGAGAAACAATCAACTGAGTAATCATTATACCCTCAATTTATGGGGGAAATTGCACATCAATAGAATGATAGAAAAATAATCACCATGTTTATTTCTAAATTTTTGAAAACACTTTTTAAAAAAATTTATTTTCTTATTTTTTGTATTTTTTGTATTTTTATTAAATTTTTTTAATATTTTAAATAATTTTTTTAAATTTTTAGACACACCTAACATAAATACACTTCAACAGTATAATTTTCGTGAAAAAATCTTTAAAAGGAAAATGCATGACACCCCCAATGGAGGTGCTGGGGGTCTCTTCTCATTGATCCAAAAAACTGTCTTTTTTTTTTTTTTGCCAATGGCAACCCCCCATGTGGCACTGGGTCACTGGGGGTCACCCCCATTGGGGGTCCCCAGCAGAGCCCTCTTTAAAAAATTTACTAAATATAAAAATATAAAAAAAAAATGAAAATTTAGTATATTTTTTATGTTTTTGTGTATTTATTAATTTTTAAAAATATTTTCTCACAAATATTTTACTTTTTAGATATATCTAAATAAAGTACATCTAAAAAAGTAAAAAAAAAAAAAAAGCTTAAAATCTTAAAAATATTCACTAAAAATAAAAAAAAATACGAAAAACAAAAAATTCAATTTTTAAAAAATTGAATTTAGAAAATTTAAACCAAATACACTAAATTATATTATAAATAAAAAATTTATAGTGTAATTTGATAAATAAGAAGAATTTGCACTACGCACATAGAATATTTGCATCATTATGAAAATATAAATATTTTTTCATTATCTTATTGATTTGCAATTTTTCCCAAGTTATTACCCTCGCCAGAGTTTTTTTTTTTTTTTGGGGGGGGGGGGGTAAAGCACTAGTCAAAGTAAAAAAATAAATAAATAAAAATTACCATCCAACTATACATTCAAAAAAAATATTACAAATATATGAAAAAATTTAAGACTTTCATTATTAATAATGATAAAATTTATCATTGATTTGTAATTTATTTTTAAAACTTATATTGATTTGTTATTTCTCCAAATTAAAAACGATATATCCAAAGTATATATAACAATCTAGTGCACATCAAAATGCATATACTGATAAAAAAAATAAAACAAGTCGGATTTTTTTTAGTAAAAGTTCATATGCCCTAATAGGAATAATTTGACGGACTGACAATGACAACATTCCTTGTTCTTTGTTGATTCTAACACTTAAAACAATAATTGATAAGAACAAAGAAAATTGGTGTAACAATAAGCTATAAAATCAATGGTATAAAATATAAGTGGAGCAATTTAAGTAATTGCTTTATGTGATTGATGTTGTGATTAGTTTTGTATCCGTAAACTTATTAATTGCTTTAAATAATATTATCAGTTAAAATCATGTATGCAATCATTGCAATTTATGTTCACATTGAATGCCCTAAAATAAGTAAGGCAAATATTAAAAGATAGAAAATTACATTGAATTGACTAAATTACATGATAGACAATATTCTTGAATAAAATTGAAAATAATTTTTGATTGATTAGAATCCTGGATACTTTATTAAGAGTTTAACGCTGTGTTTGGTTGAGGGATTTAGGGAGGGATTTGGAAAGGAAAAAAGAAAAAAATGTGTGTAAATTACAGTTTATGTTTTTTTTTTTTTGACAGCATTTCATGTTACTGCCAAGTGGATACTTATTATTGGTCTCAAATTTAAAGGAGATATTACTATATGCATCCTTAAAAGAGTTACATGTAATATGAACTCCATAATAACATCACAAAATCTTGTAAAGTAAATTATAAGAATAACATAAATTTTTTTTTCATAAAAAATATAATATTTTGTTCAAGACAAAAAATATAATATTTTTTTCATACTATAAATTTGCCATTTATAAATTTTTTCACAAATTAACATAATACTAAATATTTGTAACTTTTATCATAAATTTTTTTAAAATTTGTTTGAATTACGAATTTGAATAAAATTAAAAATAAAATAAAAATATTAAAGAAATGTGAATGAAAATAAACTTTAAACTGAGGAATCATTATACCCTCAACTGAGAGAAGAAAAAAAAATGAGTTGAAAAAAATGCTGCTCAACTGTTTGAAGCACTCAACTTATCACTCTGGCAGTGGCCAAAAGTCCAAAAGGATATCTCTAAATGGTTGCTTTTTTTTTTTTTTTAAATTTAAAGACATTTGAGGAGTTTATGCAACTCATTATAGATCTTGTTTTAATAATTTGAACCATTTATTTTGTAGAGTTTTTATTTTATATTATTCATAAAAAAATTAAATCGATCTAATAATTATAACTTTTTTATTTTATCACATTTATCTTTTAAAAAATGGACAAGCATGTTTTTGAAATTGTTTTTATAGATAAACAAGAAAAAATGAAAATGTTAATATTATTAAATTGACTAAATTTTTGTAAAATAATATATATAAAAATTTATAAAATAAAGGGTAAATTACAAATACACCCCTAAGGTTTGCTTAAAGTATAAATTGCTCCTTATAATTTGAAAAATTACAAATATCCCCTTATTAAAAAAATTGATTTAACAAAATTAACTAAAAAAAGAAATTCATAATTGCTCTCCTATACAATAATAAAATTACTTAAATTATTAATTGAAATATATTTATAACATTATTAAAAACTATTAAATTGACTTGATGATTTATTAATAATAAAAGAGCGATTTGTTATGAAATTAAAAATCTCAGTGAGTGGAATGTAATTTTCAGAACTACAGGGACGATTTATATTTTAATCAAATATCAAAAAATATATTTATAATTTATCCTAAAACAAACAATTAAAATTATCAAAATGGAACCGTGCCCCACGGATATATCACAATGCATACTCGTACAAAAAAATAAAACAAGTGGAATTTATTAAGTAAACACTCATATACCCTTGACGGACTGACAGTGACAACCTTTCTTGTTCTTGTTGATTCTAACACTAAAAATAATTGATAAGAACAAAGGAATTTCGTTTAAATTTTTTTTATAACTCAGTATCGGCCTAATCGACGGAATAATTTTGGAACCAATTCTATTGTCCATTAAGAGGGCTTAATTAAAATTGCATAGATTGGCCTCAACTACCAGGCCAATATCATAGAGTTTAAGAACATAGGAAATTGCTCAAACAATAAGTTAAGGGATCCAAAATTGATCAGAAAAATAATGGTATAAAATATAAGTGAAGCAATCTTAGTGAAATTATAATTTTCATGATTGGCCCTACCATTATATGTATGGTTAGAATTATTTTATGCAGTTAGTTATATATCCATGAACTTGTTAATTGTTCTAAATAATATTATTAGTTAAAATCATGTACACAATCATTACAATCTATGTCCACATTGAAAGCCTAAAATCTTCGGATTGGTAAAGTAAAGAAAATGTTACGACATGGTGAAGGGGCCGAATGTGAAATGGATCGGATCTAAGTCTTGGGCCGGCCCAATCCACTAAAGCCTAAATCCAAGCGGGTTAGATGAACATATGGGCAAGCCAATCGAGCCCAACTCCATGATCAACAGTCTACCCAAGTCCTCAAGCACTTGGGCCCAACTCGCAGTGGAAAGGCCAGCCCAGCTGCAATACTAGGCTAGGGCTGAGCTGCAGGACACATTCTATGGGCCGAGCTGATGGATCGAACCCATCATCAGAACTGAAGTGGGCCGAGCACATACGAAGGTATCCGAATGCACCAGCCCATCTCTATAAACGATCTTGTAAGAGGCCGAGCCGAGGCACAACGGTACCGAGCTGAGGAAAACCTCTTAGAGAAACGTGGAAGCTGTGAATGCAAGCACATGGAGGATGCCACCTTAGCTGGTCCCCTCCCCCTAGAATCACGGAATTGGTTGATCAAGGGAATGTGATCTGTTATCAGCATGATTACAACAAGTATGTGCATCCATTATCAACAACTTAATGGTCCCCTACCTTGAGCAATGTTAAAGGAAGCTTGGCAGCACCAAAGCTCTATGAAACCATCTTGGGAAACAAGCAAGGAACTCTATAAATACTACATGAACTTCACATTGAAGGTAACTGAACTGTTCAAAACTGAACCCCACTTACTACAAACTAAACTCTCTACACTTTTTCTTCAATCATTGATTTCCACACCGGAGGGGTTATCCGGCCAACCCCGGCCGGGCAGCTCTTACGGTGCTTCTTGTGGCAGGAACCTCAATCCTTAGATAGTCCAACTGAGCGTGGAGCCTCGATCCACTTTCATCTAGTGCGGAATCCGGTACGCACAATTGGTGCGGTAAACGTGGACCACTTCATCCCTAAGCTCTGCACTCAGTTCCGGCGATGGGGATTGAGGACATCCCACCTTCGACACATACTCCACAGACGAAGAAGACAAAGGACAAAGGCTTGGTACTCCCAATAGTCCTAGAAGAACAAACTGGAAATAATAACCGGACTCCCGAATCCATTGAGCATCGATTGCCCTTCGCTGGAGGTTCTTCTCATCACTTTCTTCTGGAAAAGGATTACCGAGATCGAATCATAGACTCGATGGGGATGAAGATACAAGAGCTAAAAGCGCAACTTAAAAGGGTGCTGGGTGATCCAACGGAGAAGAAGACTGAAGCGGAGCCCTCTCGCTTACGACGGAAGAGCTTATCCAAAGAGCCACTAGTAAAGAAATTCCCCAGAAATGAGTCTGGGCAGCAAAGCCAGCCAATCCCGGTACAGAGTGAGGCGGCGAGCAGCCACACCTGTGGGTCACGCCGGAGAAGGGCTAAGAGGCAGAAGACAGTTAGCCAACAGACTGAATACCCTCCTCAAGACCTTCGTACTTGGTTGATTGGCAACAGGCAGAACGAACAACATCGGGATCATCTGGACTGTACCATTCATCAGAGAGAGCACCGAGCGCTGGATAGGCCCGTTTCCTCACCATTCTCCCCAAAAATTGAGGCCATGAGACCTCCAAAGAAATTCACCCCACCAAAGTTCACTTCGTACGATGGAAAGTCGGACCCACTGACGCATATTAGCCATTACAGACACATGATGTCTCTATGGAGCCGAGATGAGACACTGATGTGCAAAGTCTTCCCATCTAGCTCGGGAGAAACCGGACTTCGATGGTTCGATCGACTCCCCGCTGGATCAATTCATGGCTGGAAGCTGCTCTCTGAAGAGTTCTTAGCCAAGTTCGTCTCCAACACTAAGATCTCGAAAGAGCCAGATACACTGTTCGGTCTCCGAAAGGAGCAGGAAGAAACGCTGCGCAGTTATGCTATGAGGTATTGGGAAGAGTACAATGACCTGGAGAAAAATGTGTGCAGTGAGCAGATGGCTGTTATGTCCTTCAAACATGGTCTGCGCCCGGAAAGTAAGTTGAGACAATCACTTACCAAGCGCCCGGCCACAGCATTGAAAGATTTGCATGCCAGGATTGAGCAGTACGCTCGCCTCGAAGATGAACAGATCCTCATCGAGGAAGCATCAACAGAACAAATAGCTCGGCACAAGAAGAAAACGGACCGAGGATAACACCGAGGGCTCACAGTGAATGAAGTGGATAAGTCCAAATCTCACAAAGTAGTCGTGACCGTATTCAAGAAACCAATCTATCGTATCCTGGATCAAGAGGGAGCCCTTCTTCGTTTGGCCATCGAAAATGTTGGAAGATCCGGCTCGGTGTAATCAGAAGCTCAGATGCACCTAGATGACGGTGGCGAGCAAAGATGGATGGTGGCAAGGTGAGGATGAACGGTAGAGCTGACGGTGGAGAGGCGAGGATGGCAGACGACAATGTTGACGATGAAGAGGCGAAGTGAGTGGCACCCGATTGAGATGGTGTGATCAATGAGGCACATTTTTTGTGAAATATTATAAGGGTTTGAATTTGTTTTCCCTACAATAGTGTTGATCAGCTATTTGTTACTGTGTGTGTTTAACAAGAAAAACAATGTGGTTTTGATATCTGTGACTAAATTGCATTAGTCGCTAAAAGATTTTAGTCTCTCGCCAATTTTTCACCCTCCCGTCTATATTTTTGGTGACTAATATTCCAAATTAGTCACGAAAAATCATTTTTTTGCAACTAAATTACTTTAGTCGATAAAAGTATGAACTTTTAGCTACCAATTTTTTTTTTTTTTTTAGTCGGCAAAAGTGGTTGACAAAAGAGGCCTCTAAATGTCTTTGCGAAGAGTATTATTTTAATTATTTTAAACTTGTACTCCGTTTATTATACTTGTAAATTATTCTATGTTGATATGTTTGATTGCTCTAGTCATTTAATAAATCATGTGAAGTTATTCTATGTTAGAAATATTGATTTGTCTAAGTAAATGACGTGAAAATACTCCATACATAGATATCGAGTGAATCCTACCAATATCTTGCATCAACATGCTTGGATAAGCGGTTGTGATTGGGTGAAGTGGGTGAGATCGGTCACTAGTCATGTATAAAGTAGGCCACGTATTTGGTCCAGTGCAAATAATCATATATTAAGTTGATTTGTTTGTGCAATTTAGGAAATTGCTTGATTATCGAATTGTTCATATAATGTCGTAATTTATTGGATCACTGTTGATTTATTCTTTATCAAAACCTTATTATTCCTGTCATATTGTATACTTCCTGTGAGAACTCGTATTTTTGCATATTAAATTATTTTGGTAATTATATTTAGCTACTTAAATTTTGTAATCAACATTTATAATCCAATTCCATAACAACATTTTGTGACGAAATTCTATAATTAACTTTTAATTAGTGCAATTTTTATTTTCATAATGTTATTATTATTGTTGTCGTTGTTATCGTCACTTTTATGACTACACAAATCTAATTCTTAATATATATTATTCTATATAATCGTTCTGTATAAAGTTTCGCATTAATAAATTGTGGACAAGAAAATTAACCCATGGATATTAATTGGTTCAATCTCAAGTCTTTTAGTTACATATAATAATATTATAATATTAAGTCAATTAATAGTGACTATTAAATTATTAAATTATTATGTTAATAGTATCATGATTAATGCTAATATAAAATTCCTTTAAATAAAATTATTTGTCTTACTGTGACTAAATTTCTGTATCAAAATACAGTTGTGAAAACTAAATGGATCAAATTAATAGTAAATAAGCTCGTTAGAATTTAGTAGGAAGAAAACCATCCAGTTGAAAATAATAATATTAAATAAGTAAATAAATAAATAAAAAGTTATATATATATACTAATATTGTATTGGCATCAATTTCAATTCAATTCAAAAAAAAAAAAAAAAAAGGGGTGTCAAATTGCAAGAAAAGTGGCTCACTGCCACTTCTTTTTCCCTAGGCTGCTATGTTGCATGCAAGGCATGCTTGGTTTCCCAATTTCACACTCAACATCCCTAGAGAAGTAAGCATGGCATAGGATGGCAATTCCAAGCCAATAGAAATTTTTTTTGCTAAAGAAAGGAAATAATAAAATAAAACAAAAGTGGCTCCCATAGTCCTTACATAAGGAACCTCACCATCAGCCATATACACACACACGGCTGTGAGAGAAAAGTACGAGTGAAGAGGAAAAAGAGAGGAGAAAAAGAGAAGAGAAAGAAAGGAAAAAAAAAAGAAAAAAAGGAGAGGGTACTTGGTGAATACCAATTTCAACTTCGTTTGAGAAGTGTTTGCAAAAGCTCTTGAGGTAAGAATACATCACCTCTATCCTCCCTTAGATACTTCTAACTGAATTTATATAAATTATATATGCAAGACTAAGCATGGTTAAGTCATATATAGCAAAATAGTACCATGCATGTTTGAAATTTTGATAGGGTGAGGGTTTCATTATGTTATAATTTCATATTCTTTCTTGCAAATATATATATATGGCTTAGCTACTGTTTTTATGTGCTCAATATCCTCCATTGTTGAAATAATCTTGCAAGAGAGTAAAATGAGATGGGAATGGCTTCCTTTTATCTGAAACTTAGATTCTTCTTCACTGTTTCAGACTTTATCGGATAAAAAGAGGGCTCTAATAAATTGAAAATAATTGATGTTTAAAATTTGTGTATACTGGAAGTAGATATAGGTGTTATACACTGTGTAAAATTTTTATAAAATCATTGGACACCATTTTCTTACCGAAACAAATATTTTCCCTAAGCGTCGCCTACAACATAGCAGAAGCAGTGGCTTCAAACAGGTCCCATTTTCTCTACAAATAGTATTTTTCTGCACGACCACTTGGAATAGTTAGATATAAGAGTTATCGTTCATTTTCCACCGATTTCAAAAAAAAATGGATAAGTCTAAGTGGAGAAATTGTAATTTTACTAAAATGCGACAGAATCTGTCCATTTTTCTTAGAAAAATTATTTGACCATCTTCTGTTGATTTTCAGTCTTCGAATCCTTCTGGAAATATGTTCTAAACTCAAGTATCTAACAAACCGTTCTGACCATGCCTATTTTCGACACCGTTTGAGGACCCTTTTTATTTTTCGAACACAGAACACCTGTGCTGACATTTTCATGGCCTGAATATATTTTTACTTCATTGCTGTTTGGAGGCAGCAGCAATGTTGACTTTACCAGGTCACCGTTTATTCCCCAGAATAAATTTTCAAGTAATTCAAATCAGAAAAGTTAGATTTTTAAGTTACCTTTCAAACGCCACTGGTTTCATAATTTTTTATTAAGTATTGAGAGAGAAACGCCAATTTTTCCAAAATGTGACAGAATCTGTCCAGTTTTCTTATAAAAATTATTTGATCATCTTCGCCTGGTTTTCAGTCTTCACGCTCTACTGGAAATATGTTCTAAACTCAAAAATTTAGCAAACCGTTTTGATCATGCCTCTTTTCGACACCGTTTGAGGACCCTTTTTATTTTTCGAACACAGAACACCTGTGCTGGAAGTATTGTAACTCACTGTCCCCCCCCCCCAAAAAAAAAAAACCAGTTTTCTTCCAAAATTTATTTCTCCCTTTTAAAATCGTTTTTAGCTTGGTATTCTTCTCGGAATATTTTCCTAACTCAATGAACTAGCACCGGTTAAAATATCGTAATGGTTGAACATCATTTGGTATAGGTTTCATATTTTGTTTTACCATACAGTGCTGAAAGAAGTAGTGTGTAAATTCCTAAGGAATTTGGTGATAATTCCTAAGACATTCTATCATATTTATTTTGGTTGTCATGCACGATTGTGTTGTGCTATATAAACATTATGTCACTGTAGTTTTCAAACTAAAACTCGTACATGCATCAAAATGTGAATTGGACAAAGTAAAGGGACATGGAATCGAACAGATACATTAAAATTTAAAAGTGATGGGGTGAGCCTAGTTTAGAATCTTGCGCAAATGAGTTGCGAACCCTAACATGGCACCGGAAGGTATTTCAGCTCTTATCGGTGTAGGCGATATAAGGTTGGTGGTGCGGGTGTCACAACATAGACCGTTCCTTGGAGTAGACCGTGATGTCACGACTCGGGTACGTAACCTTGGTGCGTGGGCATCATTGGTAGTTACAGTAAGTAACATTTGAATATTTGACCAAGGGGGAGTCAGAATTGCCCGTGGCCATTGTTTAGCGGTTGAGTGGAAATAGTGCTCCGCGGGGAGTTACTTAAACTTATCTGATGAACTAAATCTATGTGACTTTAAAAAGAAAAGTGTGCATTTTCCTTATGATGAATCACTATCTCCGTTTGCCCCTTTTTTTATTTATTTATCTATCTATTGTTATTATTTTAATTGTTGGCATTTCTGTTATGCTTATTAAATGTTGCTTATTATTCTATTATTACACAATATTTATTACTTGTGAGTATTATTATCAAGGTGGGTATTTTTAGGTTGTAGTATCTTATTGAGTTCATCACTCATTGGCATTCCCATTGTCCTGGCGTTTCATGCCAGGTACCGAAGAAACCAAAGGAAACACCGAAGTGTTGGAAGACAACATTCAATCCTAGTTAGCTTGAAGCGTGCCAAAACTCCATGAACCATTTTTTTTGAGTTTTCTAGTTTTTCTCTAGTTCTTTTTATATTTGTGTACTAAGACAAAGTTTAAGTTTGATTGGAGTTGTAATTTAAGAACTTTTAGTTTCCGTGTTGTAAATTAATGGATGATGGTAAATTTGGTGGCAACATTGATGAGGATTCTTAATTAAGAAAATTGATTTTAAGTTTTAAACCTTATTATGATGTCCTCCAATTTTGGGGCGTCACACTTCCAGAGTTAATTTATTTTTCAGGTACGGGGTAAATTTAGTGACGATTGTGGTTGAAACATTTAAAGGGATTATTTGAATTAGAGATTTGAGTAAACTACCAATAGGTCTTAATAATTATACTTAATTCCCATCAAGTCCCATTGAAATATGTCCTAATAAAATCGTCGCTAAAAATGATTTTTTGTGACGATTTTTTGCTTATGTCGCTAAAAATTGACAATTAATAACTTTTTTCTTATGATTTTTATAAATTGTCGCTAAAACTTACAATTAGTGATGTTTTTCTGTGATAAAATTTTCAAACTATCGTTGAAAGTTGAAAATTAGTGACATTTTTTTGTAACGATATTTTAAAATTGTCGCTAAAACTTATAATTAGTGACATTTTTGTGATAATTTTTAAATTGTCGCTCAAAAGTAACAAATAGTAAAATTTTTTTAATAGTATTTAATAAAAAAATAACATTAATTATCATAAGACCTATTAAATAATAAGTCTGCTTATTAGGACCTACACGTAAGTCTACCGAGATTTTGGGCGCACAATTATTTTATTATTTTTAGAGAATTATACAAATTATATTTTAAAGACATTTGTGTAGAATTATTTTTTTGAGAAGATTTGTATATTTAAAACTACTAGTTATTTGGAATTGTAAATTTGAATATTTAATTTGTTAACAACCCAAAAGTTGAGACGTGACAACCATAATTTATCATAATTTCTACCAAAAAAATACAAAACATTTACCAAAACACTATATAATATTTATATAAAAAAAGCAATGATACATCCCTTTAATTTTGAAATTCTAATTGAACTATAATGATATAGAAATTAAAATAAAAAATAAAAAATAAAAAAACGAAGCTAAAACATCACATTAATAAATGGAACCCACTCTTAGAGTTCCTTTAAAGCTTTTATTTTAAAACTCCCAAAGATTCTTCCATATAAAAAAAAAAAAAAAATAGCAGATGGTGTACACCCATGGTGCTTCCTATAAATACATGGACAAGTCTCTATTACATCAATAAACTAGTACATGTCATTTGTTTTTTTTTCTGGCCAACGTTGTGTGTTAGTGCCAAGTGGATATTTATTATTGGCTTCAAATTTAAGAGAGACACTACTATGTTACGTGCATCATTGAAAATGTGCACTAGGGTATACATTCCATAATTACACCATCAATTTTTGTAATATAAATTATAAAATTATATAACTTTTTATATCACCCAAAAAAAATAACTTGGCTCAATACAAATATATATATATAACTTTTATTTTAAAGCATACACCATAAATTTATTATTTATAACTTCTATCATAAATTGACATAACGTATACCACAAATATTCATGATTTTCACCATAAAAAATCTTAAGACTTTTTTTTAGGGTTGCACAGAGGTGCACATCATAAAATTTTTTAAAGTTGTGTTTAGATTATAAATTTAATTAGAGATTAAAAAAAAAGGAAAATATTAGAGAAATATGAATGAAAATAAACTTTCAATTGAGGAATCATTGTACTGAATCTGTTTGGTTTTGAATTTTTAAAAATAATTTTTGAATTCTCTATCTGTATTTTTTTAAAAAATTTAGTGAATTCTTTATATATTTTAATCAAATTTTTTACACGTTAGATCCACTTAATCTAATACACTTAAAAAGTATAAAATTTGTGAAATCATATTTACAAATTCACTAAATACTAAAATATATATATATATTAAAATTCTATATATTTTCTTATTTTTTTGTATTAATTAAATTTTTTAAGAATTTCATCACAAATATTTTTAAATACATTTAGATTTGGTATATTTAAAAAATGAAAATAATAATTAAAATATTGAAAAAAAACTCATTAAAAATACGAATTAAAATTTTAAAAATTATTTTAAAAAATTCAGAACCAAAAAATACTCAACCATTTAAGCCCTTAAACTTAGAATAACACTAAGGATTTAACACACATAATGTACGACCATTTCACATGAGATTAAGACTCACATATGTAGAATCTATTTGGGACCCACCCTTGGGAGGATTGTACATTCTTAGCATTTCTCTCAAACTTATCGTTTGAAGAGAAACATTCAACTGAGCAATCATTATACCCTCAATTTATGGGGGAAATTGCACATCAATAGAATGATAGGAAAATAATCACATGTTTATTTTTAAATTTTTGAAAGGATCTAGGGAGCTCGAATTTGAGCTCCCCGAATCCCCCTAATCCCAGAAACGACGTTGTTTCTGCATTTTTTTTTTTTTTTTTTTTTTCTGGTTCAATCAGAAACGAAGAAGGTGAAGAAGGAAGAAGGAGAAGAGGAGGAGGAGGAGGAGGACTGGAGGGGGCCCTAATTACAGGGGGAGGCGGAGGCGAGGCAGAGGTGGGGGCTGCCGGAGACGACGATCGAGCAGAGGCGGGGGCTACTGGAGACGACGATCGGGCAGAGGACGACGATCTGAGCTCCTCCTCTTCCCTCTCTCTCTCTCTCTCTCTCTCTCTCTCTTTCTCTCTCTCTTCTGAAATTAGGGGGATTCGGGGGGAGGAAATTAGGGGGACAAAACATTATCCTTTTTGAAAACACTTTTTAAAAAATTTTATTTTCTTATTTTTTGTATTTTTTGTATTTTTACTGAATTTTTTAAATATTTTTAGCAATTTTTAAAATTTTTAGACACACCTAACATAAATACACTTCAACAGTATAATTTTCGTGAAATTTTTTTTTAAAAATTTACTAAATATCAAAAATACAAAAAAATATGAAAATTCAGTATATTTTTTTATATTTTTATGTATTTATTAATTTTTTGAAATATTTTTTCACAAATATTTTACTTTTTAGATATATCTAAATAAGGTACATCTAAAAAAGCAAAAAAAATGCTTAAAATCTTAAAAATATTCACTAAAAAAAAAAAAACACAAAAAACAAAAAATTCAGTTTTTAAAAAATTAAATTCAGAAAACTGAAACCAAATATACTGAATTGTATTATAAATAAAAAAATTTATAGTGTAATTTTATAAATAAGAAGAATTTGAACTATGCACATAGAATATTTGCATCACTATGAAAATATAAATATTTTTTCATTGTCTTATTGATTTGCAATTTTTCCCAAGTTATTACCCTTGCCAGAGTTTGAGTGTTTTTTTTTTTTTTTTTTTTTTTTGGGGGGGGGAGTAAAGCACTAGTCAAAGTAAAAAAAAAAAAATTACCATCCAACTATACATTCAAAAAAAAAAAAATTACAAATATATGAAAAAATTTAAGACTTTCATTATTAATAATGATAAAATTTATCATTGATTTGTAATTTATTTTTAAAACTTATATTGATTTGTTATTTCTCCAAATTAAAAACGATATATCCAAAGTATATATAACAATCTAGTGCACATCAAAATGCATATACTGATAAAAAGAATAAAACAAGTCGGATTTTATTTAGTAAAAGTTCATATGCCCTTATAGGAATAATTTGACGAACTGACAATGACAACATTTTTTGTTCTTTGTTGATTCCAACACTTAAAACAATAATTGATGAGAACAAAGGAAATTGTTGTAACAATAAGTTATAAAATCAATGGTATAAAATATAAGTGGAGCAATTTAAGTAATTGTTTTATGTAATTGATGTTGTGATTAGTTCTGTATCCGTAAACTTATTAATTGCTTTAAATAATATTATCAGTTAAAATCATGTATGCAATCATTGCAATTTATGTTCACATTGAATGCCCTAAAATAAGTAAGGCAAATATTAAAAGATAGAAAATTACATTGAATTGACTAAATTACATGATAGACAATATTCTTGAATAAAATTGAAAATAATTTTTAATTGATTAGAATCCTAGATACTTTATTAAGAGTTTAACGCTGTGTTTGGTTGAGCAATTTAGGGAGGGATTTGGAAAGGAAAAGAAAAAAAATATGTGTAAATTACAGTTTATGTTTTTTTTTTTTTTTTTGACAGCATTTCATGTTACTGCCAGGTGGATACTTATTATTGGTCTCAAATTTAAAGGAGATATTACTATATGCATCCTTAAAAAAGTTACATGTAATATGAACTCCATAATAACATCACAAAATCTTGTAAAGTAAATTATAAGAATAACATAAATTTTCTTATCATAAAAAATATAATATTTTGTTCAAGACAAAAAAAGTACAACTTTTATTTTGAGGTGTATACTATAAATTTGTCATTTATAATTTTTTTCACAAATTAACATAATCCTAAATATTTGTAACTTTTATCATAAATTTTTTTAAAATTTGTTTGAATTACGAATTTGAATAAAATTAAAAATAAAATAAAAATATTAAAGAAATGTGAATGAAAAGAAACTTTCAACTGAGGAATCATTATACCCTCAACTGAGAGAAGAAAAAAAAATGAGTTGAAAAAAATGCTGCTCAACTGTTTGAAGCACTCAACTTATCACTCTGGCAGTGGCCAAAAGTCCAAAAGGATATCCCTAAATGGTTGCTTTTTTTTTTTTTTTACAATTTAAAGACATTTGAGGAGTTTATGCAACTCATTATAGATCTTATTTTAATAATTTGAACCATTTATTTTGTAGAGTTTTTAATTTATATTATTTATAAAAAAATTAAATCGATCTAATAATTATAACTTTTTTATTTTATCACATTTATCTTTTAAAAAATGGACAAGTATGTTTTATGAAATTGTTTTTATAGATAAACAAGAAAAAATGAAAATGTTAATATTATTAAATTGATTAAATTTTTGTAAAAATAATATATAAAAAAATTTATAAAATAAAGGGTAAATTACAAATACACCCCTAAGGTTTGCTTAAAGTATAAATTGCCTCCTGTAATTTGAAAAATTACAAATGCCCCCTTATTAAAAAAATTTATTTAACAAAATTAACTAAAAAAAGAAATTCATAATTGCTCTCATATACAATAATAAAATTATTTAAATTATTAATTGAAACATATTTATAACATTATTAAAAACTGTTAAATTGACTTGATGATTTATTAATAATAAAAGAGTGATTTGTTATGAAATTAAAAACCTCAGTGAGTGGAATGTAATTTTCAGAATTACAGGAACGATTTATATTTTAATCAAATATCAAAAAATATATTTATAATTTATCCTAAAACAAACAATTAAAATTAGCAAAATGGAACCGTGCCCCACGGATATATCACAATGCATACTCGTACAAAAAATAAAACAAGTGGAATTTATTATGTAAACACTCATATACCCTTGACGGACTGACAGTGACAACCTTTCTTGTTCTTGTTGATTCTAACACTAAAAATAACTGATAAGAACAAAGGAATTTCGTTTAAATTTTTTTTATAACTCAGTATCGGCCTAATCGACGGAATAATTTTGGAACCAATTCTATTGTCCATTAAGAGGGCTTAATTAAAATTGCATAGATTGGCCTCAACTACCAGGCCAATATCATAGAGTTTAAGAACATAGGAAATTGCTCAAACAATAAGTTAAGGGATCCAAAATTGATCAGAAAAATAATGGTATAAAATATAAGTGAAGCAATCTTAGTGAAATTATAATTTTCATGATTGGCCCTACCATTATATGTATGGTTAGAATTATTTTATGCAGTTAGTTATATATCCATGAACTTGTTAATTGTTCTAAATAATATTATTAGTTAAAATCATGTACACAATCATTACAATCTATGTCCACATTGAAAGCCTAAAATCTTCGGATTGGTAAAGTAAAGAAAATGTTACGACATGGTGAAGGGGCCGAATGTGAAATGGATCGGATCTAAGTCTCGGGCCGGTCCAATCCACTAAAGCCCAAATCCAAGCGGGTTAGATGAACATATGGGAAAGCCAATCGAGCCCAACTCCATGATCAACAGTCTACCCAAGTCCTCAAGCACTTGGGCCCAACTCGCAGTGGAAAGGCCAACCCAGCTGCGATATTAGGCTAGGGCCGAGCTGCAGGACACATTCTATGGGCCGAGCTGATGGACCGAACCCATCATCAGAACTGAAGTGCGCCGAGCACATACAAAGGTATCCGAATGCACCAGCCCATCTCTATAAACGATCTTGTAAGAGGCCGAGCCGAGGCACAACGGTACCGAGCTGAGGAAAACCTCTTAGAGAAACGTGGAAGCTGTGAATGCAAGCACATGGAGGATGCCACCTTAGCTGGTCCCCTCCCCCTAGAATCACAGAATTGGTTGATCAAGGGAATGTGATCTGTTATCAGCATGATTACAACAAGTATGTGCATCCATTATCAACAACTTAATGGTCTCCTACCTTGAGCAATGTTAAAGGAAGCTTGGCAGCACCAAAGCTCCATGAAACCATCTTGGGAAACAAGCAAGGAACTCTATAAATACTACATGAACTTCACATTGAAGGTAACTGAACTGTTCAAAATTGAACCCCACTTACTACAAACTAAACTCTCTACACTTTTTCTCCGATCATTGATTTCCACACCGGAGGGGTTATCCGGCCAACCCCGATCGGGCAGCTCTTACGGTGCTTCTTGTGGCAGGAACCTCAATCCTTGGATAGTCCAGCTGAGCGTGGAGCCTCGATCCACTTTCATCTAGTGCGGAATCCGGTACGCACAATTGGTGTGGTAAACGTGGACCACTTCATCCATAAGCTCTGCACTCAGTTCCGGCGATGGGGATTGAGGACATCCCACCTTCGACACATACTCCACAGACGAAGAAGACAAAGGAGACTCCATGGGGATGGAGATACAATAGCTAAAAGCGCAACTTAAAAGGGTGCTGGGTGATCCAACGGAGAAAAAGACAGAAGCAGAGCCCTCTCGCTTACGACGGAAGAGCTTATCCAGAGAGCCACCAGTAAAGAAATTCCCCAGAAATGAGTCTGGGCAGCAAAGCTAGCCAATCCCAGTACAGAGTGAGGCGGCGAGCAGCCACACCCGTGGGTCACGCCGGAGAAGGGCTAAGAGGCAGAAGACAGTTAGCCAACAGACTGAATACCCTCCTCAAGACCTTCGTACTTGGTTGATTGGCAAAGGCAGAACGAACAACGTCGGGATCATCTGGACCGTACCATTCATCAGAGAGAGCATCGAGCGCTGGATAGGCTCGTTTCCTCACCATTCTCCCCAAAAATTGAGCCATGAGACCTCCAAAGAAATTCACCCCACCAAAGTTCACTTCGTACGATGGAAAGTCGGACCCACTGATGCATATTAGCCATTATAGACAGATGATGTCTCTATGGAGCCGAGATAAGACACTGATATGCAAAGTCTTCCCATCCAGCTTGGGAGAAACCGGACTTCGATGGTTCGATCGACTCCCCGCTGGATCAATTCATGGCTGGAAGCAGCTCTTTGAAGAGTTCCTAGCCAAGTTCGTCTCCAACCCTAAGATCTTGAAAGAGCCAGATACACTGTTTGGTCTCCGAAAGGAGCAGGAAGAAACACTGCGCAATTATGCTATGAGGTATTGGGAAGAGTACAATGACCTGGAGAAAAATGTGTGCAGTGAGCAGATGGCTGTTATGTCCTTCAAACATGGTCTGCGCCCGGAAAGTAAGTTGAAACAATCACTTACCAAGCGCCCGGCCACAGCATTGAAAGATTTGCATGCCAGGATTGAGTAGTACGCTCGCCTCGAAGATGAACAGATCCCCATCGAGGAAGCGTCAACAGAACAAACAGCTCGGCACAAGAAGAAAACGGACCGAGGATAACACCGAGGGCTCACGGTGAATGAAGTGGATAAGTCCAAATCTCACGAAGTAGTCGTGACCGTATTCAAGGAACCAATCTATCGTATCCTGGAGAAGATCAAGAGGGAGCCCTTCTTCGTTTGGCCGCCGAAAATGTTGGAAGATCCGGCTCGGTGTAATCAGAAGCTTAGATGCACCTAGATGACGGTGGCGAGCAAAGACGAATGGTGGCAAGGTGAGGATGAACGGTAGAGCTGACGGTGGAGAGGCGAGGATGGCAGACGCAATGTTGATGATGAAGAGGCGAAGTGAGTGGCACCCGATTGAGATGGTGTGATCAATTAGGCACATTTTTGTGAAATATTATAAGGGTTTGAATTTGTTTTCCCTACAATAGTGTTGATCAGCTATTTGTTACTGTGTGTGTTTAACAAGAAAAACAATGTGGTTTTGATATCTGTGACTAAATTGCATTAGTCGCTTTCACCCTCCCGTCTATATTTTTGGTGACTAATATTCCAAATTAGTCACGAAAAATCATTTTTTTGCAACTAAATTACTTTAGTCGATAAAAGTATGAACTTTTAGCTACCAATTTTTTTTTTTTTTTTAGTCGGCAAAAGTGGTTGACAAAAGAGGCCTCTAAATCTCTTTGCGAAGAGTATTATTTTAATTATTTTAAACTTGTACTCCGTTTATTATACTTGTAAATTATTCTATGTTGATATGTTTGATTGCTCTAGTCATTTAACAAATCATGTGAAGTTATTCTGTGTTAGAAATATTGATTTGTCTATGTAAATGACGTGAAAATACTCCATACATAGATATCGAGTGAATCCTACCAATATCTTGCATCAACATGCTTGGATAAGCGGTTGTGATTGGGTGAAGTGGGTGAGATCGGTCACTAGTCATGTATAAAGTAGGCCACGTATTTGGTCCAGTGCAAATCATCATATATTAAGTTGATTTGTTTGTGCAATTTAGAAAATTGCTTGATTATCGAATTGTTCGTATAATGTCGTAATTTATTGGATCACTGTTGATTTATTCTTTATCAAAGCCTTATTATTCCTGTCATATTATATACTTCCTGTGAGAACTCGTATTTTTGCATATTAAATTATTTTGGTAATTATATTTAGCTACTTAAATTTTGTAATCAACATCTATAATCCAATTCCATAACAACATTTTGTGACAAAATTCTATAATTAACTTTTAATTATTTAATTAGTGCAATTTTTATTTTCATAATGTTATTATTATTGTTGTCGTTGTCATCGTCACTTTTATGACTACACAAATCTAATTCTTAATATATATTATTCTGTATAATCGTTCTGTATAAAGTTTTGCATTAATAAATTGTGGACAAGAAAATTAACCCATGGATATTAATTGGTTCAATCTCAAGTCTTTTAGTTACATATAATAATATTATAATATTAAGTCAATTAATAGTGACTATTAAATTATTATATTTTATGGTTAATAGTATCATGATTAATACTAATATAAAATTCCTTTAAATAAAATTATTTATCTTGCTGTGACTAAATTTCTGTATCAAAATACAGTTGTGAAAACTAAATGGATCAAATTAATAGTAAATAAGCTAGTTAGAATTTAGTAGGAAGAAAACCATCTAGTTGAAAATAATAATATTAAATAAGTAAATAAATAAATAAAAAGTTATATATATATATACTAATATTGTATTGGCATCAATTTTAATTCAATTCAAAAAAAAAAAAAAAAAAAAAGGGTGTCAAATTGCAAGAAAAGTGGCTCACTGCCACTTCTTTTTCCCTAGGCTGCTATGTTGCATGCAAGGCATGCTTGGTTTCCCAATTTCACACTCAACATCCCTAGAGAAGTAAGCATGGCATAGGATGGCAATTCCAAGCCAATAGAAATTTTTTTTGCTAAAGAAAGGAAATAATAAAATAAAACAAAAGTGGCTCCCATATTCCCTACATAAGGAACCTCACCATCAGCCATATACACACACACGGCTGTGAGAGAAAAGAAAGAGCGGAGAGGAAAAAGAGAGGAGAAAAAGAGAAGAGAAAGAAAGGAAAAAAAAAAAAGAAAAAAGGAGAGGGTACTTGGTGAATACCAATTTCAACTTAGTTTGAGAAGTGTTTGCAAAAGCTCTTGAGGTAAGAATACATCACCTCTATCCTCCCTTAGATACTTCTAACTGAATTTATATAAATTATATATGCAACACTAAGCATGGTTAAGTCATATATAGCAAAATAGTACCATGCATGTTTGAAATTTTGATAGGGTGAGGGTTTCATTTTTATGTGCTCAATATCCTCCATTGTTGAAATAATCTTGCAAGAGAGTAAAATGAGATGGGAATGGCTTCCTTTTATCTGAAACTTAGATTCTTCTTCATTGTTTCAGACTTTATCGGATAAAAAGAGGGCTCTAATAAATTGAAAATAATTGATGTTTAAAATTTGTGTATACTGGAAGTAGATATAGGTGTTATACACTGTGTAAAATTTTTATAAAACCATTGGACACTATTTTCTTACCGAAACAAATATTTTCCCTAAGCGTCGCCTACAACACAGCAGAAGCAGTGGCTTCAAACAGGTCCCATTTTCTCTACAAATAGTATTTTTCTGCACGACCACTTGGAATAGTTAGATATAAGAGTTATCGTTCATTTTCCACTGATTTCAAAAAAAATGGATCAGTCTAAAATGAGAAATTGTAGTTTTACTAAAATGCGACAGAATCTGTCCAGTTTTCTTAGAAAAATTATTTGACCATCTTCTGTTGATTTTCAGTCTTCAAATCCTTCTGGAAATATGTTCTAAACTCAAGTATCTAACAAACCGTTCTGACCATGCCTATTTTCGACACCGTTTGAGGACCTTTTTTATTTTTCGAACACAGAACACCTGTGCTGACATTTTCATGGCCTGAATATATTTTTACTTCATTGCTGTTTGGAGGCAGCAGCAATGCTGACTTTACCAGGTCACCGTTTATTCCCCAGAATAAATTTTCAAGTAATTTAAATCATAAAAGTTAGATTTTTAAGTTACCTTTCAAACGCCACTGGTTTCATAATTTTTTATTAAGTATTGAGAGAGAAACGCCAATTTTTTCAAAATGTGACAGAATCTGTCCAGTTTTCTTATAAAAATTATTTGACCATCTTCGACTGGTTTTCAGTCTTCACACTCTACTGGAAATATGTTCTAAACTCAAAAATTTAGCAAACCGTTCTGATCATGCCTCTTTTCGACACCATTTGAGGACCCTTTTTATTTTTCGAACACAGAACACCTGTGCTGGAAGTACTGTAACTCACTGTCCCCCCCCCCCCCAAAAAAAAAAAACCAGTTTTCTTCCAAAATCGTTTTTAGCTCTGGTATTCTTCTCGGAATATTTTCCTAACTCAATGAACTAGCACCAGTTAAAATATCGTAATGGTTGAACATCATTTGGTATGGGTTTCATATTTTTTTTTTACCGTACAGTACTGAAAGAAGTAGTGTGTAAATTCCTAAGGAGTTTGGTGATAATTCCTAGGACATTCTATCATATTTATTTTGGTTGTCATGCACGATTGTGTTGTGCTATGTAAACATTATGTCACTGTAGTTTTCAAACTAAAACTCGTACATGCATCAAAATGTGAATTGGACAAAGTAAAGGGATATGGAATCGAACAGATACATTAAAATTTAAAAGTGATGGGGTGAGCCCAGTTTAGAATCTTGCTCAAATGAATTGCGAACCCTAACATGGCACCGGAAGGTATTTCAGCTCTTATCGGTGTAGGCGATATAAGGTTGGTGGTGCGGGTGTCACAATATAGACCGTTTTCTTGGGGCAGACCGTGATGTCACGACTAGGGTACGTAACCCTGGTGCGTGGGCATCATTCGTAGTTACAGTAAATAACATTTGAATATTTGACCAAGGGGGAGTCAGAATTGCCCGTGGCCATTGTTTAGCGGTTGAGTGGAAATAGTGCTCCGCGGGGAGTTACTTAAACTTATCTGATGAACTAAATCTATGTGACTTTAAAAAGAAAAGTGTGCATTTTCCTTATGATGAATCACTATCTCCGTTTGCCCCTTTTTTTATTTATTTATCTATCTATTGTTATTATTTTAATTGTTGGCATTTCTGTTATGCTTATTAAATGTTGCTTATTATTCTATTATTACACAATATTTATTACTTGTGAGTATTATTATCAAGGTGGGTATTTTTAGGTTGTAGTATCTTATTGAGTTCATCACTCATTGGCATTCCCATTGTCCTGGCGTTTCATGCCAGGTACCAAAGAAACCGAAGGAAACACCGAAGTGTTGGAAGGCAACATTCAACCCTGGTTAGCTTGAAGCGTGCCAAAACTTCATGAACCATTTTTTTTTAGTTTTCTAGTTTTTCTCTAGTTCTTTTTATATTTGTGTACTAAGACAAAGTTTAAGTTTGATTGGAGTTGTAATTTAAGAACTTTTAGTTTCCGTGTTGTAAATTAATGGATGATGGTAAATTTGGTGGCAACATTGATGAGGATTCTTAATTAAGAAAATTGATTTTAAGTTTTAAACCTTATTATGATGTCCTCAAATTTTGGGGCGTCATACTTCCAGAGTTAATTTATTTTTTAGGTCCGGGGTAAATTTAGTGGCGATTGTGGTTGAAACATTTAAAGGGATTATTTGAATTAGAGATTTGAGTAAACTACCAATAGGTCTTAATAATTATACTTAATTCCCATCAAGTCCCATTGAAATATGTCCTAATAAAATCGTCGCTAAAAATGGTTTTTTGTGACGATTTTTTTGCTTATGTCGCTAAAAATTGACAATTAATAACTTTTTTGTTATGATTTTTATAAATTGTCGCTAAAACTTACAATTAGTGTTGTTTTTCTGTGATAAAATTTTCAAACTATCGTTGAAAGTTGAAAATTAGTGACATTTTTTTGTAACAATTTTTTAAAATTGTCGCTAAAACTTATAATTAGTGACATTTTTGTGATAATTTTTAAATTGTCGCTCAAAAGTAACAAATAGTAAAAAAATTTTAATAGTATTTAATAAAAAAATAACATTAATTATCATAAGACCTATTGAACAATAAGTCTACTTATTAGGACCTACACGTAAGTCTATCGAGATTTTGGGCGCACAATTATTTTATTATTTTTAGAGAATTATACAAATTATATTTTAAAGACATTTGTGTAGAATTATTTTTTTGAGAAGATTTGTATATTTAAAACTATTAGTTATTTGGAATTGTAAATTTGAATATTTAATTTGTTAACGACCCAAAAGTTGAGACATGACAACCATAATTTATCATAATTTCTACCAAAAAAATACAAAACATTTACCAAAACACTATATAATATTTATATAAAAAAAGCAATGATACATCCCTTTAATTTTGAAATTCTAATTGAACTCTAATGATATAGAAATTAAAATAAAAAATAAAAAATAAAAAAATCAAGCTAAAACATCACATTAATAAATGGAACCCACTCTTAGAACCCACTCTTAGAGTTCCTTTAGAGCTTTTATTTTAAAACTCCCAAACATTCTTCCATATAAAAAAAAATATATATATATATATATATATAGCAGATGGTGTACACCCATTGTGTGGACACGTCTCTATTACATCAATAAACTAATACATGTCATTTGTTTTTTTTTCTGGCCAACGTTGTGTGTTAGTGCCAAGTGGATAGTTATTATTGGCTTCAAATTTAAGAGAGACACTACTATGTTACGTGCATCATTGAAAATGTGCACTAGGGTATACATTCCATAATTACACCATCAATTTTTGTAATATAAATTATAAAATTATATAACTTTTTATATCACCCAAAAAAATAACTTGGCTCAATACAAAATATATATATAACTTCTATTTTAAAGCATACACTATAAATTTATTATTTATAACTTCTATCATAAATTGACATAACGTATATCACAAATATTCATGATTTTCACCATAAAAAATCTTAAGACTTTTTTTTAGGGGTGCACAGAGGTGCACATCATAAAATTCTTTAAAGTTGTGTTTAGATTATAAATTTAAGTAGAGATTAAAAAAAAAAAAAAGGAAAATATTAGAGAAATATGAATGAAAATAAACTTTCAATTGAGGAATCATTGTACTGAATCTGTTTGGTTTTGAATTTTTAAAAATAATTTTTGAATTCTTAATCTGTATTTTTTTAAAAAATTTAGTGAATTCTTTATATATTTTAATCAAATTTTTTACACATTAGATCCACTTAATATAATACACTTAAGAAGTATAAAATTTGTGAAATCATATTTACAAATTCACTAAATACTAAAATATATATATATTAAAATTCTATATATATATATATTTTTTCTTTTTTTGTATTTATTAAATTTTTTAAGAATTTCATCACAAATATTTTTAAATACATCTAGATTTGGTATATTTAAAAAATGAAAATAATAATTAAAATATTGAAAAAAAACTCATTAAAAATATGAATTAAAATTTTAAAAATTATTTTAAAAAATTCAGAACCAAAAAATACTCAACCATTCAAGCCCTTAAACTTAGAATACACAAAGGATTTAACACTCATAATGTACAACCATTTCACATGAGATTAGGACTAACATATGTAGAATCTATTTGGGACCCACCTTTGGGAGGATTGCACATTCTTAGGGTGTGTTTGGTAACGTTTACGTTTTCAGTTTATATTTATAAAAATTTTATAAATTAGTTTTTGTTTATTTTTAGAAAAACATAAACTACAAACGCGTTTGGTAATTGACAAAATATTTAAAAAATTTAAAAAAGAGTGAGAAATGGCAAGTTGTGGCAAGTGGCGGCGGAAGACGGTGGTGGAAAGTGGCGACGGTGGTGGTGGTGGCGGGTGGTGGGTGGTAGCGAGTGGGTGGTGGTGGTGGCGGGTGGTGGTAGGTGTGTGGCGGATGGCGGATGGCGGGTGTGTGGCGGGTAGGTGGCGAGTGGTGGTGGTGGGTGACTGTGGCGGGTGTAGGTGGTAGGTGGTAGCGAGCGGGTGGTGGTAGCGGGTGGTGGCAGGTGGGTGGTGGATGGCGGGTGGTGGTGGGTGGTGGCGGGTGGATGGTGATGGTGGGTAGGTGGGTGACGGTGGCGGGTGGTAGCGAGTGGTGGGTGGTGGTGGCGGTGATGGGTGGTGGTGGCAGGTGGGTGACGGATGGGTGTGGTGGGTGTGGCGGTGGGGTGTGGTGGTGGTAGTGGTGGTGGCAGGTGGCTGGTGGTGGCAGGTGGTGGATGGTGGTGACAGGTGGGTAGTGAGTGGTGGTGGCAAGTAGGTGGCGGGTGGTGGTGGCGGGCGGTGGATGGTAGTGGCGGGTGGTGGGTGGTGGCGTGTGGATGGTAGGTGGTGGTGGTGGTGGTGGTGGCGAGTGGGTGGCTGGTGGCAGGTGTGGTGGCGAGTGGTGGTGGCAGGTGGTGGTGGGGGTGGGTGGTGGATGGTGGTGGCGGAAGATGGTGGTGGAAAATGGTGGCGGGTGGTGGCTAGTGTTGGGTGGTAAAAAAAAAAAAACTGAAAACTCAAAATGGAAACACATTTTTTATGTTTTCATTTTTTGGCCAAATTTATAAACTGAGACCACTGATTTATAAATCAAAAATTTTACTAAATAAGTTTTATTTGAGTTTTTAAAATTTTTATAAATATAAATAAAAACTGAAAACGTAAGTGTTACTAAACGACACCTTAGCATTTCTCTCAAACTTATCGTTTGAAGAGAAACAATCAACTGAGTAATCATTATACCCTCAATTTATGGGGGAAATTGCACATCAATAGAATGATAGAAAAATAATCACCATGTTTATTTCTAAATTTTTGAAAATACTTTTTAAAAAATTTTATTTTCTTATTTTTTGTATTTTTAATGAATTTTTTTAATATTTTAAATAATTTTTAAAATTTTTAGACACACCTAACATAAATACACTTTAACAGTATAATTTTCGTGAAAAAATCTTTAAAAGGAAAATGCATGAGACCCCCAATGGGGATGCTGGGGTCTCTTCTCATTGGTCCAAAAAACTGTCTTTTTTTTTTTTTTGCCAATGGCAGCCCCCCATGTGGCACTGGGGGTCACTGGGGGTCGGTCACCCCCATTGGGGTCCCAGCAGAGCCCTCTTTAAAAAAATTTACTAATTATCAAAAATACAAAAAAAAAATAAAAATTTAGTATATTTTTTATGTTTTTGTGTATTTATTAATTTTTTAAAATATTTTCTCACAAATATTTTACTTTTTAGATATATCTAAATAAAGTACATCTAAAAAAGTAAAAAAAAAAAAAAGCTTAAAATCTTAAAAATATTTACTAAAAAAAAAAAAAAATACGAAAAACAAAAAATTCAATTTTTAAAAAATTGAATTTAAAAAATTGAAACCAAATACACTAAATTGTATTATAAATAAAAAAATTTATAGTGTAATTTGATAAATAAGAAGAATTTGCACTACGCACATAGAATATTTGCATCACTATAAAAATATAAATATTTTTTCATTATCTTATTGATTTGCAATTTTTCCCAAGTTATTACCCTCGCCAGAGTTTTTTTTTTTGGGGGGGGGGGGTAAAGCCCATCCAACTAGACTTTCAAAAAAAATATTACAAATATATGAAAAAATTTAAGACTTTCATTATTAATAATGATAAAATTTATCATTGATTTGTAATTTATTTTGAAAACTTATATTAATTTGTTATTTCTCCAAATTAAAAACGATATATCCAAAGTATATATAACAATCTAGTGCACATCTAAATGCATATACTGATAAAAAAAAATAAAACAAGTCGGATTTTTTTTAGTAAAAGTTCATATGCCCTTATAGGAATAATTTGACGGACTGACAACATTCCTTGTTCTTTGTTGATTCTAACACTTAAAACAATAATTGATAAGAACAAAGAAAATTGCGGTAACAATAAGTTACAAAATCAATGGTATAAAATATAAGTGGAGCAATTTAAGTAATTGTTTTATGTGATTGATGTTGTGATTAGTTCTGTATCCGTAAACTTATTAATTGCTTTAAATAATATTATCAGTTAAAATCATGTATACAATCATTGCAATTTATGTCCACATTGAATGCCCTAAAATAAGTAAGGCAAATATTAAAAGATAGAAAATTACATTGAATTGACTAAATTACATGATAGACAATATTCTTGAATAAAATTGAAAATAATTTTTAATTGATTAGAATCCTGGATACTTTATTAAGAGTTTAACGCTGTGTCTGGTTGAGAGATTTAGGGAGAGATTTGGAAAGGAAAAAGAAAAAAGTGTGTGAAAATTAAATTTTATGTTTTTTTTTTTTTTGGACAGCATTTCATGTTATTGCCAAGTGGATACTTATTATTGGTCTCAAATTTAAAGGAGATATTACTATATGCATCCTTAAAAGAGTTACATGTAATATGAACTCCATAATAACATCACAAAATCTTGTAAAGTAAATTATAAGAATAACATAAATTTTCTTGTCATAAAAAATATAATATTTTGTTCAAGACAAAAAAAGTACAACTTTTATTTTGAGGTGCATACTATAAATTTGCCATTTATAATTTTTATCACAAATTAACATAATACTAAATATTTGTAACTTTTATCATAAATTTTTTTAAAATTTGTTTGAATTACGAATTTGAATAAAATTAAAAATAAAATAAAAATATTAAAGAAATGTGAATGAAAATAAACTTTCAACTGAGGAATCATCATACCCTCAACTGAGAGAAGAAAAAAAAATGAGTTGCAAAAAATGCTGCTCAACTGTTTGAAGCACTCAACTTATCACTCTGGCAGTGGCCACAAGTCCAAAAGGATATCTCTGAATGGTTGCTTTTTTTTTTAAATTTAAAGACATTTGAGGAGTTTATGCAACTCATTATAGATCATGTTTTAATAATTAGAATCATTCATTTGGTAGAGTTTTTAATTTATATTATTTATAAAAAAATTAAATCAATCTAATAATTATAACTTTTTTATTTTATCACATTTGTCTTTTAAAAAATGGACAAGCATGTTTTTGAAATTGTTTTTATAGATAAACAAGAAAAAATGAAAATGTTAATATTATTAAATTGACTAAATTTTTGTAAAAATAATATATAAAAAAATTTATAAAATGAAGGGTAAATTATAGATACACCCCTAAGGTTTGCTTAAAGTATAAATTGCCCCTTGTAATGTGAAAAATTACAAATACCCCCATATTAAAAAAATTTATTTAACAAAATTAACTAAAAAAAGAAATTCATAATTACTCTCCTATACAATAATAAAATTACTTAAATTATTAATTGAAACATATTTATAATATCATTAAAAACTGTTAATTGACTTGATGATTTATTAATAATAAGAGGGCGATTTGTTATGAAATTAAAAACCTCACTGAGTGGAATGTAATTTTCAGAACTACAGGGACGATTTATATTTTAATCAAATATCAAGAAATATATTTATAATTTATCCTAAAATAAACAATTAAAATTATCAAAATGGAACCGTGCCCCACGGATACATCACAATGCATACTCATACAAAAAAATAAAACAAGTGGAATTTTATTAAGTAAACACTCATATACCCTTGACGGACTTACAGTGACAACCTTTCTTGTTCTTGTTGATTCTAACACTAAAAATAACTGATAAGAACAAAGGAATTTCCTTTAAATTTTTTTTATAACTCGGTATCGGCCTAATCGACGGAATAATTTTGGAACCAATTCTATTGTCTGTTAAGAGGGCTTAATTAAAATTGCGACAAAACTCTGTATAGATTGGCCTTAACTACCAGGCCAATATCATAGAGTTTAAGAACATAGGAAATTGCTCAAACAATAAGTTAAGGGATCCAAAATTGATCAGAAAAATAATGGTATAAAATATAAGTGAAGCAATCTTAGTGAAATTATAATTTTCATGATTGGCCCTACCATTATATGTATGGTTAGAATTATTTTATGTAGTTAGTTATATATCCATGAACTTGTTAATTGTTCTAAATAATATTATTAGTTAAAATCATGTACACAATCATTACAATCTATGACCACATTGAAAGCCTAAAATCTTCGGATTGGTAAAGTAAAGAAAATGTTACGACATAGAAAATTACATTAAATTGATTAAATTACATAACTGATAATATTGTTAAATAAAATTGAAAATAATTAATCAATTGATTAGAATCTTAAGAGTTCAAGATTTCACGTCTTTACAATTGAGAAGACTCCTTTTATGCTGCGCCTTCTAATATATAAGAAGAAAAAACTAAAAAAAATTATTTCTCTCTAAATGTTTATATTAATTTCATGATCCAAATATAGTCTCAATGTTAACAATAAATTTCATTTTCTCTCTACACCCACATGTGTAAAATTATTTTTTCCTAAAGTACAATATTTACAAGGTATATAAATGGGTGTATACAAAAAGGTCATGTTTGTTTGGACGGATTGGATAAAGAGGGATTGTAATTGTTAATCATGCGGTTTAATTTTGATGATGTCTAATATATTATGTAATAAATTATGATTTTTTAATATATATATTTTACATTCTATGACACAAAATATTATCTTTTAAAATATATGTTATATGATGTACGTGTTATAAATATCATTTAAATAGATTTATTGTGCATCATATATTTTTAATAACGAAGGTACTATTTAAGTCACTGTGTAACTTTTGAAATTCATAAGGTTTTGAAGGAAAAATCAGAAATTACTATTCATTGAAAGTGACCCTTGATCATTAATTTCAAACCTCCATCTACAATTTTTGAAGATGAGAAAAGAGATGTCTCGCGTGCCCAAAGCTACAATCTATGAGAGCGTCGTCCTCCAACGGATATATGTTCAACAAATATATTTTCTTTTATATATAGAAGTGTTTTGGTGTGAGAAAAAGAATAAGTGAATAAAAGAAAAATCTCTTATATTGAAATATTCTCAAATATTGTATTGTGCTTCATTGAGTTATATTTTCTGTGAGAAAATTTGTTGAGAGTTTGAGCAAAATTGTAAAAGGATTTTTTATCCCTTGTTCATATTATTCTTGTAAAAAGAGAGTTTTTGTGAGTATTTTTTGGGATAAAATCACTTAGGTTAAGTGTGACTAGGCACCTGATTCAAAATTATATAAGATATTTTTGTGAGTGATTTTTGAGATAAAATTACTTGGTTAGGTGTGACTAAGCACCGAATTCTAAACTAGTCGGAGTGATCGGGATTGATCACTTATAAAGGTTCACTAGCACCCATGAAACTAGTGGTGTAATTACTATTTGAAAAATATTGGAGAAATTCCTAAGGAGGATATTTGGGAAGTGGACGTAGGCTTGGCGTGCCAAACCACTATAAATGACTGTGTTTGATTTCTCTTCCCTTTGCTCATTTTATTTCATTACTGTATTTTATATTGTAACGCATATTTATTTATTTATTATTTGGGTCAATTTTTAATTTGGCAATTTACTTAGAAATCCAATTCACTCCCCTCTTGGGTTGCCTACCTGGGATAACAATTGGTATCAGAGTTTGGGCTCTTGCATTTGACGTAATCGTCTAAGAGTAGATCATGGCAACCAATTTTGGTATTTATTTTGCTGAAGGTCAACTGCGCTATAAACCACCTTTTTTTGATGGCTCAAATTATACTTCTTGGAAAATAAAAATGAAAATTTTCATTCAAGCTTTAAATTATGAGTTATAGAGAATTATAGTCAATGGTCACGTAACAACCATGAACTGTGATTAGCTACTAATCCACGATTAAGAGTGCCTAATAAGTAATTAAGAAGAAATTTTGAGTTAATTGCATGTGATATATGATATTTGAGTTTCTATTTGTTTGTCGTAGAAATATCTGTTTATGTTTCTGTTCTGTTTTGCGAATTGAAGGCCTTATCGACCACAAAATGTGAAATTGACTGAGAATACATGCTAATTAGCATTTTTAGAATTTTATGGTAGGTTGAATTAAAATTAGATTCGGAACGAAATAATTAGATTATATTCAATTAGACTTAAGCTTAATTATCTATCTTTAATTATATTTGATTAAACTAGCCTATACAAGGATAATTGGACTCCACTAGCTCATTTTAGACTTCTTCATTTCCTCAATTTTGAGCCTTCAATCGTTAGAGAGAGAGAGAGAGAAGAAGGAAATCAAGCTGAACTAGGGAGATTGCTAGGGAATTTGAAGGAATTGGCTTGAACTTAGTTAGAATTTGAGAAGTTGGGAAGAATTACTCAAGAATTCAAGTAATTGAGGTTTGTAGCTAAGAAATCCAACCCTTAAGTTATGTAGTTGACTCACTCAACTTGTGGATTCAAAAGATAATGAAAGATTAATGTATGAAATGAACTAATGAAGTAGGAAGAAGAAGATTAGAGCATGCATGTGCATTTCATGGTATTTTTGAAGTTGATTTCAAGAAATTCTTCCATGCATGTCATGTTTTTAACTTAATTATGAGATTTCATCATGTTTGCCATCAATTTACCTTGTTTGAGCATAATTTGAAACGTTTAAGTTCGAAGAAATTACATGCATGTTTGTATCATGAGTTTTGAGTTTGATTTTGCACAATTGGCATGCTTTTGGGCTTTGATTTTGCGAAACGATTTTGAATTCACTGTGTTTTACAAGTTTACCTATGTTTCCTCAAGTTTTGGGCCCAAAAGGATGTGTTTTGTTGGTTTGAATTTGAGTTTTGAAGTTTGAACATCAATCTGGAAATTCCAGAATTTGCACCCTCCGCTCGAGTGGAGAATGCGAGCTCCCAGTACTTTACAGAGTTTGGGGATTGGCTCGAGCAGCAGAATCTTTGCTCGAGCGGCCACCCTTATTGTTGACCTTCCGCTTGAGTGACTGAAGTTGCGCTCGAATGTAAAATGAGAGCTCTCATAAGTTTTACAAACTTTTGCAGACCGCTCGAGCAACTGAAGTTGCGCTCGAACAGAGACCCTTTTTACTCAATCTTGTACTCAAGCGACCATTGAGCATCCATCGAGCGGAAAAAATCATGCAACTAGTACTTTTGAAGACTTCACAAGTCACTTAAGCGACAGAAGTTTCCCTCGAGCGGACTGCCTTGTTTTTGAAAATTTAATTACATGTTTTAAGTTACATTTTGGCATCCTCATTACATCTTAAGCATTCCTAAGCTTTAATTAAGACATAATAATGAGGATAAAAGCTAGGAACGCGCATCACGAAAGAAGAATAATAAATTTAATATTTGTGACGCGTATGTTCAATATGTATCCGCTATCTGTTTGTGTAGGTCACGCGCCGTAGGCTATTTGATCTGTCTGCTCTGTTTGTTTGATTTTGGAGCCAACTGTAAGTAATAACTTAGTAAAGCTATGTTCAACTTTATTTATTTTCTATATGATGAAGTAAGATTTGTTTTCTGAAATGTTATGTTCTGTACAATGAATGATTGTCCAATTTCTAAAATGTATTCATGGCATCCTTAACATATCTGTTAGCTGTTACCCGGTATCGGAGGTTCCACCATGGAACTTATTATATCTGTAATCTTTAACCCGTACCAGAGGCTCCATCTTGGAGCTTAGCATATCCATTATCTGTTACCCGGATCTGGAGGTTCTTTTATGGAACTGGTTATTCATAACCATCATCTGTTCTGTATCTATTTGTTTATGTTCTGTTAACGCTAACAGATGTACCACATATGATTAAGCATGAATCTTGATTTCTATATATGATTTGAATAAGAATATGAATATGAATCTGCTTTTCGAATTTGATATAGGACATCATTCAATTAAACATCTTTACCCTGTTATTATTCACTGGGCTCCCACTCATTCTATTATTTGTGTATGTAGGTGATCAGGCACGTGGCCAGGCTCAATGATGATCGCTTGGAGATCTGTTTTGTCGGCCAACCCTTGTGCCTCCCGAGGAGGTTCCAGAAAAGTTACCTGGTCATGTTTTGTGAATTAAGTTTAAGACTCTGTTTTCTTTTATTGAAATCTGAACAAGTTTCTGTTTATCTATATATTGGGCTAAGTCCCAACTTGGTTTATCTGTATATGTGTTATGGTGACGCAAGACTTAATATGACGTCACATGTGTGTATATAAAGTTTTAAATTTCTGTCACATGTATGTCTGCACGGCTCAATGGACTATGTATGTTTCATATATCTGCTTCCGCAGCCCCTTATTATGAGTTAATCTGTTCAGGGCCTTTTCGTAATCCAAGAATTACTGGTCGGTTACGACGCTATTCTTATAGGGGCGGGTTCGGGTCATGACAATACCCTCCAAGACCATCCAAGGGTGAATCTTATAGCGATTCTGATTTAGACCCGACCCATTTTGTATGCTGGACTCGGGTTTCATGGTTTCGTATTGTTGTTCATGCCTTACTTCCCTTATATTTACTTGAGTTTGGCTATTGGGACACACCAGAAATAAATACTAAACTATACCAAATTCAATTAGAATAATGGCAAGTCCAGGTATTGATCCACAGGGACTATTGTGAAATTAAACTAATGTAATTGCCAAATTCCTAAATTAATTTTGATAAAAAGATTAGTTGTTTATAAACTAATTTAATAACGGATAAATTAAACTAAGGAATTAAATTATCAATAATATATGAAATTGGGTTTACTGAATTGGGAAAAAAATCCTAGGGTAGGGAATTCATCACTAACCACATGAATGAGACTTAACATCAACCACCAATCGCAATTCGGTTTGAACAATCCAATATTTCACAACTACAAGTTTGAAATATTGATTAAGAGGGTTGTTGTATTCAATGTACAGGCACGAATCATCCCGAGTAGTACGAGTCGTTTGCTCTAAACTAAGTTAGCAAAACGACCCGTCTCTCATAGCATGGCTCGTCTCATACTTTGAATACAAACACAAAGAATACTAATGTATGGAAAGCATTAAACAATCACAAAGAGTAAAATGCTTGAAGAGAAGAACGAAACAATTATTTATAAACTTCTAAAACATCCATACATTTATTTAAACCAATTTACAATTAAAGCTTATGAAAAAATCCATTACATGGCTAGGGTTTCATCAAAACCCTAGAAAAGACTACTAGCCACTCATGGAGGAGTGGAAAGAGGAAGAAGATGAGGAAGAAACCACCATGGGAGTATCCTTCAAGCTTTGGTAGACTATCTTCTCCCTGAAACCCTAGCCTTCCTCTATTCTGTATTGATTTTTCGAACCCTAGGTTTGACTGATTTTCTCTCTTTTAATTCGTGACGTACGGTGAAATGTGCGGTAGTTTGGCCAGCTCGGATTTTTCACTTCTCGCAGGGAGTCTGCTTTCGCGCTCCTTTTGATTGAAGTTTTATATTTCCTGCCAAATCTGTACAAGTGCACAAAACACATCATCTCTTCCAAATAAATAAAATTGAAAGACTAAAACTGTAACTTAAGTGGCCTCAATGTGGTACCTTTCGGCCAATATCACACCCCCCAACTTACATTTTGCTAGTCCTCAAGCAAAGCAAAAGAAATAAGAAAAGTAAAATACTTTCAGTCACTTTCGTAGGGATCACGATTGCATTTAGCATATGCAACAAGCCTTTAAACCACAAGGTTACCCCAAGTGGACGAGTATAGTCTCGTGAGGGTTTTCAGAAATGATACCCACAAACATCAACATATTCATATCTGCTCAACAACAATTAACCACACTACTCCACACAACAACCAACTTATGTGCCACTACAGTGTGATATTAAAACATGATGAGTCATTGAAGGCATAGTGGGCAAGTATGAAGGAATCTATTGAGCTTAAACCACAATTCAGTTAATACAAAAGTAGAGTCCCCTGTACTTGTGAATGCTAATAGACACATCATTAGTACCCTCGGTGTATAGTGCAATCTCCATATTAGTTAACTGTCCACTATAATAGCCCAGTGTAACCCATAATAACACTCAACATATACAGAAAAACTAAACTGTTGTAACCAAGCTTCTCAAATATTTTTTTTTTTTTTTTACATGAAAGACTGTGCAATGTCCTGATCCATTAAGCTTTCTAGTCAGCCCATGTAACAAGCATTGGGCCAATGACTCCCAAACCAGACGGTTTTAGGGCACTAGGTGTAGAGACACCCCTACGGGCTTAATAACTCGAGCTGAAAAGGCTACGAATCCGAACTAGTCATTCTCCTTATTTTTCCTTAACTGTGCAATGTCCAAGTCCCTTAAGCTTTCTAATTAACCCATGTAGCAAGTTTTGGGTCAAGGACTCCCAAACCAGACGGTTTTAGGGCACTAGGTGTAGAGACATCCCTACGGGCTTAATAACTCGAGTTAAAGAGGCTACGAACCCAAACAAGTCAAGTGTTGTTGTTGTTTTTTTTTTTTTTTTTTTTACAAGAAACTTGGCTACTCATTCATTCTTTTCTGCAACCGCAACCATTATCAATGATGTACACCAAGGATTATAATAAAGAGATCACTGCTATGATAGTGTGTTCATGTGAATTAAGGCATACTTATGACAAGTGTACTAATACCACAAACACAAACAACTATCCTAGTGCAAACATCACAAGTGAGTATTTACCCAATAAACCCTTTTCATACAAGCCCACTATGTTCCCCAATTAACATAAGTTCATATCATTACCATCCTAGCACAAAGTAAACATTAAGTGAAGTGGTGCAAATCAAGTGCAGTAAGGACAGACATGAATAGTTATTACAAATACCCTCACCCCCCAATTGGAATATAACATTGTCCTCAATGTAAGCAAGTAGACATGAGATAATAAAATGAGAGAGAGGATCTTACCAGACAGCAGGGGCGCACATCCAGCGAGGCAAGGACACCCAAACACAGTTTTTTTTTTTTTTGGGTACATATAAAAGAGAAAGGAAAAGAAAATAAAACAAAACAAAACAAAAGGAAAGAAAATAAAGGAAGTATACAGAAATCACTGATGTGGATCTGGCGGTGGTGGTGGGAAATGCTGCTCAAATAGGGCATGCATCAGTGTCCGAGTCTCGAACGCCTCATCATGAACCCTAGTGCCATGCTGATCGAACTGCCGATCAAACTGATCAAACCGCTGATCAAACTGATCAAATCGCTGCCCACTCGAATCTCGGTATGCATAGAAGTCAGTGTGCAGAGAGGCAACTGACTGCTGATACCCATCAAACGTCGCCTGTGAATAATCCCGGTAAGCCTGGTAGTCGGTCCGAAGATCAACCATAGATTGCTGAAGGGCGGCTTGATTATCCAAAATAGCTTGATATTGCGCCCTCGTCATACGGAATGGCGGTGGTGCTGGCGCTGGTGCGGCGGCGGGCTCGACTGGGGCATCATTAGGATTTGCTGGGGCCTCGGGAAGAACTAGTGGAGGCGGCAGGCGAGCAGTGGTTTGATGCCAGTGGGTTCTACCATAAAATATGGGTGGCGGAAGCTGAACCTCATTGGCCTGCAGTGGGTATGTCTCTTGGGCTTTTATGAGGGCGGTAATGAGGTTGGCAAAAGGGAGGGCCCATGTAGAACTGCCTTGGGTATTGCGTATTTTGACTTCATTTAGGATTCGATACATCTGATTGTAGATCAAGGTAGGGATGTCAACCCAAAATCCGAAGTCAAAATGATGTAAGGCACAGAGGAAGTCCCCTCGCCGCTCTTCCTTGTGGCCAAGAGGAATAACATTTTTTTTCAATACCACATCGAGGAAGAGAAGGCGGCGTGGTTAATTAGCCCGCCGGATGCTCGTTCGATTGTCATCCTCCTGACGCCCCTCATAAAACTCAGTCAGTAGTTCCGGGATGGTGAGTTCCCGAGTGAATACCGGGAACTGTTCTGCAGTGATAGGGTCCATGGAACAGTGGAGGATCTCGGCAATTGAAGCTGGAGTGACCACTAACTCCACTCCGTCAACAAGGGAGCAAAGAGCTCCCAGGGCCTCGTCGCTGACGTACATATGCTGATAGAAGAGGCGCACAATGCGCGGGTATGCCGGTTCAGTGACGGTGCAGATGCCTAGGAGGCCCCGGTCTTCAAGTTGTTGAATAGTCCACGCAGTGGTTTGATGGCGACGAAAGAAGTCCACATCAAAGGATGTATCACATGTAACCGATTTGGTGGCCCAAGCATCGGTTGGCATATCCCTGAATGCAATGTTGGCATTACGAGGCCGTTTGGTTGCTCGACAGGATGATGAAGCCATATTTGCACAAAATAGTTCAACCAACACAACCAAAAATGTGGAACCATTATATTAACACTCATCAGAAATAGCATGGATGCATAAATCATTCAAAATCGCATCATCCTTACACCACCAATTGTCTCCCTTTTTTTTTCCTATTTTTTTTTCCAGATAAAAATGAAAATAATTAAATAAATGAATAAAAATGACATTAAATTAAATTAACTAAACTATGAAATAAAATAAAATAAACTAAACTATAAAATAACTAGATTACAAAATAGACTAAAGTATAGAATAAAATAACCTAAACTAAACATAATAATTTTTTTTTCTTTTTTTTTTATTAGAAGAAAAGAAAATGAAATAAAAATTCAGAAAATAAAATAAAATAAAAACTAAATTACTTAATAATTAAATGAACAATTACATCATAGAATAAATTAAAAAAATAAAAATGAAAACACTAACTAAACAAGAAAAAGAAAAATTAAAAAAAAAATTAGATAATAAAAATAAAAATAATCCACTTACTAATTAAACTAACCAGAATCACCGATGAAGCAATTTAAACTAAACAAATATAGCAAATAAAAAAAAACTAAATTATTATTATGATTATTAACTTTCTTTCTGAGTTTTTTTTTTTTTAATATTTCGGCATGGGCCGCACGTGCGCCGGACAGGGCCGCACGTGCGGCGATGGTGTTCTTGCCCAGATGTGCAAATTTTTTTTTTTTTTTTTTTTTATAGTAAGAACCAGATCTACTAAAACAACAATAATAAAAACAAAGGCTCCACAAATATACTCCTACACCCCCAAATCTACACAAAGAAGGAAAGGAAAAGAAAATCACCTTGAAAAAAATCGGAGAAAGAGAGAAAAGGAAGATGATTCGCCGAAAAAAATGGTGGTCACCGGAGATTCGATGCCGGCGGTGAGATGATGGTGGTGAAGAAGAAGAAAGAAGAAGAAAAGGGAAGAAGAAGAAGAAGAAGAAGGAAGAAGTAGGTGGTGAAGATGGTGGGTTTGTGGGGTTTAGAGAGAGAGAGAGAGAGAGAGAGAGAGAGAGAGAAATCTGAGAGTGAGAGTGATTGGGATAGAGAGACAGAGTTAGATAAGGTTTTTTTTTTTGTTTTTTTTCGAAAATAGGAAATAAAAATAAATAATAAATAATGAAAATAATAATAATAATAAAATACGATTTATTTATTTATTATTGTTATTATTCTTTTAATTATATATAAAAAAATAAATAAATTATAAATAAAATGAAATTATTATTATTTATGTATTTTTATTTATTTATTTTAAAAATTTATTTATGTATTTATTAAAAAAAATGAAATTAAATTAAAAAAAATAAGAATAAGAAAAAAAAAACAAAACAAAACAAAAAAAATTTATTTTTTATTTTTCGAAGAGTGGGCCGCTCGTGCGGCGAGTTGGGTCGCTCCAGCGGCCGTAGACAGTAGCCAAATTGGTATGGGCCGCTCGTGCGGTGAGCCCAACCGCTCGAGCGGTCTGGGCTGTTTTTTTTTTTTTTTGGCATGGACCTGGGCCACTCGTGCACCGAGTGGGCCGCTCGTGCGGTGATTTTGGGCCGCTCCAGCGGCGCTAAGCAGTATGCATCTCGAGTTGGGCCGCTCGTGCGGCGAGCCCAACTGCTCGAGCGGTCTGGGCTCCGTTTTTTTTTTTTGAACAAGTATAACACCCCATTAATTTTTTTTTATTTTTTTATTTTTTATTTTTAAACACAAAGAAATTAAACTAAGAAGCATGTTTTTTTTTTCTTTTTTTCTTTTTTTTTTTGACAAAAACCACAAAGTTCTAATCATCTTAAATTACTCTTAAATATGACTGAGACCACAAAGAGCTAAGCATCTCAGAAATTAGTTAATAAGAGATGTGCCACAAACTAAAAATAAAAACACACATCAATGCCTTACGCAGGCTACGGAGGGTCCCTCCACCCATACGCATGCAATGACCTTTTTCTGCTACATTGCAACAGCATAGTTTAACAAAAACAAGAAGCACTCGCAAGCATACATGCTTCAAGAAAATGGAAAACTAACTCCCAGCACCTAACAAAAGGCACCAAAGTTATGGCATAAAGTTACCACTTCAGAATCCCCCAAGTAATAAAACCCAGCGTAGTTTATAGCCTTCGGGTTAGTACAACCCAAATATACTTAACCATTTCTACCTTCAATTGACATCCGAAATAAATATAGCACATGAGAACATAACGGAATGCCCACTAAAGGCATAATCTTCACGCGAAAACCACGGGTACTACTTTTCTCCCTAACTGTGTTTGTAACTTTCCCTATTCTCCAACAGGGTGACAGACTAGATTGATTCGGTATCCAGAATCAAGGCGCATAAAGCTACCTCAACCTATGGGGCTGCCATACAGAGTTCAAGCCGAGGTAGTTTTGAAGCAATCTCCACACCCCTGGGTATTTAAACCAGACTCTAGTCTCGGAAATCCCAAACCTTTGTGTTCTAGGCTTTGCCATTCGAACTCTAGTTTCCACCGTCTCAGTTGGTCTCCTAGGAACTCACTACAAACACGGTTAGGTGGCTATACCAGACCGTCAGATGCCGTTCGGGCACAGCAAACACCAAAGGAATTACACCTTTAGAGGATTTAAAGTCTCCTAGACGCAAGTAAAGCATAACGAGAACAAAAAAAATAGAATAGCATAGAAGGGAAAGAAAAGAGAATAAGAAATCAATCATAGTAAAATGGGTCCATCAAAGCAATGGACTCAATCATATCCCCATTCCCAATCCCCTCTATATATGGTTTCAATCTTTGGCCATTCACTTTGAAAGAGTGGCCAGTCTTTAGATCTCGCACCTCAACGGGGCCATGAATAAATGCCTCAACAACCTCAAAGGGGCCATCCCATCTTGATCTTAGCTTACCCGGAAAGAGTCTCAATTTTGAATTAAAAAACCACACTTTTTGGCTGGGTTCAAAAGATTTTCTATTAATGTGCTTGTCATGGAATTCTTTAGTCCGAGCTTTAAAAACTCTCGAACTCTCATATGCATCATTCCGGATTTCCTCCAACTCATTGAGTTGCAATTTCCGGTTGAGCCCAGCTACGGCCATATCGAAGTTAAACTTCTTTATGGCCCACAATGCTCGGTGCTCAAGTTCAACCGGGAGATGGCAAGCTTTGCTGAACACCGCTCTATATGGTGACATCCCAATGGGTGTCTTATAAGCAGTGCGGTAAGCCCATAATGCATCAATTAACCGTTGTGACCAATCTTTCCTATCCGGTCTCACCGTTTTCTCAATTATGTGCTTTACCTCCCTATTTGAGACTTCCACTTGGCCACTTGTTTGAGGGTGAGATGGAGCGCCAACTTTATGAGTGATAGAGTATTTCTTAACTACCGACTCAAAGAACCGGTTACAAAAATGTGTACCCTGATCACTTATTATGGCTCTAGGAAACCCAAAATGACTAAAGATGTTTTCATGCAAAAACTTGATTACCACTCTATGATCGTTTGTTCGGGTAGCTATTGCCTCCACCCACTTAGACACGTAATCTACTGCCAAAAGAATGTACTCAAACCCGAATGACGACGGGAAAAGGCCCATAAAATCAATCCCCCACACATCAAATATTTCTACCACAAGAATAGGGGACATTGGCATCATGTCACGTCGAGACATCGAACCCATTTGCTGACAGCGCAAACAAGTTCTACAAAATTGATAGGCATCTTTAAAAATTGTGGGCCAATAAAACCCACTCTGTAAAATCTTGGCGGCCGTTTTATGCCCACTAAAATGACCGCCACATGCAGAAGAATGACAAAATGTAAGAATGCTAGGCACCTCACTCTCCGGCACACACCGTCGGATCACTTGGTTGGAGCAATATTTAAACAATTCCGGATCCTCCCAAAAGTAATACCTGACCTGCGAAAAGAATCGATCTTTGTCTTGCTTAGACCAATTCTGTGGAATTTGCCCAATGGCCAAGTAATTCACAATATGTGCAAACCACGGGGGGCTCGCTTGTGACAGCTCAAAGAGTTGTTCGTTCGGAAACGAATCATGCAAAATAAGAGGGTCACTATTATACTCAACAAGGATTCGGGAGAGATGATCCGCCACCACATTCTCGGATCCTTTCTTATCACGGATCTCTAAGTCAAATTCCTGAAGCAACAAAATCCATCTAATCAACCTAGGTTTGGTCTCTTTCTTAGATAATAAATACCGTAAAGCGGCATGATCAGTGAAGACTATGACCTTGGAACCTAGGAGATAAGATCGAAATTTGTCTAAGGCAAAGATCACAGCTAGCAACTCTTTCTCGGTGGTAGTGTAATTCAATTGTGCATCCGAGAGAGTGTGACTAGCATAGTATATAGCAAATGGTGCCTTATTGACCCTTTGGCCTAACACAGCCCCGACAACATAATCAGAGGCATCACACATGATTTCGAAGGGAAGCGACCAATCTGGTGATTTCATGATTGGGGCGGTGGTCAAGGCCATTCTTAGTGTTTCGAATGCCTTTAAGCATGCCTCATCAAAGACAAAAGGCGCGTCCTTAACTAGTAAATTACACAAAGGACGTGATATCTTACTAAAGTCTTTGATGAACCTACGGTAAAAACCTGCATGCCCTAAGAAAGACCTAATTTGACACACGAAATTGGGTGGAGGAAGGCCTGCAATGAGGTCAACCTTAGCCTTGTCAACCTCTATACCTCGAGGGGACACAATGTGTCCCAACACTATACCCTCGCGAACCATAAAATGGCTCTTTTCCCAACTCAAGATTAGGTTTGCCTCAGTACATCGTTCTAACACTCTAGTCAAGTTCCTAAGGCATTCCTCCAAAGACGGTCCAAACACCGAAAAGTCATCCATAAAAACCTCTAAGAATTTCTCCACCATGTCGGAGAAAATGGCCATCATACACCGTTGAAAGGTTGCCGGTGCATTACATAGCCCGAAGGGCATGCGCTTGTAAGCAAAAGTGCCAAAAGGGCATGTGAATGTGGTCTTTTCCTGGCCAGCGGGGTACATCGGGACTTGATTATACCCCGAATAGCCATCAAGAAAACAATAGAAACCCTGCCCCGCTAACCGCTCTAGGATTTGGTCAATGAAAGGTAAGGGAAAATGGTCCTTCCTAGTCGAGGAATTTAGTCTCCTATAATCAATGCACACTCGCCACCCAGTAGTGGTTCGTGTGGGGACTAACTCTTCTCCCTCATTCTCAACAACGGTGATGCCCGATTTCTTGGGCACCACTTGTGTGGGACTCACCCACTTGCTATCTGAGATGGGGTATATGATACCCGCATCCAACAATTTCAATACCTCCTTTTTCACCACCTCTTTCATGTTAGGATTCAGTCTCCATTGCATTTCGTGAGAAGGTTTGGTGTCCTCCTCTAGATGTATATAATGCATGCACACGGAGGGATCTATCCTTTTCAAATCAGCCACTGACCACCCTATAGCACTCCGATGTGCCACGAGAACACTCATTAACTGACTCTCCTGCTCCACATTCAAGTCAGATGCAATGATAACTGGTAAAGTCTCCTGGGGCCCTAAAAATGCATACTTGAGTGTGGCCGGAAGTGGCTTCAACTCAAGTGTAGGTGGTGTGACCAAAGATGGTGTGGCAGGCTCTCTCGACAGAGGAGGAAGTGACTCAAACCGGGCTTTCCATGGAGGAAAATCCGGTGTAGAGGAAGAATTAAGCAAGACATTTACCTCCTCAACTGACCCATCTATATCAAAATTTTCAAACCCAAAATGAGCTAGACAAGCCTCTAAAGGGTCCTCTACAAGAATAGAGGGCAAAGCCTCCTCCACAATCTCATCCACAACATCCACTAATAAGCACTCCTCTCTCTCATGAGGTTGTTGTGATGCTTGGAAAACATTAAGTTTCACTTGCATGTTACCAAATGAAACTTCCATAACCCCGGTCCGACAATTAATGCATGCATTGGCCGTAGCCAAGAAAGGTCGACCCAAAATCACCGGGATTTGTTTCCTCGAACTGGCTACCGGTTCCATATCTAAAACCAAAAAATCAACAGGGAAGTAGAACCTATCAACCTTAACTAGCACATCCTCAATCATGCCTCGTGGCACTTTGAGGGACCGGTCAGCCAACTGAAGAGTAACAGTAGTGGGCTTCAACTCGCCAAGCCCAAATTCCTCGTACACAGAGTACGGCAACAAATTAACACTAGCCCCTAAATCCAGTAAGGCCCTATCAATGAAGTGGTCCTCTATAATGCATGCAATGGTTGGGGCACCTGGGTCCTTAAGCTTAGGAGGTGTGTCATTCAACAAGATGGAGCTTACTTGCTCCGTGAGTAGGACCTTTTGGGACACATGTGTCCTAGATTTACGCTTTTGCGTACAAAGATCCTTCAGAAATTTGGCATATGATGGTACTTGCTTAATTGCTTCCAACAGGGGGAGGTTGATTTTTACCTGTTTAAAGACCTCCATCATTGCCTCCATAGATGCCGCCTTCTTATTAAAAGGGGACGGTGTATCAAGGCACTAGGAAAAGGGTGCCTTAGGCACATATGGTGCCTTGGGCTCAAGTGAAGTACTAGGGACTAAATCATCCCTCTTAAATGTTTCCCCCTCACCCTTACTCTCAATAGGTGAACCACCGTGGTCACCCTTCCTAACGCTAGTTGCATTAGACGCAACTGACTGAGGCTCTAACTTCCTACCACTTCTTAAAGCAACCACCGCCTGCACTTGCTCATGTTGCTTTCCATTCCCACCCGAACTCTCTGCCCCGTATTGTCCCTTAGGGTTGGCCACAGTTTGACTTGGTAATTTTCCCTCCTTTCTCCGATTCATGTTGTTAGCCATTTGACCCAATTGGGTCTCTATCTTGGCAATAGAGTGAGTGTGGGAGTGAACTATCGGTGCTAACCCCTTAAGTTCTGAGAGAACTTCCAACACCTGAGTCTTAAAGGCAGAGTTGCCCTAAGGAACAGGCGGGGGTTGTGGTTGAGGTTGCCGGTATGGTTGTGGGGGTCTATAAGGTTGCGGTGGTCGGTAAGATGATTGGTTGGCAAAATTATTGAAATTCTGCCTTGGTGGTGGAGGATTGTAAGAAGTGCCTTGTGAAGGGGGTCTCCATGAGAAATTAGGGTGATTTCTCCATCCCGGATTGTATGTGTTGGAGTATGGATCATTACCCGGGTTGGAGAATCCTTGAGCCGCATTCACATGCTCTTGGACTAACTCCGGAAATTGTGATGCCGAAGGGCACTCACTCAAGTCATGAGCAGGGCTCGCACAAATAACACATGCCTCGTGAAATTGAGGCCGATCTTGCTGGGTAGGGGCATGTCCCGTAGCTAATAATTGGTCCATCTTGCGGGACAATGCCTCTACTTGTTGGGCTAACTCTAGGTTTTGCTCGACCTCATAAATGCCCCCTCTCTTCGGGGCTCAAACTACGGGTTGTCGGACTTGCCGGGCTGCGGAGGCATGGTGAAGGGAATTATCACTTAAGTTCTCAAACAATTGCCATGCCTCGGCATCATTTTTAGACATAAATGTCCCACCACAGGACGAATCCACCATTTGGCGGTGTGGCTCAGTTAAGCCATAATAGAATGTTTGAACAAGTTGCCAATTAGGCACTTGGTGGTGGGGACACTGTTGGAGAAGGTCTCTAAGTCTTTCCTACGTCTCATGGACTTGCTCGCCATCCATTTGAGCAAAGTTTGTAATGGCTCGCCTAAGTTGGTTGGTTTTACCTATGTGAAAGTACTTCTCCAAGAACCGTTGCTGTAATTGGTCCCAACTTGTGATTGAATTAGCAGGTAAAGAATTTAGCCAGTGTTTGGCTTTATCCTTTAATGAGAATGGAAACAATCGCAACATTAAGGCCTCATTTGTGAAATTCTGGATCCTCACTGTCGAGCAAATTTCCAGAAATTCATTCAAATGCTTATAAGGGTCATCATGAGTTAGTCCATGGAATGATGGGAGCATTTGTATGGTGCTGGACTTAATCTCATAATGAGCAGCAGTGGTGTTGGGCAATTGGATGCATGATGGTGATGTATATGCAGTGGGTGTAAAATAATCTTTAAGGGTCCGGTTAGGCACATTCGGGACATTAGGATCTGCCATCTCTAATGGCTCAATGTATGGATATGAATACTCAAGCCTAGGAACACGGGCAGAAGCCCTAAGTCTCCTAAGGGTCCTTTCTAATTCAAGGTCCAAACACCACAATTCAGGGCGACAAGAACGACGCCCGTGCATACACTACCCACACACACACAATATGTTCGACTCGGTGCACTAAGTTACGAAAGCAGAATACTAAAAAAAAAAGAAATACTCATAGCGGTTTAACGAAAACACTTTACTCGTCTTGCGGATGCTTGGCGTGTAGACGTTGTCTCCAATCCCCAATTGAGCTTTGACTTTCGTTTTAGCACTTTGGTGCTTTGCTTGTGAGTGTTTGCTTCTGTTTACTCACTTTAGTGCTGCGATTTTTTTTTTAACTCGGCTGCGCTCCGCTTGCACTTCAATGATAGCTCCAATTTCAAACGCTCTGCACACTTAGCAACACCAAAAGCATAAAATCCTAAACTAAAAATTAAAAAAAGAATGTAACTTTAAATTAACTAATTTCGCCAGAAGTCCCCGGCAACGGCGCCAAAATTTGATGGGCCGTTGAACACACCAAAAATAAATACTAAACTATACCAAATTCAATTAGAAAAATGGCAAGTCCAGGTATCTGTAGACACCCCATTTTTGACCATCCTCAAGACTTGGACGTCACCGTTGGAACACTCGGTGATTATCCATGTTTGTGTTCGTTTGGAGTTCCCGGAGTTCTCGGCTGTGCGCGCCTTGCCTCAGGACCTCCGAACTCGACCGTTTGGTGTTTGGTTTTGCACCAAACACTTGTGTTTTGCCTTGGAAGGGCAGGGAATGCTTTGTGAGGCATCCCCACACACCACCGGCAGTGGCTAGAGGCCACCGGCTGGTTGGTGTTGCCACCGGCACTATATTGTGCCGGTCGGCACTCTTTTGTGCCGGTCGGCAGTCAATTTTGGCAAATGACCATTTTGCCCTGCCGACTACTGTACAGCTGCTTTATCAGATATTTTTAGACAGCTGTATCACTTTTTGCTCCCCTCCATACACGTGTATGGAGGGATGAGCCCTTAGGCTTGCTTAACTTGTAAGTTTGGTGCCTATACAAGAGAAGCCTCTTCTCTTGACTCAAGGGGGAAATTCTTGAGAGACTTAGCCATTTTTAGATAGGGGAGAAGCTCTGGTTTAGGTTAGAAATTCCATATCTATTCTATCTCTATCCCTCTCTTGTTAGTCTAGGTGTTTTGTGCCTTACTATTGCACACAAACACCTAGTGTTTCACCTTCCCTTGGCTTTTGAGGTTCTAAGGGCTTGTTCTTGAAGTTCTTGGCTGGATTAGAACTTAAGGAAGCAACAACATCAACCTTTGTGAAGGTGGTCATCAAGGGTAAGAAACTAGCTCTTTTTACCCCATTCTTGCACTCCATTTTTGCCTAGTTTTGAACTGTTTTTGTGCTTAGTCTTTAACACATAAAAGTTCTGTTTTTTAAGCCTCTTTATTGTTTATTAAGAGTGCTTGGTGGTTTGGGCAAGTTTGACCACCCTTAGGCCTTGAAAAGGCCCTTTTTTGTGCTATTTTGTGAGAGATCCGAGACTTTGGTGCTTGGGCCTCTCTACCACTGAAATCTTGAGGGATTTCAGTGGTGGAGATGGTGCCTTGAAGTCTCCAAAAGGGGAGGGTCACCCCCTCTCCTTGATGTCCTTGGAAAGGGCAAGTTTTGGCCTCCAAAGGAGCACCTTGTTTGGTTGTTTGTTGAGCATGTCTTGGCTGCATTTTATGTTTATTATGCCCTAATATGACATTGTTATAAGTTGGTTTTGGTCCCCTATGCATGCTTAGCATAGTTGCCTTGTAATGCCTCTTTGATGCCTTAACATGCCTAGCTTGTGTGCCTTAGTTTCTAGCATGTTTTAGGCTTGCATTTGTGAAGATTTTGTGCTTATATTGCCATGTTTTAGGTTTGTCCTAAGTTGTTTTGGTCAATCTTAGCATGCATTATATAGCCTCTTTGTATTTGGCTTGTTGGCCTTAAGAGCATGAATGTATAGCATGCCTTGTTTGCATCATTTTAGTGGCTTGGAACCACCTAGCATGCTATTTCAGTCTCTTTGGTGTGCTTGTATGCTTGCCTTAGTTGCCTCTTTAGTGTTTCAAAAGCATGTGTTCTATGCTCCATGTTTTGGCCTTAATGCATGCCTTTGGTTTCATGTCATCTAGATGCCATCTAGGTGGTCCTTTAGACTTAGTTTTATATGTTAAAACTCTGTTTTTAATTGGTTAGGTGTTACCATGCGTGGTTGTACTAGGTGTGGTTCAAAGCTTCATTGGCTTGCCTTAATGCTTGGACCATTTGTATGCCTTGTTTGGCTTGCTTTGTTAGTTGGTTTGGCACCATGTTTTGCATGCTTTTCAGAGATTACTATGCATACTAATGGTCCATATTTGTGCCTCTTAGGTGTGTTTAAGAGTTGCTTAATTATGCTTAAGTGTTGGTGCCTTAACTTGTGCATGTGTGCATGTGTGTTTGGCCCTCATGATTTAGCATTTTGGCCACTGATTTTAAGCCTATTTGAGTTGCCTAAGTCATGTGTAAGATCATCATTTAATTGGTTTGCATGCTTGTCTTGAATGCTTGCTTGAACCCTTTGCATAAGTATGTTGCATAGTCCATGTTGCATGCCTAGTTGACATGCTTAGGGTTGCATTTGCATTGTGCATGTTTGACCTCTTGAAGTGGAGTATGATAGAGGTTTAGCACCCTTGTTTGCTTGTTTACATTGCATGCATTTGAAATCAAAGTTGCATTCTTGGTTCTTTGGGCCATCATGCATGGAAATGCGTGATTGGTGGTCCGGGAATCGAGGCACATGCCCCATTGAGTCAAAAACATGATAAGGGGTGTGTGTAGTGCATAAATACCTTGAATCACATTGCCATGCATGTTGTTGTCCTCTGCTGCTGTGAGTTGCAGGTTTTGCAGGCATTTAGTGCCGACCGGCAGTAAACAAGCTGCCGATGGATGAATTTTGTGCCGGTGGCCTCCTCCTTCAGCCGGTGGTGCTCTACCCCAGCCGGTGGTACTCCCCAGTGCCCTGGGAGGTACTTCTGGGACTTTGGCAATTTTCTGAGGAGGAGAGCAGAGGAAACAGAGGCAATCCGTGCATGGCAGTGCGGTTCCGAGCCAGTCCCGAGCGCGTGTTGCATCCGGTCCTCATCCCGAGGCGGTTTACTGCTTTAATTAGATTAATTAATTTATTTGATTAATTTAGTGAAATTTGTAATATTAGCTTGCGTAGTTAATTAATTTGTATATTCTTTTGGTCCCTCCGAGTGAGGGCAAATTTGTAATAAGTGTGTGTGAGTGGGTGTATGTCTCCCAACCCCCATTTCTTTCTTCCCTTTTATTTACCTGCTTACGTTGGTAGATTAGGGCACGTTTATTTTAGCATACCTTATGCAATGCATGCGTGCATTCATGCATTTGTTTACATGCACCGGGCTCGGTACATCATGCAAACTGCATTGCAATTTTCGATTCCAAGTTGAATATGTGCTATTTATCGCATTTCACATGCCATGCTTAGGATAGCCGAGCCTGTCTAATTGCATTCTGTATGTGATACATTAGTCACTTAACATGAACTAGGCCATGCATGTTTTGCTAACTAGTTTCTTGTTTTGGCACGGAGTACGATGTAAGTATTTACGCTTTAGCATACCACATGCGTGTGAATGTTGCCATGACAGTATGCTTGCCATGCGGCTAAATGCTTACGTGATATTACTGTTTGAATGCCTGTGGGTGGAGGTTGGATTGCTTGAGTTGGGAAAACTCATTGAAATCCGTGTTTTAGTCTACTTGCGAGTAGCAAATTCCGAAACATTTTTCAAAACAAACGGATATGCAATGCTTGTTTCCAAATTAGGCAATCTAGTCTATACTTGTTTGCTGTGCGCATAACATAGTAATTCTAGGCTAATAACCGGAATAAGAACACATAACGTTTTTAAAATCGGATATCATGGTTAGTAGAGGCCGGTCTTCGGACCGGGCGAAAGGGGGTGCTCATAGCTGACCTTCCCCGATCGTACCCAAGCTCCCGAGCCAAGGCATTTGGTGATGACGGACACGTGGCCTTCGGCACCGAGTCAGGGTTTCCTAAATTTCCCATTTTAAAAATATTTAGGTGGCGACTCTGTATCTGGCAAAGCAGTCCATGTTTGGCACTTCTTTTCAAAAAATCTGTTTTCTCAAAACGATTTGCCAGAGTTGGACTCTTTGGTTCAGATTTAGAACCGCAACAACAAAAAGGAGAGTCCGAGCTGTAGCGAGGTCCCCCCGCGGGCTTGTTACAGTATCGATCCACAGGGACTATTGTGAAATTAAACTAATGTAATTGCCAAATTCCTAAATTAATTTTGATAAAAAGATTGGTTGTTTATAACCTAATTTAATAACGGATAAATTAAACTAAGGAATTAAATTATCAATAATATATGAAATTGGGTTTACTGAATTGGGGAAAAAATCCTAGGGTAGAGAATTCACCACTAACCACATGAATGAGACTTAACATTAACTACCAATCGTAATTCGGTTTGAACAACCCAATATTTCACAACTACAAGTTTAAAATATTGATCAAGAGGGTTGTTGTATTCAATGTACAGGCACGAATCATCCCGAGTAGTACGAGTCGTTTGCTCTAAACCAAGTTAGCAAAACGACCCGTCTCTCATAGCATGACTCGTCTCATACTTTGAATACAAACACAAAGAATACTAATGTATGGAAAGCATTAAACAATCACAGAGAGTAAAATGCTTGAAGAGAAGAACGAAACAATTATTTATAAACTTCTAAAACATCCATACATTTATTCAAACCAATTTACAATTAAAGCTTATGAAAAATTCCATTACATGGCTAGGGTTTCATCAAAACCCTAGAAAAGACGACTAGCCACTCATGGAGGAGTGGAAAGAGGAAGAAACCACCATGGGAGTGTCCTTCAAGCTTTGGTAGACTATCTTCTCCCTGAAACCCTAGCCTCCCTCTATTCTGTATTGATTTTTCGAACCCTAAGTTTGACTGATTTTCTCTCTTTTATTCGGAGCAAAATAGACCAAAAAGTCCGTGCACGCGTCCCTAGGTGGGCCGCTCGTGCGGTCGTGTGCCGCACGTGCGGTGAAACTTGGCCGCACGTGCAGTAGTTTGGCCGGCTCGGATTTTTCACTTCTCGCACGGGGAGTCTGCTTTCGCGCTCCTTTTGATTGAAGTTTTATATTTCCTGCCAAATCTGTACAAATGCACAAAACACATCATCTCTTCCAAATAAATAAAATTGAAAGACTAAAACTGTAACTTAAGTGGCCTCAATGTGGTACCTTTCGGCCAATATCAGTTGTATTGGTTGTGTTTAGAATAGGTTGGTAGCTTGGTTTTCAAACTTTTGTTGTCTAGAATTTTACTCATCTGCTCAAGCATCACTTCTTGCGCTCAAGCGGGCTTTGTAAATTCTTAGTACTTTTGCAGGTTTGCAAAACTACTGGGAGAGTGTATGAGAGGTTATTCCTGCGCTCGAGCAATCTCAACTCGAGCATCCTTTCTTGCGCTAGAGCGTTGGTCTGTTGTTTGCAAAACTACTAGAAGTGTGTATTCTACACTCGAGCGTCATTTCTTGCGCTCGAGCGAAACAACTTATTGTGTCTGGACGCTCGAGCATCACTTCTTGCGCTCAAGCGGACTGTACATATATCAGTCCATAAGAATCACTTTTTACATCACTTTTTCTTATCTCTCTCTCTCTAAACTTTCTAAAAACCCTAGATCTAGAGCTTTTCTCTCTCAAGCTCCCTCTCTCTCTCTCTCTACATTTTCACCTAGATTTAGTGGTTTCTTTACCCGTGTGCCTTTGTTAAAAAGGCAGAGCATCTCAAGGGCTACGTTTTCATCCGAATAGAGTTGGGTTTCTGCTTCATCCGAGTTTCTTCTTCGCTTTGCTCGTCTTTTAGTTTTGAGGTAGGGATTTTCTACACTCTTCTATGATTTTTAACTTGGGTATTTGCTTCGTATAAACATTATTATGATTTTGGGAGATTTTGAACAAACCTAGGGTTTTGGTTTAAAATCAAAAGAGAGGTTTACAAATGGATGTATTGGAAATGGTTATGGGAGTAAATATGAGGTTGTATTGTAATAAAATTATTGATTTTGATACTTGGGTTGAATTTTGAAGGAAATGGAGTTTACCCTAAAATGTCTCAAATATTTATTTTGTATAAATAAATGAAATTGGTATTAAAAATATGAAATTGGATGAATGTTTATATAAATAATGGAGTTGGATATGTATTATCACTAACACTTTGAAATTTGGATAATTTATCTATCTTAAAGATTGTATATTTGTTTAAAAATATCTGTTTTGGACTATCGGTGGAGGATAGCTATGATTGTTGTAGAAATTGCATGAGAATTAGGTAAATTGAAACTAATTTCTCATCCATTTGCTTTGAGTGTTGTTACATCTTTAATACATTGTAAATGTATGATGTTTGGGAGAAAAAAGGGGTTGTACTCCATGTTTTAGAGGAGAAAGGGGATGTACTCCATTAAATTAAGTTGACCGAAGTGTCCAGGATGAAAGTCCCGATTACCACAAGTATACATGGATGCCGATTCCTACGGACGAAATATTCGTAAAATGGCAAATAGAAGTGTTTGTGTGATGGTTGTGTTGGTTAAAGACCCACTGAGTTGTACCTTCAGTTTGATTGTCTGAATAGAATGGAAATGGCTTATGAATGGAGATAAATTCGATCGAGATATAAGTTCGTCATAATATGATTTTGCGAAAAGAGTTATAAATGATTTTATCACGGACATTGTATGTGCATATCTCACTCATATCTTTGTTAAGATTCATACATTGTGTTAGATTATTTCTACTAGACTTTGGTTCACCCTATTTGGCGAAAACCATTTTCAAGTGCTGATGATATGCCCTCTCCAAGGACTTAGCTTAGAAGGATCATGGAGCTGAAGGCTCAGTTTTGTTTTGTTATTTTTTTATTTAACATTTGTACAAGTCCAAGGCTTTATTTATATTGAGCTTATGACTCACTTTTGATCTACCCAAGCCTTGACTTTGAAAGATGTAAGCCTATAGGGCATATAATTACCTGTTTAGCTTTTATTACATTATCACTATTTGGTAACACATGCTGTAGATTCATGGTGTTCTATTTATGAATATATATCGCATGTGGCACCTTTTTGTACAATCAAATCTCATGTAATAGAAGGACATTATACTTTGATTCATAATGCTATTCACTTATCGCTTTGGATGGAATATTGTATTTCAGGGCGTCACAAATCTTGCCCAAAGAATAACACAAATGGGACAATAATGATTTGAGAAGCATTCAAATGAATGCCAAGGCTATGAATATTTTATTTTTTGCTTTAGATTCTAATAAGTTTAATAAAATCTGTACATGTGAATCGGCCAAGGAAATTTGGAATAAATTAGAGACCATACATGAAGGGACCAACCATGTTAAAGAATCTAAAATTAGTATGTTGATTCATGATTATGGGCTTTTTAAAATGAAATCTCATGAATCTATTTCTAAAATGTTTTCTAGATTTACTAACATTATTAATGTTCTAAAATCTCTTGATAAATTTTATACTAATGTTGAGTTAATGAGAAAAATTCTTAGATCCTTGCCAAAAAATTGGGAGTCAAAATTGACTGTTATTCAAGAAGCAAAAGATTTAACAAGATTTAGCTTGGAAGAGCTTTTGGGGGCACTCATGACCCATGAACTTGTAATGATGAATGGAAGCAAAAAGAAAATTGAAGCCGCTTTGGGAGAGGATGATGAATGTTTCTCTGATGAGGAAAGCAACAACAATGAAGTTGCTAACCTATTCCTAATGGCATTTGGTATAACGCCCTTAAAATAATACAATAAATCCAACTCATAAGTGGAAGAATAATAGAAATAAAATACTCTCATTCATCAGAGTTCGTTTACAAAAGTTAACACAGCGATATACATTCACAAATATTCATCATGAATCTACAGCATGTCTTACAATGATAGGAGAATTGAAAACTAAATAGGTAATAATATGCCCTATAGGCTTACATCTTTCCAAATCATTGCTTGGTTACACAAAAATGAGCCTAGCTCAATACAATTGAAAGTCCTTGGCTATACAAAATATAACAAAGAAAGAAGTTCTTGCTCCCAAAGGTCACTCTAAGCTATTGCCCTAGCAGAGGCATATCACCAACACCTGAAAATGATTTTCCCAAATAAGGTAAACCAAAGCCCAGTAGAACAATCTAACACAATATATGGGATTTAACAAAGATATAAGTACAAAGTGCATATACAATGCTCGTAACAAAACATTTACATTTTTATATCATCAAGAAGTACCGAATTCATATCTTATTTCACTTTCCTTCAATTCATTAACCAATTTCATTATCTTTCAACAACCCAACTAAGACTATAACTAAGTGGTTATCTAATCAACACATTTACCACACAAACACTTCAAATCTACCATTTTACGAAAATTTCGTCCTCGGGATCGGCACCCATGTATATACAAGATTTCGAGACTTTCACCTTAGACACTCCGGCTAACTTAATTTCAAAGAAGTCCATCCCCTATCTCCTCCCAAACAATAGAATGCATCATCTTTCTCCTCTCAAACATCATACACATACAATGTATTTAAAACATGGTCATATTCAATGACAACCAACATTAGATTAGTTTCAATTTACATAATCCACATGCAATTTCTACAACAATCATAACTATCTTCCACCGATAGCCCAATACAGATATTTCTAAACAGATATACAGTCTTCTCAAGAGATAAATTATTCAAATTTCCATAGGTGAGAGACAACACGTGTCCAACTCAACCATTTACATCAACAATCATCCAATTGCACATTATCATTATCAATTTTAGTTATTTGTACAAAATAACAATTTAACCTAATTAGGGCAAACCCCCAATTTTCATATATCAACCCAAATGGCCCAAATCAAGTATTTGGTCATAATGCAACATCACATTCAACCCCATAACCATTTATTTCGCATTCATTTAGAAATCCCTATTTTTATTTCACACCCCAAACTCTAGGTTTGCTCAAACTACTATCAAATCCCATCATTGTTACACAACGACAAATAAGTAAGCTAAAATTCATATGAAAGTGTAGAAAACCCATACCTCAAAGAGAGAAGACGAGCCAAGCAAGAGTGAAACTTCAAAGATATCCAAATCCAACTCTAATAGGATCAAAATAGAGTCTTGAGATGGTCTACCTTTTTATCAAAGGGATTAGGGTGAAGAAATCACTAAAACTAGGTAGAAAAGTATAGAAATAGAGTATTTTAGAGAGAGAGAGTCTCAACTTTAGGTTTTAGGGAGAAAAGATCTGAAAAAGTGATGTAAAAAGTCATTTTCGCAATCTGATATACGCACAGTCCGCTCAAGCGCAAGAAGTGCCGCTCGAGCGTCAGATACAAAAAGTTGTTCCGCTTGAGCACAAGAAAGGCTACTCGAGCACCAAGACACAATGAACAAGACGCTCACTGCTCGAGCACAAGAAGTGACGCTTGACCGTAGAAAACACACATCCAGTAGTATTACAGACAACATACCAACGCTCGAGCGCCCACCCACTCGAGCTTAGGAAACACCACTCGAGCATAAAAATCACTCTCTCAGTAATTTTGCAGACCTGCAAAAGTACTAAGTGTTTGCAAAGCCCACTCGAGCGGAGGAAGTGCCACTCAAGCGGAAGACCAAAATTCTGGGCAACACAAGGTTTGAAAAACAAGTGACCAACCTGCCCAAACACAACCACGACAACCCTAAAGCCAATTTCAAGGAGGTACAAGGGAAGAAAGAGGTAAATAACAATATGAACGCATTAAACCTGAGTCTGGGATACCACAAGAGTCGGGTCAAAACCAGGATCGCTATATTTGGAGATGACAATGAGATAAACAATGAGTCTTATTCTTTTGATGAATTACAATCCTCATTTGAAGAATTACATGATGAATTTCGAAAACTTGGCATTAATAATATTGCTCTTAAAAAAATTACTTTTATGTTCAACAAAAGAAAATAAATCTTTATTTAATAAAATTGAAGTGTTACAAAAAGATTTTTTAAAGATAAAAGAAGAAAATGACATTTTAAATCGAAAGAATTTTCTATTTTAAAAAATGATTTGAAACTTGAAAATGATATTTCGAAAAATGAAACTGAAATATTGAAAAATAAAAATGAAGTCTTTAAGAATGAAAATGAAACTTTAAAAAAATAAAAACAAAAGTTTAAAAAAGGAAAATAATTCTCTCAAGAATTCTTTAATTGATTTGAAAATTGAAAATGATTCTTTAAAAGAAAAAATTGAAGATTTAAATAAAACAATTTTCAAGTTTACTCAAGGAAAAGAAAATTTAAATAAATTACTTGGAAATCAAAGATGTATTTTTGACAAAGGCGGTATTGGGTACAAACTCCACAAGAAACAGATGTTTTATAAAAATTTCTTTGTTAAAGAATTATCGTTTAGTAATCCTAATATTATATGTTATTATTGTAATAGAAATGGTCACTCAATTTTATCATGTCAATTTAAAAAGGGATTACATGGGACAAAAATGATATGGGTTCCAAAATCAAGTAATTCTGAAACTAACATTCACGGACCCAAAAAAGTTTGGGTACCAAAATCGAAAACTTGAATTTTTTATTTTATTTTATTTTTATTATTATTATTTTTTTTTTTTGTAGATGTGCTTCAAGGTGAAATCCGGTAGAAGAAAATGGTATTTGGACAGTGGATGTTCAAAATATATGTCTGGAGACAATATTCACTACATCTTCTCGGATGAGCAGTAATCACGCAATATTCAGCAACAACAATAAATAATGGTATAGGTAGTTTCAATAAAAGTTAGTTTTCAAATCTCAAAATATTTCATATTAATGATAAAATTTTTACTCTTTTGCATATATGAAATACATACATATTTATCTTGCATACTTGCTATACCGTGCCATTAAATCACAGATGAGTCACATGAAGGTAGAGGAAAAAGAGAATAAAATAAAATTATTGCTATTTCGATATTCTGACTAAAAAGAATTTTTTATTTATTTAAAAAAAGAGAGATTTTTTTATGCATAGAAATATTTGAAAAAAAATTGTGATTTAATTTCAACTTTAATTATTTTGATTATTATTAAGATAATTTTGATAATGTAGTATATTAATATTTTTCATGTGAATTAATATTTGTTTTATATGTTACATTTTGAAAATTTCGAAAATATCATGGCACCTATTAAAATATTCTCATATTTTGACTTAATCTATTTTTATTAATGATAAAAAAGAAGAGTGAAATATAACAATATTTATTTTGGGCTTACTTAACTTGATATGATTACATTTTCATACATTGTATGTTCCATGTGATTGTTTTATGATTGTTATATCTGCACAAAATCACCATAAAAAAAAAAAAAGAAGCACCAACTTAGGGGAAGAAATAATTTTGCTCAACATTTTTATGTGATTTTTTATAAATTCTCTCTCTATCTCACCCACTCATCGTCTCTCTCACTCTCGCCCTCTGTCTCTTTCTCTTTCTCTCTCGCCCGCTCTCACTCTCTGTTTTTTTTTCTCTGTCGCCCGCTCTCCCTCTTACTCTCTTTCTCTCACTCTCTCTCTCTCTCTCACCTGCTCTCGATCCCTCCCATCTACCAACTTCATCACCACCATCACTGCTGATCTACACCTTCTTCATCACCATTGCCGATCTATACCATCACTGCTGATCTACACCATTCTCACCGATCATTCTTATCACCGCCGATCTACATCATCACTACCATACTACACAATCATCACCGATCTTCACCATCATCATCCACCAAAATCCCTCACTGATCTACCAAAATCCATCACAAATCTACATAAATCCATCACTGATCTACCAAGATCTATCTCCAATCTCCATCATATCCATTACTGATCTTCACTGTCCTTTCCGATCCTCTCCATCGTCGCAGATCTGCATCATCATCATCGATTTTCACCATTGTCACTGATCTTTATCTTTGTCGAAGATCTTTACATCCACCAAAATGCTAAAATTATTTTTGCAATTTGTAATATTTCTTTTGTGGTCACATATGCTACAAACTCTTGGTTGTTGTATTTCTATTACTTCTACCTGGTATGAAGCATTTGGTTTCATGTGTCTTTTCTCTTTTTTTGCATGCAGTTGTATTTGGCCGAATCTTAATGGCCCTTGGTATTATTGATTGGGAAACTATTCTGTAATTTTTTTTATGAAGCATCATAACCTCAGGGGGAGTTTTCTTAAAATTATTCTTTGATCATATGCATAATCTTAGGGGAGTTTTTCTAAAGATATATTTTGAAATTACTCTAAATTTTTTTACTCATTATCTGCACTAAAAAATCTTTTTATTAAAAAAAATTAATAAAGAGAAATGCTTATAATTTTATTTCAGAAGGAGAAAATATTTCTAGATTACATGTTGTTCTAAGTAGGCTTTACTGATTTTTTGTGCTTAATTTCTCTCAATAGCTTTTCATGAGCCTCCCAAACTTGAACCTCCCTATTTTGACCTCTATGAGTCTTGACATTATAACAGTTGCTTAATATTGCACCGCATTCTCTAATTGTGTATTTTTAGTCTCTAGACTTCTCTTCACCTGACGAGTTTTAGCAAATTATTGTTTTAAAGTGATCACTTCTTCTTTTAATTGTTGATTCTCTTGGCTTCTTGCTTGTAGTCGTTGAGTCATATTGGAAACCACAGTCATCATCTGTGTACTAAGAGCCATAATGTTATTGATAGCCTCCAAATCATTACGATTACCAAATACACTATGTAATGCCCCAAAGAAATTAATATAAATAAACTCATTATAAGAACCCTCATTTTGGCCTTAGTCATATTCATGAGAATGTACATGATTTGGTTTGTTAAGCTTGCATCGTGTGAACTTTGATGTTTTGTCTAAGTATGAGAGCATGTCTTGTTTTGTGCTGTTGTATTTTGCCTAAGTATAAGATCCATGCTTTGTTCCTGGTTTTGTGTGTTGAACCTAGGCCATTTACCTTTGCTACCTCACACCGAGATCACACATTTGAACCTCTTACACCTAGGTCGTTGAGCGTCAACACCTAGGATCATTTTGGAACCATCTTGCTTGACCTCTAACTTCACCCTTACACCTTGGCTGAGGTGTGCATCATCTAGACCGAGATGTGCATCATCTAGGCCGATATGAGCATTACTTAGGCCGAGATGTGCATCACCTAGGCACCCGACATCTTTAATCCTTGAACCATTTTGCAGAGTTGTGCACCTTAGCCAACACCTAGCAATCTTGTTCCTTAACTTGTACAACCTAGGCCGAGGTGTGTCACACCTAGGCCAAGTGTCACCTCTCCTAGCCGAGGTTAGGAAGAGCTCACCTAACCTTCACTTGTTTGAAGCCTATGTTTTGATCTAGGATCCTTGCCTTGTTAGAGTGCCATGCCACCTTACTTGTTGTATACACTTTTACCTACTCTTATCCTTTCATTCAGACACTTTTTTGAGGAGTTTTGACCAGATGATGCCACGTGTCCCAGTAGTGGGTTTAAGTCAGTTAGCAATTAAGAAACCCATATCATTTGCCATATCCTTATCTTGAAGAGAGAAAAACTCTAGGAAGAAGAAGGAGTTCTTAGAGTGGGAGAACTAGATTTCCAAGCTTGATTTGCAGACCTTGAACCATTTGATTTGTGTTTTGAGGTTAGATTCTTGATCTATACTTGTCATTCTTTATGTTAATCTGATCACATTACATGATATAGCATGATTCATGAGCCATGCATTGATTTAAAGTTTTTGTTTTAAAAAGAAAAGTAATGTTCTTGCATTCTTGAAGAATAACCATGTTTTGATCCAAAAGTTCATACCAAGTTCCATGTTTTGTGTTTATTCTCATGAAATCTTCAAGTATAGATACCCAGGTTCATGTTTTTGAACTCATATCATAAAATCTCAGATTTTGAATAAGAAGTTATGATTTTAGCATATGTGTTCTTCATGTTCATGTTCTTCATGTTCTTCAAGAGGAAACCTAGATTTCCAAACTTCACTTCCCCAAGTGTGGTCACTGAGACCCACTCTTGTCCAGCTTCCATACCTAGGCCAAGCATTACATCTCACATTGGTCTACCTTGCATGATCACTTGCACCGTAGTCTACCTTGCATGCACACTTAGGTCGACCACCACACACCTAGGCCAACACCTTGTAACATCCCAGGCGGGCAGCCCACATGTCAGCCATGTAGACCACAGCTCAGCCAAGAGGCGTGGAACCTCAGCCAAGACCTCCTGACTTCACCTAGCTAGGCCATTTTGGCCTAACTCATCTCTGTGCATCCATTCTGAGACCTGGTTTGTACCCAACATGTTTTTCCAAGAAGAAAAACATTGATTTAACTCCCATCACATGTTTTGCTTTGTCTTGACTTGGTTTTGAAAAGAAATGTTGAGATCTATTTCATTCATTTAAAGCTTGTTTTGAGAGTGCATTTCATAATCATCTTTTAGAATATCTTCTTACCTTCTTGAAGTGCATTTAATGAAATTACTATGTACTTGTAGGTTTTGGATCTTTGTCTTAATCCCCTCGACCGAAGAGCTATTGTGAGTGATATTTTTAATAAAATTATGTTATAATGTTTTGATAAAAGCTTTTCTTTGTTTTGGAAAAGTATTTGATCAAGCATGAATGATTATCCCTTAGTTTTTGTATCAAGTATTATATTTGTTTTGATGACATTCTTGAAAGGTCCTTAGTGCTAGGGGACTTTAATGCAACTAGTACCTTTGTTTGAGATATCTCCTTTGCCACCAATGAATGGGCTTGTCTAATAAATTCTAGGTCGGTTATTCCTTTATTTTGTCAATGAATATCATCCTTTGTATTATGTAGATGTTAGTAAATACCCCTTGAAGCTTTAAAAGCCTTTGATTTATGAAATCAATTCATCCTTTGTTTCGTTACAAGCTATGATATGTATTGTTTTGGTAAAATCTCGGATATCATTCATTCAAACCTTTATTACTTATATCATTCACTAAGTTTTCAGCTCACCCCTCTCCCCCATATATTTGTAGGTGATAATCAAGAAGGCGATGTCACCTAAGCTTTGTTGGAAAATGTGTTTTGTTTTATGCTTTTGTATTCATCTTGAAGGTTATGCTTCTTAGCTTCATAGTTTATTTCTTTTGTATGTTTTGGCTTGAGAAGCCTTTTGATCAAGATGTAATATTAAGCTTATTTTATTTTGTATTCAAGTTGTAGAACCATGTTAATATATATGTATGTCATTTCATTTAATCTATGCACAGCTCTTATAGACTAATTAGATTTAAATTTATTACTTCCGCACATGTATGCCCCATATGTATACTTTGTTTGTGTGAATCTTTATAAGTTGGCCTTCGGTAATCTCGGATTACTGGCCATCACGGCATTATTCTATTAGGGGCGGAATGGGGTCATGACACTCATCATATTCCACCAATATAATCTTGTTCCCAAATTAATAGCTTCAATTGCATAAATGTATAAGGAACATAATACATCATCATTAACATCATCATCAAATCTCTAATATTTGTATTCATTAAACTCTAGAGATTTACAAAAAATACTCCACATACGATTATACATTCAACATTCCTAAAATATGAATCTATAGCATGTAGCACAATAAGTGAAGCACAAATTAATGCCCTTAAGGGCTACAAATTCCAAGGCTTATGCTCGATTACACAAAAACCCATACAAGTAAAGCCCTTAGCTTGTCAAAATAAATATAACAAAAGAAAAGAGCCTTGTGCTCCCAAATTACATTTCCACGCCTTCAACTCGACGGGATCACCACATCTTTTCTTGCAAAAAATCTCTTAGGGTGAACACAAAACCCAGTAGGAAGATCTAAACAAAATATACACATTTTATACAGTCTCCTAAAATGAATACATATGCCATAAAAATATATATCTCCAACTTTTGAAAAATTTGTGCACAATGCCATTTGAAAACACAACAATTCAATAACTTCAAAGTGGTTCAATGAGTGGTAAACATGACTTAGGTAATCCCTAGGCTGGTGTCTGCAAGTAGGCATAACAAGCACTACCAATCACCACTTTATCGATTGCTAACTGGAAGGCACGTGGTACCTCCTCTGTGTGTGTTTTCGATCTTTCACCATGAACACTCAGGCCAACTTAATCAATACCAACTACACCCCTTATCCTTACTAACATATTTACCCCAAAATAGTTCAAGATGTTCTTGCTTCACAAAACAATTATTTTCTCAAAGCAATAATTTTACAATGCATGATTCAAAATCAATTATAACAAAGATTAAATGGAATGGCAATGCAATATGCAACAATGCATTAATATAGTTTAATTTTCAATTCCATCACGAAATCTCCTATTGTGATCAAATTTTCACATCTCTTATCATTGTAACATCATCATACATTCTCCAAGATATAATATAACAATATCATCATTCATACATTCTCCACATATTGATCATCATTTTTTTTTTAAATTTGGTCTTTCTAAGACAAACAACAATAAGCTATTCCTTAAGCTTCCCAAATCAATAATTCTCATTTTCTCATGAAATTTCTTCATTTGATACAACTATAGAAATTTCTCCATCATTTATTCACATAACAATTTATCAAGCATAAATTTCACAAAATCTCAACATTTTTTCAAAATTCCCAAATTCTAGGGTTTTCACAAAAACAAGGGCCTTGTTTGGTTTAACTCTAAAATACAATTTTTGAAAAAAAATTCAAAAATTTTGTTAGGTTGAAAATTTTTTGAAAAAAATTCCCAAAATTACTTTATCTATCCTACACATCAATCAATCACTTTTTTTCTCTCATCTCTCCTTAATCACTTTTTCTCTCACACACATCTACTCAACTACAATAAAATATCAAATCATCCTAAACTCTTATACTCCAAAACTATTTCCAAAATATACAACCAAACAAACCAAAAATAATTTCTAAACTCTTTCCCTAATTTTTTTTTTGAAAATTTATCTCTCAAAACCAAACCAAACACACACAAGGTTTTTGTTCCATTTTTGAAAAGATTTTTTCAAAAGAACACCCACACTTTAGAACATAGCTTTGGGAAAAATAGAGAAATCCATTTTTAATATTATCTTAAGAAAAACCTTGGGAGAGAATATTATCTTAAGACTTGCAAAAAACATATGTATAACTCTAAGAATATCTCTACCTCAATCTTGGGAGAGAAATGAGATGAAACCTTAAAACTCAACGTTGATGAAAACTCAATTCAATTGGTGTAAACATAGCCCTCGTCTCCCTTTTCGATTTGGTGTAAAAAAGTCCTCTCAAATTCTTGAAGATTTTAGCTAAATCTTAGAGAGAAGTTTGGATTTGGGTGTGTTTGTAGAGAGAAGGAAGAGAAAAGATAAGTATAGAGATAGAGAGAGAGAGAGAGGGAGAGAGAGAGAAAAAGCATCTCAAACATGTTTTTGGCATCAATTTTGAGAAAAAGAGCTCAAAATTCGAGACAGACGTGCCGAAATTCGCACGAGCAGTTTGAATTCCGCATGAGCGGATTCTGATGCTCTAAGGGCGAATTGCTCCAGAGAAATCCCAGAACTTTCACAAAAAAATCCGGTCAAGCAAAACCCAAATCCACACGAGCGGTTTTGCCCAAGAATCCCCAGAACACTCTATGTGATTCCGTTCAAGTAGTTGCCAAATCCGCACGAGCTGTTTTGTCTAAAAACCCCAAAATTTGATTTCGCATCCTAAAACAAGTTTCAATACCCAAAACTCAAAATTTTAACCTGGAAATGTTAAGAGAGGTTAAGTACGAGTAGAAAAGAAATCTCAACAACGCAATACGACAAGCAAAACTCTAAAAGTAATGCACACTATCTTACTACTCAATATCTGCCAAGTCCAAGACCCGAGACATCACAATCTTCCCTACTTAGGAAATTTCACCCTCGAAATTTGGTTACACCTCTCACCAACCACCTCCAAAGAATAAGGACAATACAACAACAAAAGGGCTCCAAGTTGTAACAACCACACTAATGACAATAATGAATCCATAATAATAACAAATCAATTATAGCAAGGAGATCTCAATCTCAACGACATTTTACTATCATCATCAAAATTTTCTATGGGCTAAGGCCACAATCCAACAACCACTAATACGATAATCATAACCATAAGTTCAACAACAATTGTGATAACTCTATAACAATCCTCATGCTTAAAAAAAAAACAACAACCATCAAAATCAACAAGTGGTTTACAATTTCAACGATCTACTCTCAAACACAAGAGAAAATTACAATTTAGAACAAACTAATTGTTCTCAAATAAATCCGAATACTTGGAACGAACTTCCGACTCTCGTTTCTAAGTTGCTTCCTCAACCCTATGGTGTCTCTATAACACCTTTACTAACGGTATAGTCTTGCCCCTCAACACTTGTTCCCGAATATCTAAAATTTGAACCTGTTGCTCTTCGTATGAGGCATCCTTATCTACCTCCAAATCAACCCAATCAAGTACATACAAAGGGTCGAGCTTGTACTTCCTAAGCATAGATACATGTAACACGTTGTGAACCCCAGAAAGCTATGGTGATAAGGCCAAACAATATGCCACTTCCCCAATCCGTTCTAAAAACTCAAAAGGTCCTATCATAGTGATTCTGGTTTTAGACCCAACTCATTTGTATTCTGGACTCGGGTTTTATGGTTTCGTATTGTTGTTCATGTCTTATGTCTCTTATATTTCCTTGAGTTTGGCTATTGGGTTGTATTGGTTGTGTTTGGAACAGGTTGGTAGCTTGGTTTTCAAACTTTTGTTGCCCGGAATTTTACTCCTCCGCTCGAGCGTCACTTCTTGAGCTCGAGCGGGCTTTGTGAACTCTCAGTACTTTTACAGGTCTGCAAAAATACTGGGAGAGTGTATTCTACGCTCGAGCGATCTTTCTTACGCTCAAGTGTTAGTCTGCTATCTACAAAACTACTGGGAGTGTGTAATCCGCACTCGAGCGTCACTTCTCATGCGTGAGCGAACTGTGCATATATCCGTTTGTGACTAGGTCATTTCTCCTCACTTTTTCATCACTCTCTTTCTCTTTAACATTTCAAAATCCTAGATCTAGAGCTTCTCTCTCTCTACATTTTCACCGAGATTTGGTGGTTGCTTTATCCATGTGCCTTTGTTAAAAAGGTAGAACATCTCAAGGGCTATGTTTTCATCCGATCAAAGTTGAGTTTTGGTGTTGAAATTCTTTCACTCTCTCAATCGTCTTCTAGCTTTGAGGTAGGGATTCTCTACACCTTTTTATGATTTTTAACTTAAATATTTATTTTTTATAAATAATATTGTGATTTGGAGGATTTTGAACAAACCTAGGGTTTTGGTTTAAAATTCAAAAGAGGGATTTTTAAATGGTTGTATGGAAAATGGTTGGAGAAGTGTAAATAAGGTTGAGTTATGAGAAACTTGTTGATTTTGGTACTTGGAATGGAATTTCGGAAAAATGAATTTTTGCCCTAAATGTCTCAATATTTATTTTGTATAGATAAATGAAATTAATGTTGAAAATGTGAAATTAGATGGATATTGATATATATTGTAGAGTTGGATATGTATTATCGCTCACATCTTGAATTTTGGAAAGTGTATCTGTATTAGAGATTTTATATCTATTTAGAAATATCTGTTTTGGGCTATCATGGTGGATAACTATGATTGTTGTAGAAATTGCATGAGGATTAGGTAAATTGAAACTAATTTCTCATCCATGTGCATTGAACATTGTTGCTCATTTAATACATTGCAAATGTATATGGTTTTGATTAAAAGGGGTGGATGTTGGAAAGAGATGTGTATCACCAAATTAAGTTTTCATGTGTGTCTAGGGTGAAAGTCCCGAAAAATGCATCTATACATGGGTGCCGGTTCCTACAAATGAAATATCCATAAAATGGCAATAGTAACGCTTGTATAGGCTACATTTACATAGGTGTCGTTTGACGGTTTCCCACGAACGAAATATCCATGAAATGTTGTATCAATTGAGAATCCCTCTTGTTTTCTACTGTAAAGAATACGAATTGAGAATCGTGATATAAATTGAGCATGGCATGATTTTCGAGAAAGAAATATAAACCGTTTTGTCATGAGCATTGCATATGCATTTCACTCTCATAACTTTGTTAAGATTCATATATTGTGTTAGATTATCTCTACTGGGTTTTGGCTTATCCTACGTGGGAAAAATATTTCAGGTGCTAATGATATGCCTCCACCAAGGCACTAGCTTAGGAGGATCTGGAACAAGAGCTTCTTTTGTTGTATTTGTTTTGAATAGCCAAGGGCTTTAAATGTGTTGGACTTAAAGTCCACTTTTTTTGTAACCAAGCCTCGTCTTGGAAATATGTAAGCCCTCAAGGAATTTTTATCTGTCTATATTCCTTTCTCTCTTTTAACTTGCAACATATGCTATAGATTCAAGGCTAGGCTTTATGAATATATGATGCATATGTTTCTCTTTTGTATATCATATTGGATCTAATGAAAGATACCCCTAATATTGTTATTGTCATATACTGGATATTGTGGTTAGATTATTATAATTATTTCGGGGCGTCATACCTATAAACCTTGGAGACAACTTCCCACTCTTACCAAATCTCATCAAGCCCCACCTCAGCGAGATTTTAAGAAATGCATGGTCACCAACCTCGAAGGATAGAAGTCGTCTTCTCTTTTCAGCATAACTCTTCTGTTGGCTTTGAGTTGTAACTAACCTCTTTCGAATGAGAGCAACTTTCTCAATCGTCTCTCAAACAATGTCTGAGCCCAACATCGATGCATCACCCACCTCAGCCTAACAAACTAGGGATCTACAAGGTCGTCCATACAAGGCCTCAAACGGTGCTATCCCGATACTTGCCTAATAACTATTGTTATAGGTAAACTCAATCAACGGTAAGTGTCTTTCCCAAGACCCTTTGAAATCAAGGACATAAACCCTAAGCATGTCCTCCAAAATCTGAATAGTACGCTCAGACTACCTATTAGTCTGAGGATGATAAGCGGTGATAAGAGTCAACTTAGTTCCCAACACCTCTTGAAGGCTTTGCCACAACTGGGCAGTGAAACGAGGATTTCTATCCTAAACAATGGTCACAAGGACCTTATGAAGTCGAACTATGTCTCTAATATACAACTCTGCAAAATAATCAATTAAGTCACCAGTGTGCATCAAAATGAAGTGCGTAGACTTAGTCAACCTATCAACAATCACCCAAATGACATCATTGCCCCGTTGTGTTCTAGAAAGCCCAACTACAAAATCCATGGTAACATGCTTCCATATTCACTCGGATATAGTTAAAGATTGTATCAAACCCGTTGGCTTTTGATGCTCAACCTTCATTTGCTAGCAAGTAAGGCATTTGGAAACAAATACGGCGACATCTCGTTTCATACCCCTCCACCAAAACTAGTGACTAAGATCATGATACGTTTTAGTGCCTCCCGGATGCACCGCAAGGCGTAAGTGATGAAATTCTCGGAGTACCTCCCCTCTACAAGATTCCAGCACAAGCAAATAGTCTAGATACCTCACACTCAAATCCGAGTGGATGTTCAAACCCTTCTCTTCCTCCTGTTAAAGATCCTATCACGGATTGTCTCCACTTCACTTTCACTTTGTTGTGCCTCTATGACTTTACTAATCAAGGTAGGTTGAGCAATTAAAGTAAATAGGGTAGCACCCTCGCTAGACTCACCCAAATGCAAATCAAACTCACCGATATCACCTAGCATAACTCATTCCCAAATGACCACACTTGCTACACTACTCACAGATTTCTAACTCAAGGCATCGACCATAACATTGGCCTTTCCTAGATGATAGTGTAACTCATAGTCATAATCTTCCATAAATTCCATCCATCTCCGTTGGCATAGATTCAAATCTTTTTAGGAAAACAAGTATTTTAGACTCTTATGATAAGAGAAAACATCAAAATTCTTACTGTACAAATAATATCTTCAAAGCAAATAGTACCGCTGCTAACTCTAAATCATATGTGGGGTAGTTCTTCTCATGAGTTTTCAATTGTCGTAAACCATAAGCCACAACATTTCCTTCTTGCATCAACACACAACTAAGTCCATCTCGAGACGCATCAAAATAAATGATATAACCCAAGCCCCTTTTCGGAATTATCAAAACCGGTGCGGTGGTCAACCTAGTCTTAAGTTCTTGGAATAACTTCTCACAAGTCTCGTTCTATACAAATTTGACACCCTTCCTTGTCAACCTAGTCAATGGTGTGGCTAGTCTAGAGAAGTCCCTTACAAAACGACGATAATACGCAGCTAACCCTAGAAAACTCCGGATCTCAAAAGCATTCTTATGTTGTTCCCAATCATGCACAACATTTATCTTAGAAGAATCTACAGTTACTCCTTCTCCCGACACAACATGCCCCAAAAATTTCACTTCAATCAGCCAAAACTCACATTTCTCAAAAATAGAGAAATTGAATTTTAATATTATCTAGGGTTCATCAACCCAAAATCATGATCCAAACAAGTAAGAAATACTCCAAACAATCATAGACTTGCAAAAAAACAAATATATACCTCTAAGAATATCACTACCTCAAGCTTGGGAGAAGAATGAGATAAAAACCCTAAAACTCAACGTTGATGAAAACTCGATTCAATCAGTGTAAACGTAGCCTCGTCGCCCTCTGTGGACTCGCCTTTTTTCGCACCCCGCCTTTCGAAATGGTTTGAAAAGAAGGCCTCACAGTTCAGAATCCCACAGTTTTGAATCTAGTCTCACAAGTGTAATGTGAAACTGATAAACACCAACTAGTCCAAATCCGGCAAACCTTTTTAGGAAATCAATTTTAAATCAAATAATGCCAAAATTGGACTACTTTGCCAGATACAGAGTCGCCACCTAAATATTTTATTTTTGGAGAAATTTAGGAAACCCTGACTCGTGCCAAAGGCCACGTGTCCGTCATCACCAAAGTTGCCTCGGCTCGGGAACTTCGGAACGAGAGGGGAAGGTCTTGAAATGAGCACCCCCGCTAGCCCGATCAAAGATCGGCCTCTACTAATCATGATATGTTCTTTTATAAACATTATGTGTTCTTATTCCGGTTATTAAACTAACTTTACTATGTGACGCACATAAGCAAGTATAGACTAGTTTGCAAGACTTGGAACAATTCAACTCATGTTTGTTTGCGAAAATGGTTTGAATTTGCCACCTCAAGTGGACTTAAAAGATGCGGATTTTCCACCAAACAAGGTGGTCTTAAAACATGATTTGCCACAACAAAGTGGGCTTAAAACGCACATTTGTTGAATCGCTCTGATTCAAAGAACCAAGCCTTCATCCACAAGCATTCATGCAGTTTAGCATTTAAGTATATAGCCTCACAGCAAGCATGCGAAACATGGTAATATGGCAATCACACTCATGCAAGTATGCTAAAGCATAAAACTCATCGAGTACTCTGAGCCAAAACAAAAATTAGTTAGAAAGATGCATGATCCTAACTATGTTAAGATGCCTAATGCAACACATACAATGATGTAACTAAATAGGCTCGGCTACTTAATCATGGTATTTGCAACACTTTGATAACATGCTTTGAAACACGTATTCAAAGAAGTTTTGAAATAACAATGCAGTTTGAATGATGCGTCGAGCCTCGGTGCATGTAATACAAATAAATGGATGCAAACGTGCAAGCATAAGGTATGCTAATTGAAAATGTCCCTAATCTAACCATCGAAAGCAATTAAATAAAATGGAGAAAGACGTGAGGTTGGAAGACATACACACACGCACACACACTTATTACAACATTAAGCCCTTATAAAGGAGGGTCCGAATAAATAAGCTAACTAGCTACACTAATTAAGCTAACTATTACAAAATGAATTAATTAACTATTCTAGCTAATCAATATTACGAACTGAATTAAGCTAATTAATTACAAAACGAATTAATTAACTAAATAGTTACAACACTTGTATGATTGAACTAGCTACAACTAACTAATTTAAATAAAGCAAGTAAATGGCCTCGAGGGGCGAGGGGTGCATGCATGCTCAGTTTCTCCGCTCGACAATGCCACCGCCTTGCCATTGTAGCCTCTGTTTGCACATTTTTTACCACTGAAAATTATGTCAACTTTGCACATTTTTGACCACTGAAAATTGTGCCAACTTTCAGAACACTTATGATCCCTTTCAAGAGCACACAGAGCAACATTCTTCATTGATGGCCAGTCGGCTACCCCTTTCCTGAACTTTCTTTTTTGCTGCAATAGAGAGCAAACAGAGGCAAAACAATGTATTCTCAAGGGTTGTTTGTACTATTACTCTCTTTATCATCACGCAAGTTCAAAGGAGTGTAACTCTTGGTCCTCGAACCATCAACTAAGCATTTTCCATGCATGATGGTCAAAGAACCAAGTTTGTACAAGTTTAATGAATGCACAAATAAGACTAAAACAACCACCACCCTATCATGCATGATCAAGGGTGATGGTGACCAAGGAAAGTGGCATATTTCATCACTTCAAGTATGAAATGTCCCATTTTCCTCGTGTTCGAATTAACGTCTGATCCGAACACATGCAATGCAACACAAAGATGCTTTATCTTGCCTATTTTACTTGTCATTTTTATTTATTCATTTTAGTTTACCAATCCATTCTTTAACCGGTTAAGTCCAAAAGTGAGTGTCTTCTAAAGCAAAAGAAGCGTCAACCAAGGGGTAGTTCAAGGCATGAGGGAAGCTTCATGCCGTTGGTAATGAACCCTCAAAAGAGGATTAAACCATTAAGCATGAGCCTCAACCTCAAGCTTAAACAACCCTAAGGTTGAAACAACCCTCAAACAAATGAAAAAGTAAAGCAAAGAGGGAGATTGCAGAGATGTTAAGTGCTGGAATTAGGCATGAAAAAGCATTAAAACATGCAACCAAGACACACAAATGATGCTCAAAGCCTAAAAACACTAAGCTAGTGAAGAACATTGCACCACAACTATACAAAACAAAGCTCAAATGACCCAAACAGTCCAAAATAGAGCTAAAGCAGGTCAAAATAGAGGCAAAAGTATGCTGGACTAAAGCTAAGTTAGGATAGAAAAACATGCTAACATACAAGGCTAACTAGGCATGCAAGCAAGACACAAGGAGAAGAGGCTAACACGTCCAATTTTGAACTTCAAAACAAAGTTTTTACCACTGAAATACCTCTAAAAATCAGTGATTAAAAGGCCCAAAAAAGTTGGTTTAAAAGTGATAAGAAATGGCACAAAAGCTTAACAAACAAAGAGACAAGAATGGTGGACTACCCCTTAACACAAAGTAACCTCAAACCACCATTTTTAGGTCATAAAAATAGAGGTTTTTGCAGTTGAAAACTAGGCCAAAAACAGTACAAAAAGATGGTAAAACAAGTTATGCAAACAAGTTTAAAAGGTGAGTCTTATACCTCTTGAAGCACAACACAATTTTAGGCAACAAAACCAAGCAAAATCACTTTCTAGAGCTCCAAGAAGACCTCCTAGAATCTCAACTCAAAGATAACCAACTTTGATCAAGGATGTCTAGGCAAAGGAGAAGTGTATCTCTACTTGTATGCACAAAAGGGCAAGAAACAGAGAAATCTAGAGAGAGAGAATTGTAGAGAGAAAGGATAGTAGAGAGAGAGGCTCCCAGAATTTTTTCAACCTTGAAAACAATATAGAATGGCCTCTATATATAGAAATACAAGAGCCTTGGTCGAAAATATCTGAATTAGAGACAGCTGGAGCAGTGTGAAACAGTTGAAGGAAAATATCTGCAAAATCTGGGATTCTGGACACCTGTGGCTTACCGGCCGTCATTGGTGGCCGACGGCCATCACTGGTGGACATCGTCCATCACTAATGGTTGACAAAATGCACTTTTGGCCGACACATGGCCGACAAGCTTCACTGGTGGCTGACAAGCAAAAACTGGTTTCTGACCCCGACTTCAAATAGGCATTTCTCCTTCATCCAGACTCCTTTGTAGGTCATTCTTGTGTCTAAATTGAAGCCCCGGAAGTCTTATTTCAAATGGTGGCAGTCTCACATCAAAATTTCAAGTGTGCAAAAAGATATGCCTCTTTTAGTGAAGATTGCTCAGTTTCGGTCCTAACCGGATTCATGCCTAACTTCTCCCAAACTAGTTTTCTTCTCTCCTCTCCTCTTTTCTTCAACTCCAAACCCCTAAATAAGGTGTTTTGAAATATTTTTTGAAGAGTTCACCTCTCTTTCATTTATTTCCACTTTGTCCTTTCTCGGTTTACCGAAAAGCACAAAATTAATGAAATGTGAGTCTCGGAACATCGTAGAAACTTTTTTTTCAGAAATATGTTGAAAGAGAGAGTTTTAAGGTCTAAAAATCATTTTGGTCAAAGGGTTTTGGTCCAAAAATCGGGTGTGAGGTTGGGATTTGACGCTCTCATTACCGAAGAAATTGAACATTTGCACAACATAGCCTTCGTCCTCGCCCCCAAGTCTTAAGGGCGGTTAAAAATAGGGTGTCTACACCCTCTTCGATTTGGTGCAAAAACCCTCTCAAATTCTTGAAGATTTTAGCTAAATCTTATAGAAAAGTTTGGATTTGAGTGTGTTTGTAGAGAGAATGAAGAGAAAAGATGAGAGAAAGAGAGAGAGAGAGAGAGAGAAGTGAAAAAGTGTCTCAAATATGTTTTTGGCATCAATTTGAGTAAAAGAGCTCGAAATTCGAGACAGATACACCGAAATCAACACGAGCAGTTTGACTTTCGCACGAGCAGATTCTGATGCTCCACAGGCGGATTGCTCTAGAGAAATCTCAGAATTTTCACAAAAAATCCACTCGAGCGGAACCCAAATCCGCACAAGCGGTTTTGCCCAAAAAACCCATAATTTGATTTCGCATCCCAAAACAAGTCCAACGCCCAAAACTCAAAATTTTAACCCGAAAATGTTAAGAGATGTTAAGTAAGAGTAGAAAAGAAATCTCAATAACCCAACACGATAAACAAAACGCCGAAAGTAATGCATACTATCTTGCTACTCAATATCTGCCAAGTTCAAGACCCAGGACATCACACACTAGGACTCTCAACTACTGGAATAGTGTGTGTATTCACTGTGGGTAACCTTTCATTTGTCTTAATCTCAAGCACCTCGTTCAAGTCAGCACCATTAATGGCCAATGTAAGGAATGACATGATTACACAGATTGTGAATAATTTTTTTCTAAGAACACTTGAAGGTTTTGTATCTCTGTACATTATCTATGTCATTTTATACACACCTTTGATACTATAATCGATGCATATCTGCTCAAATCATTTGATAGTCAATATCTTTAGGCGTCGTTGCATGATTTATTTATTTATTTTGGGCGAATCTCGACATTGATCACTAGGAAGAAATAAATATATATATATATATATATATTACATTTTCTTTTGTCAACTCAAATTATTTGCTATATTTCTAAATCGTTGATCAAATGTTTTACATGATTTTCGTATGCGACACTAAAAATTTTCATTCTCTATCCAAACCCGTAGTAACCTTTTATTTTGATGATGTCAATGGGGGAGAAGAAATTTGAATTATATATAAATTATTTGACAAAGAATTTGTTAATAATGGGAGAGAAAATATAATGAAAAAAATGCATGTATGATGATTGTTGAATATTTACATGGTGCATTTATTCATATGAAATTTTGTGTCAAATTCATGCATGTATTGCCATCATTAAAAAGAGGAAGATTGTTAATCATGTGGTTTAATTTTTTATGATTTTTTAATATACATATTTTACATTCTTTGACACAAAATATTATCTACTAAAATACATGTTGTATGATGTATGTGTTATAAATATTATTTAAATAAATTTACTGTGCATCATATATTTTTTAATAAAGAAGTTACTATTCAAGTTACTGTGTAACTTTTGAAATTCGTAAGGTTTTGAAGGAAAAATTAGAAATTATTATTCATTGAAAGCGACCCTTGATCATTAATTTCAAACATCCACCTACCATTTTTGAAGATAAGGAAAGAGATGTCTCGCGTGCCCAAAGCTACAATCAGTGGGAGCGTCGTCCTCCAACAGATATATGTTCAACGGATATATTTTCTTGTATATATAGAAGTGTTTTGGTGTGAGAAAAAGAATAAGTAAAGAAAGGAAAAATCCGTTATATTGAAATATTCTCAAATATTGTATTGTGCTTCATTGAGTTATATTTTCTGTGAGAAAATTTATTGAGAGTTTGAAAAAAATTGTAAAATGATTTTCTATCCCTTATTCATATTATTATTGTAAAAAAGAGTGTTTTTGTGAGATAAAATCACTTGGGTTGGGTGTGACTAGGCACTAGATTCAAAACTAGTTGAGATATTTTTATGAGTGATTTTTTAGATAAAATTACTTGGTTAGGTGTAACTAGGCACCGGATTCTAAACTAGTCGGAGTGATCAAGATTGGTCACTTGTAAAGGTTCGCTAGCACTCATGAAGCTAATGGTGTAATTACTATTTGAAAAATAGTGGAGAAATTCTCAAGGAGGATACTTGGAGAGTGATGTAGGCCCAGCGTGGCAAACAACTATAAATCATTGTATTTGATTTCTTTTCCCTTTGCTCATTTTATTTCATTATTCTATTTTATATTATTGAGCATATTTATTTATTTATTATTTGGATTAATTTTTAATTTGGCAATTTATTTAGAAACCCAATTCACCCCCTCTTAGGTTGCCTACCTGGGATAACAATAATGCAACAAACTGATAATCCTAGGATATATAGTTCTGGACTATTAGACTGGAAATGATGTGTATCACATGTTTGTTTTATCATAAAATTATACATTTAAAAATGACTATTTTAGTGAATCTTACATTTAATTTGAAAATTATGAAGAACAATAATTTATCAAAAGACCATTTTGTCCTTTTAAATTGTTTACAATGGCAATACCAAATTTGAAGCATATTTTATTTTATTTTATTTATTTGAATTTTATTTTATTTTATTTTATTTTATTTTACAAAGACCACTTTTAATTTTATTTAAATATGTATATTTTCATTTATGATTTTGCTAATACAAAAAGAAAAAGAAAAAAAAAAGTAAGAGAAGACAATTATATATCATAAGATTAATTTACACATGTTTAAAAAATGAAAGAAAAAATTTATGTATTTGAGAGTCAACTTCGTCATTTAATTAGTTAATCTAGAAGTTGACTTAGTACATCCATTTATGTCCCGCACCCCCCGTAAACTTTTATTTTTATTTATTAGTCCGGCCTTCACTTTTCCAATCAAATATTGAACTATCCATTCTGTTATCCAATCCCATGTCCTAATCTCACCAAACAAACACCCCCAAAGGGTGTAGATTCTCTTGAATTGGTCATTTTAATTTGAGAGAGTGTTTGGATTTGGTAGACCCATTTTTAGGCTAACTTTAGTGATCTGAATCGTTCACTTTTTAATACTCATTATGTTGAATATTAATGCAAAAAATTAAGATGATCAGACATCGATAGTTATATGTTTGAATCACATTTGTATTATAAAAAATGAATGGTTACATTTGAAATTATAATTAGAGTCATGCTACAGGCCTCGAATATTGAGGCACAAATTTTCCTCGAATTTGTTTAATCAGTCGTCCGGCCGGTCATCCGGTAAAGAGGCTGATAGCCGCGGTCGATAAGGTAACAACTACGGTAGACAAGTACTTCACCCGGTCGTCCAGGTGGTCGTCCGGCTGTCCGAGTGATCGTCCGACCAGTCAACCGATGACAACAAATTCGCGTCATTTGCGCCTGAAGCTCTCGAGGCCTGAAGCATTAGTATTATAATTATCGTTCATTTTTAAAAACAAATATAATTCAAACATAAACAATCGACATTCAATCATCTTAATTTTTTTTCATAAATATTCTATTTAACGAATCTTAAAAAAAGAATGGTCACTAAGGTCAGTCTCAAAATGAGCCTAACAAACCTAAACATTAGAATCTAATCCCATATAGAAATTTAAGTCTTGTTTGTGAATTATATATTTTAGTCAAAAAGTCATTAAAAATTGTCAAATGACTTCTCTATATTTTTCTGTACATATATTTTTGTAAAAAGTTAAAAAAATTACTAAAATAACCTATTTCTAAACGAGCCCTTAGTGGATGTAACTACAAACTCCCATCAAAGCCTGCAAAAATACGTAGTCAATGACGTATTTACACTTAACAATCTTTGATTGTGCCGTCATAAAATATTCCAATTTTCTTTTGTTACAACTCTATAAAGGCAAGCATTTAGAAGTAGGAGTAATTAGAAGCACCAAAACTTTCTCATAGTGAAAAGAAAAGAAAAAAAAAAGAAGCAATTAAGATATCATGGTGTCCCAAACAAAGCCCAAGATTCCAAAAATAGCTTTCACCAAAGAAAACTTGAAACATGGCACAAGTTCTTGGATTGAAACAAGCAATGAAGTCAAGTGTGCCCTAGAAGAGTATGGATGCTTTGTGGCAGTGTATGATAGGGTTTCAATGGAGCTTTACAACGAGGTGTTTGGGTCATTGGGAGAGTTGTTTGATCTCCCAAAAGAGATCAAAGTGAAGAACACTTGTGATAAGCCTTACTTTGGGTATATTGGGCATGAGCCTGTCATTCCTCTCTATGAAGGCTTTGGCATTGATGATGCACCTACTCTTGAAGGAGCTCAAAGTTTCACAAATCTTATGTGGCCTAATGGAAATGACCATTTCTGGTATAAAACCTTATCTACTTTTTTTACAAATAATTTTTCTGAATTAATTACACTAAAAGTATATTCTATGTTACATTTAGTTCTCAATTTTTTAATTGTTTCATTTTGATTCCTAAAATATGTGATTTGTTACACTTTAGTCCTAACATCAATATCGTTCAAAATTAGTAACGAAAAGAGAGATATTTTTGAAATTTTACCAAATACTCTTGCTGATGTTAGGAACTGTAGTGTGACATATCGCATATTTTAAGAACAAATGTATTATCGCTTTTCTCAAATGACAGTGTCAAAGCCAAACTAATTAGAATCAGCACTAGAAGATACAGAAATTCTCTTGTGAGTGAGTTGACTAAAGTTGTTTCCCTCATAATTTTTTGGGAAATTTTGAAGGAACGGTTAACAAAATATGTATATTTTGGAAATTATTTGCATAATTAACTTAATTTTTTTCTTAAGAATCAGTATTATGAAAGATACTCTGAAAATGAAATGTGTTGATCAAATTTATTTTGGATATGACTCACACCACACCAAATTTGAATCTACACCATACTCTACAAGGTACATAATATTTTTGCTTTCTAATAATTAGTTAGCTAATTCACATAAGAGGACATATTTTTTTTTTTAAAAAGTCACAGAAAATAATGTAGTGCCGACAACAGTATATTCATCATCCACCACTAAATTCTATCCATTTTTCAATGAAATTTTTTATGTTTGTAGCATTATGATTCATATCACTATCAAAAATGCTACGTACATAGAAATAGAATACAAAAATAAATTAAGTTTAAGAATACAAAATCAAACACGTAATAAAAATGAACTAGTTTAAAAGTAAACCTCACTAACAAATCTTATTGAATTGCTCATTCTCGGTATTCTATGCATTTTATTTTTTTCCTGAAAAATTCATGGGTTGGTTAAAAGGTGGCATTTTAATTTATTTTTTTTTTTTGGCTTTTATTGAAAAAACGTGTAAAAAAGTAGAGAGGTGATGTGATCCAAAATAAATTAAAAGTCGAAATTTGGCTTTTAACTATGTTCCCAAATGATCATTTATTCATATCACTTAACCCCTCTCTCTCTTGGTCGGTCAGTAAAACCATGCACTCTTATTCAGTGTTGGTATCAGAATTAGAGAAGATGGTGAAGAGAATGGTATTTGAAAGCTATGGAGTAGAGAAATACTGTGATTCATTCATGGAGTCAACCAATTACCTTCTTAGAATCATGAAATACAGAGGTCCAAAAATGGAGGACGAGACCAATGTTGGAGCGGGAGAACATACAGACAAGACCTTCATGACAATACTTCATCAAAATCAAGTGAATGGTCTTGAGTTGAAAACCAAAGATGGGCATTGGATTAGTTTTGATCCCTCACCTTCATCTTTTGTGGTTTTGGCTGGGGATGCTCTTTTGGTGGGTTATTCTTTTCTTTTTTTACATCTTTTCATAGATTTGCAGAGGGAAAAGAAAAGAAAATGGGAGGAAAAGAACACAAAAATTTAAAATTTAGCATCTACTTTATTTTTATTTATTTATTTTGCTAGAGGCCCTTCCACCCATGATCATGATCAATTGGTTTTGGTTTGAATGTTTCTAATAATTCTACCATGGTATCAGAAATTTAGGCCTTGTTTGGTTTGTTTTTCAGGAAAATTTTTGGGAAAAATTCTCCACAAACAAATTTTCAAGAATAATCAAATCAAACAAATTTTTTCAAAAGAAATCTCAAAATTTTGTTTGGTTACCTACTTTCCAAAATCACTCTCTCTCTCTCATACACATCAAATCAATCACTTTTTTTAAAACTTTCTCCTCAAAGCAATTTTCCAGGCAAACCAAACAAGTTTTCGTACTTTTTATCTCAAAAACTACTCTACAAATACAAACCAAACACACCCCTAATTTTTTCATCTTTTATTTTGCTATCATCTTCACATGCAATTGGGCTACATGGATGAGAAATGTTAGGAATTTATCTGACATCTCTTTAAACGACTTAAACTTGATCCATATACTCATACTAACAAGTCTTTTTCTGTGAAGTTTCACTTTCTAAGAGTCGGCCCAAGCCATTAAGACCATCTTGGGCTCCCAAATTAGAGAATTGTCCCACTCTTTCTAAAGTTTTTATCATAACTTCAAATTTATTTTGATTTCTCTTATGAAAAATGTCATTTTTTGAAATTCTTATACAGTATCATTACAAGAATTACATGTCAATAACATTTTTTTATTAAAAAACGTTTTAATGAATTTTTTATTTTAAAGTGATAAACTCATAATTCTATGACATATTTTCTGTATACATTTTTATTTATATATAGTTAGTCTTATTTTATTTGCCCAACATAGATTCATGGATTTGGATATTGACTTTTATTGGAATAGGCTTGGAGCAACAACAGAGTTCATTCTCCAAAACATAGAGTGATCATGAGTGGGAAAGAAGAAAGATACTCACTTGGACTATTTGCATTCCAAAAGGAAATGATACATGTACCTCAAGAACTGGTTGATGATCAACACCCTCTACAATTTAAGCCATTTGATAATTATGGATTACTTGGCTTCTTTTACACTGAGGGGGGATCGCGGACCGAATGTTCTGCAAAAGCCTACTGTGGTGTCTGAAATCATTTCTGATCTAGTTTTTCTACGAGCACAAAATTCGATCATTAAATTAGACATGGTTCATTGTATCTAATTCATTGATCAGATTTTGTGCATTTAGATTTTTTTTTTTTTTTATATTTATGATCAAAATAAAGTCCTAGTGCATCTTATATGATTAAGGTTTGTGGTTATGAGTTATGTAGTTTGTTATGTCTTCTGTTTTTGAATGTCTACATGGGTCTTTACTCATTGCTCTCTAGCTAAGAATTAAAAGCCAACAGTTATTTATAGTTGTGAATGTGTTGGCGTAGCCAGAAATTTAGTTTATAGTAGTATTATTTAATTAATCATTATTGATATCATTACATTATATTTTTAGTTTTACAAAATTTATCAAAATAAACTTTCACTTAATATACTATAATATCATATATATCACAAAAATAACATTGTAAACACTTGTGAACATAAATATGCTATTACTGCAACAAAACTAAACATGGTGGAACTACAATTTTCAGTCCATCGTACAAAGAGAGTGAGAGGAGATAAAATGGATCTTCATGTGTGAAAAAACAAGGAAGCAAAAAGTTTCAATTTTCGCTACGTACGGTTCTATAAAATTTAGAACTAAATTGAACTCTAAAAATTTTAGAATCAAACCAAACTGAACTAGGAAAGCACCATCCGATTTAATTTGGTTTGAAACCATGATTTTATAAATATTGTCGTAATTTACAACACAATCACAACTTACTCAAACATCAAGTAATAAATGATTTTTTATAATTAGTTCTATCATTATACAAAAACACACTTAAAAGAGCGCAGAGTCAACAACTTAAAAATATATGAAATACTAATAAAGTAATCGAGTGTTTATTATAAATAACAAATTATACATATGTATATATATCTAGATGGTCAAACTCGGTTTCAAACCAAAACCATAACTATAAATATTAGGATTTTCAATTCTAATTCTGTGCATTGTAATGCAAGTTGGCAATCCCGTTCTAAAGACAAAATCATGATTTTCTATTTATTCATATTTTGTCTCATTGTTTAAATCAATGTTTGAATCAAAAGATCTTGTGCAAGAATGGTTTATGAAGTTGTCCCGGCATTGTCAAAGGGAGAAATTGTTAGGATTTTTATCCTAAAAAATTTAATAATTTGTGTTTTGACAATACCTTTCTTTGACAAAACTTAATATCATGATTATTGATTTAAAGTGTTTTTGGTTTCATTATTTCTTTTGTCATTATTTTTATTATCATCCTTTTAGTAATATGTTACAAGTGAGGCAAAAAGAAAGAATTGGTGGGTGATAGAGTCAAAAGCTGAGGCTAAAGAGAAAGAAAAGTTTAAGTCAAAAGATAATAATTCCTTTTAGAACTTTTAGATTTGGCATGATTTTGTTTAGTCTTTAGTGAAGAAAACATATCTTTTCTTTCTAGTCTAAAAGTGGGCTTCTTGTCTAAAAATCCTAAGTGATTCGTGATTAAATCAAGATTTAATTGTACCAATTTCCAAATAATTAAAACTAACAATCTAAATCACCAAGTACGTACGAAAGTGATTTAGATTGTTGTTTCAGAAACAATAAATAAACACAAATGATTTTTACGTGAAAAAAAATCAATTAGAGCACCTCCAATTGTGATTAAAAAACCACGGGCGAAACACCACAAATCAATCCACTATAAAGGAAAGAAAGAATACAAAATATCCAAACAAATTACCCAAACTCTGTCAATTTGTCTTCAACGATTTGTATATCTTCCACCGCAACCTTCATCTCAGAATTGATTAGATTGATGTTGATTCCACAACATCCACGTCGACTCAACGACCGCGCACAACTTCAAACACCTTCGAACACTCCAATCTTGAATCTCCGGATTCCACCGAAGAAGAACACTCTTGAAGATGATCACTCAAACAACCCTTTGATGTGAATTACTAAACCATGTGAGTTTAATACTCAAGCAAACATCAAAGGAAAACTAGTAAAATAGCCCCAAAAGAAAACCCTAGAGCCACCAAAACAAATCTAAAAGCATTAAACCTAAAAACGGACTTAAGCACATATATATAGAAAACAGGGGCCGCGTACCCCGCTCGAGCACAAGACTTGCCGCTCGAGTGGAGTCACTAAAACGCGTGTAATAAAACAGAACTACGCTCGAGCGCTGGAACTCACGTTCGAGCGCAAAAACACGCCTCCCAGTAATTTTTCAGACAAGCCAAACTACTGAGAAGGTCCAAACTCCGCTCGAGCGCATCTTTGCCCGCTCAAGTGGAACAAGCAAAAACCAAGGAAAAATTACAACTCTATTAAACTAAGTTTGTTCACGGAATTGGCAACAAGTAGGAACCTAACAATCTCCCCCTTTGTCAATTCCCGAACAAAACTTTTCTAACAATTTTTTCCTAGCAAACACACGCACTAGACACACTAAAAAACACAAACACAAGATCCGGCCTATCAGACACAAAACAAAATCCACAAAACCACAAAAGCCCAATTTGACTGAGAAACATTTGACCAATGTAGAACCATTCACCTGTGAAACAACGATCAACATACCACAAAAACCAAAACTGTGGAACTCAATAAGATAATAAAAAGCAACCAATGTATAGGAGATATGAAAACTCAAAAATCCAACTGTAGCAGTTCTAAACCAAATGAAACAAGTAGCAGTTCTAAACCAAATGAAACAATGTATCCAAAACTTCTTCCCTTTTTTGTCCGGGAGACAAATAGGAACAAAAAGCAAAACTACCCAAGAAAGATCACAATCAAGGATCAATCGGTGGGGGATGAGGTGGCTGCAACTGAAGCAAAGAAATAATCTGATCCAGCTGTAGAGTGGTCTATGCAGCGGACTGCTCAATATGGCCAAGCCGACCATCGAAAGCATCCAGACGAGCATCCGTGTGAACCAACCGCTAAGTGATGGACTACTCAAAGCGGCGAAACTGGTCACGCATAGCCCAGGGAGGGACAACTGGCTCCTCTGCGCCTGCTGTGGCAGCATCAAGCTCAGCCTCCTCTGCCATAAGATCATCATCACTTGTAGAAGAAAGACCTGCCCTAGATGACTCCCCCTTAACATGCGCACAACTTTGAGACACGGTTTTCTTAGCGAAGGGTTTAATGGGAGTGGCATACTCATCATCCTCATAAACTAGGACCTCAAGTCTAGACAGAAGACGGTTGATCAGACAACCATAGGGCAACCCTAACTGTTCGTTCCCAATAACCACAATCATTTTGCGAAGGATAAGGGTGGCAAGGTTAATGGGTAATTGGTGATCAATGCAATATAAGGCATAACCTTGCTCTTGGTTAATTTCAAAGCTATGAGTGGTGATAATGAGATTGGCGCACACTATGAGATTGAGCAACCTAAACTTAGGAAAGAGCTCATTCTGTTTGATGAGAGCCCCTTGAATCTAGGTGCGAGGTGTACCACACAATACAGTGACCACCTCGTTGAAGTCACAATCAGGACGAACAAAGAAAAGATACCTAGAATGAAGAACTGGACCAATGCCGAGGAGAGAGTGGATAAGGTCCTGGTCAACAAAAATTTCTTTAGACCGAACCCAAGTTTTAAAAGACAGCCCTATGTCATCAACACCTTCGATGTTGCAATAAAATTCCCTCACCCAATCTAAGTTTTGACACACGGAAAAAGAAAGGACTAGGTCACCTCCTAGGGGCTGAAACAAGACCTAATCGAGATAGACTCAAAGGTGTTTGGATGCACATTACGCTCAAGATGAACTGTTCGGGATAGGAAGGCTTCCCTATAGTTTTTGGCTTTGAAAACAGAAGGAAACTTATCAGAGTTAAATTGTGGGCGGGTAGCGGTGGACTTCTGGCGTTTAGAGGTTGACATGGCTAAACCAACCACACCCAAACCAACAACAATCCCCCCCCCCAAAAAAAAAAAACAAACAAACAAACAAACAAACCAAAAAACCACAATAAGAACAGAAAACCATTAGTGACATAATTCAATTAGACAAAATGCAATACCTATCAGAGCATAATTCATGAGGAAGGAAAAATAATCACAATAACTTAGTAACAGCAAATGAGCACACAATTGGCAGAAAAAACTTGACAAAAAGACAAGTATGTGAACAAGCTTATCATGGATCAAAAACATGCCCAACCTCACAAAAATAATCACAATAACTCAGTAACAGCAAATGAGCACACAATTGGCAGAAAAAACTTGACAAAGAGACAAGTATGTAAACAAGCTTATCATGGATCAAAAACATGCCCAACCTCACCAATATAGCATAGAATGACATTGCCAAGTTAAAAAACCTACTGTGTAAACATGGAAACAAGTGAACAAACCACAGACGAAGCACACAAAACAAATCAAAGCACAAAGAAACAAACAAACCCTAACACAAACCGAGAGAGAGAGAGAGAGAGAGCAAAGGAAATAACAAAAAAAAATGGGGTAAGAAACTTACCAGAGATGAATTAGATGAGGAAAAAAAAGAGGGATGACCAAATCAAAGCCCAAGTGAGTCGCAAGCGAAGCCCTAGGGGAGAGAGAGACAATCGCAAAAAGAGGGAAAAAACTGAGTCTGAAACGACGGGTGACAGATTATATACTAAGGCTTACCGCTCAAGCGTAAGACACACCGCTCGAGCGGACTCACTTATGCGCGTCTCTCCGCTCGAGCGTGAGAAAAGGACGCTCGAGCGTAAAAAACCTACTCTCAGAATCTCGCGCACTCTGCAAAAGTACTAGATGAAGTAAAAACGCGCTCGAGCGCTAAATTGTCCGCTCGAGCGAAGAAGAAAAATCAGCAAAGCCAAAAAAACACCCTTCTGAGCAAAAATAATCAGCTCACACTACCAAGTGGGACCTGAAACAAAAGAAAGTGAGCACAATAGCAAGTATGTGACACTAAGATGAGATAATCCACAAAACATGAAGCCCGCAAACTCGCAATTTTGACAACATGAAACATAATAACATGAGCAAGTCAGATAAAAATTGATCAATGAGCATAAGCTACATGGGAATGCACAACCCAAAAACAAACATGAGAGCTCACATAATGAATGTGTGTGTGTGCAATCCTTGAGAGGCCACAGAGCTAGAGTTAATCCTCATAGTGATCGGATGGCTGAACCTCCGGCAAGAGTAACTAAACATCACTGAGAAAAGTCAAACCACTAGAAATCAAGGGGTATTTGTTGAGTAAAAGCGGAGGCTCCTTCTCAATCAACAAGTCTTTTTTTTTAAAAAAAAAAAAACTTTTCTTGCTTGTGAGCACTCACTGGTGGCATGCATGCTCAAGAGTATGGAAACCAAACCAAATGAGGATGAAATCAATAAGGATGGCCTGGTTGGTGCCTCTAAAGTAGCCTTTTCCTAATGCCCGGACTTCAATGAATTGAGGGAGGAACCGTGGAAGTGAAAAATGATGGTAGATGGTTAAGAGACTCAACATCACCCATGATATGCCAGTATAAGTCAATTCCTCTGAAAATGTATAAGCGACACTGTTAAAGGTCTATAGAGAACTTTAATCACTTGTGTGGAAACTCCTGCAACAGCTTATCTCAAGAATGTATACAGAATGAGATCATGAAGTCAATGAGCATGGGCATTCAGAATTAGCTATGAACAAAGAAAAATGAAATCTTGCAAGCAGCATGAGAGGTGTTCATATGAGTCTAAATGCAGAGATGACAAAATCAATGACAATGAGATTATAGTATCCAAGTACACATAAAGCTGATCACTCTCACCCACTCAAGTAACAGGTCACACCCTAGTGACTAAGCACAACACCCAAGGTCTTTCTAAGGAACTCAAACCTAAGAAGATCAAGGGGTTTTGTAAAAATACCAGCCTTTTGATGCTCAGTGGATATGTGTTCAAGAACGACGAGGCCCTCTTCCACTAACTCTCGAATAAAATGATGACGAATGTCAATGTGTTTGGTGCGAGAGTGTTGGACTGGATTTTTAGAAATATTAATGGCACTAGTATTATCACAGAAGAGGGTAAGAGTGTTCTGGTCTATACCATAATCATGAAACATTTGCTTCATCTACAACATTTGGGCACAACAACTCCCTACAGCAAGGTACTTAGCTTCAGCGGTCGAAAGAGAGATGGCATTTTTCTTTTTGCTATGCTAGGCAACCAAATTATTCCCAACGTAAAAACAACCTCCAGATGTGCTCTTACGATCATCAGCACACCCTGCCTAGTCGGCATCGGAAAAACCAGTGATTTTAGCTGTAGTGTCGGTCGAGAACCAAATCCCATAACCCAATGTCCCATTAACATACTTAATGATGTGTTTGACTACAAGAAGATGAGACTCTTTAGGACTGGCTTGGTAACAGGCCCAAACACCTACACTAAATGCAATGTCAGGACGACTAGTTGTGAGTTACAAGAGACTCCCTATCATACTCCTATAAAGGGTAGGATCAACATCAGTACCAGATGAATCTTTGGAAAGGTGAAGACTAGTGCTCATGGGAGTACGAGCATGTTTGGCCTACTCTAGACCGAACTTTGACACAAGGTTTTTGACATACTTAGTCTGAGAAACAAACATACCCCGAAGGAGACTGTTTAATTTGAAGACCTAAGAAATAAGACAACTCTTCCATCATACTCATCTCAAACTCATGTGTCATGCAATCCAAAAAATATTTCACAAGATGATCAACAGTGGATCCAAAAACAATATCATCGACATAAATCTGAGCAACAAGTATATGAGACTTAGTATGTTTCACAAATAAAGTCTTGGCCACACTATCCCTTTGAAAGTCATTATCAAGAAGAAATGCAGTAAGTCTATCATACGAAGCCCGAGAGGCTTGTTTCAACCCATACAAAGCCTTGTCTAACTTGTAGACATGGTTTGGACATTTTGGGTCCTCAAACCCTGTTGGTTGCTCAACATAGGCCTCTTCTTTTAGGTACCCATTCAGAAAGGCACTTTTCACATCTATTTGAAACAATTTGAACCTAAGAAAGCATGTAACTCCAAGTAAAATATGAATAGATTCGAAACGTGCAACTGGGGCAAACATCTCATCATAATCAACACCATCTACTTGAGTATAGCCTTGAGCAACCAATCTAGCTTTATTTCTAACCACAGTACCATTCTCATCAGATTTATTTTTAAAGATCCACTTGGTACCTATCACATTCATGTCTTTGGGAACAAGACTCCAAACTTTGTTACATTCAACTTGACCTAACTCTTTATGCATAACATTGACCCAACTATCATCTAGTAAGGCCTCTTTTATATTCTTAGGTTCAATTAAGGAAACATAACACATATGAGATACCTCTTCCTGAATTTGTCTTCGGGTTTTCATTCGATCTAAGACACTTCCAATCACTTGTTGAGTCGGATGATTCAATTTCACCCTTGCTGATGGTTTGAATTCTGGACTTGTAGTGACATGAGCATCAGAAGTGGTGTCTCTTTGTGCACTCTTTGGACTCAGACTTAGCTTAGAAATTGATGTTGGCTCATCTTCTTGAGCTTGGTCTTCTGTTTCTCCTTGACTTTGTGGTTTAGTGTCCAGGATTGGAGACTCATCATTTTCTTCCTCATTTAATGCTGAAGTAGGAGAACCTGTGTCATCTATAACCACATTGATCGATTCCATTAAAGACAAAGTACACAGGTTATAGACACAAAAGCTTTACTAGAGGTTGAATACCCTAGAAAAATACCTTCATCACTTCGGAAGTCAAATTTGCCCAAGGGCTCTCTATCTTTGAAAATATAACATTTACTCCCAAAAGATTTGAAGTATTTTATATTAGGTTTCAATCCCTTCCATAATTCATATGGAGTTTGTAAAGTGTCGGGCCTTACATACACACGATTTACAACATAAACAGCGGTATTTAAGGCTTCAGCCCAAAACCTTGAAGGAACTTTCTTACTAAAGAGCATAACCCTAGCCATCTCTTGAACTGCCCCGTTCTTCCTCTCAACAACTCCATTTTGTTGTGGAGTAATCGGTGTAGAAAATTCATGCTTAATTCCATGCATATCACAAAAATCCGAAAATGAACTATTTTCAAACTCGCGACCATAATCAGTTCGGATTCTTATGATACGCCCAATAGAAACACCCTATTCATTTTGGATTTTAAGAACTAAGTCCTGGAAAGCATCAAACGTATCAGATTTTTCTCTTAAAAAATTTACCCATGAAAACCGAGTATAATCATCAACGGTTAAAAAAATGTATCTTTTACCTCCAATGCTTTCAGTATGAGTGGATCCCATAAGATCCATATGAACCAATTCAAGAGGACGTTTGGTTGTGAAACTGTTTACCTTTTTATGAATAGCACAAGTTTGCTTCCCAAGTTGACACGGACCACACACATGGTTCACATTCTTACCCATTTTGGGTACTCCTCTCACAAGCTCTTTACTGGCAATCTTAGTTAGGTCTTTGAAATTCATGTGACCTAATCTTTGATGCCACAGGTCAATATTACTTATAACAGCCGAGTGACAAGTAAGATCATTAGTGGTAACAAGCCCATAGCAATTATCAAATGTTCTATGCATGACAGTATTTCTTTTTTTATCCAAAATTTCACATTTATTTTTTGAAAATAATACTTCATGATGGGAATCACACATTTGACTAATGCTCAACAGATTAGCTTTAAGGTCGTCAACAAGCAAAACATTTTCAAGTTTAGGAAGACCAGCAACACTTATAGAGCCCTTACCAATGACTTTAGAAGTGCCACCATCTCCAAAGGTAACAATTCCTCCTTCATATTTATCAAGAGATGTGAAGTAAGATTTGTCACCAGACATGTGACGAGAGCACCCACTATCAAGATATTACATGTGTGAGTCATGTGCTTTCAGTGCAATATAAACAACGAAACACGTTAAGTCGCTCTTTCTAACCCATATCTTTTTGGTCTTAGTGGAAGCAGGACTGGCAGTCTTGGTAGACATCTTAGCGTTGTGAACACCCTCATGAATCTTAGTGTTCCGCCTAGACATGTAAGGTTGTCTCCTAACCCAAGGAGTATTAGAATTTCTACCTTTTTTAGACACTTTACCCAACAACTCAAAATAATAAGGATGAATGTGGTCATACCTCCCACAATGATGACAAACAAACACAGGTTTTACCTCTAGTTTGTCAATCTTACTCCCTTTGGGTTGATGAAGAGAAGTATCACCCTTGAGCTTTCCCTTTGCTTGAGTCTTCAGGTCATGTGATGTAGAGGTCTATCCATTTTGAAGTGTTGTAGCAGTATAGCCTATCCCACTTTCATCACCACTCATTTGTTGAGACCCGATGATGCCTTCAAGTGTCTTTGACCCTTTATTCCACATATCTATTGTGGCTCTAGCAACTTTGAGTTCTTTCTCTTTCTGACCAATCAACTCTTCTAACGTGGCTTGTGACATCTCAAGGATTTCAATCTTCTCTTCAAATGTAGCATAGATGCTTAGAAGTTCATTCCTTTCGGTTTCACAAGCTAGAAGCTTTCTGCAGAGGTCTTGCCTGTCATTTGAGATCTTAATGACATCCCTTTTTGCAACTTCAATCTCTCCCTTTAGCTTGACGTTCTCGCTTTCACATGCTTTAAGCTTGAGAGTGAGTTTGTCATTGATTTTGGACAAATTCAGAGATTCATCGTAAAGCTTTTCAAAAGCTTGTTGTAAGTCATCACCACCAATCTCATCATTGTCTTCCAAGGTTTCATCTTCTTTTTGCTCCTCTTTCTCTTGGACCTCATCCAGTCGAGCAACTAAGGCATGAAAATTGATAGATGGTGGTGAAGATGACTCTCCTCTTTTATGAAATTGACATAGAATGTCCCATGCATCTTTGACCTTTGTGCAGTGAGCAATCCATTGCTGTTCTTCGTTAGAAATTGCTTCATGAATGGTAGTCAGAACTCTTTGATTACTCGGATTATCAACTCTTTCAACATCCTCTTCAATGGCTTGCCAGCCCTCAGGGTCGTAAGCTCTCAGAAACATCCTCATTCTGATCTTCCCGAACAAGTAATTACTCCCATCAAAGGTAGGAGCATGGTGCAGATTCTGACCACGAGCAAATTCCACTGGCTTTGGAGGAGGTTGAGTGACAGTAGACCAGAATGCCATGTAAGTACTATCTCCATCTTCACCGGATTCAGTTTCTTCAGGTTCTTGCTCTGACCCACTTTTATCATCCCAAGTCACTGTATAGAATTTCTTCCGGTTCTTTTTCAATGGACATTCAAGAGCAATATATCCAAACCCTTGACATTCGTAACATTTGACACCTTGCCCCTTCACAGCCTTCTTTTCAGTTTTTGGAGCAATTTTTGGTGGAAAAGTTTTGGATTTTTCATTACTCTTATCTTTTGAAATAAGGTCCTTCAAATTAGGCTTCTTTTTCTTTAAAATTTGTTTGAACTGTTTAGTAAACATAGCCGTCATTTCAGACTCTAGATCAAACTCAATCTCAGGAGTCTTTGCAATCTCATGAGCACTAGTAAAAGCCACACTATCTTTTTGTTTTTTCTTAAAAATCTGGTAGGCTTCATAAGTCTGCAAGTTTCCGACCAACTGATCAAGCTTGAGGGTATCAACATTCTGAGCCCCCTCAATAGCTATAACTTTTGATTGGAACCTCTCGGGTAAAGACCTCAAAATCTTTCCAACAATCTTAGCTTTAGGGATTTTTTCATTGAGTGTAAAACACGAATTTACGATGTCACTAAGTTTAACATAAAAATCATCAAACGTCTCATCATCATGCATAAAAAGAGTTTCAAAAGAAGATGTGAGACGTTGAAGTTTTGACCTTTTAACAAAATTAACACCCTCATGAATTGTTTCAAGAATGTCCCAAGCCTCTTTTACTACCTCACACGTGCAAATACGACGAAATTCTTTAGGTGTGACGAAGCAAAAGAGGGAATTAAGAGCCTTACTGTTCCAACTCGAGTTTTAATAGTCGAATGCGTCCCATTTATCAAGAAGTTTGGGAATATCAACACCATCAATGGTGACAATAGGTTCATTCCACCCATAGATCACACAGTGCCAAACTTTCTCATCAATAGATTTTAAAAACACTCTCATACGAGCTTTCCAATAAGAATGGTTTGTATCATCAAGTAATGGAGGACTATGGGTCGAGTTACTGTAGACACCCCATTTTTGACCGACCTTAAGACTCAGACGTCACCGATTGAGCGCTCGGTGATGTTGCATATTGTGCTCATTCAGAAGTCTCAGAGTCGCGGCCATGCGCCCTGCCTCCGGACTTCCGAACTCTCTTCTGTGCCTTGCCTCGGTTTGCGAACCGAACTCGATTTTCTCTGTTTTCTTTCCTGAGGGGAGGGAGAGGTCCTGTAGACCATCTCTCAGTGGCCGTGGGCTACATTTTGTGGCCGTAGGCCATTTTGCCCATTTCGGAGCCCGGTTCCCGGTTTTCGGAGCCGTCAGGCCGTGTGCCTCGGTTCGGGACCACCCAACCATCTCCGATTCCTCCGGTTTTTGGCATGCATCTCATTTACTCCCTTTCGAGGGACACTGGGGTCTTAGATACCCACTTCGTGGCCGAATGCCACTTTCGGTGCTTAACGGCCTATTTTCGGGACCCCGAACTGCGCGTTTTGGCCCCCGAGCATTCGTTTTGCATCGGTTTTCGTTCATTTTTGGCAGGTACCTCTGTTTTATCACCAGGAAGATCACTGGAGGGTGGGAGGCTAGCAATTGTCTCAGCAAGCAGTTATGCTCTTCCGACGCCTCCCGGCGCCCGTTTTTCTCACTTCCGGGCTAATGTTGAACACCCTAGGGCCATTTTCTTCAAGCCAAAACCACATATTTGTGATGTACACACATGGGAGGACCCTAAAAACACATGGCCGGCCAGTAACTCTCATTGAACCTTTTGAACCCCTCTTTGAATTGGCCTATTCTCTCTCCTGTTTCAGAGTTGTCAAATTTGAACCATAGGGTCTTGTTCAGCACACATGGGAGGCCACCAATGTGTGGTGGCCGGCCAGCAATTCTTTGTTTCATTTTTACCCCTTGGCCGGCCGGCCATGGGGGGTGGCCAGCCGGCCACCTGCAGCAAAAATACCTGGCCGGCCATGCTCCTTGGGATGTGTTCTTCACAGCTGTATAGCTGTTTCCCCCAGAAAATATCTGTATCCGGGGGATATTTTGGAGGGGAAAGCTTGGGTGCATTTCCCTCCACCTTTACACCCCTCCTTTTGTCCATATAAGGAGCCTCCAACACTCTCTCAAGGGTTAGAAAAATTGCCTTCAAGCATACATACACCTATCCCTCTCTATCTCTCTAAAACTCTCAAGTTTAGTGCCATTTCTTCATCATCATCAAGCATCACCATCACCACTCCATTTCCAGCAGCAAGGAGGGGTTCTTGAGAGGCTTAGAAGCAACATTCTTCAAGCAAAAGGCAGCCAAGAAGTTGTCTACAAGGGTAAGTCTCAAACTCCCTCTTTTACACCACTTTCTTGCCTCTTTTCTTAAGCCTATTTGCTTATTGTTTTGGGCTCCGACTAGAACTAAAAGGGGCCTTGTTTTGAGCTATTCTTCATGTTTTCTCAAGGGCTCAACCCTGTTTGAGCCCTCCATCTTGCACTTGTTTCAATATCCTCTTATATGCCATTATTTTGCATTGAATATTTGGCCTATGTGTGATCTGAATTGGAGCATCTCATGAACTGATATTGTACTTATTTTGAGGCCCTCTTCAACATTGAAGAAGGGCTCAACCTTGTTTTCATGCTCCATATGCCACTTTCTTTGAATCCATGTTTTACCCTTATTTTTGCATGCTTTTTCTAGCCTATGAGTGATCTGTTTTCGAGCATAATGTAAACTGTGAGTGAGCCTATTTTGAGTCTCTCTTCAATATTGAAGAAGGGCTCAACCCTGTTTGGCCTCTCTATCATGCACTTGCTTCACATTTCCTCCAATTTACCGTAAATTTGCATGATTTGTTTGACCTACATGCAGTCTGTTTTGGAGCATGTCATGAACTGTGAATAAGCTTATTTTGTGTCCCTCTAAAATATTGTAGAAGGGATCAACCTTTTTGGGGTCTCCATGTTATACTTGTCTCTATACCCCTCTTTGACCCCCATTCTTGCATGCTTTTTTAAGCTTATCTAACTTCTGTTTTCGGCCATCATCAGAACTGGAAAGAGGCATATTTTGATCTTCTTGACATATTTCATTAAGGGTCTTTTCTGGTTTGATGAATGTTTGGGGTACCTCATGTTATAGCCTTGTGTATCCTAGTTCTTGCATGACATTTTTAGCAAGTTTGCATACTGAGTTGGGGGATGTCATCTACTGTAAATGTGCATATTTTTAGTCCCTCATCAGTGTTGTAGAAGGGTATTTTTCAGTTTGAGCATCGCATACATCACTTGTTTCAATACCCCTCTCTTGGCCCCCATTTTTGCATGCCATTGTTGTCCTATCTATGCTCACTATTTCGCCATGTTTTGTACTGTAAAAAATGATATTTTGGGGCTGCCTTGCTACTGTTTTGCATGTCATGTACCAATTATGCATGTTTTGTATGGCTATAGGCCATTTCGGGCGCCTAATATCGCATTTCGGGACCATTCCGTGCATTTGGTGTCATTTCCCCACCTTTCGGGACTGTTTTGCATCATTTGTGAGTGCTGAAATTCCATTTGCATGTTTGCATATCATTCTCCATGTCATTTCATGCCTTTATATAATCGCCTCGGTTCGCGTGCCTATGTGCACGCATTTCGAGGCACTTCATTTTTTTTATCCGACGGCCTCTTATGTGAGTGTGGCTGAGGCTCTCTCATGTTGGTGTAAGTCCATTTTGCATTCTGTATGTCATTTTAGTCTCATCGCATTGCGTATATCATCGCCTCGGTTCGCGCGCCCGTGTGCACGCATTTCGAGGCACTTCTTTTTTTTTATCCGACGGCCTCCCGTGTGAGTGTGGCTGAGGCTCTCTCATGTTGGTGTAAGCCCATTTTGCATTATGTATCTCATTTTAGTCTCATTGCATTCCGTATGCCATTTTCTCGGTTTGCGTGCCCGTGGGCACGCATTTCGAGACATCTCATTTTAGTCTCATTGCATATCATTTCTATGCCATTTTCTCGGTTTGCGTGCCCGTGGGCACGCATTTCAAGACATCTCATTTTAGTCTCATTGCATATCATTTCCATGCCATTTCATGCCTTACGGCCATCGCCTCGGTTTGCGCGCTCGTGTGCACGCATTTCGAGGCGCTCCATTTTCATCCACCGGCCTCTTATGTGAGTGTGGCTGAGGTCCACTCGTGTTAGTGTAAGTCCAATCGGCATTGCGTATGCCATTTCATGCCTTAAGATCATCGCCTCGGCTTGCGTGCCCGTGGGCACGCATTTCGAGGCATATCATTTTCATAGCATTGTGCATGCTAGGATTGTATTTTAGTTGCATTCATGCATATCATGCATATTGCATCGTGTTCGGGATAGGAGTTAGTCCGGGCACAGGAAACGAGGCACGTTTCGTACTCCAAGTGACGGAACGGGTCTCAATTCCCAAGTCACCGACACTCCGGATCACCCATGATGGAGTTAGGTTTTGTTGTAGCATTCATCCGCATTCATCCTATATCGAGTTGTGCAATCCGACTCCTCGGCCATCATGCATCGAGATGCGTGATTGGTGGCACGAGGATCGAGGCATGCATATATTTGTGAAATACATTGCTATGCCCTTTTCCTGCTCTCTGTTACAGCAAAATAGAGAATCAGCAACTTTTCGGAGTCTGGCACGCATTCCGAGGAACATTGCAAACAGAGGCTAATTGGGGCATCCCAGTGGATTTCCGTGCAAAGCAGCCCAGCATAGATCATTCAGCGGAAGTGAGGCACCCCCTGGCTTGCATGCCAGTTTACAGTTTTTCTTAGTTAATTTGTTAATTAATTAGGAATCTGTATATTTCGGACTGTATTATTCTTTCATTTCGGACTGTATTATTTATTCGGACCCTCTGCGCGAGGGCATAATTGTAATAAGTGTGGGTGAGTGTGATGTATGTCTTCCAACCCCACGTCTTTCTTTCTCCCTTTTATTTACCTGCTTACGATGGTTAGATATAGGGCATATTTCAATTAGCATACAGTATGACAGCATGTTTGCATCATTCATCTGTTTTGCACGCACCGGGCTCGGCGCATCATACAAACTGCATTTGTATTTCAATTCAAATTGAATACATGTTAGTCGTAGCATTCCACATCCCATGTTTAGGACAGCCGAGCCTGCTATAGTTTGCATTCTGCATGTGTTGCATTAGGCATTTCTGTATACTTAGGAACCATGCATGGATTTCTAACGAGGTTTTGTTTTGGCTTGGAGTACTCGGTGAGTTTTATGCTTTAGCATCCTTGCATGCGTGTGAGTGTTGCCATGATAGCATGCTTGCCATGAGGCTAACTGCTTATATGATATAACTGCCTTGAATGCCTGTGGGTGGAGGTTGTGTTACTTGGATTGGGATAATTCATCAAATGTTTGTTTTAAGCCCACTAGATAGTGGCAAAATCATGTTTTCTAAGCCCACCTGAGGATGGCAAATCCACGTCTTAGCCTACCTGCGGGTAGCACCATCAAATCATTTTCAAACAAACAAACATGAAATGTTTTGTTCCAATTCAGGCGGCCCAGTCTATACTTGTTTGCTGCGAGCATCACATAGTAACCTAGGCTAATAACCGGTATAAGAACTCACATTGTTTTCAAAATAAGATATCACGGTTAGTAGAGGCCGGTCTTTGACCGGGCGAGCGGGGGTGCTCACGAAGTGACCTTCCCCAATCGTACCCAAGTTCCCGAGCCGAGGCAACTTTGGTGATGACGGACACGTGGCCTTTGGCAACGAGTCAGGGTTTCCTAAATTTCTCATTTAAAAAATATTTAGGTGGCGACTCTGTATCTGGCAAAGCATTCCATGTTTGGCACTTCTTTCAAAAATCTGTTTTTCAAAACGATTTGCCGGATTTGGACTCTTTGGTTCAAGATTAAGAACCGTGACACAAATCGAGTCCGAGCTGTAGCGAGGTCCCCCGCGGACTTGTTTACAGTTACCTTCGCGAATTGAATCCATATCACCAATCACACAAAATCACACTCTTATAGTTTTGATAAAAACAAAGAGTGACCATCTCTAATACCAATTGAAAAACCTAAGTGATTCGTGATTATATCAATATTTAATTGTACCAATTTCCAAATAATTAAAACTAACAATCTAAATCATCAAGCACGTACGAAAATGATTTAAATTGTTGTTTCATAAACAATAAATAGACACAAACGATTTTTACATAGAAAAAATCACTATTGGAGCACCTCCAATTGTGATTAAAAAATCACAGGCGAAATGCCACAAATCAATCCACTATGAAGGAAAGAAAGAATACAAAATACCTAAACAAATTACCCAAACTCTGTCAATTTGTCTTCAGCGATTGTATATCTTCCACCGCAACTTTCATCTCAGAATTGATTAGATTGATGTTGATTCCACAACATCCACATCGACTCAACGACCGCGCACAACTTCGAACACCTTCGAACACTCCAATCTTGAATCTCCGGATTCCACCGAAGAAGAACACTCTTGAAGATGATCACTCAAACAACCCTTTGATGTGAATTACCAAACCATGTGAGTTTAATACTCAAGCAAACATCAAAGGAAAACTAGCAAAACAGTCCCAAAAGAAAACCCTAGAACCCCAAAACATATCTAAAAGCATTAAACCTAAAAACGGACTTAAACACATATATATATATATATATATAGAAAACAGGGGCCGCGTACCCCGCTCGAGCGCAGGACTTGCTGCTCAAGCGGAGTCACTAAAATGCTTGCGATAAAACAAAACTACGCTCAAGCGCTAGAACTCACACTCGAGCGCAAAAACACGTCTTCCAGCAGTTTTACAGACAAGCCAAACTACTGAGAAGGTCCAAACTCCACTCGAGCGCATCTTTGCCTGCTTGAGCAGGACAAGAAAAAACCAAGGAAAAATTACAACTCTATTAAACTAAGGGCTAGTTTGGCATGTACTAAATAAGTTAAAAAGTCAAAAAGTCACTATCTTATTTAAGTCACATCATCTTATTTAAATCACATCACCTCTCTAACACATCACATCAAACCCAACCCAAACCCACCAATAAGTCAAAAAGTGTACTTTTTTAGGACATCCCAAACCAACCTTAAGTTTGTTCACGGAATTGACAACAAGTAGGGACCTAACATTGTCTACGGAATGATGTGACATCACATGGAGATGGCCGAAATTGTGGAAATTGTGGAAGAAAGTGAATGACCAAAAAGTCTTCAACAGATGGCGACTATACATGCACGCTTATTCGCGCATGTGATAATACACATCGCAACCGCGACTGTGGTACTCCGAAAATTCAGTTCTCAGAGGTTTTATCTGTATCCCGCGAAGGAGTCTCGGTCCTACAAGAGATATGGTCGCACCTACGACCTAAAAGACCACAGTCGCAAGGTACTGTTGGCCAGGCCTATTTAAATTAAACTCAGCTAAAATGTTTGGTATCTCTCTCGAATAGTTTTCTAAGTGCTCTCTTCGAAACTCTTCTGAATATTTCCCTATCTTGTAAGCATACATTTTTGTAGAGAGATTTTGAGCGATTTATTTTTGTAAGAGAGAATTTGTTTTTGAGAGTGAACTTTGTAGTGAGGTTTATTTGTAATGCTCTCAACTACTTGATGATTCATTAGTCCATAGGAGCTTCAAGATCATCATCAAGCTTTGTAAGTTTGTCACACCTTTCCAAAAGTGAACCTTCTTGGTGGATTCTGAGATTGTAGGCTTCGGTGGATTCCAGAATCATTGGCATCGTGTGATTCAACAAACCTTCTTGATGGATTCCAAGATTATAGATTTCGGTGGATTCTGAAATCATTGACGTCGTGGCAATTCGACAACTGTGGGAGATATCCAATGGAGATTACGGAGGTATCTATAGAGTGAGCAAAGACGTGTGCTGGTAAATGGACTCGTGTTGCTTGGATTGGCCTTTGTAAGAGATTTCTTATACTACCTTTCTTGCATAGTGAATTATTCGTCTAGCCGAGAGCCCGTGATTTTTTATCACAAGTTGGATTCAATTGTGATTTTTCACGTAAAAATAATTTTATGTCGTGGATTAATTTTCTCTTTCTCTCTCTCTCTCTCATTTACATTGATCATGATTGTTTTAATTTTTAATTTGGATAGCATATATCGATAATCACATTAAACGGGACGCGTCTAGATTTTCCAATAGAGTTTTCCGCACTAAATCTAGATTTTTCAATAAATAACGGGGCCAAACTGTGAAGTACAATTCACCTATTTAAAGAATTAGGACTAAACCGTGTATTGAGAAAACCAAACTAAATTGCACAGTTTAGTCTAAGTCGAATTAGTTTGCGATTTTTTCAATTTCTCTTTCAGCCCTACGTATAGGAATCACAAGTAGACAATTTTAATGAGTGATTCACTTGGTGGTAATGCTAAAACACTGATGTTTGTCAACATCTCTCCAGTTGAGTAAAACTTGAATGAAACTTGCAATTCACTAAACCCAAGTTCTTATATCTTTTGAATGGAGTTGAATTCTTCCAACTATAGCACATATTATGGGGTTCCGATGAATTTAGGCCAAATCCATTGTGATGAAAACCTTACTAAGAATGTTTATGAGAAAAAATTGTGATGTGTAAATTTGAGTAATTCTATAATACACACTCAAAAACGGATGTGTATTATATAGAAATTATGACTTTTGCGGTATTGATACTATAATGTATTATAACCAAATCAATTTCTGTCATAACTAAACAGATCATAACCAAATATTTTTGAGGCATAACCAAAAATTTCTTTGGTTATAACCAAAATTACAACCACAACATGTCATAATTGAGTCATAACTCATACCACAATGTATCATAATCAAGGATCATAACCAAACATCACTAGAGGCATAACCAAAAACTAAAAACTTCTCCAATCATAATCAAAATAACAACAGGCAATTATGGTTCAGTAGAACAGACAAAAATAATTTACACAAACACGGAGGGATGCAACTCAAAGTTGCACACTCACTGTTTGAGTTGCACCCCTCATATTTTGTTAACTTTTTTTGGTCCTACACATTGAATTGTAATTCTCCCAAATAATAATCACAAATGATATATCTAGAGAGAGAATAAACTTTAAAAAGGATTAGTCTCAATGTGTGTGTCCCAACTCATGGATTAGGTTTTTTTTTTTTTTTTTGAAGTACTCAAATTTCCTGTCCACGTAGGATTAGTACCTTTGATGGTTTAATTAATTAATTAATTTTTTTAAATTTTTTGTCGGTATTAATTATTAGGATTAGTTGAATTACTTCCAACCTCTCCCTGTCAATCTCGTAATATGACTCTCATCCTAATGTCACAACCCACACTTGACTCAATGTTGATTTGCCAACTCACTAGTCTGGTTCACAATTAGAGTTTTCGTCCAATTATATATCACCCATTGCATTTTTATTGTTTTATTATTATTCTTATTTAATATTACTAAAATAAACAACACGATATTATTTATCTTCATTATTTTCTCAATGATTATGTTTAAATAAGGAATCAACAATGAATATTTGCTTAGTAGATGATAACGACACGCTAACTATATATAAATAATTTTTTATGAGCCCATAAGGAATCAATTATAAATATTCTCTTAGCAGATGAAACAAAAACATTGACTAAATGGACAGAACAACCAGTCTAGTTGTCCATATAGAGGTTCAAGATTCGAATTGATAGAGCAATTAGGAACCTTTTCTTGTAATTTAACTAACTCACCCCTATCATCCTATCGTTTGGACAAATTTAACTTGTCAACCTATTAATATCCTATTATGCGGGAAAAAAAAATACATATGTAAATTTTCATGAGCCCATTTTGCATTTTTTTTATTCTTTCAGTTTTATAATATTTCCATCTCATAAGCATCTAGGCTAGGAAAAAAATACAAAGTCAATGACATATTTACCCTTCATCAATCCTTTAATTGTGCCATCATAAACAGTTTCAAATTTGTCTTGTTACTACTGATTTTGAGAGAGATCAAATTCTCACTTTGCAGCATACATACATACATATATATATATATATATAAGTATTGGGTAAATTACAATAAATTCCCTTTTAACTATAATTTTTTCGCATTTCACCTCTCTAATATTGAAAGGTCAACAGTTAATCCACTGCAAGTATACAAAATTGATGTAGTTAACGAAAATGTCAATTTATTATTTTACCCTTCACTGTTAAGTGATTTTACTATTCTTGTGCATCTCTACTTTAATTGTTTTATCTATTCTAATATTTTTGGTCAACCAAAAGGCCCTCACTATACATTTTCCATTTTGGATCTCCACAAACGATATTGATTGATTTATAGAAGTCATTGGAGCAAACAAGATATTGGAGAGTTTCTCTTTCTTTTTCTTTTTTTCAATTTTTCATTAGCTTTTAGAATAGGCATATGTTTGTTATAAAAATATAAAAGTACAAAAGGGTATATAAAATTCCATTTGTCATATAATATGCTAGTCACGCGTGTAAGTAGTTAACAAATTGTCAATGGACGGTTCAAGTGACAATGATACGTGAAAGGGTTGACCTGTCGGATTTTAAACTTTAGGGAGTAAAATGTAAGATTTACTATAATTTACCCCATATATAAAACAATGTGGTACCTTATTAGAAGCATCTAAATTTGATCATGGAGTCCCAAACAAAGCCTAAAAAGCTTCCAAACATAGATTTCACCAAAGAAAACTTGAAACTTGGTACAAGCACTTGGCTTGAAACAAGCAATCAAGTCAAGTGTGCCCTAGAAGAGTATGGTTGCTTTGTGGCAGTGTATGACAAGGTTTCATTAGAGCTTCACAATGAGGTTTTTAAATCATTGAAAGAGTTGTTTGATCTCCCCAAAGAGACCAAAGTCCAAAACATTAGTGATAAGCCTTTCTTTGGCTATATGGTGCAACGCCCTCGTGCTCCTCTCTACGAAAGCATGGGCATTGATGAACCAACAACTCTTCAAGGAGCTCAAACTTTCACAAGTCTTATGTGGCCTTCTGGAAATCACCATTTCTGGTATAACTTCATCTACTTTTTTTCACAAATTATTTTTTTCTTAGTATTCATAAGCAAAATATTTCAAAAGTTATCCTGAAAATGAAATGTGTGGATCAGATTTACTCTAGATGCAACACATATACCAAATGTAAATTTATACCACATTACTTCATTGTCAGGAACCCCAAGGGGTTGGCTTGGTAGTCAAGACCTGGGGCTTGGAAGTGTGATCCCTCAAAGGCCTCAAATTCGAAACCTAATAGGTGCAAACAATTTCTGAGGACCAATCTATACGGCGTTCTACCCTTTTCAAAATACATGGTTTTTTCTACTTCTAACTCATTGGAAGAGGTGTTTTCTGGTTAGAGCATCAAAATCAATACAATCTTTTTCTCTCTTCTCCATAATTCTAACACAACATCAGAGCCATAGATAGGGCCAGGGTTTTCTGCTTCACCCATGAGCTACCCTTGCCTTCCCCGCTCGCTGGACCCTCCTTTCCACTACCACCTTGTCTTTTACTCTGATGAATTCATCTCTTCTATAACTCCTATCCAAAACAAACCACTCACTAGAAATCTTGACCTACAAAATCCACAACCTATCAAATTCGTTTTTCTCACCGATCAGACCTTCGTCGTGCTCTTGCCAGAGTTTTCTCCATCTAGTTTTATCTTAATCAGAGTCAATCCATGTAATCCATGTCTATAAATTGGTCGGAATCCATCCATGACTACAAACTACTCTTTAGTCCATCCATGACTGTAAACTAGTCTTGGTCGCTCGATGGGATTGGATCTTGGCCATATATTGGCTCTTCTCATCCTAATATCGCTCTGGATCTTTATTTTGCGCTTCCATGCACTCTTATCCAGATTTTTCCCCAGATCTCTCATCTATCATTGTCACAAACTTTGCAAACTCTCCAGCTTGAGCTTTCTCAAATCACATGCCCTTGTGCTCCAGTATTAATCGCCAATGTCATATTAAATAAAATCAAAACAACCCTCCTTTTATTATTTTCTAATTGTTCTTTACAAACTCAAGTTGTCTACTTGAGTTTGAGAAAGGATGTTATCAAATAATTTTAGAATATTGTATTTCTAGCTTTTCTATATTTAAGCATTCCAACTGGGCACTAGAGAAAAAGGATGTTAATAAATAATTTCAGAATATTGTATTTCTATCTTTTCCATGTTTCCTTAAAGCATTCGAACTCGGCATGTTGAAAATAAGTCGAGCTCATGCTCAAAGCCAAACTCAATTCTAGCTTAAATAATCCAGCTTAAGCTTAGCTCGTCTAATGTTTGACAAACTGATGCAAAGTATAAGAAGCTCAAGGAAAGCTAAATTCAGAGAAGTGATGACACTTGGACATTGTCATAATTTCATAGAGAAACTAATAAAAATCTTCTATAATTATATTTCTAGTATTATTAGCTTTATTTTATTATTATTTTTATGTTTTCTAGGATTTTTAAGGTTAGGGGTATTTTGGTAATTTTATATTTGCTAACATGGGTCATATGGGTCACTCATGGGTTGTCTTGTGGGTCAAGTTATTTAATTAAGTTTTATTTATGTTTCTTATTTAGTCTTAAATTAGTTTTGAAGGTCTAAGATATTATAGTAGTTCCCTTTTTTTGTTCCTTGTAATGCTTATAATTGAGGGAGTTGATATTTTTATAAAAAGTTGAGAGAGCTTTGAAGCTTCTTTATGAGTTGTATGATGCAATCAAACCCTAGGTGTAATGCCTAAGGGATTTTAAGAGTGATTCCTAGACCTATCTTCTTCTCCTTTCTTTCTATTTTTTTCTTTTCTTTTTCTTTCTTTCTTTCTTTCTTCAATTCCTGCAGCTTGTTCACAGCACCCTAAAACAGTGTAAAATCAGCCCCAAAGCCTACTGTTGTGGCTGTCCCTAATTGTCCTGCATCACAAACTCAAGCTCGGCTTAAGTCAACTCATTTACATAAATGAAAAATTAACATGCTCATTAAGAGAAAAAATATATAAATTCTAATTCTAGATTTAATCCTAGTTCTTCTCGAGCTCGACTCAAATTACTAAATGAGCAAAAAAAATTGACTCAAACTCCTTCATTAAACAATTCACACAAGTTTTAAACAAGTCGAGCTCAAACTGTTCATGAAGCAGTTCACTCCTAAATATAGATTTAGTCTTATTTCAAATTTTGAGTACTTGTCTAAGTATTTTCTCTTGGTCTGATAAATCCTTCTAGTTCTTTTCTCATGCTTGTTCATGTTAACTAATTACCTATACCTTTTTTTTATTTTCTTTTCTTTTCTTTTTTTGGGTTCTTTTGTTGATCCTTGGTTAGTGAAACTACGCATTCATATTCAAAGCTACTATCAGAACTAGAACAAACAGTGAAGAGGATGGTATTTGAGAGCTATGGTGTAGAGAAGCACTGTGACTCTCATAGTGAATCAACCACTAACCTCCTTCGAGTCATGAAATATAGAGTGCCCAGAATGAAGGAGACTAATATTGGAGCTGATGCTCATACAGACAAGAACTTTATCACCATACTTGATCAGAATCAAGTTAATGGTTTAGAGGTTAAGACTAAGGATGGCGTGTGGATTTCTATCAATTTCCTGCCTTCATCCTTCGTTGTCATGGCTGGTGACGCATTCTTGGTAAGTCATTTGTCATTCTCTTCTCTTCTACTCCAGCTCAGTTACCTACAGAAAATATTTTTCAAAATAGTTTCCATAGAAAATGTTTTCTATGTTTGTTTGCGACTTGAAACTAATGTGCTAGGGGTTGTATTAATGGTGATGGTGGTAGTGACAGCAGTGGTGGAGTGGCAGTGGTAGTGGGGTGGTGGAGGCAGTGGTGCAATGGTAGAGGTGGTGAGGTGGTGGACAAGAATGGACCTAGAGGGGACAATCACCCCCCTATGAATTTATTTATTTTTATTTTTTTTTAACAAAAAAAAAAAAAAACCATGTTACTATTGTAGTATTAACTATAGATTTTATCTATAAATTATACGGGCTTGCCGCCCTTGATTTTTTTTTAGAAAGTTTTAAGTACCTGTCCTTTAACAAAAGAAAATTAATAATAATAATAATAATAAATTAAGTAAAATCAAGTGACTACTTCTCTATATTTGAGAAACTATTAAGAAATAGCTATGCAAACAACCAAATGCCAACGAAGAGAGTTGAACCCAAAATCTCTTTCAACCTGACCTCTAATATACCATGTTAAGTCACTAATTGTCCCAAAAGTTTAAGCTATTAGAAAACAGATCCAACAATGTATATCAAGTTATATAACAAAAACATGGGATCAAAGTATAAAATTAAAAAATTTGAACAAAATGAGAAAAGAAACTAATTTTTCATAACTACTGTTCATTAAAAATAATAGCCTCCAAAAAGCAGAAGAAACTAGAGGAAGAGTTAATAAGTTACTTAACCATATTTATTTATAAATACATTGTTTGGGTTTTAATGTCAACTCTATTACATATATTTTTAAAGACATGAAAAATTGTCAAGCACAACTCAAGATGCCTCAATCATCTTAAAGTTGTTATCATTTGTAACTCAATGCAGATAAAAGAAAATATACTTACATATATATATATATATATATATATGTTTTAATCTTATTTTCACTTTTTATGTAGGTAGAAATTGATTTTGTAGTCCATATTTTTAAATATGTATAAATATTAGTACATGTGTTCACCCCCTATGTTAAAAGCCTAGGTCCATCACTGATGGTGGAGGTGGTGGAGGCAGTTGTGAGGTGGTGATAGTATGGTGGCACTGGTAAACCTTTAATCTTTGATTTTGAATTTCCACATAGGCATGGAGCAATGGAAGAGTACACTCTCCTTCACATCGAGTCATCATGAACGGGAATGAACCCAGATACTCCCTAGCGCTATTCACATACCACAGTGGAACAATACGAGTCCCTGAAGAGCTAGTTGATGATGAACACCCATTACAGTTCAAGCCATTTGATCATCTTGGATTACTGAGTTTCTTCAATAATTTGGATGTGTCTCGGCAGTCCGAGTTCACTGCCAAAGCCTACTGTGGTGTTTGAGCTCTGATCTCAGAAACAGAAGCAATTCTGAGACACTCTATGAGAAAATATGTGTTCATTTCATGGTTAGGTTTCTACTTTCAGGTTCTGTAATGTCATATATGCTACACATATGGTTGTCACTGCTGTTTTGCTTATCAAAGCTATGTTCTATTCTCTAATTGACATATGTGTTGATTTCATGCTTAGGTTTCTACTTTCAGGTTCTTTAATGTCATATATGCTATACATATGTTGTCACTGCTGTTTTGCTTATCAAAGCTATGTTCCTATTCTCTAATGGACATGGGGGTTCTGGATGTTGATGACTGTCCCATAATCTTTACTTTTCATGATGGCAAACTAATACTTGGGCATGTTTGGTGCAACTTACTGAGACTATCTATAGGTTTTTTTTTTTTTTTAATCTATGTCAGAATTTTAGTACAGTTTCTTCTACTTAAAAGTTTAGGAGGCGAAAATAACTTAAACAAGCTTAATTTGAGTATCAAAAAGGTGAAAGAGATATGCTTTTCGCTTCTATTTTTTAATTATCAACTTTTAACTTGCAGAAAGTTGCACCAAATAGGCTCAAACTAACCTTACAAAGCAGTAACTAATTTTGAAATCATGATATAAATAAAATCCTTGCTTTATTGTTTCCGTACCCAAAAAAAATGGGTATAAACCAAGGCAAAGATGCTTATCCAGGGGAGTTGTGTTGACATCAAATACTGATACTTCTCGAATACTTGCAGCTACATATCCATTGCTTTCTAAATGTATTCGTAATTAGAAATTAGTTTTCTTTAATTTTTCATTAGTATCAAATACTTCTTGAGTGTGTTGGATGCTCTCTGAATCATCTAAACCATGACAGTTCGTAAGCATAATAAGAGCACTAACCTGTAGAGGAAAATATGCATTCAAACACCCTATTGACAAGGCTGATTTCCAAACACTCCAGCTAAAGCAAAGAAGGCAAATTGAAAGTGAAGTTGGAACATTCACAAACATGGAATGATGTCAACATAATTCATTGTCAATTATCTGAAAGATACAACACCAAGGATATGTTAGTGGCAATTGCTAAATACACTGTTCAGCCTCCGGCCTCAAGATGAACGTCGAAAATAATACCTGCAGAATATGACAGTAATAAAATTAAGATTATGTTACATATGGTTGTATATACAATAGCGGGAGAGCTTTTGAGAGAGACGTACACAAAAATCTTTATGCCATATAAAGCAGCATATTTCCGTAGAAGACGCTCAACGGTATACCATTCTGACCGATCTGATCCATCTTGATACCCAATTCGTGGCATATGGATTGAAGCTTTTTAAAATTTAAAATTAGAACAGCAATTAGAAATAGGAAAATGATTTGGAGCCTTAAAAACTGTCCCCCTAATCCCCCTAATTTCCATTTTGGGTAACTGTTTCCTTGTTTTTTTTTTTTTTTTACTTGATATGGAAATTAGGGGATTAGGGGGAGTGTTTTTAGGGGGATGTAGCAAGGTCCTTAGAAATATATAAAAACCTTAATGTTGTGTTTGGTTCATACATTTGGGTAGTAATTTGGAAAGGACAAGGGAAAATGTAGGTGAAATGTGAACGAAATATAACGGCATTTCACACACCTTTTCCCTTTCTCTTTTCAAATTCCTACCCATATCCATGAACCAACCACAGCATAAAGGAATAAATTTAATGTTTAAACTAACATTCAGCTAAGAAGTCTGGAAACTTCAAAGAAGGTGGTGTCTTCATGTCAAACACACCTTGAAACGTGTCAGATATGTGTCCAAATATCATTTTTTTAATATATATAGAAACGGACACACTTTCAACTTGGGAGACACACGAAACAATCACTTAGAAAAACATTAAACACATCACAAGGTTGAGGATAATAATGGAAACCAATAATTGAAACCAAAAGATTGTGGATTTTGAACCTATTAATCCTTCTTCCTTTAGCCTTTAAATTTTAAAAATCTAATGCTTAAAACTTCCAATTTGTTTATGAATGAAGTTTTTTCAAACAGATATTAAGACCTTTTTACCTCACTTCTTTTCCACTACATAATGAATGTGGAAAAGATCTTCTATTGTTTTGATACAATAAAATATAAATGTATATGTAATGTAAAAAATGAATAATTTTTATTGTTAATTTCACAAGTATATATAATATATATATATATATATATATATTTATTTGTTGTTGTGTCCCTACCATGCGCTGGAGATAAGAGTATATTGTCAAAAATATCAAAAGATACAAAAGATATTATAATATATGGAGATCCCATGATTTGTGCTTATTATAATTTTTTGTATTTTTTATTTATTTCAATTACTTAACTGAAGGGATTTGAAGGTATCTCCCACTCTATATATATGGGGTATCATGTAAACAAGAGTATTAAGCTGTGCGAATGAAAGATGTAGACCCCTAAGACTTTGTGTGTGTGGATGTAGGCCAATATTGGCCGAACCACGTTAAACTTTTGTGTTCTTTCTTTCTCTTTTCTTTTCCTATTATCTCTTCATATACAACCTTATTGCCTTGTTACAAAATTCAACTTGGTATTAGTGCCTATCAAACGCTATGCTTGTTTCTCTCTAGAGTGCTTTCTCACTTCACTTTTTTTGTTATCAAGGTGTTTTTCTCTCTTCCTTGAGTTGACCAATAGTTTGCTGATGTGATAAGCAAACTTTGTAATTTTTACTTGTTTCAGAGCTACCAATTTGTTCAATAGTATTATTCTGTGATACACAAAGTTTTCCAACTACTTCTCTATCCTTTTACGGTCCCTGTGCTGATGTGGTAACCACATATTTGATTCTTTTTTTGTTTTTTGAGCTATTGGTGTGTTCGGTAGCATTCTTTGTAGGACACCGTTTGTCCGGCCTTTTTGTTTGTGGTGATTTGTTGTTACTTCGGCCTTATTGCTTTCTCTCTCTCAATTGATTTCTCTTACCATCATCACTGATTCCATGCACGTTTCTCTTTTGCAAAATGTTCATTCCTTGCCTATGTTCTTTGAAGTTGTCGATGAATAGAGTTATTACAATTGTTGTTGTCTTTCGGCAACTTCATCGTAGTTGTTTGTAATGATCGTCCTATTTTCAAGTTCAAATTGGACATTTCACTACAATTGTTCCGTGTTCCAACTTGAGAGGGAGTGTTGGAGATAAGATTATATTGTCAAAGATATTAGAAGATATGAAAGATATCATAATATATAGAGGTCTCATGATTTGTGCTTATTATAATTTTTTGTATATTTGATTTATTTCAATTCTTTAACTAAAGGGATTTGATTATGTCTCCCACTCTATATATATGATGTATCATGTAAACAAGAGTATTAAGTTGTGTGAATGAAATATGTAGTGGGTGTTTGGGATAAACTAAAAAAGTGCACTTCTTGACTTTTTTACTAAAAAAGTAGAGGAAAAAAAAATGTATGTTTGGAAAAACTTTTTGACTTTTTACGAAAAAATATGTAATAAAATATTGTAACAAATATCAAAATTACCAAATTACCCTTACTGATACAGTCAGCAACATTGCGCTGACTTTCTCTCTTTTCAAATTTTTTTTTTTATTTATGAGAATGTGTGGCTTACATTGTGCCACGTTTTCTTTTTTTATGGGAAATTGTGGCTGCTGTTTTGTGGCTGCACAGCCTGCACTGTTTTTTTTTTTTTTTTTTTTTGATCCGACAGATTTTCCGCCAAAATATAGGTGAATAATATGAATTTTTTTGCTTTTTTAATGACTTTTTGACTTTTTAACTTTTATAGGTGATGTCAAACCAGCCCGTAGCCTCCTAGGGCTTTGTGTGTATGTGGATGTAGGCCAATATTGACTAAACCACGTTAAACTTTTGTATTCTTTCTTTTCTCTTTTCTATCTCTATTATCTCTCCATATTCAACCTTATTGTCACCATAAAAAAAATAAATAAACTTATTGCCTTATTACAAAATTCAACTCCATATTGAGTCTTGATTTTTCAAAATAGTTGTGTCGACATGTCTCCATCATTTCATATGTGTCTCGTGTTCACATCCATTCTACCTAGACAATCAGTTAAAACAATTTCATGACCTTAGCTTGCAGTAATGAACAACCGGGCCTTGTTTGTTTTAGTTTTGAAAACAATTTTTGAGAGCTCAAAACCCAAAATTTGTTTGGTTTACAATTTTTTCAAAACTGTTTCAGTCACTTTTTTTCTCTCTCTCCTTCTATCTAATGTGGAGCATATATAAATTGTTTGCTTTAATAAGAAAAGAATGCATAACCTAGCCCAAATATGATATTTATCAGGAGAAAGAAAATTGATGAAAACTAAAGCAAAATGATTTTATAATGAGCATCAAAATCAAAATCCAAATACCAGAATTTTGGGCAGCTGAGAATGATGCTTTTGATAGGCAACGCTCCAAATCAGGAATAGAGATATTGCTGCGAGGAACTTTACGCTTAGGATTGTATGATTGTACAACAGCCAATGCCACCCATTGAGGAGCATTACCATAATTGGTTTGTTCATCATGATCCTCTGCACAAAAATGATTTGAGTTTAAAGGCAATAAAATTAGGAAAAGAATAATATTATATAAAATAAAATAAAAAAAAAGGAATGTCCACAATATAACAAAAAATTTATACGGTAAATTACCATGACCACCCTTGAGATTTAGAAAAAATACAATAAGCCCTTACAAGTTTGGCGTGATTACAGCGACCTCCCTCTTAATGAGGCTAAAACAACCGAAACTAATGTAGATGGTGTGTAGACAAAGAGATAAATAAGGTAAAATACACATTTGAATGTAAAAGAGATGATAGCATCATTTTTCCATCCATACAACTAAAGAATTTTTTTATGAAAAGGGGGCTAAAGACACAGGATGAACGAGGTAAACATACATTTGAATATAAAAGAGATGATAACCTCATTTTTTATCCATATGACTAAGGATGGCAATCTAAACCTGATCCGACGGGGACCCGATCCCCTGACCCCGAATTGAGCGGTTATTTCCCGAAAAATACTCCCGACAAGTCGGGGATGGTATTAAAAAATAAATCCCCGATGATATTCGGGGCCGGGGACAGGGATACATGTTTCAACCCCAGACCCGGCCCAGCCCCGCCCCGCCCTCGACCCCCGCCCCGTTTATCCCCGATATGAGATTACTATTATGCCCTGTTATATAGACATATGTCTGTGTAGGGTTTGGTTGATACCCTCAAACATAAACACAATACAACGCTACTCTCTCTCTCTCTCTCTCTCACTCTCACACGACAGCCGCCGCTCGTCCCTCACCGCCGATCATCCCTTACCGTCGATCTCTCTCTCTCTTCTCACTCTCACACAACGACGGCTGTTGCTCGTCCCTCACCACCGATCCTCCCTTACCGCTGCTCGTCCCTCACCGTCAATCCTCCCTCACTGCCGATTTTCAAAAGGTATCTCTCTCTCTCTCTCTCTCTCTCTCTCTCTCTCTTTCTTGCATTAAAGTAATCGATCTAGGGTTTGCATACATATACATATATGTATATGTATATATATCTGAGTGTATATATATGTATATATATATCTGTTTCGACCTTTTCTTTTCTTTTCCTTTCTTTTTTTCTCTAAATTTATATATCTGAGTTTATAGATATGATGAAGTGATTTTGTTTTTTTTTTTTTTGCAGATCTATTTTTCAGCCCTCTGCCCTTCATTTTCAGATCAGCGTTTCAGCCCTCTCCTCTTCAATTTCAGTTTTTTTTTTTTTTTTTAAAGTTGTTGATGATGATTGTTGTTGAAAACAGATTAAATTGTTGATAATTGTTGTTGAAAACAAATTAAATTGTTGATGATTGTTGTTGAAAACAGATTAATTTTTTTTGTTGTTGGGTTGTGTTGAACAAAATAAAAAATAAAAAAAGGATCGGGGATATTTCGGGGTCGGGGAAACCCGATCCCCGTTAGGGGGCGGGGGCGGGGGGAGTGATGGGTTCTCCGCCAGGGATCGGGGGCGGGGACGGGGATTATTTCACCTTCGAGGATTGGGGACAGGGATTGCGATCCCCGGCCCGGCCCGTTGCCATTCCTACATATGACTAAAGAAATTTTTATGAAAGGGTGTGAATTAAAACTTTAAGGGAACTCAATATAATTATTCCAAACTGGTAGAGCTCAATGTATTTTGTCTAGACCTCAACAGAGGTTAGTGTAATTTACCCAAAAAATTATCTCAGTTTATTTAACAACTTATTCAATACCCCAGGAGATAAGTGAGATATAAGGTATTGCGTGAAAGTGAGATACAAGGTATCACATACTTGAACATTTCCCATCTAATGACCACCACAGAAACATATAGGATTTTTTTTTGCAAATAAATAACAGAAATTTGGAAGGCAGGTTCAAATAATAGGTGAAATTCAGTAATCAACAAATTATCTAAGCTTCTTTCATTGGTAACACAATTTGTCAACTTCACTGCCCATCTGTTGCTACTCCAATTTGCAAGTAGGGTTGAAGAAAAAGCATGGTCAAATTTAGTTGAAATTGTGATGATAGTAAAGGAATGTGAAAGCGTATGTGCACATGCATATCTTTTGTCAATGCACATTGCAAGCAATTTGGGAGAAAAGAGAGAACAAATATTGAACACAAGCAAGTAAGAAACAAGAGCTGACCTTTGATTTCTATAAGATGAAGGTCACCAAGATGAAGGTCCTTAAATTCAGAAGCTCGATGATATGCACTTGAGACACTAGCTGAAAGTTTTTCCAGCGCATCAAACATACCTCCGTGGCCCCAGTTTCCAGAGTCATCAACACAGCTGCCAAAGAAATAGATAATAAGAGATGGGAATTATTGAAAGAAGAAAACAAGGCAATAGATAGTACTTTCTGTGGCCCATAAATTTGAAGATGTTCATCCTTCAAAAGAGTTTAGTTATGGAAACATATAACAGCTGCTAAGTAGGAGTAATTCCTACTAAATAAAAAATATAGTAGTGAACAATGTTCTTGAAATGACATTACAAAATTTAGCCACAAAAGAAAAGGTCATTGCAATAGCCATGTGTTTCTATAAACACCTTATAATTCAACAAAGCCTGAACCACAATTAACTGGAGTGGGCTACATGAGCATTCAACTATTTCATTCCTATAACAAGCACAATTTCATGTAATGTATTTGCAACAAATTTGTAGGTCAGGCAATGGTTCATATGCTTTACAATAAAACGACCAAATCAATCCAGTACTAAAGGTGCATAGCATCTGTCACTTCAGCAGGGTAAATTACACACCCATTGAGGCTTGTGAGAAATACAGGGACACTTCTTTTTTTCCAAAAATCATAATGAGACCCCTGTCAAAATTGTCTGGTGAACCACATAAAAGGAGATTGTGAAGAGGCTGGTTCCCATGACTCAAAAATGTGCCATGAAATACTATGTGAGTAAATAAATACTACTAATAAACATACCAAGAGTAATTGTCAAAAATTAGTACTCCTGTCCTGTAATTTTTTTTTTTTTTTTTTTTTTTTTTGATAAATTTCTTCTGTAGTAATGTTATGAACATATTAATGAAACTTAAAGGTCCATTTCCAAAAGTGATACTTACCTGAATATGATTGCAGGATCTGATGGACAAATTTTTGATGGATGTGTGCAGTCTCCATAAACAAAATGAACAGAACCTGAATCTGACATCATATCACCATTGGGAGGGCAGATAGGATCATTGACAGACAAGGAATGGTATCCAAGAGCTTCCCACTTGGACACTTTCTTCTCCTCTGCCTTCTTCCTTGCAGCCTCAGCTCTCTGTTGCTTTTCCTCAGGTAAGTTTCTCCTATTTCCCAACTCCAAAACAGGACTATCACGTGACTCTAATGCTTCTTTGAACTTCTCAACCCATGAGAGATATGAAGCTTCATCAAAACCAGGATAAGCAACAGAAGTGGGATCTTTTTTCACAAGGTCGTGTCCATTTAATAGATCCATTGGATTGACCTCAAACTTCCTATCATCCTTGTCTGATTGTTGTTTGTAGCGCAATGCAATTACCTTTTCAACCATAGCATTCAATTCAGACATATTCAGTTGATCAGGTTGTTCATTACTCATCTCTGTAGGATCAAGCATATTTAAACCAAATATGACAGATCTCAAGTCACCAGCTTCAGCTCCTGTTGTTTCTTTTCCATCATGGTCCATAAGATCCTCTCCTACAACATTATGGCTTAGCTGCAACTTTTTCTCTGCTCTCCGAAGGATAACCTACATTGACATTGGAACCAGACTTTAAAGGAAGGAACAAACTTCAACTCTAACAAAAGTTTCACTTATCTCCCACCTCCTCAACTGTTTGTCCAGTAACTAAGTTTATAGACAAGACATGATTCATCTGACCAATCCGGTGTGCCCGCTGAAGAGCCTGTTTATCGACCTGGGGATTCCAGTCTTGCTCATAAAATATAACCTACACTACGTGTTATCAGTAAGTAGTCAGAAAGCATATATGACTAAAAGAACATAAATATTGAATAAAAGCAAATAGGAGAAAACAGAGATATGTCTGGATGTATATTCAAGGACATTTATTTGATAACACTTTCTTATCCGTGATCTTGAATTTCCACAGCCATTTAGGGTGAAAGCAACAAAGAAGTAACCGTTTTATTTTTTATTAGTGAAAGTAACAAAAAGGGAATTGATTAGATATTGGTGATGCTCACTGTATCAGCAGCAACAAGATTCAGGCCAACTCCCCCAGCTCTTGTAGAAATCATAAAGACAAATGCACCACTTTGATCAGCTTCAGGCTTAAAAATCCCTTTGACTGATTGCTGACTGAAACTTCTTATTGCAGCAAAGCGCTCCTCTGCCCGAATTGATCCATCCAGACGCTCATAAGAATATTTCCTTAACTCCATGAAATCCTATATTGCACAATAATATAACAAAAGATTTTAGACACTCGCATGTATCACTCTCTGGTACAAATTTCCATTATAATTTCAGAAAATAAGATAACCACCTGTAATATGTCAAGTGTATGGGTCATTTGAGCAAACAGAAGAACACGATGTCCAGTGTCATGTAGCTTTTTAAGTAGCTGGTCCAAGATTATAAGTTTACCACTGGCCTGAAAGGAAAGTCAAAAAGTATTTTATTAGCAAAAAGCTAAATGAAAGAGTAAAACACAGAATCAGCAGCAAACAAGATAGAAATGCAGCAAAAAGGTTTTGTGTGTAAAGACTGGGAAAAACATCCTATTCGTTTTTTTTTTTTCTTTTTCTGGAATTTGGAGATAATTATAAACACCAAAACTACATTTCAGTTGAGTAAACCAGTTGGGCTACCTGAACCAGGTGTTCGCCCTCTTCATAAGGTTCAGGCTCAATACCAGGGAAGAGGTAAGGATGGCTGCATGTTTTTCGTAACTGCATTACCTGAGCAGAAGCAGCAAATTAGTTGGTAATAAGCTTTCCAGTTGAAAGCAGTTCGAAAACAAGAACACATAAAACAAAAGGAAAGAAAAGGAAATAAAGGCCAGACCCCATTGATAATATTGTCCACACACAAAACTAACACTTATGCCACAAGAAAGATGAAAACCAAGCACATTAGTATCAGTCTCTATTACATGGACTCAGGTGCGAGTATGTGTCCAAGCATCAGACTTTCATAAATTTAAATTTTAGGATATTGGGATATGTATCCAAAAATGGATATGGGTACGGGGACACGCCATGGACACTTATATATATTGTACATTGTCTAATGTTCTAATATACGATATTGTAAATTATATAGAAATGTTCTTGAAATTAAATAGGATTTGGGTAAAATTTTAAATTTCTCTCTCATCCATGTGAGAAGATGGAAATATTTTTTTACAAGCAAATGTGACTTTCTTCTTCTTCAAACATTGGTGTCGGACACATATCACATACCCTTATCATTATCATATCCAGTGGACACTAAATAGAAGAGTCCATGTAGCATAGATTATCAGTTCAATAGGTAGTTGCGCTTGTAAGACTAATTAGAAAGTCAAACTTGTAAGAAAATAAATTTAAACATAAACAGTAATTGATTGGCACAGAGATTTCATGGATAAGCATGAGCTTTTAGTTCTTAATGACAGTGCACATCAAATTGGATACAGAGAATAACAACCCAACTGTAGGTTGGACCTGGCAATTGTGCTTCCTTCGCTGCTGAAACTGAAACAGTGCATACTAAGGAACAGCTAGAGAAAAGAAAAAAGCAAAAATCTCAACTCAACTCAACTTGACAAGCCTATATCCCAATTTATTAGGATTGGCTACATGAATCTGTTTCCTCCAGTTAGCTCTATTAGAAGCCATGTCCTTATTAAGAGGCAATCACGTGCTTTCTTACCACCTCAACCCATGTCCTCCATTGCCCTTCCTCTATTTCTTTTAGCATCTCCTTACAAGTGTGTTAGTTTACATTGCACAAGGACATTCCACATCATATAACTTTCCGTCATTTTATGTTCAACTGGTAGCCTTCTAACTTCCCCCTAATGCATTCACTTCTTACAAGAAAGCAGACAAACCCAATAACCCTATAGAGGAACTTCAACATGAGGCTTTGGTCAACTTCACTAAGAAACATTCATAAGGGCTAGACATCTAATTTAGTGCGTCAAAATGATGTTTCTTGAACGCATACCATACAAGGATATGTACCTGATGCAGGACAGCTTTACAAAGCTTGGAGTAGTACTGTTGCCTATAAATATAATAGGTATTGTGGTAGGACAGCTTTAAAAAATTTGGAGTGGTTAATAGGTATTGTGGTGGGTTTTGTTTATTGGAAACTTCTAGGGTAAGATTTTATGAGGGGAAATTTTTTTATAGTTTCTAGATGGAAAAGGCTAGTTTGGGCTTGATTTTCAAACAGGATTTCTAAAGTTAGTAGCAGTATTTTTCTGTGCAACAACTATTTCCTGGTGTTTTAGTGTGGATTTGGTGTTCAAAGGGTAAGGGAAAAGGTTGGGGACAATTTGAACTTGATTGGCTATAGTATAAGGGCCGAAAAAGGCACTTTTTGAGGGTATTGAACTGTAACCCGAGAATAGTACTTAGGTTATTTGCGCAAATAAGAAGAAAAAGAATAAAAAAACAAGAGCTTACCCACACAAGGATTAAGGAAATCTTAAACAAAACACCATACCAATTCTTCATAATATCAACTCCATTGAATCATTAGGATCACATGCATATTTATAGACAAAAAAAAAACCCTCTTACTTTTATAAGGACTTCCAATTTAGAAAGAAACTACGAATATTTGATAAGTAGAAATCTTCTAGATCAAATTCAAATAAAAATCAAATAACATTACTTAACCCAATTTATGACCCAAGGACTATGAGTACTACCCATGTCCAACAATTATTAAAATTACCAAATACTCCTAACTACTAAAACATGATATAATGCTACAAAATCTTTCCAGCAACGTACTAGTTCAGAATAAATCTAAATAAAGACCCCAACACTACCATGGACACTTCCTTTTGGACCGAGAAGGCTTCTTGATGATTGTGAAAATCATAGCCTTCACTTTAGACTCCAAAACCTATCACACTTATTTAGTCATGCAATAGATGTGGCATCAGCCCCACCACCAGAATTAGTTGGCAAGCTTTGCCTTCTTTTCATCCCTTTTTCTATTGCTCCAAGTACAATAAAATAAAAATAAATAAAAAGATGTAACCCAACCTAAAAGGGGAAGTTTTTTCATCTATTTTGTATCCCTTTGACAACATGGCCAAGTGGTAAGGTGGGGGACTGTATATCCTTCTTTCCCTCACCTAATCAACGAAAGACTTGAAATCTTCTATTTCATTCTACTAATATAACTAGCTTTATAATTCTCCAGGTAAAGCAAAGGAAAAGGATTGTTGATACTTGTTTGATTCTAAGCATCAAGTCCATCAGTTTCAACAAGAAAACCTATAATTTTGAAACAAACAGTTTAATGCAAGGTCCACTTACCTTGTTAGCTATATGAAAATGAAGCTTGATATCAGTGTAATAGATGATTCGCTCTTTGAAGACTAACTGTGTCTTCTTCTCATTCTCTCTTCTGTTTTCACTATTTAACATAATATCAAAGCTTTGTTTTTGAGATATCTTGGGCTTAAATGTCTCCATATGTTATCTCTTTTTCCCTTCCTTTTGTCTATGTATTATGTTTTGTGCATTTGCACCCAGTTCTATCACTTTGTATTACCAAAAACAATCATCGCAAGGAGAGGGGGTGTGAGAGCTTAATATTTAGTGTTGGATCAATTCCTTAGTAGCTTAAGCAGTTAGATCAACTAGCTGTCTAATACAGTAAACAACCAAATCCACTCCCCGGAATGAGACCTACTGCTCATGAATTTCAGGGGGTGCAAATATAAGGCAATAATACATCTAGGAGAGTGGGAGCATAGACAACATAAGATAAAAAGGAAGGCTTTTAGTGCATGTAGCCGACCCGACTTGATTGGAAAAATAATAACATACAATATTCTGCAAGGATTGATGATTAGAAGCTCCAGAAGAGAATGCAAGAAGTCTGGGAAGCTCCTTTCTCAATATTGACATGTACACCTTCTTTTGCAGGTTCACCAAGGGTGCCATCCTATAAACAAAATTTTTATAAGCATCTTAACATCGCTCCATCCAAACAGCTATATAAATTTAAAAAGGTTGTTTTGCAAAAGAGCTACAATGCAATGTTTTAATGCAAAATACTCTCGGTTACATCTTAAGCCAACAATCAAGGTCAAGTGGGTGCTTTGAGTAATTTGAAAATGTGTAAGAGGTTGTGTCTGTGCTTGTGTCCTTGGAATGCATGGGCAAATAAAAAGACAAAAAGAAACCAGCTTAAAGAACTAACACTGTGATCTCAGTAAGAGGTGGCAGCACAAGAGTTCCAGAGTCAATAAGCTTAGATTTTGTTCTTCGAAGCATAAAAGCTCCCAATATATATTTCAAGATTTTAAATAGTCCCTTAACTTCTGCTGCATCATGACCTGCTTAGAAAAAGCTTCTGAAGCATTAGAACGAAGATTCATTACTTATAAAGTCATTCTTCTTTGATGAATTTCAAATTATTACAGGAATGCTAAGTCAACAAGACCAGGAATTAACCCAATAATGTAAAAGTAGAGGTCGGCAATTAAACAATCCAAAAACTGATAAGATGATGTGCACATTGATTTCAACAAGAGTCAAAGAATCCGGACCCAAAAAATTTCATAGATCTATATATGTTTGCGTGTGTGTAGATGCTGAGAAAATCAGCTTTCTCCTTTGCCAGTAAATACCAACTATAGGCTTCAATCTAAATCCATTTAGCAGTAGACCTGGAAACAAAAATCTCAACAATTTAAAAGTCCAAGCAGTTTTGCAACAAATATGAGGCAACCTCCTACCTCTTACCACAGTGTGAAGTAAGATATTAAGTTTAAGTGGGGGAATAGTGACCAAAGTTCTTATGGAACTTGAGAAAGCATGGGTGACCAAGAAGCATCCGCATATGTACCACCATGATAATCATAATCAGACCCTTAACTGAAAATCCTACCAAGTGATCTACAAAATTGCTCCCATCTCTCTGATGCCACATATTCAACAATATCAGCTTCTCTCAATAGTTTTGTACCACTATCTTGCACAAGGATACAATTTTTTACCGGGCCAGCGCCATCAATAGTCTTTTCTTGCCCACAATTAAAACATGTCTTTCCATAGTTCTTTTCAAGTTTCTGCAGCAACCATTGGTTCTGATCAACAAAACCACTATTATGTGAAACAAATACTGACATCCTCATAATTACTACACTTCAATTTTGATGTCAACATGAATATTTTGGGTGCAAGTATACTTGAATTTTCCAGATGAAAATAACCAGTCATCAATACTAAAAAAGATATCTAAATTTGGGTATCACACGGTAAATTTTGTCCAAGTCAGAAATCAACACAGCAACAGAATGCAGTAGGCACAATATTCCATGAGAGCTTGCTATGTAAGATATACACTCCCCCTACTCCAACCAATCAAAAAGAAAATTAATGAGAGAATCTAAACAGCATATTGTTTAGAGCTATTTACTCATGAATCATGATAACAAATGCAAAGAAGTAAAGAAAAAAGTTGCATAGGTCAATACTACCATGAAATTCAGCAATGAAGCAGTAGTTACAAAAATACAAGCTTTATATGAATAAAATCTGTAAATAATCATATACTACGATAGTCCAGTTTAATCTGTTATTGGATACAATTTTTCACACCATCATGCACAGAATAGAACTACAGTTCGTATTGCAATTCAACAATAAGCAATGAACCGATGACTGATGCACAGTAAGCAAAGATAGATCAACATCAACAGATAATTAAAGATAAAGAATGAACAGGAGAATAAAGAACAATAAGTGTGCTAATATAAAATCTCTCAAAAATCATACCCAAAAAAAAAACAGCTATTAATATATGGTAGGGTTTTTCTTTTCTTTTTTTCGGATACATAAGAAGAGGAACAAAAAGGGGAAACAACCCATATACATAGCAGAAACAAAGCAAAGTGCTTAGCCTCAAAAGCAAAACAAAAGAAAGCCTATACAATTGTAATTAATATTTGATAGATTTAATGTGTGAAGAGTACATATGTAAGCTTCCATCATGTATAAGGTGAAATGCCCCGGCAATTTGAATTATGATAAGAAGGAAGTACGGAAAGACACAGGAATGAAGGATAATATCAGAGAACTCCAAATCTAGGTGGCGTAGAACATAGTGGGGAAAGAGAGAGAGAGAAACACTCAAGAGGCCACAGCCCTAAAACACTCACAATATTATTAATCCAAATCTGCATTATACAAAGCAAAATACAATATTTATACACTGATAATCCCAATCAAAGTGGGAACTAAATCCTAATATTATTTGGTAACACCATCAAATATCCTAAGAAAATATTTATTTGAATCCTAGCTAAATAATAATAATGATAATAATCTACCAATTACATTTATTGATTCAAGAAGACTTCGGTCTACACAATGGACCCATGGGCTTCCCCCTAGGCTTCGAAAGTGGATAGTAGGCCTCCAGCCAGTTAAGGGTTGCGGCAGGGTTATGAGCATATCTCGAAAGGAAAGACTGTCTCAGATTATTGATTCATTTAAAGACAAGAATGACCTGATAAAGGATCTCCAGCTTTCTTAAATGTAGAAAGGAACTGCTCCAGCGTCCCAAAGATTGAAGGCATACAAAAATGCATTAAAGCCCAAAGTTCAGTGAGGTTGTTCTGAATAGGAGTGCCAGTCATCAATAACAGTCTTGGCATGACAAAGCGCTCTCTGAGTACATTATACAATACCTGTTAAGGTTTTGGTAGTTAGGAAACTAAAATGAGAGCAAAAAAGAAAACTAATTTAGCTTAAGCATAAATTTGTTTATTTTTTGATAAGTTGGCTTAAGCATAATATTTAACATTCAAATTTATCTGATTTTGCTCAATAAAGCACTTCCAAGGATTGTGGTAGTCTAAAATTGCTCAAAAACTTGAAAGGAAACTAGTTGCTTAGGAGTTGAATCGATGTATCTGAAACATATGTCTACAAGGGAAAAAATTACATAGATTACTATTCATGCATGTTCATTCTGCCATTCTTACTTTGATTTCTTAAAAGCCAATGTATTCCAACTTATTATAGATAACCAACATATACAAAAATGAGACAATCATTTATGTAGTATACTTTGATATTCACAATAATCACTATACTGCAAAACATGAGATGCTAACTCATAATCAGCTAACAAGTTGCCACCACAAAAATAAAAGTTGATGGATGGATTGGAGGGGAAATGAACATACACTGGAAGGGTTTTTAAGTCTTTGAGCTTCATCAATAATTGCATAATGCCATGGTATTTGAGAAAGAAAATCCTGATCCATCAATGCTATGTCGTACGTAGTCAATAGCACATCAAAAGGAAACGACAGTACCTGTAAAGGGATTTTCAAAGAAAACATAGATTGTGAACAACCCCAAGGTAAATCATGAAGGATTTGATGCAATGACATTTTTCACACAAACCTAAGACCCGTAAACTCCGTAAAAAACCCATATTCCATTCTTTAATAAAATGCAGCAGCAGGATTCAAAACTTACATCAGACTGTGAAGACTGCTCTTTTACATGCTCATACATTTTCCTGCGTAGATAGCGTCGATGATCCTTCTCTCCAACATAGCGAAGGACTCTTAAACTTGGAGCGAAATTGGCCACCTCTGATACCCAACCATCAGTCACACTGAGAGGACATAAAACCACTGCATATAGAATAACATACTAAGGACATAAAATGACCAGAAAAGCGAAAGCCAAAATGTTTAGATAAACCAAAAACCATAGAAGAGATAAAGATTCCCAAGCCTATCAGAATGATTAAAAAGAAATTCTTACTCACAAAATGGCCCAGGTGACATCTGACAAACTTTCAAATAGCTCAAGAAAGAAATAGCTTGCAAAGTTTTCCCCAGTCCCATCTGCCAATAAACAATTTAAATCCAAAGCATAATCAATTGAAAAGAGACATTTATTATCATCACTGTATTGCAGCTGCATTAAGGAGAGACTTCACCTCTCCTTTGCTTAAATTAGTAGGCTTGTAGAGAATAAAACACAAGTGAATCATGCGTATTGACCTGACAGAGATACATAACATGAAAATCCACTGTTTTGCATAGACCAGCACACAGATCTTTCAAATCCTCCATTATAAAACAAAAGTTAAAGGTGCATTAAGTTGAGGAAACATTTTCTGCCAGTTTGCTCATATAACCAACTGGCATACTCTACAGTGCTAATAACAATAAACTTCTATGCTTTAGGTCAATGCAAGAGTATACAATATTCTTGCACAACATTCCATTTAGGGTTTTTAAAATGAGAATAAGGGTCAACCTTAATGCAAATGGAATAAATATAACGAAGTTCAAGGAGAATAAACTTGCAACTCAACTAGGATTACACTAAAGCAAGGAGTGATCAACTCAACTCAACAAGAAATAGTCCTAATTACTTGGTGTAAGCTACATGGATCCATTTTAATTAATAATTCTTTTTTCTTTTTCTTTTTTTTTGGATAAATTAATTAATAATTCTATTAAAAGCCATGTCCTCAACAAAGTCTAAGACAATCATGTTCTTTCTTACCACCATAAACCATTTTGTTCCTAGCATGTTTCTTTTTCTTCTGGAACCCTCAAAATTGATCAAAATCACTGCTCTTTTATGCGCGCTAGTTGGTCTATGTTGCACAAAGTTGTACCATTTCAAATATTTTTCCCTCATTTTTGTTTTCAATTGATATTGCTTCTAACTCTCCTATTTTATATTTTATTATAACACCATTCATCCATCTCAACGTCAATTTAACACATTTCATTGAGTCTTTATGCTAGCCCTAAGGTTTTCAAAGAAGTACATATATTGTTTTTGATGATGACAAAGCCTAAGTGACTATGCTTATAATAAGTTATTGTTAAATTTAAAGCTGATTAAAGTCTGTCTGATTTGTAGAATTGATTGGAACAATATTCTTGATTCGAGTCAGCTCATGAAGAAAGAGGACCAAGCTCAAAGTATATTGCACTGAATAGAATCGAATCAAAAATGAAGGTGTCAACTCAAATCTAGAATGAGCCAGCTCAGGCTTACTGGATTGCAAAGGAAATTCCCAGAATTTTCAGAGTCAGCTCAACACCAAGAGTCAGCTCAAAGTATTCTGCAGAGCAAATTGTTCAAACATAAATCAAGCATGAAGAGTTTGAATTCAAAATAAATTAACGGATTTGAAATGAAGATTTTGTTTGGATTTGATATACAATGAAGATTTGTTCTACAAGGAAAGATTGCAGAATCAAAGGGATTTGTTCAAAACTTTTTTAAGACAAATTGCAATGTGCTATATTCAAGAAAGGAAGATTAGAGACAAAATTTGAATTTGAAGATTCCTCTGGTTTGCTATTTTAAGTTGAAGATATCATGATGAAGGTAAGCATGGACTATGGGATTAATTGAAGAATATAGAAATTCAAAATTCAAATTGCTCTCACATGGAAAGGTTCAATGTAGAAGATACAGCAAAAGGAATTGATTTGAGAATTCCTTATTCAAAGGAAGAGTCAACTTTAACAGTTATATTTTTTAAGCACCAACAGTCATATTTTTGAAGCTATAAAAGGAGCACTCTAGCCTCAATTGAAGTACACAACAAAAACGCAGAAGAAGCAATAGAAAGCTCTCCACTGTTCTTTATTGGGATATACATTTTTGAGTGAGATTTTGTTGAGAGTTGAACTTTTATTGTAAAAGGGTTTGCATCCTGTTCTTCTTACTCTTGTGAGAGTGATCTTTTTGTGAGTGGTTTTTGAGATAAAATCACTAGGGATAGGTGTGACTAGGCACCAAATTTAAAACTAGTCGTGATCTTTTTGTAAGTGGTTTTTGGGATAAAATCACTTGGGATAGAAATGACTAGGCACCGGATTCAAAACTAGTCGACTTGATAGATCACTTAATGTAACGGTTCACTTAATGTATTGCTATTTGAAGATCATGGAGAAATTCCCAAGGAGGATACTTGGGGAGTGAATGTAGGCTTGAATTAAGCCAAACCACTATAAATCGTGGTGTTGATATCTCTTCTCCTTCTCTTATCTCTACTTATTTTTTTCTGTGATTATTTGCATTGCTTATTCATCAGTTATTGTTTGATTGTTTAAGTTTTATATTTCTGTTTTATTTCTGAGTTGACTCAAACTGCATTAGTTTTCAATATTGCTTAAATATTTTGAAAAACCCAATTCACCCCCCTCTTGGGTTGTCATTACTAGGATAACACTTTATTTCTTCATTGATTGTAGTTATTGGGTTCTTTGCATCGTCTTGATGCTTTTTCCAATAATATTTGCTCCTTATTTCTCAAAGAAAAAAAAAGATTAACACATTTCTTAGTAGTCCAACATTCTGTACCACGCAATATAAGCCCTCATAATAGTCATATAAGATTTTCCCTATTTAACTTAGCAAAAATACTATAATCACACAACACCCTTGACACACTTCAATTCCATCCATCTTGCACTAAGTCCATGGATCACATTCCCCTCAATGTCTCCTTTCTTATTGATAATTGATACAAAATACCAAAAATATTCACACTAGAAAAATATCAAAAATAGTCACGTCTAGTTATCTCTTGGGCATCAAATTTCACTTCAACCCAACTCAGTGTTGGAACATATCTCCTCATTGATACTTGCATATTGAACAATAGTAATGAACAAGAATACATCTCACCTGCAAAATTTACGGCATACATTCAAATTGGTCAATGGCTACCAGCAGTAAATTAAACTAATACAAACAAACTATCATCAGAGAAAATAAGTGAAAGAAAGCAAACTGACAAACTTCTTAACTGTGTGAGTTCAATCCATTCTGAATTCACATATTTTATATAAACCGTACCTCATCTCCTGCAACAACAATGAAGCAATACAATCAACGAAATGAATTTCAATTTGGCACTTGTACCAAAATCCTTAATTTTAAACTCAAGCTTTACCAAAATAACCAAATTGTAGTTCGACCCAAATTGGACATTTAGTTCTATTATTTCAATTTGAACAATTTAGTCATATACTTTAAAGTCTAATTTCAATTTGAACAATATAGTCATATACTTTTAAATCTAATTTCAATTTTGGTGCGTGTACCGAAATCATTGATTTTAACCTCCAACTTCATCGAAATAACCAAATTGTTCAAATTAAAATAATAACGATCAACATAAAATTTGAGTCAAACTAAAATGGTTCAAACCTCAAAAAAAAAAGGATGCACAGTTTCAATTATCCTTTTTTTCTCGCAAGCCAAACAGAATGAAAGAAAGAGAAAATGACAGAAACCGTACCGAGAATGACATTGACGCCTATCTGATATCTTTGTATCAGCCATGAAAGTCCTTCGATTTGGTGAGGTTTAAGCGTGGCCGTGACGCCAAAGTCGGCGGGATTGACCGGAGAGTGGCCGGCGCGTGAGTCTGCGGCGAAGACGAACTTCGCCGCCGCGATGAGCCTCTGATCGTAGTTCATGTTGATCAGAACAAAAGACTGACGAGAGAGAGAGAGAGAGAGAGAGAGTTTGGTATGACGAAAATAGCCTCGTCAGAACAAAAATATTCGAATTTGAGTTTGTGCGAATCGTTTAAGTGGTATTTTGAGAAGGTGGTAAAAAGTAATTTTTTTTTTGCTTTTAATTAAGTTTTTTTAGAGTGATTTGGGAAGTTGGTAAAAAGTTTTTTTTTTATTAATATTTATTTATGGTGTCACATCACACTAAAATGACTAAAATACCCTCACCTAACTTAAAAAAATTATATTTTACCCAATCTCACAAAATATAAACATTAAGGGTAATTACGTAATTTTCCAACTTACTTTTTGGCACTTCCCAAATGAGCAAAAACGCAACTTGGCGTTTTGCTCAAAAACGCAACGCAGCGTTTTTCTTCCTTTTCCAAAAGAGCCCTAAATTTATCGATGTAATATTTATTTACTACAATTGTTATTTTTATCTGCTGTCACTTTGTTCCCAAATAATTAGCCAAACGATTGACAAATCAGAATTCAAATAATTTCAATAAACTCAAAATTCAGTTACTAATCAGCTTGTTTGGTTTTAATTTTTAGAAAAAAATTTTCAGAAAAAATTTTATTTTTATTTTTCATATTTTTTTGTTTTTAACGAATTTTTTTAATATTTTATGCATTTTTTTTAATTTTTAAATACACCTAATATAAATACACTTAAAAAATATAATATTTGTGGGAAAAAATCTTTAAAAAATTCGCTAAATACCAAAAATATAAAAAAATAAAATAAAAGTTAGTATATTTTTTGTATTTTTGTGTATATATTAATTTTAAAAAATATTTTTTCACAAATATTTTACTATTTAAATATATCTAAGTAAGGTACATCTCAAAAAGTAAAAAATTACTTAAAATTTTAAAATTATTCACTAAAAATTTTAAAAAAAAACACACAAAAAATAAAAAATAAAAACTCAATTTTTAAAAAAACTGAAACCAAACTCACTAAATAATGTGACAATTGTGAATTTATTTACAAATGCCACCGTTAAGGAAACATATACACGTGTCATTTGAGTTTATGTTTGTCAGTATCATTACTCCATCCATCCCAAAATAATAATTTCTTTTGAGAAAATTTTTTTTTTTGATAGTATAATTATTATACTTTAAAAGTATTAATTTTCAAAATTACTATTTGATATTATATTTTTTTGAAAATATCAATTGTTATAATTGTACTTTTTGGGCCTGTTTGTTTTGAGAGATAGGTGTCAAGTTGGACTAATAGTAAGGAGAGGATAACAATAATAGTGAGGAGGGGATAACAATAATCATGTTTGTTTTCAAAATGGACTTCAAAATTCATAATCCCTTAGGCCTCCGTTTGTTTTCAGAGATAGAATGAAGGGGATTGATAGTGAGGGGATTAATAGTGAGGGGATTAAGTAAAATTGTGTTTGTTTTGATGATAGTTGTCAGTGTAGGGATTGTCAAATTATTTTTATATAAAATAAATATAAAAAATAAAAAAATACAAAAAAAAATTAAACATTAATGTTTTAATAAAAATACCCAACATGTAAAAAAAATTTAAAAGATTAAAATAAAATAAAAAATTTCCAAAAAAAAATAAAACAAATAAAATAATGATTTTTACTTAACAAAAAATACAAAAAATTAAACATTAATGTTAAAAAAAAAATATCCGACATGTAAAAAATAAAATAAAAAATAAATAAAAATAAAAAATTTCTAGTCCGCCGGACTATTTTTCTAATACCAAGTCCTACAGGCCCATCCTAATCCCCTTCCCGAGGGGATTCATAGTCCGGAGGGGATTACGAATCCCCTCTCCATCTCTCAAAACAAACATGATATTAGTGGGTTCTACCTCACTATAAATCCCAATCCCCTCCCTATAACCCAAAACAAACGGGGCCTTAGGAGTATGAAAGGCCTTGGATAATGGGATTAGTAATGGCCTCAGGGAGGTAGTATTCAAAAATGAATCCCTTGGGACTATGGGTTGATTGACTATTTTACCCTTTTATTGCTAAATTTGTTATAATACTTGGAATGAGACTCATAATATGGCTCATGTAATATTAAACACAAATAATTGAGTAAAATTTTATTCATAGTTGAATTCTTTAATATTTGCAAAAACAAAAAAGGAAAGAGAGAGAGAGAGAGAAAAAAAAATTGAGTAAAAAATTATTGATAGTTGGATTCATTAATATTAAAAATAAATAAAAAAATAACATTGAGTATAAAAATTTTGATAGTTGAATTCTTTAATATTTATATAAAAAAAATTATAAAAAATTAAAGAAGAAAAAGAATAATAACATTGAGTAAAAATTTATTTATTCTTTAGTTGGTTCCTAATTTTGATAATAATGCAAAGGGTATTTGTGAAATTTTACATGGTTAATCTCACTCATTTCTCTCAAACAAACATGAACTATTACTAGTCTACTGGTTATCAAACAAATACATTTTTTCTTGGGAAAATTACCCACAGGTCCCATGTGGAACATATGGACACCATTTAATCCCATAACTTTTTGAGTACACCCAAAAGTCCTTTCCTCTCTCTCTCTGCTTTTTGCTTCCCTTCCTCTCTCGTTTTTTTTCCTGCATTTTTCTCTCATCGTGTTTGTCATGGACGACGACCGGTGATCATGTCTTTCTCCATTGATCGGGGTTCACTGATAACCGCCAACCATCGAAATCAACTCGTGACTTCACTCTCACCGACGGCGAAGATAATATATTTTCGACGAAGAAGATGATATATTTCCGACGAATAAGATGAGTGGATCTACTCAGATCTGATGTAGATCTACTCAGATCTACATCAGATCTGAGTAGATCTACATCAGATTTGGCTAGATCTAAACAAAAAATAGTTGCCGGAGTACAATCCTCTCTCTACATCCGCCTTTCTCCTTCGATCTCTTTTTTTTTTTTCTCTCTGCTATACACTTTTGTTTTTCTATTCTAATGGAGAAAATTTTCGAATTCTGAACAAGTAGTTTTCGAGTTTTAGTTACAGGCGGTGAAAACTGTAAAATTTTGCAGTTTCAAATTTTTTTGGTACTGGAATGAATCATGGTATAAAACTGTAAAATTTTACAATTTCATAACATGTTTTTCAGTTTGATTAATAAGGATAAATGCTTAATAGATTTTTGTTTTGAAACTGTAACATTTTACAGTTTCAAAACTTACTTTTCAGTTTGATCACTATTTAGAGATTATTTGCTTGAACCTTACAAAAATTGAAAAATAACATATGTTTTCCCCATTGTTGCTGTTTTTTGTCGTTTCATTTTTTTTCCTTTTAGTTTATCAATATTTAGCACATTTTGCTATGTTTTTTTTGCTATAATTTATCCATTTATTCTTCTTCTTTTTTTCGGCAATATTCTAGACATTCCGGTGAGTCTCCGGTGATGTTCTTAATGTCCAGTGAACGTTCTGAATATTCCGGCGACTTCCATTAACATTCTTAACACTCCGGCGAACTTCCGGTGATACTCCGGCGACTTCCCGGCGATGTTGAACATTTCGACGAATCTCCGGCGACCGTTTGACGGAAGTCCTACGGTAGTAAGATGTGAACAGTGTCTGTAAATTTAAAAAAAAAAAAAAAGGATTTTTTGGTAACAATTAAAAATGTATTGGACTAATTGGTGCAAGTGTTTTGTTTTGGGATTAGCTGGGTTTTGAACTTGGTACATGGGACTTATCAGTAAGTTCCCCATTTTTCTTAATCCCCTCACTAGTAGTCCATTCACTAACAATCACTTCACTAACAATCCTTCTTCATTCTACCTCTAAAAACAAACAGCCTTTGTATTGTTAATATATTTTAAATAATGGCAAAATATAAAATTTATATTATTTTAATCCTTAATTTTTGAAAATAAACTAATATTTTGGGAGAATAAAAAATGAAATAAAGGACTAATATTTTGGGATGGAGAGAGTATATTTTAAGATCAACAATACTAAAAATCTATCATTATTAACTCAGAATTTATCTAGAAAAGAAAAATTCATAATTTAAATTTATTTTACTCATGGATTTTATAATTCATTAATTTAATTTTTACAACACAAACACATTTAAGGGTAAGTTATAGGTTCATAAGATGGGTTCCTAGCATTTTATTTATTTTTTTGTTAATTATCTCTTGCAATTTTGAAAATTACATATACTTCATTCTCAAAAAAAAATTATTTAATAGAATTAGTGAAAAAATAAGATTTCTAAGTACACTTTTATACAACAATAAAATTATTTGAATCATTAATTAAAATACAATTATGACATTATTAAATAGTGTTAATTGCATTAATGATTTATTAATAAAATGAGTCATTTGTTATGTGATTATTAGAAACTTAAAGAGACATGATATAATTTCCAGAATCACAATCTTTATTTTAACCAAATCTCAGGGTATATATTTGTAATTTACCCTACTTCAAATTTAAGAGTTTGTTTGGCATCTCCTAAATAAATATACTTATTTGGATCACATATCGCATCACTTCTCTATTTTTCTGTACATTTTTTCGCAAAGAAAAAAAAAGTGCACTTATTTACATAATTTCAAACAAGCCTTTTTAATTTTGATTTGAAAATATAGATCAGGCTTCTCTCTAGTTCGAAGTCAAACTAAAGCGTACTATTAGGCTCGTGGGAACCATCACAGGTCTTATTTCGATAATTCGAACTGTTTAATATTTAGATCTCGTCAAGTACTTTATCTCTGTAAAAAAAATCACGTTGATCGAATATCAATAGTCACTTGATCAGATTATATTTTTGTCAATAGTAAATATGATTTTAAAAATAAATTATTAACAAAACATATGTTATAATCAAATAATTATCGATATCTGATATCTAATCAATTTGATTATCAAATTTATTTTTTAACTTGTTATAATGTAAAAATTATGTTTTGAACATCCAATAGGATGGTAATTTGTCATTGGGAAAAGCGGGGGAGCTCGAGGGGGGTGCCCCCGAATCCCCCGAAATTGCCTTTTTTGGCAAAAAAAAAAAAATGCAAGGCAAAGTAAAAAAAAAAAAAAAAAAACAGTTTACTTAAAATGGAAATTAGGGGGATTAGGGGGGATATTTTTAAGGGGATGTAGCATTGTTGTTCTACATCACTAATGTAGATGGGTATCAAGTTTTTATTATTCTATATTTTTATTTGTCATTACACAAATAGAGGGTTGTCGGCGTTACACCTCAATTCGCAAAGTTTTGTTCGGTTTAATTTTTAGAATTTATTTTTTTTTAAAAGTTAATACAAAAAATTAATTTGATAAAAAGTAAAAATATTTAGGATAAATTACACTTACCTCCCTTGAGTTTTATCATAATTACAAGTATCTCTGCTGTAGTTTCAATAATTACATTCACCTCTTTTTGTTTTACAAAACAATACAATGATCCCCCCTTTTGTTAGAAGGACATTGCAAAAGTAATCAAATATAATGACGTCATAAAAACTAGGCACCTCAATGGACAAAATACCCTTCACATTCCTTATAACATAACTCCCCACTCCTATAATCATTTCTCTGCAAATTTTCAATAAACTCTACGTATTTCCCTCCAAACTATCGCTCTGCCCACTTTCTCTTTGTAGTTGATGGCTAAATCAAAGTAAAGGAATGAAGCCATGGTTATAATAGTAATGAAATAACATTTAATTTCATGCATATCTATTGTAATATTGCACAACATCCAATAAAACACTAAATGAATGAAAAATTCAATAAATTTCAGTGAAAAATCACCATGATTGATAATAAGTTCATGTAAAAAATACCAGTAAAATTTCATTAAGATCACCATAAAAATTCCAATAAAATTTTTGTATATATTTTTGTAATATTAAAATACATAATAAACCCTAAATAAATAATGCAACAAAATCCAGCCAAAATCCCTACATTCCAAATCTAGCAAGTAATGATATTTAGCAATCCAATAAATAACAATATTTGATTAAAAATATAGAAAAACCCTAAAAATTTCAAAACCCTAAAAATTAATTAAAAACTACCTAAACAAAACCATCAAAATTTCTTCATTTGCAAATACAAACATACTTATTGAATTATTTTTTCTACAAATTTTAACCTTATCATACTCACACAACACATATTGAAGAGATTTGAGATTTGGGGTCACTGCTGCACCTTATGCATAGTAGGGTCTACGTTGTAGTGAATAAAAAATAAATTATTGTATTCTTATAATCTAAAAAAAGGCAAAAGTCAAATGATAACATTTTAATTCCCAACTCATGTAAATTCTCAAAAACAAAATAAAAAATATGCTTTCAAGTAATTTTCTTTTCAAAGGTTAATGATGATTTTATTTGAAATACAATTTCTATTTTTTTAGTGAATCAAATATGAAAATAAACATTATGATAGAATGATCATTTTATTCTATTTCATTCGAGTGAATCAAATATGTAGTATAAAATTGTTGTGAAACATTTATCAATATATTACACAATGTAAAAAATAAATTTAGAAAATTTAAAATCAAATAATTAAATAAATATTTAGGTTGGGTTTCTCTTAAGTTGAAATATGAACGTGACCGTTATCAACTTGTCATATTCATACTTGTAGGGACTACCATAGTCTATTTTCAAAAACATATTTGTACCCGTCAAATTTTATTTGTTTATTATTTTTGAAACAAACACGATAAATTAAAAATGTTATATTTATTAAATAAAACTTTATAAAAGGAATGATTTTGATCATTGAAATGGAACTTGTGAAACAACTTATGTACACTGATAGTTATAAATATATAAATATATATATATATATATATATATTTATTCTTTATAAATAATGCACAAAATTCATAAATTGTGTGTAAATAAAATAATTTAAAAACCAAAAAATAATGATGAACAATCAAAGTTGTGTCATTTAATTAATGGTCAATCAAAATTAACGAAATTGAATCCGGATCCACGGTAGCCTTTTCCTGTAGCAGCTTCCTGTAGCGCCCCAAAACGACGTCGTTTTGGGGCAACCTTGCAAGGAAAAAAAAAAAAAAACAACCGAGCAAAACCCATCTCCCACAAACTCCCCCAATACCAGCATCACCAACAGCAATGGAGTCCTCCACTCTCAAACCCCTCCTCTCACCCCAAAACCCCCTCTCCAGATCTGAATCCAACCCCTACCCAACAACCTTCGTCCAAGCCGACACCACCACATTCAAACAAGTCGTCCAAATGCTCAATGGATCTTTGGAAACCGCCAAGCAAGCCTCCAAACCATCGTCCTCCGCCGCAGATCAGCCGCCCTCCAAATCCTACATCCCACCAATCAAAAGCACAGGTCAAAAAAACAAGGATTCAATACCTTCTTCCCCAATTGGTAAGCAAATCCTCCTCTTTCTTCCATTTGAGTTTGCCCGAATTTCAACTACTATCATTTCCAATCACAACCCATTGTTGTTGGTATCAATCACCATCATCATAATTTCTAGAGAGAAATATATTGTATGAACTTTGTTTGAGATGGGTCTTGAAAATTTCTGTATAAAACCCTATGTTTCAGGTGAAATCTTGAAGACCCAGAAGGAGCTTTCTTTCTCTCCCTTTCGATACCCAAATGTAGCATCAAAATGTTAAAAACCCAGATAAATTAAAGCTTTATAAAACACATTGTGTATGTACAGAAATTAAAAGTGAAGCCATTTTTACCTGAAAGTGAGATGATGGAAAGGAACAAGAAGAAGATGAAGAAACAGAGCATGTAAAAGTAGAGAGAGATGGGTCTGAGTTCTGCTCGGTTGTGTTTTTTTTTTTTTTTTTCTTGAAAAGTTGCCCCAAAACGACGTCGTTTTGGGGCGCTACAGGAAGGTGCTACAGAAAAAGGCTATCGAGGATCTGGATTCAACGAAATTGTGCCTTTTACGTTTAGAAGAAAAACTAATTAAAATAAATAAATAGAAAAGAATGTGTAGGTTAAGATTTTTGTCTTTTCACAATGTGGTTGAAGGGTACTGTAGACACCCCATTTTTGACCGACCTTAAGACTCAGACGTCACCGATTGAGCGCTCGGTGATGTTGCATATCGTGCTCGTTCAGAAGCCCCAGAGTCGCGGCCGTGCGCCTTGCCTCCGGACTTCCGAACTCTCTTCTGTGCCTTGTCTCGGTTTGCGAACCAGACTCGGTTTTCTCTGTTTTCTTTCCTGAGGGAAGGGAGTGGTCCTGTAGACCATCTCTCGGTGGCCGTGCGCTACTTTTCGTGGCCGTAGGCCATTTTTCCCATTTCGGAGCCCGGTTCCCGGTTTTCGGCCGTCAGGCCGTGTGCCTCGGCTCGGGACCGCCCAACCATCTCCGAGTTCTCCGGTTTTTGGCTTGCACCACTGTTTTATAGTTCCGAGGAACCCTGGGGCCTCTGATGCCCACTTCGTGGCCTTATGCCACTTCCGGTGCCTGTAGCCAGTTTTCGGGACCTTGAATCGCGCGATTTTGGTCCCGAGCTTTCATTTTGCATCAGTTATCTCCGGTTCTTGGCTGGTACCTCTGTTTTATCATATTGAGGAACCCTGGGGCCCCCGATGCCCACTTCGTGGCCGTATGCCACTTTCGGTGCTTATAGCCGGTTTTCGGGACCCCGAATTGCGCGGTTTGGGCCCCGAGCATTCATTTTGTATCGGTTTTCTCTGATTTTTGGCAGGAACCTCTGTTTTGTCATTCCGAGGGACACTGGAGTTGCAGATACCCACTTCGCTGCCGAACACCACTTCCGGCACCCGCAGCCCATTTTCGGGATCCCGAATGGCTCGGTTTTGGCCCCGAGCGTTCATTTCTCATTAGTTTTTGTTCAAATTTGGCAGGTATCTCTGTTTCAACATTGGGAAGATCACTGGAGGGTAGGAGGCCAGCAATTATCCCAGATAACCAGTTTCGCTCCTCCGGAGCCCGTTTTTCTCACTTCCGGGCCAATGTTGAACACCCTGGGGTATTTTCTTCCAACCAAAGCTACATATCTGTGATCAGGGGACATGGGAGGACCCTAAAAACTACTGGTCAGCCAGAAATTCCAGGTTTCATTTTGGACCTCTCCTTCAGATGCAATGTTGTGGCTCCTGCTTCAGTGTTGCCACATTCCGACCATGGAACCTTGTTCTACACATCTTGGAGGACACAAAAAGAAGGTGGTCGGCCAGAAATTATGCAGTTCATTTTTGAGCCTCTTCTTCAAGCTCTATGTTGTGACTTCTGCTTCAGAGTTGCCAGATTCCGACCTTGGGGCATTGATCTACACACTTGGGAGGACACTTTGGCATACTGGTCGGCCAGAAAATCTTCTGTTCATTTTCTTGGGGTGGCCGGTCGGCTAGGCTGAGTGGCTGGCCGACCAGGTGGGGTGGCCGGCCGGCCACCTCCCAGAAATCTACCTGGCCGGCCAGCTTTCTGCTTTCCAGCTCAGTACAGCTGTCCGGATATTTTTGCCAAATATCTCCCCCATCCGGGGGATATTTTGGGAGGGAAAGCTTGGATGCTTTGCCCTCCCCTTTTACACCTTGTTTTGCCTATTTAAAGGAACCAAGGGCTCCTTTGCCTAGGTTAGAACATTTGCCTTCAAGAACACTTAAGCAAAAACCCTAATCTCCATAGCCAAAACCTTCAAAAAAGCTTCAAGTCTTGCTTGATTTCTTCACCAACACCTAGCCTCACCATTCCAACTTTGATTCCAGCAGCTAGGAAGTGAATTTCAGAGGTTGAGAAGCCACAAATCCAAGCCAAGAAGCAAAGAAAGACAAGTCTTCAAGGGTAAGTATTCAAAACCAACTTTTGGGGCTTTTTCTTGATCTTTTTTTATACTCTAATTGGTTGAGAATTGGGGCTCCGACCCCTACTGCTTTTGTGCTCATTTTGAGCCCCTCTACAACATTGTAGAAGGGCTCAACTTCATTTGGTATTTGTATATACTAGTTCCTTCAATATTCATCAAGATTGTCACATTTTTGCATGCTAAAATTAACCTATTTGTGTTGGTTTTTGGGGCTCCGACCCCTACTGCTTTCTTGCTTATTTTGAGCCCCTCTACAACATTGTAGAGGAGCTCAACTTCATTTGGCCATTGTATATACTAGTTCCTTCAATTTCATCAAGTATGCCATATTTTGTATCCAATTTTTGACCTATTTGTGTTTGTTTTTGGGACTTCGACCCCTACTGGTTTTGGTCTTATTTTGACCCCCTTTACATGTTTCATGAAGAAGGTTTGGTCATTTGATGTATAGATTGCATGTCTTGTGTTATACCCTTTTGCGGCTCCATTTTGCCTTCCATTTCTGGCATGTTTGTCTTATGATTTAGAGGCTGCCATCTTCTGCATATATGCTTATTTTTGGGTCCTCTTTAATGTTGTAGAAGAAAGTTTGTCCATTTGCATTTTCTATATACCATCTCCCTTTATAATGCTCTTTTGGCCATTAATCTTGCGAGCTATTGTTGCCATATCTGTGCTTGCATTTTGGCCATGTTTATTACTGAAAAAATGCCATATTCGGGACTGCCTTGCTACTGTTATTGCTTCCATGATCATATTTTGCATGTATAGCATGGCTATAGGCCATTGCGGGGCTTAATTTCACATTTTCGGGATGATTGCATGCTTCGGTTGTTATTCCGTATCATTTCGGGGCTGTTTTACATCATTTGTGAGTGCTGAAATTCCATTGCCATGCTTGCATATCATTTCCCATGTCATTCCGCCTTGCCTCGGTTTGCGTACCCGTGGGCACGCACTTCGAGGCACTCCGTTTTCATTCATCGGCATCCTATGTGAGTGCGGCTGAGGCCCTCTCGTGTCGGTGTAAGCCCAATTTGCATTTCCATTTCATTCTATCATTGCCTCGGTTTGCGTGCCTGTGGGCGCGCATTTCAAGGCACTCCGCTTTTTTATCCGACGGCCTCCTATGTGAGTGAGCTGAGGCTCTCCCATGTTGGTGTAAGTCCATCGCGGCATTCCGTGTGTCGTTTCATTCTTTCATCATCGCCTCGATTTGCGCGCCTGTGGGCGCGCGTTTCGAGGCACTTCGGTTTTATCCGATTTTCATTCTTTCATCATCGCCTCGATTTGCGCGCCTGTGGGCACGCGTTTCGAGGCACTTCGGTTTTATCCGATTTCGCATCTCACATTATCGCCTCGGTTTGCGTGCCTGTGGGCGCGCATTTCGAGACATTTCGGTTTTACCCGATTTACATTTCATCATCGTCTCAGTTTGCGTACCCGTGAGTACGCACTTCGAGGCACCTCTTTTTTATCATTCCGGCATCCCGTATGAGTGTGGCTGAGGCCTTCTCATGTTGGTGTAAGCCCATCATTGCATTTCGTGCCTTTATGTCATCACCTCGGTTCGCGTGCCAGTGGGCACGCATTTCGAGGCATCTCATTCTCATAGCATCGTGCATGCTAGGTTGTATGTTAGTTGCATTTCATGCATATCATGCATATTGCACGGGAAACGAGGCACGTTTCGTACTCCGAGTAACGGAACGGGTCTCAATTCCCAGTCACCGACACTCCGGATTATCCATGATGGAGTTAGGTTTTGGTATAGCATCATCTGCATTCATCCCAATATTGAGTTGTGCAAATCGGCTCCTCGGCCATCATGCATCGATATGCGTGATTGGTGGCACGAGGATCGAGGCATGCATATATTTGTGAAATACATTGCTATGCCCTTTTCCTGCTCTCTGTTGCAGCGAATCGAAGAATCGGCAAATTTTCGGAACTCGGCGCGCATTTCGAGAAATATTGCAAACAGAGGCTAAATCGGGCATCTCAGTGGATTTCTGCGCAACACAGTCCAGCATACATTGTATCAGAAGCGAGGCAGCCCCTGGCTTGCATGCCAGTTTTACTGCTTTCCTAGTTTAATTTATTAATTAATTAGAAATCTGTACATTATTTCGGACTGTATATTTCGGACTGTATATTTATTCGGACCCTCTGCGCGAGGGCATAATTGTAATAAGGGTGTGTGAGTGTGATGTATGTCTTCCAACCCCCATTTCTTTCTCCCTTTTATTTACCTGCTTACGATGGTTAGATATAGGGCATATTTCAATTAGCATAACGGTATGACAGCATGTTTGCATCATTCATCTGTTTTGCACGCACCGGGCTCGGCGCATCATACAAACTGCATTTGTATTTCAATTCCAAATTGAATACATGTTAGCTGTAGCATTTCATATGCCATGTTTAGAATAGCGGGAGGACACTTTGCATACTGGTCGGCCAGAAAATCTTCTGTTCATTTTCTTGGGGTGGCCGGTCGGCTAGGCTGAGTGGTGGCTGGCCGACCAGGTGGGGTGGCCGGCCGGCCACCTCCCAGAAATCTACCTGGCCGGCCAGCTTTCTGCTTTCCAGCTCAGTACAGCTGTCCGGATATTTTTGCCAAATATCTCCCCCCCGGGGGATATTTTGGGAGGGAAAGCTTGGATGCTTTGCCCTCCCCTTTTACACCTTGTTTTGCCTATTTAAAGGAACCAAGGGCTCCTTTGCCTAGGTTAGAACATTTGCCTTCAAGAACACTTAAGCAAAAACCCTAATCTCCATAGCCAAAACCTTCAAAAAAGCTTCAAGTCTTGCTTGATTTCTTCACCAACACCTAGCCTCACCATTCCAACTTTGATTCCAGCAGCTAGGAAGTGAATTTCAGAGGTTGAGAAGCCACAAATCCAAGCCAAGAAGCAAAGAAAGACAAGTCTTCAAGGGTAAGTATTCAAAACCAACTTTTGGGGCTTTTTCTTGATCTTTTTTTATACTCTAATTGGTTGAGAATTGGGGCTCCGACCCTACTGCTTTTGTGCTCATTTTGAGCCCCTCTACAACATTGTAGAAGGGCTCAACTTCATTTGGTATTTGTATATACTAGTTCCTTCAATATTCATCAAGATTGTCACATTTTTGCATGCTAAAATTAACCTATTTGTGTTGGTTTTGGGGCTCCGACCCCTACTGCTTTCTTGCTTATTTTGAGCCCTCTACAACATTGTAGAGGAGCTCAACTTCATTTGGCCATTGTATATACTAGTTCCTTCAATTTCATCAAGTATGCCATATTTTGTATCCAATTTTTGACCTATTTTGTGTTTGTTTTGGGACTTCGACCCCTACTGGTTTTGGTCTTATTTTGACCCCCTTTACATGTTTCATGAAGAAGGTTTGGTCATTTGATGTATAGATTGCATGTCTTGTGTTATACCCTTTGCGGCTCCATTTTGCCTTCCATTTCTGGCATGTTTGTCTTATGATTTAGAGGCTGCCATCTTCTGCATATATGCTTATTTTTGGGTCCTCTTTAATGTTGTAGAAGAAAGTTTGTCCATTTGCATTTTCTATATACCATCTCCCTTTATAATGCTCTTTTGGCCATTAATCTTGCGAGCTATTGTTGCCATATCTGTGCTTGCATTTTGGCCATGTTTATTACTGAAAAAATGCCATATTCGGGACTGCCTTGCTACTGTTATTGCTTCCATGATCATATTTTGCATGTATAGCATGGCTATAGGCCATTGCGGGGCTTAATTTCACATTTTCGGGATGATTGCATGCTTCGGTTGTTATTCCGTATCATTTCGGGGCTGTTTTACATCATTTGTGAGTGCTGAAATTCCATTGCCATGCTTGCATATCATTTCCATGTCATTCCGCCCTTGCCTCGGTTTGCGTACCCGTGGGCACGCACTTCGAGGCACTCCGTTTTCATTCATCGGCATCCTATGTGAGTGCGGCTGAGGCCCTCTCGTGTCGTGTAAGCCCAATTTGCATTTCCATTTCATTCTATCATTGCCTCGGTTTGCGTGCCTGTGGGCGCGCATTTCGAGGCACTCCGCTTTTTTATCCGACGGCCTCCTATGTGAGTGAGCTGAGGCTCTCCCATGTTGGTGTAAGTCCATCGAGGCATTCCGTGTTCGTTTCATTCTTTCATCATCGCCTCGATTTGCGCGCCTGTGGGCACAGCATTTCGAGGCACTTCGGTTTTATCCGATTTTCATTCTTTCATCATCGCCTCGATTTGCGTGCCTGTGGGCACGCATTTCGAGGCACTTCGGTTTTATCCGATTTGCATCTCACATTATCGCCTCGGTTTGCGTGCCTGTGGGCACGCATTTCGAGGCACTTCGGTTTTATCCGATTTACATTTCATCATCGTCTCAGTTTGCGTGCCCGTGAGCACGCACTTCGAGGCACCTCTTTTTATCATTCCGGCATCCCGTATGAGTGTGGCTGAGGCCTTCTCATGTTGGTGTAAGCCCATCATTGCATTTCGTGCCTTTATGTCATCACCTCGGTTCGCGTGCCAGTGGGCACGCATTTCGAGGCATCTCATTCTCATAGCATCGTGCATGCTAGGTTGTATGTTAGTTGCATTTCATGCATATCATGCATATTGCACGGGAAACGAGGCACGTTTCGTACTCCGAGTAACGGAACGGGTCTCAATTCCCAGTCACCGACACTCCGGATTATCCATGATGGAGTTAGGTTTTTTAGCATTCATCTGCATTCATCCCTATATTGAGTTGTGCAATCGACTCCTCGGCCATCATGCATCGATATGCGTGATTGGTGGCACGAGGATCGAGGCATGCATATATTTGTGAAATACATTGCTATGCCCTTTTCCTGCTCTCTGTTGCAGCAAAATCAAGAATCAGCAATTTTCGGAGTCGGCGCGCATTTCGAGAAATATTGCAAACAGAGGCTAAATCGGGCATCTCAGTGGATTTCTGCGCAACACAGTCCAGCATACATTTATCAGAAGCGAGGCAGCCCCTGGCTTGCATGCCAGTTTTACTGCTTTCCTAGTTTAATTTATTAATTAATTAGAAATCTGTACATTATTTCGGACTGTATATTTCGGACTGTATATTTATTCGGACCCTCTGCGCGAGGGCATAATGTAATAAGTGTGTGTGTGTGATGTATGTCTTCCAACCCCCATTTCTTTCTCCCTTTTATTTACCTGCTTACGATGGTTAGATATAGGGCATATTTCAATTAGCATACAGTATGACAGCATGTTTGCATCATTCATCTGTTTTGCACGCACCGGGCTCGGCGCATCATACAAACTGCATTTGTATTTCAATTCCAAATTGAATACATGTTAGCTGTAGCATTTCATATGCCATGTTTAGAATAGCCGAGCCTGCTATAGTTGCATTTTGCATGTGTTGCATTAGGCATTCTGTATACTTAGGATCATGCATGATTTCTAATCGTTCTGTTTTGGCTTGGAGTACTAGGTGAGTTTTATGCTTTAGCATCCTTGCATGCGTGTGAGTGTTGCCATGATAGCATGCTTACCATGAGGCTATGTGCTTATGTGATATAACTGCCTTGAATGCCTGTGGGTGGAGGTTGAGTTATCTGAATTGGGCAATTCAACTGTTTGTTTTAAGCCCACTAGATAGTGGCAAAATCATGTTTTCTAAGCCCACCTGAGGGTGGCAAATCCGCGTTTTAGCCTACCTGCGGGTAGCACCATCAAACCATTTTCAAACAAACAAACATGAAATGTTTTGTTCCAATTCAGGCGGCCCAGTCTATACTTGTTTGCTGCGAGCATCACATAGTAACCTAGGCTAATAACCGGAATAAGAATCACAAGTTTTCAAAAACAGATATCATGGTTAGTAGAGGCCGGTCTTTGACCGGGCGAGCGGGGGTGCTCACGATGTGACCTTCCCCAATCGTACCCAAGTTCCCGAGCCAACTTTGGTGATGACGGACACGTGGCCTTTGGCACCGAGTCAGGGTTTCCTAAATTTCCCATTTAAAAAATATTTAGGTGGCGACTCTGTTATCTGGCAAAGCAGTCCATGTTTGGCACTTCTTTCAAAAAATCAGTTTTTCTCAAAACGATTTGCCGGATTTGGACTCTTTGGTTCGAGATTTAGAACCGCAACAAAATCGAGTCCGAACTGTAGCGAGGTCCCTCGCGGGCGTTGTTACAGTTTCTGGCGACTCTGCTGGGGATTTAGAGAACTTGACTCGAACTCATGATATCTGTTTTTGACTACACTTGTGTGTTTCTTTGCATTGCATTTGCATTGGTGCGCCTAGGACACCGTGTTTGCCATATGCCATTCCCGAACGATTTGCCGGAGGCTTGTCTTGTCAAGTCATGTCCGTAAGGCTGATCGGCTCTGGGCTCTGACAGCATGGGAACACAAACCCCGGTTTTACCGGGGCACCCTTTTTGACCATTCGACCTAGTGCATATTCGGATCCATAGTGACCATTCCAAACTAGGACAGGTTGCTTACCCGTTTATAGGTTGTTTGAAACCGCTGCGTGCGTAGTGAAACCCTAGCTCCTGACAAAATAGGACAGGGAAACCCTACCCCAACATAGGGGTGTTTTGGCTCTTACTTATCTGTTATGTGCTTGTTAGAGTGCGTCTCTACAGGGAATGCATGTATCAGTTATGAGTTTGGGCATCAGGCCTGCGGGCATCAGTTTGTGAGTTTGGACATCAGGCCTGCGGGCATCAGTTCATCAGTTTTGAGCAGTAGGCCTGCGGGCATCACGCCTGCGGGCATCAGTCAGTTATTTGAGAAATCAGGTATCTGAGGGTATCACGATTCAGTTTTGAGGACAGTAATACAGGGATATTGACCAGTGTTTGAGGACAGTGTATAGCCCGCTTACCAACTGTGTGTTGTTGTATACCCGACTGTGTGTGGTGTATTCAATTTAAGCTGTTATGCTGCCCGTTTTTCTGGTAATTTATTTCCTTTTTGTTTTATTATCTTTTTTGCTAGGGCAGTTTGTGGCACAATTGCTTCCGAACCCGTAGATCTCCCCCAAGCACTTTGGACACGAGGTCGCCGACTCAGCCGATCCGAGGATCTCGTTGACGGACATCCAGTGTTCCACTCTCTACCCCCAATTGTTAGAAGAAAGAGGAGAAAGCCCAGGGAACGTAGTGTATCAGAACAGAGGCTGTCAGAACCGTGGGTTACTGCATCAGAAGACATACCAGTTGTTCAGATGGAACCACAGAATATATCAGCTATGGAGGCGATGATGCGCCAAATGAATGAAAGCATGAAGCAAATGCAAGACGATGCTATCCGCCAGGCGGAATTTTCTAAACAGCAGGCCGCTGTCATGGCCCAACAGTCTGAGCTGATCACCAGATTACAACAGCAGAATGCTGCATCTGCTTCACACCAGGTCCCTCCTCCACTAGGGGCGCATCAGGTCCCTCCTCCGCCAGGAGCTCCACTACCTGAACAGATACCTACTGGCCAGAATGCCCCTCCAAATCCTCAGAATACCCAAAACACCCAGAATACTCTCCCAAATCCACAGAATGCTCTGCCAAACTTCCAAAACCTTCAAGAGGACACGAGTCTTCCAACGGGGCTGGCTCCGCCCCCGCTTCCGCCGCAACTGTCTAAGAATCTTACACCTAATCACCCGGAATCTCCATTCGAGTTCGAGGTGGATCATACAGCTCTGAAATTGAGCAAATTGGAAAAACTCTTCAAGAAATCTCAAGGGGTGAAGGCCATCCCAGATATTGAAGACGGCTATACTGATGTGGCCGTAACACTGCCGGACAGATTTAAGATGCCCCAGATCGATCGCTTTGATGGATCCGGGGACCCCATGGTTCACCTCCGGCTATTTTCGGACATCTTGAGACCAATGGGCCTGACCCGACCGCAAAAGCTTTCTCTGTTCGGTCGAACTTTATCGGGTGTGGCATCCACTTGGTACGCAAAGCTGGAAGATGATGTGAAAACAAACTGGGATGAGATGGCTGAGGCCTTCCTTGCACAATATTCGTACAACACGCAAATCGAGGTCACAACTCGTGATCTCGAGACAACAAGGCAGGAACAGAAAGAGACCTTCTCTGATTTTGTCACCCGGTGGAGAGCCAAGGCATCGATGATGACCTTGAGGCCGACTGATAAAGATCAAATTCGGATGATTGTGCGCAATCTCCAACCAAGGCTTATGCAGAAGATGATTGTGGTTCCCTTCCCCACCTTCGCAGATTTACATGATATGGGGGTGCAAATAGAGGATGCTATGAAGCAAGGGTTGATTGACCAAGACCGGGAGCAGCCCCGGAGAACGTTCAACCGAAATAACAATGCGGGCCCGAGTGGCTCTGCCAATACAAGGACTCCAGAGGTCGGTATGGTCACCACCACTCCCCCTCCCCAACCAAGGCCCGCAGCGGCCACACCTTTTTCTAATGCATCTGGGAGCAGTAACCAAGCCTCAAGATACCAACCCAGAGGCCAACGAAACTTCTCCCCACTATATATGCCTTTGTCTAAAGTCCTCGGGGTTCTAGTCAGAAAGGGGCATCTGAAACCCCTGGAACCGAGGCCCCTACCAAACCCACTTCCCCCTTCCCACAACCCAGCCAAATATTGCACATACCACCAGCAGCATGGTCATGACACAGACCAGTGTTATCGGCTGCGTCATGAGATTCAGGACCTCATTGACAAAAATATCATTCTACCCCCCGAGGGACCCAATGTCACAAACAACCCACTCCCCAAACACAACCAAGATCCACCCAAAAGAGTCAACCTCATCCAAACTGGGGGCGTGTCTTACGACCCTAGTATCTATATAACTCCCTCCCACCTACCTAAGCCGGAGGTGGTCCTTCCTGACAGCACTGACTTGTGCGTGTTGGACACCTTCACAACCCCATCCGAGCCAAAGGTGGTGACCACTGAAAATGGAATGGGGCAGGCTTCTGAGGAGAGCAGAATGGTTGAGTCTGGGATGCAGCGGTCTGGGAATCTTGCTGAAGGCGCCTATGACCCAAGCGAGTACATTTTGCCAATGGGCCAGCCTAAACTGAGTGTGGGGTTGTCAGAGAAGACTGAACTGTGCATGATCCGGGGGGACAGGTCTGAAAAAGGGGCAGATGATCTGACTACAGTGGAGGAGGACTTCGCCAACCTTCAGTTTTTCAACGAGCAAGAACCAGCAGATGCTGCAATCAACTGGTATGACTATGAGGAGACGGCAGAGGTCACCGGGTGGTTAGATGATCAGCCGGACATTGTAGAATTTCAACAGGGCCCGGAAGGGGCGAGAGTATCATTGATGGCCGGAAGGGCCGAGGATCAGAATCAACCGCCGGAGAGCGCCGGCGTTAATAATTTCGTTCAGAATCCGGGGATTGTGAATACAGGGAACGTTGAACAACCGGCTGTACTGATGCAGTCGGAACAACAAAAGTTTGACGATTCCGAGAGAATTCGAAAAGCGAAGGCCCATGTAGGGGTCGAAGTGCTGCGTGCACAGGAACGGGAGATGCTGCGGGCATCAAAGTTGAAAGTGCTGTGAGCACGAAGACTGAACATGTTGTGAGCATGTGGGAAGATAGTACCGAGAGTACGAATTTGCCGGAACCAGACAGGTGCCTGTTAGATGCTAATGGGATGTGGTGGGAAGATGACGATTTGTATCTTGCCCACACTGATGAAGACTGGGCAGGTGGCCAACCAGACAGCACCTGGTACCTCGAAGAGGTGGATCATATGACTAGAAGCGGGCGTTATTTCAAGCCCCCACACCTTGATCAACCCGAAGCATCAGGGAAAGATGCATCAGGGAAAGATAAAGAGGCAGAGAAACAGAGAGAGAAGCAAATTGAAGAAGAGGCTGTACTGAGGCAGTTAAAGAAAATACAAGCAGACATCTCCATCTGGGGACTGCTTATGGCTTCAAGGGTGCACAGGCAGGCTGTCCTTTCTGCTATGGACAAAGCCAAACTCTCCATCGAAACTACTCCAGAACAACTAGTTGGGCTGGTCTTTCCGGGAGGAGGTTCCCCGGCATTGACCTTTTCGGATAAGGAATTGCCGCCTGAGGGCGTGGATCATAACAGACCCCTCTACATCTCTGTAGAATGCAGGGACAAATGGATTCCGGTGGTACTAGTGGATACCGGGTCCGCTATCAATGTCTGCCCAGCCAGAACGGCGTATGCCATTGGGTTGAAGCCTGCAGACTTTACATCGACCTCTCAAGTAATCAGAGCCTACGACAATACAAGCAGAGATGTCCTGGGGACAGTAAAAATCCAAACCAAGGTCGGGCCCGGACAACAGGAAATAGATTTTCATGTCTTGGAGGTCCCTGCATCCTTCAACATGCTTTTGGGGCGACCTTGGTTGCATCAAGTAAAGGCAGTCTCCTCAACTCTACATCAGATGGTGAAATACCCCTTTGGAAAGGGAGTAGCCACTGTATTCGGGAATTCATCGATCCACCCCCCTCCAGAGGTATCTACGCCAGTTCTGGAGATTGAACACGGCATGGAAGATATGTTCATATCGGGATTTACTTTGGCAGAGGCCCGGGTGGTGCAAAATATTATGGCTGTGAATGAAGGTGTGTACGTCAGTGCCCAATCAGTCTACCTCATGAACAAGCTACAGCATATTCCCGGGATGGGATTAGGAAGAAGCGGCAGGAAAGGGGTCGCAGCGTTGGCCGAAGTGCCACACAATCCACATACCTTTGGACTGGGTTATCTGCCCACCAAAGAAGATTGGATGAGGAAAGGAAAGGAAATGGCCGGCAGAGCCAGGGCGAAGCAGGCTGGGAAGCCGTTTGACTTAATGCACAGGCCCATTTGGGGTACCCTGAACGGACGCTTTGTCCGGGAGGGGGAAGATTTTCCATTTTGCGGCTTCCCAGAGCCTTGGATAAACGCGGAGAGGAAGCGCGTACCAGGCTTTGAAATCTTCTTCGATTTGCAACTATCTGGGGATGACGTTGCCACAGAGCAGACAGACCCAACAACTAAGGCTGAGCAGAATAAAGCAGGGGATCCGGAGGGCACAGATTTTGAAATGGGGGTAGCACTGGCATGTCTCCTCTCTGATCCTCCGATCGACCAAGAGTGCTTGGGGGATAACTCCGTGGTTTCCATGATTGGGAATGAAATGGCTGTGAGCCAACCAGCGGCTATCTTGGATGCATCAATCGCACCCTCTCTCACTTGGCAGTACGAGGAGGGATTTCTATCCAGCAGTTCCGGGTCAGGTAGTGAGCCGGAATCTGATTCCACTGAGTCTTGTGAGTCGGAATCAGGTTCCAGCTCGACTGAGTCTGAGTCTGGTACTCCTGGGGATGTTAACCCGGATGCCACAGTCCTGTCCAGGTCGTCTTTTTCCTTTTCTTTTGAGTCTGTTGTAACAGAAGAATTGGACGATTTGGATGAACTTAATGAGAATGAACTATCTGTGGTTTCCGATTACTTTTCTGTGCCCCTAATTTATTGCATTGATTCAGACTTTCAAAATTTTGATCAAAACGACGAGGACGAAGTTCCTCCGGTTTTACAACGTTTAATTGAGCATGAGCAAGAGAGATTTGTTAAGCCCTTAACGGACGAAATCATTTCCGTGAATATTGGTACTGAGGAGGACCCGCGGCTGGTCCAGATCGGGTCCACGTTGTCTTCTGAGGAACGCGAGCGCTTAGTCGCTTTATTAAAAGATTTCAAAGATGTTTTCGCGTGGTCCTACGAAGACATGCCTGGAATCGATCCTGAGATTGTACAGCATCGGATCCCCCTTGACCCCGAGGCCCGACCTGTCAAGCAGAAACTCAGAAGGATCCGCCCGGATTGGGCTCTCAAGATTAAAGAAGAGGTCACCAAGCAAATTGATGCAGGCTTCCTGCTGGTATCTGAATATCCAACTTGGTTGGCCAATATTGTTCCGGTGCCGAAGAAAGATGGCAGGATCCGGGTGTGTGTAGACTTCAGGGATTTGAACAAAGCTAGTCCGAAGGACGACTTTCCCCTACCACACATCGATGAGTTGGTGGACTTCACAGCAGGGCACGCATTGCTCTCATTCATGGATGGCTTCTCAGGCTACAATCAGATAGTAATGGCACCAGAAGACAGAGAAAAGACTGCATTCACCACCCCGTGGGGGACATACTGCTACCGGGTAATGCCGTTTGGGTTGAAGAATGCTGGAGCTACTTATCAACGGGCCGCGACCACAATACTACATGATATGATCCACAAAGAGGTTGAGGTGTATGTGGACGACATGATTGTCAAGTCCAAGGAAAGAGAGGGCCACTACACCGCCTTGCACAAGTTTTTCCAAAGGATCAGGGAATTCCGGTTGCGGCTAAACCCTCAGAAATGTACATTCGGTGTTACAGCGGGAAAAATGCTGGGGTTTCTGATTACACAAAGAGGCATCGAGGTCGATCCTTCCAAAATCAAGGCCATCTTAGAAATGCCACCACCAAGGACTGAAAAGGAGGTGCGAGGCTTTCTGGGTAAAGTGCAATTCATAAGACGGTTTATCTCAAAATTAACCTTGACTTGTGAACCACTCTTTGGTCTCCTGAAGAAAGGCAAGAAGTTCCAATGGGACGGCCGATGCCAAGCTGCATTTGAACAGATTAAAGAATATCTACAGAACCCACCCGTTTTGTCACCACCAGAACCAGGGAAACCGTTGATTTTGTATCTATCAGTGACTGAGACCACAATGGGCTGCATGCTCGCGCAAGAATCAGAGGACAAGGTGGAGAGAGCCATCTACTATCTCAGCAAGAAGATGCTGGAGTATGAAACCCGGTATACACCGTTGGAAAAAGCTTGTCTAGCTTTGGTATGGGCTACCAGGAAGCTGCGGCACTACCTGTTAGCTCACTCTGTAATGCTGGTTTCACGTCTCGATCCCATCAAATATCTTTTCGAGAAACCAGCACTTACGGGTAGGCTAGCTCGTTGGTTGCTGTTGCTCTCCGAATTTGATCTCACATACGTGACGCGCAAGTCAGTGAAGGGCAGAGCAGTGGCAGAGTTCCTTGCCGACCACCCGGTTGAGGGGGATGAAGCAGTTGAGTACCTATTCCCAGATGAATCAATTCTGCATATCGACGATGAAGCTTGGACGATGTACTTTGACGGAGCGTCAAATCAACATGGGTATGGGATCGGAGTGTTGCTGATAGCACCCGATGATTCCCGTATCCCTCTAGCCTTCAAACTCCGATTCAGAGTCTCGAACAACGAAGCAGAATATGAGGCGTGTATCGCTGGTTTAGAAGCAGCCCTGGAACTAGGGGCAAGACGGTTGGACGTCATTGGGGACTCGAACCTTGTTGTGTCTCAAGCTAAAGGAGACTGGAAAGTAAAAGAGGAAAAGATGATGATGTATCACCAAACCTTGGATTTGCTGATTCCTCGGTTTGAGAAGCTAAGTTTTACTCATCTACAAAGAGAGAACAACAGGTTTGCAGATTCTTTAGCAACTCTATCTTCTATGATAGACATCCCGCGCGGAGTCCGAATGCGTCCAGTCATCATTGACCAGAAATTTGTACCCGCCTATGAGTCGATTGCAGCTATAGATGAAGTTCAAGACGAACACCCCTGGTACTACGACATCTGGAATTTCTTGGAGAAAGAAGCATACCCGCCAGGGGTAAATGCCAAAGACAAGAGGGCAATCAGAAGAATGGCGATTCAGTTCATCATCTGCGGGGGTAAACTGTATAAACGAGGTCATCTGGGAATGCATAAACTGTGTGTTGATGCTGAAGAGTCGAAGCGCCTGATGGAAGCCATCCACGGGGGTGAATGCGGTGCACACATGAATGGGGTGATGTTGGCACGGAAGATTCTCAGACAGGGTTATTATTGGTCCACCATGGAGGAGGATTGTATTGGTTTCGTCCGGCGATGCCACAAATGTCAGATTCATGCAAATCGTATGAACATCCCGCCGTCAAAGCTGTACAACATGACTTCGCCATGGCCGTTTTCAGTCTGGGGAATTGATGTGATCGGAGCAGTCACGCCAAAGGGGTCGAATGGGCATGAGTTCATCCTGGTAGCGATAGATTATTTCACGAAGTGGGTTGAGGCCCAATCTTATGCGGTGTTGAAGGCTTCACACGTCGCAAAGTTTATCAGAAACAACATCATCTGTCGCTACGGGGTCCCAAATGAAATCGTTTCAGACAATGGTTCCCACTTCAAGAAGGAGGTGATTGATTTGTTGGAGAAATACAATGTGGCTTTTCATAAGTCATCTACCTATCGGCCGCAAACCAATGGAGCAGTTGAGGCCGCCAACAAGAATATCAAGCGCATACTACAGAAGATGGTGGAAACCTATCGGGACTGGCCAGATAAGCTGCCGTTTGCTCTGTGGGGCTACAGAACTTCAATCAGAACTTCTACTGGGGCGACTCCGTACTCGTTGGTTTATGGGATGGAGGCCGTTCTACCTATTGAGATTGAGGTTCCGTCATTACGAGTATTGGCCGAGTGTCAAATAGCCGAGGCAGACTGGCAACAAAGCAGATTTGAGGAACTCATGCTTTTCGATGAAAGAAGGTTGAAAGCACTGTACCACATCCAAGGTTATCAACGCAGAATTGCCCGGGCTTTCAACAAGAAGGTTAAGTCCAGGAATTTGAACGAAGGAGATTTGGTGCTCAAAGACAACCGAGCTCCCATCCACGACCCAAGGGGCAAGTTCAGACCTAATTGGACTGGTCCCTACATCATCAAGTCAATCTGGTCAGGTGGAGCTGTGGTTCTGATGGATCTAGATGGCTTAGAGTTTTCCCAACCGATCAACATGGACAAGTTGAAGAAATATTACCCCTGAGAGGCTCGCTAGGCCGAAAACCCGAAAGGGCGACCTAGGCAAAACTCAGAGCACAGAAAATTTGAAATTATAAAAACTGAGCTCGCAAGGTTGAAAACCCGCAAAGGGCGGCCTTGGCAAAAGTTAGAGCGCAAAAGGAGAGTGAAAATACCCGAGCGAACCTGAGCCTGAACTACGTAAGGCTTGATTCCCATCTTTGGGATACGTAGGCAACTTCGTCTTGAAGTTCAGCCACAATCTTTTCCCCGATCAACTTTGTCCATTTTGATCATCTCAGTCATCTCTATTCATCAGCATTTATCGTGATCTCCGGTACAGTGCTATTCAAACTAGGGGCAACTTTCCGTTGCAATGAAGTGCTGCGGTATCTTTCAAACTAGGGGCAACTTTCCAGTTGCTAGGATTCGGGGTTGTGCATCTCAGTGACAGATCTCAGGCGTGTCCAGTTCTGATCCATATCGAAAATAGTTTTGAAAAGTTTTAATAAAAGTTGACTTTGTTCAAATTAATCTTTTTACAACTAAGACCATTTTTGGACCAAAACGGAGAATTTTCAGTACCACAACCTTCAATTTCATTGATTTCAAAACAGAGTTCTCTTGCTCTTGCATACAATTGAAGTTGCTTTTTATTACACTCATAAGAAAACTTGAAAGTACTAGTAAAGCAATAAATCTGGGGCATAGTCAAGTCAGGTGTCCCTGCGCCCCCTGCCAGAGCTAGTTGAAGCCTCTGATGCCAACCTAGGCCCAACCTGTGCTTCTTCGTTGAGCCAATCCCAGCACTCATCAGACAAAGTGCAACTGAAAGCAGGAGCGGGGGCCAGAAGCTCTCTGATTCTCCATGCTGCGGCCTGTCGAGCCAACTGTGCACCTCGGACTGGAAATGTAGCTGGGTACTCTAACCCCTCTGGTGGGCAAGTCTGATCATGGCCAAACTGGCGCAGAATACGGAATGGGAAATAGAATACACAGTGAGTCAAGCCAATCAACCGAATCCCCACCTGACGAGACATGCTGTAGCTCATCGCCGGGAGGTTGAGCCAAGGGCAGCGCCACGCAATGCGATCTGCTGACAGGTTGCACATCCATTCAAACCACCAGCTCTCGTCAGGGGCATTGACTAGGCGTTGTCGAAAGAAATAGCCGCGAGCTGAGTAAGCAGGGCATGAGTCCACAACTTGCAATTTGTCCATTAACCATATCTGGGGAGGGATGAAAAATGAGAGAATAAAGAATAGAGAGATGTACGATGAGAGAAAAGTGAGATAAGGGTTTTGTGAGAAAAATCGAGCCCGAGGGCCGAGTGATGTGAGCCAATACATGTGAGATTGGGTGGGAAACATTACCTGCAACAGTAGTGGACTCCCTGCGAACCTGGTCGTCTCCCGGCGGTTGAAAGCATCCAAGCCCATCAGTGTTTCGGCCAAAGTCATGGCGATGCAACTCTTTCCTTCCCTCAAGCCTTGGGCTACCTCAATCAAGCGGATGTTAGCCCCTCCGGAGTCCGAGACAAACAGGAAGTGAGATAGTAGGCACAAACAGAGGGCGTGCTGCCGGAAGCCCTGCCAATGATGGTCGCCGCGGTCACCAGCATCAGAGAATCGGTAAACCAGGCTCGGGATATCCAACATTCCGTTACCAATCAAGGATCGAGCATCATGCGCGCTGAGTCCGCACATCCGTCCTAAGGCCTGGGCATAGCCAAAATTGAGCTGGGGCAAGATTTCCTCGCCTCGCTCGGATTCCATCAAAGCTTGAAAATCTTCAAAAGTAGGACATACCTCTTGCCCTCCAAAGCTGAAAACATGCGTCACCGGGTTCCAAAACCTTGCCGCGGCATGGAGGAAAGGAAGATGTAGCGGAGTCCGGCGCAGCGTGAATAGTGCATTCAAGCCAAAACCCCGGAAGTTCAACTTCTCCGAGCCATCTAGAGAGGAAATCCAAGATGTGAGATTTTCTTCAAGGAACGCCTCCATTTTGTGACAAATGAGGATGAAATGAACAAGTTCCAAGGGTGGGGCTTTTATAGAGGGGCAAAACACTATTCAGCGGACACGTGTCAACTTTCTGGAGGTCGAGGGGGAAGTGGCCGGCCGGCCACCTATCCTAGTAGGCCGGCCACCCCCTAGTTCCCAAATGCAAAATGTTTTCGGCCGTGTGTTGGTCCTATTTTGCCCTCCGGAACGAGGTTTGAGGCACTTTCATGCATCAAGGAATGTCGAAGGCCTCCATTTCTCTCAGTTTCGGATGCGTTCCATCATCCAGATCGTCCGTCCGAAGTACACTTTGTTGTCTTTTTGCTTATCGAGTTGTTGTTCTGTTTATCGAGTTGTAAGTTTTGTCGAGCTGTCGCTTTTGTTTGTATTTTGAGTTGTTACTCTTTGTTTACACAAATTTTGTTAAGTCTTGTTTATTGAGTCGTTAACATTGTTGTGTTTTGCTTATCGAGTTGTAAACTTGCTAAGATTCTGTTACGTCTTAGTAAGTCGGTTTGTTTTGTCGCGTCGGTTCATTACCTGACCTGGTAAATACAAAGCACATTTCCATTCAATTCCATTTTCATGCAAAATGATGCGATGCGATGCGATGCTAAGAATTTCAAATACAAACATCTTTTCAAAAGCTGTTTCATTCCATCATGTTTTACAACAAAAGGTGCAAGTTTTACAGGATATAAAACTGCCTAACAATGTGCAAAGTGCTACAAAACTACTAGCTAAAAAGTAAAATAAAGCGGGGGATAGCATCAGTATCCTCGGGAACGGGAAGGAGGAGGCCCTCTCATCCTCTTCTGTGGGATGACCTCTGCACCATCATCACCATCCGAATCAGAGCTGTCGTCCTCCGGATCCCCCTCGGCCTCGCCTCCACTCCCAGAACCAAGACCGGAGCCTCCCTCCCCAGGAGATGTCTCTGACACTCGGTCTGCAACCTCCTCTGCCTCATCCTCGACAATGGGTGCCCGGCGTCTGCGAGACGACCCTGCTCCTCGAGCTCCTCGGTAAGGCCTGGATGGTCCAGCTCCTCGAGTCCCTGCACCTCGGGCAGGTCTAGTACCTCGACCCCTCTGAGATTGCCCTGATGGCCCGCCCCGTGGTTGTGCACATACGGGAGGCATCTGAAAATGAAAAGTGCAATACATCAGTTCAAAAATGAAAAGCAGGTGCAAGTACAGTATGTGAGTAGGGTGTGTGCCAGATGTGTTCTACACAGTCTATCAGTGCAGCAGAATGTTCAAAAACAGTATGTTATCAGAACTATGCTAAAAACGGGAAAGATAGACAGTACCTGCACGCCCATGAGGGCTAGATGTCCCTCCCTCCGTAGGATCATGCCCTCGAATGTGGCTAGCATCCCGAGCAGCTCATCCGTGTACTCAACTGGAGGCTGCAAATGCAAATGCAAAACTATCAGTAAAGGCATGAACGTCCAAATATCTGACTAATGAATCAAAGCTGAAAAACATACCGGGGGTGAGTCAGGGTCTCTGACATATCTGTGGTCAGGAAGAGGAGGCTCTAGCGGGACCTGGTAAGGAGTCCCGAACCGCCAACTCGTCAGCTCGGTCGGCATGTCTGGCCACCCAGCATGAGGATGAAGAGACGGAGGGATCGGAGGAATAGAACTGCCTCTCCCCCTAGAAGCACCAGCCCTACTGGAAGAAGGGATGTCTGCAGCACGGGCGCGACTCGAAGATGCTGCGCCAGTGGACCTCAGTGGCGGAGCCCGCACTCCCGTCAAAGGGGACATCAGATATATGCGGCGGTAGGTGGCGTAGTCCCCCTCAACGAAATATAACAAAGCATCAGTGCCCTGCATATCCCTAATGACCTCCTCGGCAGATAGCCTGTCGGCAGTCCGCATAGTGGGTGGAGGCACAGCAGGAGGGTCCTGAGAATTATACCCCCACACCTGACGCTGAAAGCGCTCCCCCAGAAACCAGGCCCTACCGACTGGTCCCTCGAGCAGGAACCTATACTGGGAGCCACTCGACCCTCCGGGGTACAGATTTTGCACATCATCAAAGACTGCCCAGGGCTGCCAGGTAATCTGCGGATAACCAGGATACAAATCAATCAGAAATCAGGAATATGCAAAGCAGATCAAAGATGAAAATGAAAAGGACTGAGAGTTCTGAAATACCTCTGTCGCCCTCACAGTGTCGAAGTACTGTCGCAGAGAGAAGAGAGTCTCTCGAGGCCTCGACAGGTGTTCGCCCTCAAACATCAATGAAAACGGGGTCATAGGAGGTCCTGTCACCTCCATCTCCGGGGCTAATGTGGGGAAATATGCATATACCCATAGCTGAGAAAAGCAGTGCGGAATGTGAATACAAAGTGCTAAGGCAGAATACAGAATGCAAAGTGCGCCGTGTGTGCAATGAACAAGTAATGAGGAGCAAAATGTAAATCAAGAGGACAGAATGTACCTCCCAGGCTCTCCAGTAGCCGCCGAGTAAGTCCCCCCGCCCACGAGAGACTGCGCTCATGTAACAGTAAAGGGTAGCCAGGCCAGCGCCGCCCCAATCATACTGAAGGACCTGTGATAGGTCTACCAGAGCACTCAGTAGATACAATCCGACCATGTTCCCTCTGTCGGCAAACAGAGTGGTGCCAAAGAGGAACATGAGGAAACCACGGGCATACTGCTCGACCTCCACGGGAGACTCAGGCTCCATCTGTGGCCGCCGGAAATGGGAAGAGAACCAAGTATACCGGACTCTCCCAGTACCTCTGTCTACGGGTGGGCGAGTCCCCAACAGATAAATCCAAGCAGCCTCCCACTCACCCATATCCTCGTCGTAGGGAATGGGTCCACCGCCTACGTCTAGGCCGGTGAGTACAGCGAAGTCCAATGGGGTCATGGTCATATCCCCAGTAGCAGAAAAATGGAATGAATTGGTGGTGTCCCACCATCTCTCCGCCAGAGCGGCAAACAATGTCCTGCTGATAAGACAATGAGATAACCCTCTGCAGAATGGTCCGAATCCTGCAAGGTCAACTAAGTCCCGGACAGCTTCCGGAAGCTCAGCATACCACTCCCTCGCGGCAGTGGAGCCGTATCCTCGCACAGTGCGGGAGCCAACCTGCATTTAGAATGAATGCATATATCAGCAAATGAAGTGAATGAGCTGTGTGCAAATGAAGTGAATGAGCTGTGTGCAAATGAAGTGAATGAGCTGTGTGCAAATGAAGTGAATGAGCTGTGTGCAAATGAAGTGAATGAGCTGTGTGCAAATGAAGTGAATGAGCTGTGTGCAAATGAAGTGAATGAGCTGTGTGCAAATGAAGTGGATTCAGAGTTTGGGGACTGTGTGTTCTACTCTCAATCAGTGGGCTGCGTGTTCACGTCAAATCTGGGCTGTGTGTTCAGTAAATCAGAGTTTGGGGACTGTGTGTTCTACTCTCAATCAGTGGGCTGCGTGTTCACGTCAAATCTGGGCTGTGTGTTCAGTAAATCAGAGTTTGGGACTGTGTGTTCTACTCTCAATCAGTGGGCTGCGTGTTCACGTCAAATCTGGGCTGTGTGTTCAGTAAATCAGAGTTTGGGACTGTGTGTTCTACTCTCAATCAGTGGGCTGCGTGTTCACGTCAAATCTGGGCTGTGTGTTCAGTAAATCAGAATTTGGGACTGTGTGTTCTACTCTTAATCAGTGGGCTGTGTGTTCACGTCAAATCTGGGCTGTGTGTTCAGTAAATCAGATTTTGGGACTGTGTGTTCTACTCTTAATCAGTGGGCTGCGTGTTCACTTCAAATCTGGGCTGCGTGTTCAGTAAATCTATGTTTTGGGCCGTGTGTTCAATCCTAATCAGTGTGGGCTTTGTGTTCATCATCAACTTGGACTGTGTGTTCAGAAAATCAGAGTTTGGGACTGTGTGTTCTACTCGTGGTCAGTGTGTGCTGTGTGTTCACCTTCAGATTCGAGCCGTGTGTTCAACAATTCAAGTGTTTTCACTATGTGTTCAAAGTGCAAACAAAGTACTATGTCGTAAGCTACAACTATGTGTTTAAGCATGGCAAAGCTACAAAATGCACAAGAATACGAAAAATGAAAAGTAAAGTAAAATACCTCTCGCGCATCATGGGAGAGGTGCTGCTCCGGCTCTCGTAGAAGCAGATCCCCGGGAACCCGATCGTTGAAATCGGTGAAATGACGGAAAACGGCTCGCGGAAGCCTGTGTACCGCTGGAGCGTATCGATCGGGGAAGAAAGGCCGGACCCTCGGGGGTAGAGTCATAAAGTCAAAATCGTCTCCGACACCAGGAAAACCTCCGCCGTGGGGGAAATTGCCGGCCATTTCGAGAAATCTGCAAAAAGGAGCAAAAATGAGCAAAATGAGCCAAAATTGGAAAAAGTCAACGAAAGTCAACTCTCGGGAAATAAAAAAGTCAACAAAAGTCAACCCCCGGGAAAATATTCCAAATATTGAGACAAACTTACCTCAAGTGGTGAAAATGAGAAGAGAAGCTCCGAAATCAAATTTTAGTAGGCTCAAAGTGCTTAAAACTGAAGGATTTCGCAGAAACAACTTGCGTGGGAGGCCGAGGGGCGCGTATAAAATGCAGATCTGAGCAAGAAAGTGGCTTAGAGAGCAAGAGGAGAGAATTCCACACTTGGGGGTGCAATTTCGGAGGCAATGGAGGTGTGTATATATAGAAAGTGCAAAAATGACCAAAATGCCCCTACTTTGGGCAGATGGCCGGCCGGCCACTCACTTTTCCCCACCTGGCCGACAGCCTCTCCTAGGGCCAAGGCCTGGCCGACCATGTCCTCCACCCCCTCCCCTACCTCTCTGCAAATTTTGAGGAATTTTGGAGTTCCCGGGACCTGAAAAAGTTCGAGAAAAGTGCACTTTCTGGCGCGAAATTGCTCCGTTGGAACTTTAGCTGCAATTTCTGACATGTGTCTCACCATTATTCATCAAAATCAAGGTGTATCCTTTTTGAACAAGTTATGACCTCTCCGGGAAGTGAATCAGAGGCCGCGATCGAGTTGTCGTCGCCGAAATGCGCGCTTTCTTGTTTATTATTTCGCAACAAACGGGCACCCTGATTTGCGCTCGTTTCGCATTATTTGGCTCATAATTTGCCTTCTCATGAATATTCTGCATTGTCATGCATGTTTACCATATCTCTATGCTTGAGTATGTGTTGTCACGCATTATCTTTTCTCGCATTGCGATGTGTTTACCCGCCGGCACTGCGTGTGTCGGACTTTTTGGAATCATAGGGATCACATTGAATATATGTTGTTGGCATATTGTTCTTGTTGAATTTCCCTATTTTGCAGGCACGATATTGTATGTACGGTTCATTTGAGGCTGGTGCGACCAGACGAATCGCGCAGGTATCGTATCTTCTCCGTGTGAGACGCGACGAGAATGAATGATTCTCCGCATTCCTAACTGCATGAAATGTAGTTGTTGCTTTGCATTCTTGCTTAAAACTGTTGCATCTATTTGTCAATACTTGCTTCATTACAGCTTGCTGCATTTGCATAATCATTTGGCTCTGTGCATGTCGCTTTGCATTTTGCCCTCTGCCTGCGGGCACACATACCTCTGTTTATCCTGTTTGATTGTCTAAGTCTTCGGCCTTGTCAAAAATGGGTCGTCTCTGGGCTTTGACATTCACTCCCGTCATTGTTATGACTTCCGAGTTCTGTCAAAGAGGGGCAACTGTAGACACCCCATTTTTGACCGACCTTAAGACTCAGACGTCACCGATTGAGCGCTCGGTGATGTTGCATATCGTGCTCGTTCAGAAGCCCCAGAGTCGCGGCCGTGCGCCTTGCCTCCGGACTTCCGAACTCTCTTCTGTGCCTTGTCTCGGTTTGCGAACCAGACTCGGTTTTCTCTGTTTTCTTTCCTGAGGGAAGGGAGTGGTCCTGTAGACCATCTCTCGGTGGCCGTGCGCTACTTTTCGTGGCCGTAGGCCATTTTTCCCATTTCGGAGCCCGGTTCCCGGTTTTCGGCCGTCAGGCCGTGTGCCTCGGCTCGGGACCGCCCAACCATCTCCGAGTTCTCCGGTTTTTGGCTTGCACCACTGTTTTATAGTTCCGAGGAACCCTGGGGCCTCTGATGCCCACTTCGTGGCCTTATGCCACTTCCGGTGCCTGTAGCCAGTTTTCGGGACCTTGAATCGCGCGATTTTGGTCCCGAGCATTCATTTTGCATCAGTTATCTCCGGTTCTTGGCTAGTACCTCTGTTTTATCATATTGAGGAACCCTGGGGCCCCGATGCCCACTTCGTGGCCGTATGCCACTTTCGGTGCTTATAGCCGGTTTTCGGGACCCCGAATTGCGCGGTTTGGGCCCCGAGCATTCATTTTGTATCGGTTTTCTCTGATTTTTGGCAGGAACCTCTGTTTTGTCATTCCGAGGGACACTGGAGTTGCAGATACCCACTTCGCTGCCGAACACCACTTCCGGCACCCGCAGCCCATTTTCGGGATCCCGAATGGCTCGGTTTTGGCCCCGAGCGTTCATTTCTCATTAGTTTTTGTTCAAATTTGGCAGGTATCTCTGTTTCAACATTGGGAAGATCACTGGAGGGTAGGAGGCCAGCAATTATCCCAGATAACCAGTTTCGCTCCTCCGGAGCCCGTTTTTCTCACTTCCGGGCCAATGTTGAACACCCTGGGGGTATTTTCTTCCAACCAAAGCTACATATCTGTGATCAGGGGACATGGGAGGACCCTAAAAACTACTGGTCAGCCAGAAATTCCAGGTTTCATTTTTGGACCTCTCCTTCAGATGCAATGTTGTGGCTCCTGCTTCAGTGTTGCCAAATTTCAACCTTGGATCCTTGTTCTACACATCTTGGAGGACACAAAAAGAAGGTGGTCGGCCAGAAATTATGCAGTTCATTTTTGAGCCTCTTCTTCAAGCTCTATGTTGTGACTTCTGCTTCAGAGTTGCCAGATTCCGACCTTGGGGCATTGATCTACACACTTGGGAGGACACTTTGGCATACTGGTCGGCCAGAAAATCTTCTGTTCATTTTCTTGGGGTGGCCGGTCGGCTAGGCTGAGTGGCTGGCCGACCAGGTGGGGTGGCCGGCCGGCCACCTCCCAGAAATCTACCTGGCCGGCCAGCTTTCTGCTTTCCAGCTCAGTACAGCTGTCCGGATATTTTTGCCAAATATCTCCCCCATCCGGGGGATATTTTGGGAGGGAAAGCTTGGATGCTTTGCCCTCCCCTTTTACACCTTGTTTTGCCTATTTAAAGGAACCAAGGGCTCCTTTGCCTAGGTTAGAACATTTGCCTTCAAGAACACTTAAGCAAAAACCCTAATCTCCATAGCCAAAACCTTCAAAAAAGCTTCAAGTCTTGCTTGATTTCTTCACCAACACCTAGCCTCACCATTCCAACTTTGATTCCAGCAGCTAGGAAGTGAATTTCAGAGGTTGAGAAGCCACAAATCCAAGCCAAGAAGCAAAGAAAGACAAGTCTTCAAGGGTAAGTATTCAAAACCAACTTTTGGGGCTTTTTCTTGATCTTTTTTTATACTCTAATTGGTTGAGAATTGGGGCTCCGACCCCTACTGCTTTTGTGCTCATTTTGAGCCCCTCTACAACATTGTAGAAGGGCTCAACTTCATTTGGTATTTGTATATACTAGTTCCTTCAATATTCATCAAGATTGTCACATTTTTGCATGCTAAAATTAACCTATTTGTGTTGGTTTTTGGGGCTCCGACCCCTACTGCTTTCTTGCTTATTTTGAGCCCCTCTACAACATTGTAGAGGAGCTCAACTTCATTTGGCCATTGTATATACTAGTTCCTTCAATTTCATCAAGTATGCCATATTTTGTATCCAATTTTTGACCTATTTGTGTTTGTTTTTGGGACTTCGACCCCTACTGGTTTTGGTCTTATTTTGACCCCCTTTACATGTTTCATGAAGAAGGTTTGGTCATTTGATGTATAGATTGCATGTCTTGTGTTATACCCTTTTGCGGCTCCATTTTGCCTTCCATTTCTGGCATGTTTGTCTTATGATTTAGAGGCTGCCATCTTCTGCATATATGCTTATTTTTGGGTCCTCTTTAATGTTGTAGAAGAAAGTTTGTCCATTTGCATTTTCTATATACCATCTCCCTTTATAATGCTCTTTTGGCCATTAATCTTGCGAGCTATTGTTGCCATATCTGTGCTTGCATTTTGGCCATGTTTATTACTGAAAAAATGCCATATTCGGGACTGCCTTGCTACTGTTATTGCTTCCATGATCATATTTTGCATGTATAGCATGGCTATAGGCCATTCGGGGCTTAATTTCACATTTTCGGGATGATTGCATGCTTCGGTTGTTATTCCGTATCATTTCGGGGCTGTTTTACATCATTTGTGAGTGCTGAAATTCCATTGCCATGCTTGCATATCATTTCCCATGTCATTCCGCCTTGCCTCGGTTTGCGTACCCGTGGGCACGCACTTCGAGGCACTCCGTTTTCATTCATCGGCATCCTATGTGAGTGCGGCTGAGGCCCTCTCGTGTCGGTGTAAGCCCAATTTGCATTTCCATTTCATTCTATCATTGCCTCGGTTTGCGTGCCTGTGGGCGCGCATTTCAAGGCACTCCGCTTTTTTATCCGACGGCCTCCTATGTGAGTGAGCTGAGGCTCTCCCATGTTGGTGTAAGTCCATCGCGGCATTCCGTGTGTCGTTTCATTCTTTCATCATCGCCTCGATTTGCGCGCCTGTGGGCGCGCGTTTCGAGGCACTTCGGTTTTATCCGATTTTCATTCTTTCATCATCGCCTCGATTTGCGCGCCTGTGGGCACGCATTTCGAGGCACTTCGGTTTTATCCGATTTCGCATCTCACATTATCGCCTCGGTTTGCGTGCCTGTGGGCGCACATTTCGAGACATTTCGTTTTACCCGATTTACATTTCATCATCGTCTCAGTTTGCGTACCCGTGAGCACGCACTTCGAGGCACCTCTTTTTTATCATTCCGGCATCCCGTATGAGTGTGGCTGAGGCCTTCTCATGTTGGTGTAAGCCCATCATTGCATTTCGTGCCTTTATGTCATCACCTCGGTTCGCGTGCCAGTGGGCACGCATTTCGAGGCATCTCATTCTCATAGCATCGTGCATGCTAGGTTGTATGTTAGTTGCATTTCATGCATATCATGCATATTGCACGGGAAACGAGGCACGTTTCGTACTCCGAGTAACGGAACGGGTCTCAATTCCCAGTCACCGACACTCCGGATTATCCATGATGGAGTTAGGTTTTGGTATAGCATCCATCTGCATTCATCCCAATATTGAGTTGTGCAAATCGGCTCCTCGGCCATCATGCATCGATATGCGTGATTGGTGGCACGAGGATCGAGGCATGCATATATTTGTGAAATACATTGCTATGCCCTTTTCCTGCTCTCTGTTGCAGCGAATCGAAGAATCGGCAAATTTTCGGAACTCGGCGCGCATTTCGAGAAATATTGCAAACAGAGGCTAAATCGGGCATCTCAGTGGATTTCTGCGCAACACAGTCCAGCATACATTGTATCAGAAGCGAGGCAGCCCCTGGCTTGCATGCCAGTTTTACTGCTTTCCTAGTTTAATTTATTAATTAATTAGAAATCTGTACATTATTTCGGACTGTATATTTCGGACTGTATATTTATTCGGACCCTCTGCGCGAGGGCATAATTGTAATAAGGGTGTGTGAGTGTGATGTATGTCTTCCAACCCCCATTTCTTTCTCCCTTTTATTTACCCGCTTACGATGGTTAGATATAGGGCATATTTCAATTAGCATAACGGTATGACAGCATGTTTGCATCATTCATCTGTTTTGCACGCACCGGGCTCGGCGCATCATACAAACTGCATTTGTATTTCAATTCCAAATTGAATACATGTTAGCTGTAGCATTTCATATGCCATGTTTAGAATAGCCGAGCCTGCTATAGTTGCATTTTGCATGTGTTGCATTAGGCATTCTGTATACTTAGGATCCATGCATGATTTCTAATCGGTTCCTGTTTTGGCTTGGAGTACTAGGTGAGTTTTTATGCTTTAGCATCCTTGCATGCGTGTGAGTGTTGCCATGATAGCATGCTTACCATGAGGCTATGTGCTTATGTGATATAACTGCCTTGAATGCCTGTGGGTGGAGGTTGAGTTATCTGAATTGGACAATTCATTAACTGTTTGTTTTAAGCCCACTAGATAGTGGCAAAACCATGTTTTCTAAGCCCACCTGAGGGTGGCAAATCCGCGTTTAGCCTACCTGCGGGTAGCACCATCAAACCATTTTCAAACAAACAAACATGAAATGTTTTGTTCCAATTCAGGCGGCCCAGTCTATACTTGTTTGCTGCGAGCATCACATAGTAACCTAGGCTAATAATCGGAATAAGAACTCACAATGTTTTCAAAAACAGATATCATGGTTAGTAGAGGCCGGTCTTTGACCGGGCGAGCGGGGGTGCTCACGATGTGACCTTCCCCAATCGTACCCAAGTTCCCGAGCCAACTTTGGTGATGACGGACACGTGGCCTTTGGCACCGAGTCAGGGTTTCCTAAATTTCCCATTTTAAAAAATATTTAGGTGGCGACTCTGTTATCTGGCAAAGCAGTCCATGTTTGGCACTTCTTTCAAAAAATCTGTTTTTCTCAAAACGATTTGCCGGATTTGGACTCTTTGGTTCGAGATTTAGAACCGCAACAAAATCGAGTCCGAACTGTAGCGAGGTCCCTCGCGGGCTTGTTACAGGTACTATGGAAATTTAATAGGTAAGTTAACGTGTTTGGTACCTTTTAATGAGAGGGGGGAAACTTGGTATTATTTGAAAAGTAAGGGAGGTCAATGTAATTGTTAAAACCACAAGAGATGTATCTGTAATTATGATAAACCTCTAGGGAGGTAAGTATAATTTACCCAAATATTTATCATTTTTATATAGTTTCATCTTTTGGGGGGCAGAAATAATTTTTAAAATTTTAAAACTCCATTTTTTATGTTTATTTTTGTCAAACTAATTTTTATATTTTTCAAAAAAAAATCTGAAAAATTGTTTAAAAAAAAAACAAAATCAAACCTACCAAACTTTCATTATTCACTACAGGAAATAGCACTTTTGCCGACTAAAAATTTAGTTGTCAAAAGTCCATTTTTAGTCCACAAAAATTATCCGCGATTAATTTTTTGGTCGCCAATTGAGGTTCGGGAAAAGTAATTAGCGACTAAAATATTTTTGGTCGGGAAAAAATTCTATTTGCCGACTAAATTTTTGGTCGCTAAATATATAATTGCTACGACTAATCCATTTGGTAGCAAAAAACAATTTAGTCGCGAAAAGCCATATTCTCCCCACCAAACATGTTTAGTTGCCAATTATCATATTCCATGACCAAAAAAAGTTTGGTCGCCAATTGTCACATTCCATGACCAAAAGGTTTAGTCGCCAATTGTCACAGTCCACGACCAAAAGGTTTGGTCGCCAATTTTCATATTCAACGACCAAAAAGTTTGGTCGTTAATTGTCACATTCCACGACCAAAAAGTTTGGTCGCCAATTGTCACGTTCCACAACCAAACATGTTAGTTGCCAAAAGGAATGTTTGTGCAACTAAAACTTTAGTCGGCAATAGACCTATTCGCAACCAAATCCTTTGGTTGCCAAAATTAATAAATTTAACGACTAATTATTTAGTCGCCAAATGTGCATGGTGATACACCGACTACCTTGTTTAGTTGGCAAAAGTATAACTTATCTTTCCTGACTAATCAATTGGTTGCCAAAACTAGAAAAACAAAACCAAAATTTGGCAGCCAATATCCAACAAAATAAACCTGTAATTTATAATAATCCATCCAATTCATTTAATATAATCTGTAATTTGCAAAAATCATTCAAACCAACAAATAAACTGAATCATGAACATTCAACAAAATACATAAATCATCCAATTCGGAATCTGTTTAATTAAAGTCAGTAATTATTATAAGTTTTCATTCACAAGTAATTCCAAACTACATATTCTTCGAATTACAAATCCGCTTGTAATCTATATAATCATCCAATTCACATCCATCTAGCATAAAAATTTAAAACATATCAAGTACTTGTTATTATGTTTTAAATTTTTATCCATGTGCATCAATTAAAAAATATAACCAGTAGTCTACCAAATATTTTTCATATACACACATCCAAAAATATAACTACTAGTGTATCCAAAAATATAACTACTAGTCTACCGAAATATTTTCCACACACATCTATCCAAAAATATATAATCCTTCAAAAAATGCGAAAAGTGTCAATTAGTCCTGTACAATTTAGCTTCGTGCACGAGTTCATCTATCTGTACCAAAGAAAAAGAGAAATAATGTCGATTGATTTCCAATTCTTTTCAGCCATGGGTGAACCAAATTCTAACTAAACACCAATTAGGTTTCCTTGGTTCCTGGGTTACAACAAATCAAGTCACAACCTTACCCAAACTCGTTTATTCTTTGAAGCCATCAACCACATTATCAATTTCATGACTTCATGACACTCTAGGATTCATTCTCCTAATTGGCATAGCAAAAGGTGCCGGTCATATTTGCTAGAGTAAATTAAATTAGTTTTAGCCAAGTGTTATGCAAAACACTGGTTTCTTACAACATTTCAAAACATTTTCCAATGGCGTGCATCGATGGTCTCATGCCCAAGCCAAAATTTGGTATTAGCGCACAAAAAAGCCACCCAGAAACAGCGTGCCAAAAATTGACAGCTTTTTCTAATTTGGAAACTTACAATTATTAATATGTTAGGTGCTTTTAAATGAATTGACACCAAAAGAGAGAGAATTGACACCAAAAGATATTGCTATTTCAAGGTAGTAGTGATCTCATCAAAGTTAATGGTAAATTAAGGTTTAGAAGGGGCCATTCATGAGAACTAATGACATACAACTTCAAAGCTTAAATACAAAATTAAGAATCATACTGATTAGTACTGTATGCTACACATTTAATTTTAAACAGTATATAATTCAAAACTAAGAGATGTACTATGCTATGAATTTGGGAGGTTTTGTGTAGATATATATGTCTATATAAAACAGAATGTTTTTTTTTTTTTTTTTTTCTTTCTTTCTTTCTCGTTGTCTAAAAATCCAATCAACTTGTTACTTCTTTTTGTAATCAACAAAGAAATGGAACATATTAGAAAGAGAAGGAACAAAACAAAGCCATGGGAAAAGCATCATTATCTATGCAATGCATCCCAACTATGTTGGCACCCAAAGTAAGACCAATCATGTGCACTTCGAAGGGTCACCCAATACAATGTTGGAGAGATTCAAACTGATACAGACAGCCCCTAACACTGATAGCAGGAGGTTCAACTCACACCTACTGTAATAACCCCAATCTCTGATTAACGTTAATTCGCACTTAATTATGTCTAACAGTAGATTAGGAGAGATTTGGAATTAATTTGCATATGTATTGCATTATTTAAGTGTTTCTATCTGTTTGCCATAAAATGATCTGTTCATGTTTCGACCTTGAACTGCGAATTGAAAGCCTTATCGGCATCCGAACCAGAAATCGACTTGATCTATATGCTAGTTAGGATTTATAGAATTTTATGGTAGGTTGAATTAAAATTTGATTTGGAATGATTAAACTAGATTAAATAAAGTTAAAATAGCATTAGTTGAGTTATTTCATAAATGCCACCTAGTGGATTAATTCAAGGCCCATTTCTTCTCACACCATACACTTGTTTAACACACCTTCTTCACTTCATCTTCTTGCTAAAACCGTGAGAAAGGGAGGGAGTGTGAGAGAATTGATTTCATCAAGAGTTGCTTGGAGAATTAAGAGAATTGAAGAGGCTTGGCAAATTTGAGCTCCTAAACTTGGAATTCAAGGTTTAAGATAGGAGATTTTTCCTTTCAATTGTGAATTTAAGATTAATTCTTGCATGGTTCATGGAAGATTAGAGTTTAAAGTCTAGAATTGGTTATAAGAGTTGGATTTGAGAGTGAATTCATGCATGCATGCACATATTTTTGGATTTTGGAGTTGTTCTTCATGAATTTCCACATGCATGTCCACATTTTTGTTATAGTCCATGAATTCATCATATTCTTGAGCTTAATCTTGTTTTGGATCATGTTTTGGAGCATTAGAAGTCATGAGAATTCATGCATGTTACATTTAAATTATGTTCTTGAAGTTTTCCTTGAAATTATGTTTAATTGAACTACCTTTGGGCTTTGATTTTGCAAATTGATCTTCAAAACATGTTATACTATGAGTTTACAAAAGTTTTCCAGAAAATTAGCCCAAGAGGATCGAAATTGATGCTTTAAAAGTTGGTTTTGAGCTTGGAGGTTCAATCTGGAAATTTCAGATTTTGGACCCACACTCGAGCATAGGACTTTACGCTCGAGCGTACACTCTGAATACATGCATTCCGCTCGAGCGTGGAAAGTAACGCTCGAGCGTGAAATGCGTGTATCCAGTACTTTTCACATGTTTGCAGTCCGCTCAAGCGAGGAAATGCACGCTCGAGTGAGGACTTATGTCTCACGCTCGAGCATGGATCGAGCGTCCATCGAGCGTGATTTTTGTGCATCCAGTACTTTTACTATAGTTTACAGTCCGCTCGAGTGAAGGAAGTCACGCTCGAGCAGAGATCCTTTGTCTGCATGTCCGCTCAAGCGTAGAAAGCTACGCTCGAACGAGACCCCTATTTTCAGCAAGTTTTGAAAAATGTTTTCCAAGGCATCTTTGCATCCTCATTCCATCCTAGGCATTCTTAGGCCATGTTTAAGACTCTATAGTGAGGATTTAAGGTTAGAAACACACTAAGAACTAACGACGTAAGTTTTGTGCAATTAGAATGTGTGTTTCAAGTGTGTGTCCGTTATGTGTTATGTAGGTCACGTGCCGCGTGTCGTGTGATCAATCTGCTCCGTCTATCTGGTTCAAGGCCAACTGTGAGTAATAATTTAGTAAAGTTATGTTCAACTGTATCTATTATCTGTGTGATAAAACAATATCTGCTTTCCGAAATGATATGTTCTGTACAATGAATGATTGTTCAATTTCTGATATGTATTCGTGACATCCTTAGCTTCATGTGATATCTGTTAGCTGTTACCCGGTATCGGAGATTCCTTTATGGAACTTATATCTGTCTGCACTCTGTTACCCGTACCGGAGGCCCTGTCACGGGGGCTCAGCTTCTGTTATGTTCTGTTACCCGGATCCAAAGGTTCCTTTATGGAACTGGTTATTCGTAACCCCACGTGTATACGTTCTGTTCTATTAAGGCTAATGGATGTGTCACGTAAACTTAATCATGATTTATGATTTCTGTCTGTATGTCACCTGGATAAACTATGATTTGATATGAAACTGAACTATGATTTCTGAACTTGTACGAACTCATTCATTGAAACCCTTTACTCTATTATTATTCACTGGGCTTTCGCTCACGGTTTATATTATGTATGTAGGTGAGCCGGCACATGACCAGGGCCAGAGTTGACGGCCTTCTGTTCTGTTTTGTCAGCCAACTGTTGTGCCTCCCGAGAAGGTTTCGAACGAAGCCTAATGCCATGGCTATTTTTGTACTCGTGCTAGTCCTTGTGTACGCTTTATAAAGTCAGGTCTTGGGAAGTACATTTTGTAAATACCTTGTAAATATTGTGTATCTGGACTGGCATGTTTGTATATATATAAATAAGTTTTGAAATGTTCTGTCCCATGTACGTTATCACAGCTCATTGGACCTTGTCTATTTTGTACTATTGCTTCCGCAGCCCCTTATTATTTGCTAATCTATTTAGAGGCCTTTGGTAATCCATGGATTACTGGCCGGTTACGGTGCTAAACCTATAGGGGCGGGTTTGGGTCGTGACACCTACAATGGCCAAATAACAATCAACCTCCACCAATACAAACTCTAATCTGCATAACATTCAAGACAAAAGTCAAAACAAAAAAATGTAGCTCCTTAGTTGAAGACTTGAGCCAAAGCACAATTCTAGTTTTGATAATCTCACAAAGCTCCCAAGGATCAAGATTCACACCCTTGAGCACACATTCGTTTCGAAGTTTCTATATAGACCAAAGAACTGTTAGAGGAATAGCTCTCAATATCTTCCACTCCAATTTGTTAAACCTCCTTCCCTCTCTCTAAATCAACTTGTTACTTGAGTAATGTTGGAACAATCTTCTGTGTAAATAAAATAAATTCAAACAATTCAAACAAAATAAACTAACACTTACAGTATTTATTTTGTAGAACCAAATTAATAATTCAAAGACCAAGTCGAGTGTGTGACACTCTATCCTTAAGACAGATTCGCCCCGCTACGGTGCTTACGGTTGAGTGACGTCTATCTCCCAAAATATAATGATCCTAAGCAATTTGTAGTAGCACTCCAAAACAAATTGTTCGGCGAACCAAACCTGTGTTCTAACTCTCTGAATATTTATTCTAAAACTAAAATGAAGAATAATGCACAAGAGAAAAAATTATGGGCAGCAGTATATAAGATACAGACTGATTTTTCGGATCCTTTGAACTGTAGGAAATGAATTTATATATAGGCACAAAAAGTGACCAAAAATCTATCCCAACAGGTGCATAAACTGCCGAACAGACGTGACACTGTTTTGAATAGGTTCTGTTTGAAAATTGAATCTGTCCGTTGCATTGAACAAATTTTCAAACAAAAAGATCCGTTGGTTGGTTGGTGCAGTTTTTCAAACCTGTTGTAACTTTATTATTTAAACTATTTTGGAATATATATATATATATATATTAAACTATTTGAATATATATATATTAAACTATTTGAATAGTTTAATAAATAAAGGAAGAGGTACAAACTTTAGGAAACCACTTAGGAAACCAAAATTTGAATTTAGAATTAAATTAAATTCCCACAATTACAAACTTTAGGAAACCACTTAAGAACGCAAAATTTGAATTTAGAATTAAATTAAATTCCCACAATAATTTTTATTGAAAAAATTCAAATGAATTTTATCTAAAAAATTAATGTTAGACCCGAAAACGACGTCAACTTCCCATTCACTCATAAATGGTTTTGACGTTCTGTCTTCACCGTGTGACTTGCCACGCGGCAAGGAACACTTCACCTCTTCGAACCCACCCCAAAAGACGTACGGGGCCCACTCAATTTTGGGCTCAGAGTCGGCCCAAAATATGCCTATATTAACCATTTTTCCAACAATCCCCCACATGAATGGAATTTGACGGAGAGAAAATGCAACAACATGATCTAATTACAGAGAGTACAGAAATTGGAAATATTTTGCAAAGGATAGGTAGCTTTTGGCTTTGAACCTTCCCTTGTGAGACACTATCGGATTTACTAGCTAACCAATGAACATGATGTCTTGAACTATTCAGCCGTTTAAGTAAACCAAGACAATAGAACTCACACAGTATATCTCCAGACACAGTTTAGTTCTCACTATTGTGTTCATTTTGGCCCTGAACAACCTGGTCATGCATGAGTGCTCTAAAGACTTGTAGCCCTTCACAAATCTTATAGAACCGGCCCAGTTCACACTCACGTAGGTGATTCTTATGAAGAGTATCCTGCCATACTCCACTAGGTATACCTAGATATAAGAATCATTAAAAGTATTACTTAACCTAAAAACTCTGCAGTCATCACTATTTCATCATAGAAATGGGTAGGAGTTTAACTCCCCAGTGATCCTTCATTCACAACTCGGTAGTCCCTTTGAACCTAGATCTTGGGATCTCCAGTCAACTAGGTTGGGTTGCCGTTGTGGTAACTCTTATTAAATAGGCTTAAGTCCCATTCCCCTCGATGAATTCTCAACTAGCACTCTTGCTAACCCTTTAGTTAGTGGATCCGCTATGTTGTCTTTAGACTTAACATATTCTATGGAAATAATTCCATTAGAGAGTAGTTGTCTTACGGTGTTATGTCGACGACGAATGTGTCGTGACTTACCATTATACATATGACTCTGTGCTCTACCTATAGCTGATTGACTATCGCAATGTATGCATATAGCAGGCATCGATTTTGGCCATATTGGAATATCTTCAAGGAAGTGGCGAAGCCATTCTGCCTCTTCCCCTGCTTTGTCTAAAGCTATGAATTCTGATTCCATAGTAGACCTAGCAATACAAGTCTGTTTAGAAGATTTCCAAGATACAGCCACCCCACCAAGAGTAAAGACATACCCACTGGTGGACTTCGAGTCTCTAGTATCCGGTATCCAATTTGCATCACAGTATCCTTCAAGTACTGCTGGATATCTAGTATAATTTAACCCAATGTTACGAGTGAATCGGAGATATCTTAGAACCCTTATAATTGCTTTCCAGTGTTCCACTCCCGAATTACTCGTATATCTACTTAATTTACTTATTGCATAAGCTATATGTGGACGGGTGCAGTTCATCAAGTACATTAAGCTTCTAATAATTTGGGCATACTCTAATTGAGAAATACTTTCCTGTACATTCTTAGAAAAATGCAAATTAACATCTACAGGTGTTCTAACATGATGATCATCATCTTTGCTGAATTTGTCAAGTATTTTCTCAATGTAATAAGATTGTGACAAAGCATAACTTTTTGATGTTTTGGTAATTTTCAGACCAAGAATTACATCAGCAATGCCCATGTCCTTCATGTCAAAATGTTTATTCAACATTTTCTTGGTAGTTTTAATCATATCATTATTACTACCTATGATGAGCATATCATCTACATAAAGGCATACAATGACATAACCTTTGTCTATATTTTTAATATAAATACATTTGTCACACTCATTAATTTTAAATCCATTTAACATCATTGCTTTGTCAAATTTTTCATGCCATTGCTTTGTGCTTGTTTTAAACCATATAATGATTTAACCAATTTACACACTTTCTTTTCTTTCCCTGGAACAGAAAACCCTTCTGGTTGTTCCATGTAAATTTCTTTCTCTAACTCACCATTTAAGAAAGTGGTTTTAACATCCATTTGATGAATTTCTAGATTGTATAGAGATGTAATGGCAATTAGCATTCTAATGGATGTTATTCTAGTAACCGGTGAGTATGTGTCAAAGTAATCAAGACCTTCTTTTTGTCTAAAACTTTTGACCACAAGTCTTGCCTTGTATTTGTCAATTGATCAATCTGCTTTCATTTTCCTTTTGAAAATCCACTTGTACCCAAGAGGTTTACAACCTGGTGGCAAGTCCACTAATTTCCAAGTGTGATTTTGCAAGATGGATTCAACTTCACTGTTGACAGCTTCTTTCCATAAAGGAGCTTCAGGACTGGACATAGCCTCTTTAAAAGTTAAAGGCTCATTTTCTAACAAATATGTTAGAAAATCTGGACCAAAGGATTTTGAGGTTCTAGCACGTTTACTACGCATAGGTTCCTCTTTCTCATTTTGGTCTAACTCTTGCTCTTGTTCTTGATCATGTTCTTGATCTTGACTAGTAATAGCATCATGCGATCTTTTATTGTTACTAGTCTCTTGTCTAGTCTTATTTGGAAATACATGTTCAAAGAAAGATGCATTCCGAGATTCAATAATAGTATTTACATGCATTTCAGAATGTTCTGATTTATGAATCAAAAACCGATATGCACTACTATTCTTGGCATAACCAATGAAAATACAATCAATGGTCTTAGGACCTATCTTAGTCTTTTTAGGACTAGGAATAGCCACTTTAGCCAAACACCCCCACACTTTTAAGTATTTGTAGGATGACACTCTTCCATCCTACAATTCATAAGGTGTTTGATTCACTTTCTTTCTGGGTATTTTATTTAAAATATAATTAGTAGAAAGTATTGCTTCCCCCCACAAGTTCTGAGGTAATCCTGAACTTATTAACATGGCATTCATCATTTCTTTTAAAGTCATATTTTTCCTTTCAGCAATTCCATTTTGCTGAGGTGAGTAAGGAGCAGTAGTTTAATGAATTATTTCATGTTCTTTACAAAACTCACCAAAAGGTGATTCATATTCACCACCTCTATCACTTCTAAGTTTCTTGATTTTCTTACCAAGTTGATTTTCAACTTCATTCTTATATTGAATGAAAGTTTCCAAAGCTTCATCCTTGGTTCGAATTAAATAAACCTAACTATATCGAGTATAGTCATCTATAAAAGTGATAAAATATTTTTTCCCACCTCTAGTTTGAATTGATTTAAAATCACAAATGTCACTATGTATTAATTCAAGTAGTTCCGTACTTCTTTCAATTGAATGAAAAGGAGTTTTAGATAATTTTGCCTCAACACAAATTTCACATTTATAATTTGAATCAATGTCAAATTTAGGTAAACATTCCATATTAATTAATCTACGCAAAGATCCATAATTAACATGTCCTAGTCTACCATGCCATAAATTTGAAGACTCAAGCAAGTAAGAAGAAGATGTATTATTATTAATAACTGAGGGTACAATGGTCATTACATTTAACTTGAAAAGGCCATCAGACATGTAACCTTTTCCTACATACATCCCATTCTTAGTAAGTACAAATTTATCACTCTCAAATACTAGCCTAAACCCATTCTTACTCAACAAAGCACTACAAGAATTAACACTTTTGGCAACAAAAAAATTGGTCGCTAAAAGTCAATTTTTGGTCGGCAAAAGTTTTCCGCGACCAATTTTTTTGGTCGCTACTTTGGTCGCCAATTGAGGGTCGGCAAAAGTAATTCGCGACCAAAATTTTGGTTGGTCGGCAAAAGTTGGATTTGCCGACTAAATTTTTGGTCGCTAAATATTTAATTACCGCGACTAATTTATTTTGTCGCTAAAACACTTTGGTCGCGAAAAGTGATATTTTCCCGATCAAATTTCTTAGTCGCCAATTGTCACATTTCGCGACCAAAAAATTTGGTCGCCATTTGTTACTTTTCGCGACCAAAATTTTTGGTCGGCAAAAGTGAGTTTCCACGACCAAAACTGTTTTGGTCGGCAATAGATGTATTTTTTGCGACCAAAACTCTTGGTCGGCAATTGTCATTTTTTGCAAAAAAAAATTATTTTGGATGTCGCGACTAATAAATTGGTCGCCAAAACAGGAAAACAATACACCTGTAATATTTAGCGAATTCATAATCAAAAGAGGACGAATTCATAATCAAAACAAGTCTTATTATAAAATTTTCTACATCCAAGTTTCAACACATAACTCAGCAGCAGCAACATTGATTCCAAAAACAAGGAACAATGATCAAAACCCTATTCTAAACCCCAAAAAACAAAAAACAATTCATTCCAACAAAAATTTAACATAATCAGCATCAATTTCAAAAAAAAAAGAACATTTGGTGTTAACAAGGTTGAGTATTGTTGTTCTTTTTTATGTAGGGCATCCAGCTCCTTTTTGGCCTCTGCAAATCTCTCTTTGTCGTACGCGTCAACAAGGTAAACTACAGAATCCACCTGCATGATGATCAAAAATTATATACTATTTGTGAACAAAATTCAATGAGCACTGTCATATAAATGAGCTGTGATTTGTCCTTTTCGTGCCTTGACGGTGAAAAAAACTAACAGCAATAACAATAACAGGATGGAAAATTAAATCGCTTTGGTCGTGTAATCAATTATACATTGATGAAAACACTGAAGGTCAAATAAAAATCATTCACCAAAGCTTAACATGCTTTACTTACAACATTTGCAGATTCATCATTTTCCAAATATATTTCGGGATTTCACCAGAAATGTTACAGTTTCTCAAAACCCTAAATACGAAAAAAAATGAATAAAATTAAACTCAGGATGAAACTCACCTATACACACTATAAATATTGAACATTATAAATTATATAATCATCAAACATATAATCTTACTAGCCCTGTAGTGTTGCTCAAGGTAGGAAATTCCTGAGCCATCCCATTTATGTCACTGATTCTCCTGGTCAAAGAGATCACACCATGAGCAATTCCATCAATAGTACACTATCAATCAAATAAATCAGCAAAATAACATTACCTCCTAAAACTACTTTGTTGCTATAAGAATGTTTTGTACTCACAATTCAGTTAATTGATTCAAAAGGGATATGTTTGATGGAATGGGTCCCTCCAATCCACTTCCATGCATTTCTCTTCATCGACACAAATTAGAATTGAATGGTTATATACAAATAACGGAAAAACCATCACTGCTTTTAGCCGATCTGAAAAGGCACTTTTCGGAAGATCAGAATCTTACAATCTCGCAAGTTGTTTCCAGTTCTGTATGAAATCAGGTATTGCTCCACTGAAGTTGTTATCATTTATCCTACTGCATTGTGCAAGAAACTGGTGCTGAACCGCCACCATCATTGAAATAATATAGGAAATCATATAAGATATTGTAGTAGCTTACAAATCAGTCAAATTTATTAGCCCAGCAAATGAAGGTGGCAGATTTCCACTCAATCAATTCAAGGACAATACCCTGAAGTTGCAACAACATGTAGCCAAACAAATGAGTTGGATATTCTTTCATCCTTGTCAAATTTGATTCAAGGAGTAAGTGTAAGTAAACAAGGAATGACATGTCTTACAAAGTTTTCAAGTTACTTAGTTTCCCGAGTTCAGGAGGAACACTAGTGTTGTACAGCTACTTCTCATTCATGTCAATCAATAAACATGGTTCATAACTTCACATCAATCATCCTACTAATGAATGAAAGCAAAAATGGATATAACAAGCAGGAATTTCTACCTTCCCAAACGTATCATGGTCCCAGACTTCTAGAATTAGCATATCATGCAATCCATCCTCAACGACAAAGTCAAAAGTTTGATTCCATACAGGATTTAGATTTTCGTTTACCACCTAAGAACACAAACAACTTTAGAAATCAAGGAAATCATCAATGCCAAAATCAAGAGAAAAAAATAAATAAATAAGAGAGAGAGAGAGAGAGAGACCTAGGTTTTCTTTTTTGTTTCTGTTTTTTTCATGGTGAGAACTACATAGGGGTCAGCCTTCCCCATTAGATCTGCTGGTGGCAAGTCTTCAGCAGATATCACAGTAACAGAAACTACTCTTACAATAACTTCCCTTCTTTTGTGTTTTACATCCATTCCATTTTCAGAAGCTTTCTTTCCTTCCACACCACTTTTAAGAAGCTTTTCCATTGAGGTCATCGAAAAGTTCGATGCAAAAGGGTTAGTAAACCTATTCTTCATGCCAAAAGGATAGTACAATAGCTCCAAGTGCACCTGAAAACAAAAAAAAGCAAAGCTTCAAGACTTCCAAAACAAATATAGATTTTAACGTGACATGCAACATAAACTTCACACTTGCATCAAACTAATACAATGAGTCCACAAAAAGTTAAGATTATGTTAAACTCTCTAATCTGTAGTTTTGTCGTCTACTATTTTACTAGCAGCACAAGAACTAGTTCTTACTCAAACCACACCCTGAACTTGTCTTTGGTCGAAGTGTATGAAATCATGAAGATGTCAATTGATTATGAAATCATGAACTCAAACCAAGGAAGTAATGCCTATGTTGGAAAGCTAAGGTAAGGCATCCCCATGGAAAAACTAAATAAATAAAGTGGAAGAAAATTTGTTGATGGCGAGCCGTTGTCTACTTCTATTTTGTTTGAATGCAGCTAATCTTGTATTTTCTTTTGAGTCTAAAACCTCTCTCTAATTTTCTTGTGTGAAATTTTGAAAAGCATGTCTCTTATTCTCTGTGATTAAATTTTAGATTTAAATTAATTGTATACATATATAAAGTTTTAGGCTAAACCGAAATAACCTAGTGGGTGCTCAGGATGTGAACCTTTCTTTTTTTTTTTCATATTAGAATGCAAATTTTTTTCTTTTCAGCATTTGCATATGCTGATGCTTTCATTTTGAGGTGGTCTTTCAGACTAATTCCTTTGGTTTCTTTCCCCTTTGCCGTCTTTTATGAGAAACAATATTGAACATGAAGAGTATATCTCAAGAATCTTCATTGTTCCAATGTTTTGCTGTCTTTTATGATGAACATAAAGAATACATCACAATAATCTTAATTGTTCCAGTGTTTTATTTACGTAGTTCCTACTATTTAACATTATTGTGAAAATACAATGATAGTTGACAATAATAATTATATTAGTGGATAGTACAACCATCAGGATCGTTTTTCTCTATTGGTGATCACATGTTTGAGATACATGAAGCTAAACTGTAGTGGATGCCAAATTGTTAAATCCTTAAGCATTATGTTTATTTTTGTTGGGGATATTTTTGGCGTCAAATTTGTTACTTCACTTAATGGCAGATATTTTTGTTGCGGATATTTTTGTTGGGGATATTTTTATCTCAACAGTTAAATCTTAGACAATGAATGGCAAACAAATTTTCCTTTGTTGTTTTCCCTGCCTGTTTTCCACATCATTTTTATGTATCTTGTTGAGCTATTACAATGCACAAAATAAGTTGTAATTGATGCCGTATCCATCTACTCTTGGACTACAACAAAGGCTGAGGTGGTCCTCACAAATTAGCATTTTCTAATGCATTTCTGAATAACATTAAGTACACAACAAAGACTTAAAATGTTTATGACCATGCACATCATAGAACTCAACTAACTAGACTGAACCTGAAGCCAAACTACAAATAAGTGAGAAGGAGAAAGCAATCCAACTAGAATGGTTTAGAATGAACTTGAGTTTGTCATATCTACTTCTTCTTCTTCTTCTTTTCTTTCTTTGATATGTGAACCTGCATTTGATAAGAACAAATAACATGAATAAAATGTCATATGAAAATTTCATAATTAACTATTTACTCACTTCCTCAGACGAACGATGGCAATTAAATTTTTCTAGGAAACTAATACAAGAATGGAGGGATCAAGAGCAAAGGCAATAAAATCACAAATGTGTTCTACAACTATTTCATAACAAAAATTGGGCAGTCAATGAATGAAACATTTACATACAATGATCATCCATAGTGATATTGATCTCCTAATGTGTTCTATATACTGCTTTGCTCAACATTCACTGCTATATTTTCTGTTTTCCTAGAAACATTTATTCTAATCACTATGGTAGAATAAGCAGCAGTGTGTTTTGAATAAGACAGTAGTGTGCTGTAGAGTAGATTAGCAGTGTGAGAGAGAACAGAGATTAATAGTGAAGTATTAATAATCCTATTAAATTAGTGTGGTATTCACTATCCAATTGGATTAATATCCATTGGATTAATAATCCCATCCCTACCCCATTATTAATAATCCTACAAATTCGTTGGATTAATTATCCATTGGATTAATAATCCTAAATCAAAATGTTAAAACAAACATAGGATAATTGGGCCCACGGATTAATAATCCCAATCCCATGCTTTAATCCACCCAATCAAACATGCCCTTAAAGTATTATCATCCAAATTTCTTTCGATCAAATGAAAAATAAATTAAAAATGAGAGACGCGCAACAAAACAAGAATACAAAGCCCATTAACATTGGAGTATAGTGCTGAAGGAGAGTTATATTACCACGCCTCATTTTTACAACACCTCTGAAGACTTCAATATTGTTGTAGCATAAAGCTAAGGTTCCAATTGCCATGATCTGATAGCACATAGGAAATGAGAAGCATGTTCAAACAAGGAAATTTCATATTTCAAGAGCATGTATAATCATTCTAAAGCTGCACGAAGTAGAATGAGGATGAGGAAGTGTTTACCATCTGACATCAACTTGCATATCAAAGGTAATATATATACACAGTTTATATATATATATATATATATATATATTTGACGAATGCAGATTATAATTGATTCATTGAGAAATTTGATAACAGATTATAATCCCCTGTTTATTCTTCTCTCCTTCTTCAATCTTCTTCTTCCTACTGGTGTTACATCAGAAAACACAACCACAAACTATTTTAAATCAAAATATATTGTTGTAGTTTCAACATCTAACTATTAAATTGGTTCAAAATGTCACCATTAAATGTAAAACATTGCCCCCAGGAAGTTGAAAATCAATCAATGCCAAGTTTGATACATACAAAATTATTATTTAGGGTTTCAACTCACACTAACTGATTAATATATGGAAATTGTACTCTATTTCACATACTGTTAAAAGCAATCAAGGACAAATTTCTAGAAAATTAACAAATCATGGTAAAATTGTGAACAAGGTAACGGTAACAGAGATCAGAATCATCAGAATCTGAAAACAAATTTTTTTTTTTTTGGAAACAGAAACAACAATCTGATTATTCATAGCAAGATCAAATGCCTCATACAAAAACCAAACATACCCAAATTGTTATCTTTTCAATATTCTCTACTTCGAATGTAAACACCAAATTAAACCCTAGAAGGTTCCAATTTCTTGTACCGAGCAACCTCACCCTCATTGGGAAAGAAACCCACGAGCCTCCCAGCAGAGTTCTGGTAAGCGTACATGAACCCTCCCATGAGACCGATCAAACCTCCAGTCACCATCGAAGGACCCCTAATGTTGGGCTTAATTCCGGAGAGGTAGCCGACGGTGACGGAAATGCCAGTGATGGTGGAGACGCGGAGGTAATCGAGGGTGTTGAAGTTAGCGACGGTCTTCGTGAAGGGAGGGTTTCGATCGATCACTGGGTACTCCGACTTTGCCGATGCTGTGATGTCTGTGTTCATCTTCTTCTTCTTCTTCTTCAAAACTCTCTCTCTCTCTCTCCCTAACTGATCGAGTGTTTGGATTGGGAAATCATGAATCTGAAAACAATTACATACATACATACATACATTATATATATATATATATATAGAGAGAGAGAGACCCTTACAGCTAGTGCCCCTGTAAGTGTCTTAACACACAGTTGGCCATCGTCTTGAGTTTGAGCTCCTCGAGTCATTTTGAAGACCGACGAGGAAAATCAAAGATTCAGAAGAGAGAGAGAGAGAGAGAGAGGAAGAAGAAGAAACAAACCTAGCAGCGTAATCCAATCATTTCCATCTCCATATATAACCCACATAAAAAATCAAATTTCTCACAAAACCCATCATCACAATCGAATTTCCCCACAAAACCCTTACCATACGATGCGAGATTACGGTGAGCTAGAGAGAGTGGGCACCGATTGAGGGCACCAACACAGAAAGGGAGAGAGCGGACCGAGACACAGAGCGAGACAATGGAGACTAGGGCTCTTTTTTTTTTCTTTTTTTTTTTTTTCTATTTTCCTGGTACAAAACGACGTCGTTTTTAAAATGGCGACCAAATTTTTTTGTCGCAAAAAAAATTCAATTCCCGCCTCTATAAAAATCAAATTTCCCTCTCAAATTTTTGGCGACCAAAATACCATATTAGTCGCAGAAAAGGTACCTTCGCCTACCAAAAATTTTAGTCGCCAAATCTCAATCAACGGCGACTAAAATATTAGTCGCTAAAAGTACAAATTTGGCGACTAATTTTTTTTGGTTGCTGAAAATAAGTTTTTGGCGACCAAATTTTTGGTCGCCAAAAAATATGTGACCTTTTGCGACCAAATTTGTGGTTGGTCGGCAAAAGCATACCACTTTCTGCGACCAACTCATATTTTGGTCGCCAAAATATAACCTTCTGCGACCAATAAAATTTGGTCGCCAAAAATAATGATCATTCACGACTAATTAATTATTGGTCGCCAAATATCATTTTTTTGCGACCAAATTTTTTTTAGTCGGCAAAAGTGGTCGCAAAATGTGTAAATTCTTGTAGTGAAGATCCGGAAACAAGATTCTTGCGAATGTCTAGTACATGCAGCACATTGTTAAGAGTGAGTTCCTTTCCTGATGTCATCTTGAGTACAATCTTTCCTTGTCCTTCAACTTTGGAAGTTGAGGAGTTGCCCATAAAATGTTGTTCACCATTGTCCACTGTAGAATAAGATGTGAACATCTTTTTGTCGGCACAAATATGACGAATAGCACCAGTGTCCACCCACCATTCTTTAGGATTTCCGACAAGATTTGCCTCGGAAACAACTGCAGAAAGATTGATATCATCTATACCATTGGAAATATTGTCCACTTCGGTCATGTGGGCTTGAGCAGGCTTCTTGCTTGTTCTTCTTTTGCTTTTGCCTTTGTTACGACAATCTTTCGCCCGATGTCCCTCTTTGTCATAGATGTAACATTTGTCATTAAACTTGTACTTTTTATTTTCCCCCCCCTTTAGAGCCTTGTGATGAACTTTCTTCAGAAGACTTTCGTTTCTTGGTTTTTGAAGCATGTTCTACCACATTTGCCTTAGACTCCATAGGATGCTTACCAGCCCGCTTTTCAGAATTGCGGTTGTCTTCCTCAATCCTCAAACGCACAATTAATTCTTCCATAGAAATTTCTTTGCGCTTGTGTTTGAGGTAGTTCTTGAATTCCTTCCAGCCTTTTGGTAATTTTTCAATTAAGGCTGCAACTTGGAAGGATTCACTGAGAGACATACCTTCTGCGTGAATGTCATGCAGAATGAGTTAGAAATCTTGAACTTGGCTGATCACAGTTTTTGAATCAACCATTACAAAATTCAGGAATCTGCCAACCACAAATTTCTTTGAGCCGACATCTTCCGTTTTGTATTTTTTCTCCAAAGACTCCCAAAGTTCCTTTGCTGTCTTAATAGGATTGTAGACGTTGTATGATGTGTTGTCAAGTCCGTTCAAGATGTAGTTCCGGCAAAGGAAATCGGCATGTTTCCAGGCATCAACCGCAGCAACCACTTGGCGGTCGGTTTCATCCTCTTTCAAGATATGAGCATCTTCATAGAGAAAACGAGCCAGGTTCAGAGTTGTAAGATAGAACAACATTTTCTATTGCCATCTTTTAAAGTCAGTTCCTGCGAACTTCTCTGACTTTTCACCGTGATTTACCGGTACTGTTACAACAGGAGAGGGGGTTTGCGTCATTGCAGCCACTACAGAAGTACTTGTTTGGGCATTAGTTTCAGTAGCCATCAATTCTAATTTATAAAACAAAATTAGAATTAGAATTTACACTACACAGAAAATTAAACCAAATTCACATAATTAAATTCTGTAAAAAATAAAAGAAACAAGAATGTAACTTTTATTTTCCAATTAATTTGGAAATAAAATAAAATTTTATTCAACCAAATTAATTCCACACAGGAAATTCAATTCTGTAAAATAAAAGAAATAAGAATATAACTTTTATTTTTCAATTAATTTGGAAATAAAATAAAATTTTATTCAACCAAATTAATTCCACACAGAAAATTAATTTCTGTAACACTTCAATAATTAAAATACTAAAACAGAATTTTAAGTAATGAAAACTCAGAAAATAATTTTTAAAACCCAAAATTAATTTCTGAAAAATTTCACAAAAATATATTCTGAATTGTTAATGACATCAGTATCGTACTACTAGTTGTCAAAGAAAATAGACAGTATATTACTACTATCTGTCAAATAGCATATAATCACTATTTGTTTTTCCAACCAGAATATTATTTTGTAAATCCACATAAAATAATTTTCTTAAAAGAAGAAAGAGAAAAGGAAACAAACGAAAAATTCTGTAAACAGAATAATTCGAATCTGTCTTAAAATTATTGGAACAATCTTCTGTATAAAGAAAATAAATTCAAACAATTCAAACAAAATAAAATAACACTTATAGTATTTATTTTGTAGAACCGAATTAATAATTCAAAGACCAAGTCGAGCGTGTGACACTCTGTCCTTAAGACAGATTCGCCCCGCTATGGTGCTTACAGTTGAGTGGCGTCTATCTCCCAAGATACAATGATCTTAACCAATTTGTAGTAGCACTCCAAAACAAATTGTTCGGCGAACCAAACCTGTGTTCTAACTCTCTGAATATTTATTCTAAAACTAAAATGAAGAATAATGCACAAGAGAAAAAATTATGGACAGCAGTATATAAGATGCAGACTGATTTTTCGGATCCTTTGGATTGCAGGAAATGAATCTATATATAGGCACAAAAAGTGACCAAAAATCTGTCCCAACAGGTGCATAAACTGCCGAACAGATGTGACACTGTTTTGAACAGGTTCTGTTTGAAAATTGAATCTGTCCGTTGCATTGAACAAATTTTCAAACAAAAAGATCCGTTGGTTGGTTGGTGCAGTTTTTCAAACCTGTTGTAACTTTATTATTTAAACTATTTTGGAATATATATATATATATATATTAAACTATTTGAATATATATATATATTAAACTATTTGAATAGTTTAATAAATAAAGGAAAAGGTACAAACTTTAGGAAACCACTTAGGAACTCAAAATTTGAATTTAGAATTAAATTAAATTCCCACAATAATTTTTATTGAAAAAATTTAAATGAATTTTATCTAAAAAATTAATGTTAGACCCGAAAACGACGTCAACTTCCCATTCACTCATAAATGGTTTTGACGTTCCGTCTTCACCGTGTGACTTGCCACGCGGCAAGGAACACTTCACCTCTTCGAACCCACCCCAAAAGACGTATGGGGCCCACTCAATTTTGGGCTCAGAGTCGGCCCAAAATATGCCGATATTAACCATTTTTCCAACAAATAATACAATTTAGCTGAATCTAACACTTAGTATTTGACAATGTTCTTGTCGTTATCATTGAGATATATGAAATAAAAGGTGAAATATGAACTGAAAAGTGCTTTGGATGCCTAGTATGAAAGCACAGAGGGAAATATAATTCACAACTAACTAAAGAGGAGATATGAGAAAATTTGATTGATCTTCAAATGGGACCTTATTTCGATTATACTCTAGCTCTAGCTACCAATCACTAATTACTAATCATGTCTTCTACTATATTTATTATAAAAAAAAAAAGGGGGATATTTTATTGATCCTTCCATCCCACCCACCGCCTCCAACGTCCCTTCACTTAGTTTATGATAAGGAACAAAACACTAGCTAGTTGCTAATGTTAATGAAGAATAATTGTCCACATTGCATGATTATGAAGCATACATTTTGTATCTAAAAACTAGTTTGCATACAAGGATTTAGAGGGTAATACACAAACAACTAAAATCAAGTAAATCTACTATTTTCCTATGGATATGCTTTTGAGTTTTCCTTTTCTATCATCGATTAGTTGGTTGAATATAGATCCCTTTTTTTCTCATCTACCAAACAGTGAATTGTCAACAAACGAAGAATTTTTTTTTTCAAAATTTTCCCTAAATCTGTTTTTATTTCACAAATAACTTACAAAAGCTTAGCCAAGTTGTTAATTCTCATTAAGTATATTTCCCAATATAAAAAGGGATACTTAAAGAAAGAGAAGAAATAAAACACTCCAAGGGAACATCACACATTAGCGGACTTCACAAACAACAGATTGAAATCCTATTATCGACATATCCCAGCAGCAAACATCAACAGAAACATTGACAGTGAGAGGGAGAGACAGACAGAGACTAAGTGAGTGAGTGTGATATAGAGGATTTTTACCTCCAATTGTTTTTAGAGAGAGTTGAAGATGCTTCAAAAAATTGCGATGGTGAGAGCCCTGGTGGGTGAGACATTGTAGAACAAGACGAGTATGAGAAAGAGGAGTATGAGAAATCAAAGAGAAAAAGTGAAACCGAGAGATATAAACAGAGCGAGACAGAAGGTTGGAAACAATACCTAGATGAATCAGAAATGGTGAAGTCGAACGGCGGCGCTGACAGTGGAGAGGCGAGAACGGCGGACAATAACGTTGATGGAGAGGCGAGGTGATTGGCGCGACTGAGGTGTGATCGAATTCAACTGAGGTGTGAAAGAGGCGTACATTTATTTTTAATATAAGTGTTTGAATTAGTAAAGTTATCCCCTACAAACATGTTGGTCGAATAATGTTTAAACCTACATTTAGATACCAAAACAACGTCGTTTTGATATTTGCGACTAAATTATATTAGTCACTAGAAGATCATACTGCTCCGCCCAGTTTTCACTCTCTCGCCTATATTTTTAGCGCCAAAAATTTTAAATTGGTCGCAAAAAATCACTTTTTTGCAACAAAAATATTTTTAGTCAGTAATAGTATCAACTTTTAGCTACGAAATTTTATTTTGGTCGACAAATGTCATTTTTTTGCGACCAAAATTTTTTTAGTTAGCAAAAGTGATCGGCAAATGTGTAATTTCTTGTAGTGATTACAACTCTTTCTTCGTCAAAATAAAAAAAAAATTTAAAAATCCAAATCAATAAGAGACATATTAGAGACCAATTAATCACATAACTAATCACAAAAACTCTTGCAATACGTAATTATGTAGTTAGTTTTATAATTGATTTGTGTGTATGGTACCACGGTCAATTCTAAAAATGTAAATTATACTTCTTCCTATGAAATAAAAGAAAGAAAAATAAAAAACAAAATTTGAATATAAAATTTTAGTTACTAATTGTATATTTTATAAAGTGAAAAAAAAATACTTTTAAATAAAGAATTACAATATAAAAATTTATAATCTTACTTAGATTTTTGTTCCATGAATTTAAGTCTTAAATAGGCTTGAGCCACCTCTATGATAGGCTTAGGAGTGATGGTGGCTGGAGTGTTACGGATTGTCATTTTTTCCCACCCCTCATCTCCGGACGGGTTTTCCTTGCCACAATAAGGAAGTGGGGTGAAGATGGATTTGTTTATCTCGCCACGTTCTAACCTACCTTGCTATATGTTTATATTTATTAAATATATTTATATGTGTGGGGACATAATTTTTGAATGACAACACATGGCCGAGGTGACACCGAAGTGTCAGCCAAGGTGCCACGTGTCCTGGTCATGACGCCGAGATCATCTCGGCTAGGCCGAGGTTATCTGCGATGATACTGGATTTTGAGATAAGCGGATGAGGGACAAGAGTCCTAGAATGGGAGAAGACTACAGTTTGGGTAAAGATGAGACTCTTAGAGAGCTTATCCTAATCTTACTGGGAGTCCAAGATTAGCAGTAATCCTAAGTCCATTGAAGCTAGGCTTCTATTGGGACTATGTTTGTGTTGGCTATAAAAGAGAGGCACCCTCATGGGTCTAAGGTATGTCTTTTATGCTCTGTTTAGTGAGTTAAGCACTATTGGTTATCTTTGAGAGATATTTTACTGACTTGATCGTTGGAGTACCCCCGGGTGGACGAGCCACCGCCGAAATCTCTTCTTTCTGTTGCAGGTTGTTCGGGCTTAACCTATTCTGCCGGTGTTCTCCAGTTGAGTACTAAGTTGGCAATGTGGTCGGAAATTGACACACACAATTTGGCACCGTCTGTGGGAACGAAAGGAGAATAGATGGCCAATGACGGACAGAAAGAGAAGGTTGGGGACGACACCCCTACTGAGAGTGGGAAACATATTGACCTTGACGTCAAAGAAGAAAACTACAACAAAGAGACTCGTGATAAGAATCACAGAGGAAATAACATCAGCCAGGAGGGCGGCATACCGAAGAAATCGGACCGGAGCGGGTATTATAACGAGGACGACCTTCAGGTATGGAAAGATAGATGCCTGCGGAGGGACGATGAAATGAAAGGAATGGCGGACAAATTGGCGGACCTGCAAACGGTCGTCAATTTCATGATGCAGAACAACGTCATGCAGCCACCATTCCCGTTACAAGATACGCTAATTCCAACGGCCAAGAAAGGTGCCCAGAAAGGGGGGCAGAAACAGTTCCTGTAGTCCCTCAGCAGGACAGGACCAAGGGACATTCTCACCGGCCTTCACAGGAGGCCAGGCATGGAGAATCAACGAGAAAAGAATCCCAGAAGACACGTCGAACCAAAGAAGACTGCACCAAAGAATATCGGGATGTTCAAGGGAAGGAACTCTGTTTCGACACGACCAATGGAGGGAAGTCCAAAAGGACTCACAATGACACTGGAAGTAATGCACCAAAGAGGTTGAAATCCGGAGATAGCCGAGCTCCTAGACGAACCAAGGATGATCTGAGGGATTACCTCCAGAGAAAGCGACAAGATGCCGAGGTGACCTCTCCGGTCAAGCCGAGGACACCGTTCTCGGTAGAGTTGGACAAATTTGAGGCCCCGAAAAAATTCCACATGCTGAGATTCCAGATATACGACGGTAAATCAGACCCGAACTTTCACGTCGGCTTGTACCTAAACTCGATGGCATTATACATCGGGAACGAGCCGTTGTTCTGCAAGGTGTTCCCCTCATCCTTGGGGGAAATTGCATCAGACTGGTTTCACAAGTTGCCGAAAGGAACTGTGAAAACCTAGAAAGGCCTGGCCGAGATGTTCGTGGCCAAGTTTGTGACGAACAAACTACAGCCGTTGAGGGTGGACTCCCTAATGGCTCTGAGAATCAGTGAGGATGAAAGCCTTAGGGCCTATGCCAAAAGGTATTACGAGGTGTTTAACCGAATACCCGCGTACAATCAAGAGGTGGCAGTCGTGTCTTTCAAGAACGGCTTGAAAGATGATTGTATGCTTCGGAAGTCATTGGCAAAGACATTGCCAAAAAGTATGGAGGAACTCATGGCCAGAATTGAGAAATATGCTAGAGCCGAGGAAGACACGCGAGGGCAGAAGGCTGGAGAATGATGCTTGGGAATTGAATTTTACAAGCTAAGATTAGTTTAACACTTGTTGAAATTTTAAAAATTTACAAGTTGAAGTTAAACCGAGATCATGTTTAACACTTGTTGAAACTTATGAAAAGTTTACAAGTTGAAGTTAAACCGAGATGATGTTTAACACTTGTTGAAACTTGAGAAAAGTTTATAAGTTGAAGTTAAACCGAGATGATGTTTAACACTTGTTGAAACTTGTGAAAGTTTACAAGTTGAAGTTAAACCGAGATGATGTTTAACACTTGTTGAAACTTGTGAAAAGTTTACAAGTTGAAGTTAAACCGAGATCATGTTTAACACTTGTTGAAACTTGAGAAAAGTTTATAAGTTGAAGTTAAAGCCGATGTCATGTTATAAGAAGACTAGTTTAACACTTGTTGAAATTTTGAGAAAATTTACAAGTTGAGGTTAAGCCAAGGTTACGAGTGAAAGAAGTATCTATGCATGTGCCGAGATTACCATGTTGCCAAGACTTGGAAAGATAATGGAAAACAGAAGTCTTAAGAAGTAAAAGAAAAGTGGCGAGTTTTGAGCAACACTTGTGAAAACATTTGTTACAATATTTTCAAGTATTAAGCCAAGGCCGAGATAAACAAGACTAGAAGTTGTGTCCGAGGTATTTTACCCCAAAGAGATTACACAGTGAAGGTGTACCTTGAAGACATGCAAATTATTCTAAGTATAGAATCATGCAAATCACGTTGAAAGAAGAAATTAAAGAATGCATTCAGAAAAGGAAAGAAGACACTTCGGCCTAACATTGAAGAGTGATTGTTTAGATTACAAAAAGGCCAGTGTGAATTACGCCAATGTCAGACGGTGGTAGTAAGCAAAGAAGTGCAACAAAAGCCTCACCGGAGGGAGAGAGTGAAACTGGTTGCAGAAAGCTTCGCAAAAGCAGCAATGAAAGACGGGGAGAGAGTTGATTATGATCAAAGGCATGAAATGGCAGCAAAATGGCAATTATGGTGCCTTGGACGACGTGCTTGTCAGACAGCGCACGCAAAAGCGATACGACTTGATGGCGCGTATCAGGTACGGTCCAGTAGGGAAAAGATACGTGGTAAAAACGATTGAAATATTATGCGTGCCAGCTCGTACGCGTACTGGAACTCTTGGAGTTCTTGATTCAATGAAGCAAATACCTCGGCTAGGAGGACGGTTTTGGCTGAGAAACTTAAATGAACTTGGTCGTTGGTTCTAAGGCATTGATGAAAGCAGACTATAGGTCTTGGTTATATTAAGCCGACAAGTTCTGACTTCGGCAATAGATGATGAAGCGGGCTTAGCCGACGTGCTAAATGAAAGAAATGATATAGGTTTCATCACCTCAGGATGCCGAGGTAATAGAATCTAGAGGGCAGTTGTGGGGACATAATTTTTTAATGACAACACGTGGCCGAGGTGACACCGAAGTGTCAGCCGAGGTGCCACGTGTCCTGGTCATGACGCCAAGATCATCTCGGCTAAGCCGAGGTTATCTGCAAGGATATCGGATTCCGAGATAAGCGGATGAGGGACAAGAGTCCTAGAATGGGAGAAGACTACAGTTTGGGTAAAGATGAGACTCTTAGAGAGCTTATCCTAATCTTACTGGGAGTCCAAGATTAGCAGTAATCCTAAGTCCATTGAAGTTAGGCTTCTATTGGGACTATGTTTGTGTTGGCTATAAAAGAGAGGCACCCTCATGGGTCTAAGGTATGTCTTTTATGCTCTGTTTAGTGAGTTAAGCACTATTGGTTATCTTTGAGAGATATTTTACTGACTTGATCGTCGGAGTGCCCCCGGGTGGACGAGCCACCACCGGAATCTCTTCTTTCTGTTGCAGGTTGTTCGGGCTTAACCTATTCTGCCGATGTTCTCCAATTGAGTACTAAGTTGACAGTGTGGTCGGAAATTGACACACACAATATGTATATAATATATAATTTAATTTTTAGATATGATTAAATTAAAATCTCAAACATTACAATTGTATTCATTTTCACTCATTTTACATTCTTCTAACTTTTATTAATTATAAATTGCTATCTAAAATATACTATATTATTTATAATATTTATTAGTATTTTTATTTTTTAAGTTATAAAATTAATCCATCCGCCACCAATCTAATTTACTCCACTCTCAATATGATACGAAGCGGAAGCGGAAAACAACAACCTAATCTCAAATCCGTCCCATGGCTCTTCCTCATGGGGAGGTGTTAGGTGGAGGAGGCAAGGGAGAATGGGTGTAGGTTATGTGATTGGGCATTCCCTATGCCCATAAGTTTATTGGACATTTCTATGTGCCCATATATTTAGTTGATTTTTTTTTTTTTTTTTTTTTGGTGAATAAGTCATAAATAAAAACAAAAAATTTACAAGATTACAAGGGGCATACCCCAGGACCTAAAGCAGCTAAAAAACAAAACCAACCAAGAAGACAAAACTGTTCAAGATCCATATTCCAATCAAAGATAGGGAACATGAACAGAAACATAAACTAGACCAACTTAACCATAGGCACAAGCCCAATACAAACTGTTCAAAACTGTTCAAGAACAGAAATATAATCTAGACCATTGGCACAAGCCTTAGACCAACTCAAGGAACACGAAGGAAAACTGTTACAAACCCAAATATAACACTTATACAAAACATCCCAGTTGTAAGAACTGAAAGAGAAAAAAACCCATAAAGAGTTACAACCATTACAAAAGTAAAAAGAAAGACAAAGTATTCTCCATGTGAAGGAACTCCACTTAGACTGGCGCAACAATGCAGCCTGGTCCTGGTAATCCTCTGATAAGTTGTAGCCTCAATGGGGACAACACAGTGCTTACTCCACCATTGATTAGAGTAACCTGGGAAAACCAACAGCACATATATAGAACAATGAAAACAGCAACACCTATACACTGTATTGCACAAAGCTCACAATATATATGGGCTAATTCACTCAACTCACACTGTACACACAACTCAACAAAGACTAATAACAGTGATAGGTATTCTGGAATAACCATGGATTCTCTGAGAGAGAAATAAAAAACAACAACAGTTTATAGCTCACAAATCTCAACCCACAACAATAACATCCCCTACCAAGGACCGACCAGTTGTCAAAACCTGCAGGTAAATAAAAAAGTTGACACTCAGTATATGGCTAACACTAGTCAACCTTTCTTATTTAGTTGATTTGATAAACCTGTAAAAGAAGAATCTTTAGTGACATTAGTGTGGTGTCATCTAAAGATTCACCCCACATTTTTGTTATGGACTTTTGGCTACCATCTCAGTAAATATATTTTGGGTAAATTATATTGACACCTCCTGAGATTTATGTTTATTACAATTCCTTCCCTCACCTTTTGGAAATTACATCTCCCTCCTTATAGTTTAAAGTTTCATTACAGATTGCTCCCTCTGTTAGTTGACTATTAAGTCAACTAATAGATTTTGCTGATATCAGCAATTTAATTTTTTTAAATACCAATTTTGCCCTCACTGGGTAAATTACATTGACACCCCTCACATTTTAGAAATTACAATCCCTTCCCTAAGGTTTAAAGTAGCATTACCAATTACCTCCTCAGTTAGTATTAGTTGAAAAAAAAAATTCATTGAAAAAAAAAATTAATTGGAAAAAAAATTATTTGAAAAAAATTTTGTTAGTCAAATTTCTAAATTTCTGTTTAAAAACCAACGTAAACTCATTTTTTGAATTTTCATTTTTTTCCTCAAATTTATAAACTCAGACAACCATTTATAAACCAAAAAAATTATCAAACAAGTTTTTATGACAGTTTTTAAAATTTTTGTAAATATAAAGTGAAAACTGAAAACGAAATGGTTACCAAACAGCCCTCAGATGGTAAAAATATCGTAAAATTAACAAATAGTTAAATAAGTTACCAACGTAAGAAATGGCTTATCAAAATATTCTTAGGCTATGTATGGTTTGATTTTTTGAATTTTTTTTAAATTAAAAATTAATTTGATTAAGAAATAAAAAATAAAAAATAATTATCATTTTTATATAATTTTTATCTTTCGAGTGGTTGGAAATAATTTTTTACAAATTAAATATATTTCTTTATATTTATTTTTATTAAATTATTATTATTTTTTTAAATGTCAAGGGGGGATCTGTATTAAATTGAAACCTCAGGAGGCGTCAATGTAATTTATCCTTTAAAGTATATGTTAAGGGTAAATATGTCATTTTAACTTAAAAGTGAACACCGTCAAATAATTTCACTGACAAGAGAGGTCAATGTAATTTGCCAAATGTGAGGAAAGAACGGTAATAAACATAAACTTTAGGGAATGTCAGTGTAATTTACCCATATATTTTTATTTTTATTTTTAAAACAGAGATATTAAGGTAACGAAATTGTTTCAAATGTTCCTGAATGAGAACATCCATCTGTCTTTCTCTCTCCTTTTATATACATTAACAAAGTCAATTGGTTTGTATTGGAGGATGCACTTTGGATTCGTGGCTGGTTTTATTTTAATGATTTTATTTATTTATTTATTAAATATTTTTTTAAAAATAGATAATCTATTTTTAAAATATATTTATTGTTCGCTTTTTAAGGCAAATGATGAAATCAAATTCTATATCAATTTGATTTTTTTTTTTTCACAACTAATTTACACACAAAAACTTAAAAAATGAATAAATTGAATTATCAAAATGAAACCCTTGATGAACCCGCAAATCCAAATAAAAAAAATCATTTTAAAAATCATTTTTTAAAAATTTTTTTTACACATTTTTATGTAAAAAGTAAAAAAAAAAAAAAAAACTAAAAAACTAAAAAATGTAATTCTCGACTATCATTTTAGTCTTTTCTTGTGTACTTAATCTCAACCCTTTAACAAATTGCTTGAATTGGCCTTGAATGAGCACATACATTTCTTTCTCTCGATCAAATATTATTTATTTTTAAATCTCTCTTACCCTTTATTGCATCATTCAAAATCTTAAAATATAGGATAAATTACAAATACACCTCCTGAGATTTGCTTAAAATACGAATTGTCTCCTGTGATTTGGAAAATTACAAATACCTCCCTGTCAGAATTTTTTATTTAATAGAATTAATTGAAAAAGTGAAATTTTCAACTGTTCACCTATACAATAATAAAATTATCTGAATTATTAATTGAAATAAAATTTTGACATTATTAAAAACTATTAACTAACTTGATAATTTATTAATGAAATGACCTATTTGTTATGAAATTAGAAACCTTAGGGGGCATAATGTAATTTCTACAATCACAGGAGATAATTTGTAATTTAAGTAAACCCCAGGGGGCGTGTTTGTAATTTATCCTGTAATCTTAATACATGATCTAATGAATATGGAAATCTACATCTACAAATTATATAAGCAAAAGGGAATCTTCGTGAGGAGCATTGTGGGAGCTCCAAAATCTCATAATAAATTTGTGAATTTATTGAATTAAAAAATAAATTTACAAAGTAGTATTAATGAATCCATTAAAGTAATAGTTTTCAAAATATTAATAATTCCATAATTTATAGTTTTCAGAAGGAAAGATAAAAAAAATATTCTATATTTTTCCAACCTAATCCTTTTCTACTGATTTTTATTTCCTTTAAAAAAAATTAAAACTTGCTTCTTACTATATTACTATATTATTCATACCATATAATACTACTCTCAAATCTTTAAAATTCATGATAAAAATTAAGAACCTTCAAAATATTTTGACTTAATTACACACATTTAATTTCTTTTGTACAATTTTTTTTTCTTTTTTGATTTGTTTTGTACACTCATATGTACTAATATTTATGCCTAAATTATAATTTTTTTAATACATATGATGGGTGTTAAAAGAAATTAAGTTTGTATGATTATAAGCACCCTTTCTATTAGCCACTTTCATTAATTTTGTTTTCAAAAAAGAAAAAAAGAAAAAAAACAAAACAAAATTCTATATCTCATCAATTTAATTCTTTAGTTAATGAAATTTTCACACTTCTAAAAGATAATTTTTTTTAGTGTTTTTTTATAATGGTAACTTCATTTCACAAATAATTCATTATTTTTAAAATATTAAAAAAATTTACGTGAAAATTTGTATTAAATAACAATTTAATAAAATTTAAATTAAAAATTATGATTTGTTTTGAGACTTCACTTCTTTGATCAAATTCTATACTAAAAATAAAATCTATAAACTAACTTAATCTGATCTTAAATAGTTATTTTAGATATAAATATAATTTAATATTAGACATATTTTAAGAATAAATATATAATTTTTTAGTTGAAGTTTTAGAATATTAATAAATATGCTAAATATATATATATATATATATATTGTTGGTATTATTAGTCTTGGTATTATTGTGCTGGTATCCAACAAGATATCCAACAATCTTCTAGTCTTGGTATTATTAGTTTCAATTTCAGTAGGTATACTAGAAGTACTATGTCTAGAGGATTGACCTCGATTAAATTTAATGTGAACTGAACCATCAGTATATTGTTGGATATCTTGGATATCTTGAATAGAAGATTGTTGTTGATTATGTTTGTAATGTTCATTTACAGTGATCCATTGATCTGGTAAATCTACATTTTTCCATTCAATCATTTGGGGAACATTTATATGGGTATCAGTACTACTACTTTGGATTAGTAAAGTTTTATCTTTAGGGGACTTGTGCAATGCGTGAACATTTAAATTAGTTTTCATGCACTTATAATGAACACGATAAATTAAAGCAATATTATGGGTTTTATTCATCATATTGGTAAATGAACCATGTAATTGTATATTTAATGTTAATGCATGTAAAATATTTGGATCTCGTAAACTAAGAGTAAAATCAGGAAAACAATTAAAATGTACTGGACCTTTATGAAGACCAGTTTCCATCATACCCATTAAACTATCATTGTAATTAAGAAAACGAGCATCTCTTAAACATAATAAAACAGAAGTATTTTTACCTTGTTGAGTTAATGGTTTGACACCAACTTGAATTAAACCTATATGAATAAAATTGTAATCACTTTTTAAATATCTTTTTATGAGGTTAGCATCAAATAATTGACAGGTTTCCCGGGGTTTTTCTAAAGCATATACTTGTTCAATTGTCTTAACATGCAAAGAGATTTTGAAAGTATTTTGTATAAAAGAAGTTTTATAAATTTCTTTAATTGGCAATTTTGGGATATTCCAGTCTACATCAATTTTATCATTTTGTATTTCAACATCTTCTTCATTAATTACTAATCCTTGATTGAGTAGTGAGGGCAAAGTAGTTGATTTAGAACTAGCTGACGAGTTACTTCTAAATAATCGACTCATCTTTTGATTATTTAATCTGTATTATAGGAATCTTAATACATTGTCAAAATTTATCATGTTTTTCACATACCCGCATCCATACATACCCTATTCGGAAGACCCCTAAGTCCGACACTGCCTAACCCTAAGGAATTACTCTGGATAGGGACGAAAGTGGGTGACTTAGCTAGGTGGAAAGACACAGATAGAATTTTTGACAGATTAAGATGGCCGAAAACAGAATAACTAATCAAGAAAGGAGAATGATTAAATAGAAAACAAGACTGTAAGAAACATATACAAACATAACTTGGCTCTGATACCAAAAGGGGACTCTTGCGAAAACAACGCTCGAGGGGGAACTACACAAGGTGCTTATGCTTGATCGCCCCTAATCCCACGATGCCAGGCCTTTTTAGGGGCGGACGGCAGCATCGCGTACCTACCAAAGCATACGGGCACTAGCACTTGAGCGCACCCGCACCTGCCGCAGGAGAGCCTCTCTTTACCGGTACTCGGAGAGTGAGAGGATCGGCAGTCTGATAAGGCTCTGATACCAATAGAAAACGGAAGCAGAAACATAAAGAACATGAAGAAGGAAACAGCACAAATAATACTAAAAATAAGTTAAACTAGCACTATAAGAAATAATAAAAGAAAACAGTTTAAATAAACATTAATAATAAAACTTACAATTGTTTAATGGATTGAAACTAACAATTCTTCAAAATACATAACTTGAAAACGGACTTGAAAAGAAAATTACAGAGATAGGTTTTTCTCTTGAGGAAGGGATGCTCTCAATTTTTCTAACTCTGCCTTATTCTTGACTGAAGAGGCCCTTTTATAATCAAAAGAGACCACCACTGTTAGCCTTGTGAGTGATTGCTGTGAGCCTTGTGAGTGAATAGTCTGGACTTGAAAGGAGCATCAGAAGCACATGGGAGTTGTCTGCTGCTTTCGGTGAATAATTAAAGCTTTTACTGTGCTGAATTTGTCGGTGGAATGAATCATGATGAATGGTGAATAGTAATGTTGACTTTTTGATGAATAGTGAACAGTAAAGTTGACTTTTTTACTATTCATTGCTTGGAGGCATGTGACTGAGGGAATCAAATATAGATATATATATCAGCAGCTTTTCTCAAAAGACGAGTATTGATTGAAGCTGATAATTATAGCTATATAGAATCCAATGACTGAATTAAGCATATGGGTCCTGAGCATCTTGGAACTCGGGTCCATATGGATTTTGAGTAGTTGAACCTTCAGAAGAGTTTGAACCGTCTGAACCACCTTCTGAACTGCTGTTATCCGAGTCTGATTTGGCTTGGGCCATGAGTAAACGAGCCATTTGGAGGAGTTCATCTTTGGATGACTTGGACTTGGGCTTAACCTTTGATTTGGATTTATCCTTTGACTTGGGCTGGTCAGAACTGGGCTTTGCTGACTTGGATTTAATCTTTGATTTGGATGACTTGGGCTTGGAAGAACTGGATGATGGGCTTCCAAGATTGACTGGAGGAAGTTGGCTTCCTTGAGTGACTGGAGCAGTTGGGATCTGATGAGCTTTAACCATGGCAGGTGTAGGAGCATGAATGTTAATCGGGAACTCAGTTTGAACAATATCAACAATTCGTTGAATCTTGAAGTTATCCCACCATTTAACCTTATGTAGCCGCTGAATCACTTTACCAGAAATACCATATTGCCATTTGAATATCCAAGGGATCTTATATTTGGATATAAAAATAAGCAATTGAGGGAATTCTCTTTGCTGTGGAGTGAATGAGAAAACAGTGGAAAAGTAATTGACTTGATCCAAAATTACTGATGGGAAGATGTCTGGAATGGCACCATAATGTGTCCACCATCTCAGAAACCAAGTAGGTAATTCTGACTTAAACTTTTGATCAAATTGAAGAAACCAAGAGTGACTAAATGTTTCATTTTGATATAGGAGGACTTTGAACCAGGCATCAATATAATCATAATAATTATACTGAAGGGAGTGATTAGGTAAATCTCGAAGTTGATAAGGAGAACCCCATTCAACTAAGGAAACAATATTGTGAATATAAAGTGAATGGTAAACCACTTTACTAGTGTAAGTACGATCATAAATGGGTTTAATCACAATTGATTGATGGTTGAACAGGATGTCTTTATAGAAGGTAATTGTTTTCTCTGGATGGAGAGGAACAAAATGCCATCCAGGAGGGAAATAAGTTTTAACCAGATCATTAACAGATTGACTCTTTGGGTGACTAGGTTCTTTGAAAAAGAGATTAGTAGTTGTTGAGTCAACATAATCAGATCGAGCAGTTTTAATAGGATTAGGAGGGTATGGAGTAACTGCTTGGCTAGATGAAGCAAAAGGATCATAGGCCAAAGCAGATGTGAAACTGGGTCGAGGAGTATTACCAAGAACTTGGTAACGGTTAATCATTTCAATAGGATGGTATTGGGTGACTAACTCCAAAGGAGGGATAAAAGGCTGACTAGTTGGAACCAAGGCTTTAGAAGGGGGCCTTGGGCGAGACATCTGTTTAAAAAGAAACAAAGGTTAGCAATAAATGGAGTGGCCATCCCTATCCCCCTTGTAAAAATTCTCGGGTAAGGAAATCGGGAATGGAATTTTGACAACCAGGTATATATTCAATAGTAAAATCGAAAATACTTAAAATAGATTGCCAACGGGCAAAAATTTGCTTACTAGCAAGATTTTGAACATCTTTTTCTAAAACATATTTAGCAGATTTGCAATCAACACGAAGTAAAAATTTTTGATTTAAAATATCATCTTGAAATTTACTAATACATAAAACAGTAGATAAAATTTCTTTTTTAATAGTACTATAATTTAATTGTGCTTTATTCCAGACACCAGAGTGATAACGAACAATTTGTTCAGATGATTGAGGAGTGACTTTCTGAAGGAGAATGCCACCATAACCAACATCAGAGGCATCAGTTTGAATAATTTTGAATGAATTTTCAGTAGGAATACCAAGACAAGGAAGAGACTTGACATATTGTTTAACTGTTTAACAATAGCAGTATGAGTAGAAGACCAAGGAGGAGGATTGTCTTTTAACCGATCAAACAGAGGTTGACAAGTTTTCCTAAGGTCTTTGTAAAATTCAGCAATATAATTCAGTGATCCTAAAAAACGTTGTAGTTGAGTTTTATCTAAGATTTCATCAGGAAATTTAGACGCAAATTCAATGGAACGACTAATAGGTAAAATAGTATTCTGGTGAATATCATAACCTAAAAATCGGACTTTGGTTTGAAACAATTTAATCTTAGGAGCAGAAATGACTAGACCATGACTTTTAATGGTATAAAAGAAGGCAGTAAGATGTTTCCAGTGTTCACTAATTGATTTTGAAAAAATAAGAATATCATCTATATAAACTATGGAAAAATGACTAAATGGATTGAAAATATCATTCATTATATGTTGAAATTCACTAGGAGCATTTTTTAACCCAAATGGCATAACATTCCATTCATAGTGTCCAAATGGTGTAGTGAAAGCAGTTTTATATCTATCCTTAGGATGAATTTGAATTTGCCAAAAACCACTTTTTAAATCAAATTTACTAAAAATAACAGCTTGACTAAGTCTTTTAATCAAATCTTTTTTATTAGGAATAGGATACCTAATCCATTCTAAAACAGCATTTAAAGGTTTGTAATTAATGACTAATCGAGGGACACCTCGTTCTAATTCAGCATTTTTATTAACATAAAAAGCAGGACAAGACCATGGGGATTTACTCGGACTAATTATTCTATTTTTTAACAATTCATTAATTTCTTTTTTACACATTTCAAGTAATTCATGATTCATTTGAATAGGTCTAGATTTAGTAGGAATTTGTTTTTCATTAAAATTTTTGATATATGGCAAAGTAACTACATGTTTTTTCCTATGCCAAAACGCAGTAGGTAAAGTTGAACAAACAGTTGATTCAAGTTTTAATTTAAATTCATTAATCTGAGAAATAATTACGGGATCAGTTAATTGTTGATCAATTCTTTTGTAATTAATTTCTTCTTTAAGAAATTTTAAATGTCTACTTAGTCGATTAATAGTGTGAGAGATAGAACAATCTTTTAATTGATTTAATTCTAACATTTCAGGTGGAGATAAGAATTTAAATGTAACAGGTTGACCGAAAACATGAGTAGTTATTCCTTCACTAGATGTAGTAAATGGATATAGTAAATAGATAAATGGTGTACCTAAAATGATTTTATCAGTCATGTTTTTTACTAAAACAAATGAGGTTTTAAAACAGACATTATTGTGACAAACATGAACTTTAGGTAATTTATATTTAATATGCATTTTACTACCATTAGCAGAGGTTAATCTTTCATGACATTTTTCATAATATTTAGTAGGGAGTAAACCTTCTTGAATGCAATTTAAATCAGCACCAGTATCAATTAATGCAACAAGTTCTAATTCAAAGTTATTAATAACAATTTTAATTTTTGAATACCACTTTTGAATATAAATTTTATTAATTAGATTTAATCTTTTATTTTCAAGATTGTTTGATTGAGATTGGTGTGATCGATTATCGAATAGAAGGTTTTCAGGATTAGTATGGTCAGAATCATGACCAGATTCATTAGGAGATTCATCATTATTATCTTGGAAATTTTCTAAATTTTTATTAGGTTTTAATGTAATAATTTCGTCTTCTAAATGTTGATCTTTATTTTGTAGTTCTTTAATAGTTTGTTTAATCTGATTGATTTCTTGTTGTAAATCTTGAAGTGTAACTTCTTTTTGTTTATTCTTAAATCTTTCTAAAGTTTTAGATAGACTAATAATTGGTTTATCTTGCCTAGGTTTAGAATCAGTATTATTAATTAATAAAGATTTAAGTCTATCAGTATATTTCTTCTTTAATTCTGGATCATCTAATTTACTAATTAGTTCAATAAGAGCAGATTCTTCTTGATTTTGTTTAGTAAGAACAGTAATTTGTTTAACAGGTTTACAACAAACATCATTACATCCTAATTCTATATTATTATCAGAATCATTACTAGGTGAATGGTAATCAGATGAAGTATTCGGATTATCAGAAGAGGAATCACTAACAGATTGATTTAATTGAAAGATTTCAAATAATTGATTTTTTGATTCATCATTAATTTGAAGTTGATTAACTTTATCTTTTAATTTTTGTTTCTCTTTACACTTATTAGAATAATGACCTTTTTGACCACAGTTATAACATGTAATATCTTTATTAGATTTAGATTTTGGATGTGATTTTGACTTGTAATATTTCTTTTTTGGTTTAGTATAAAATTTATCATTTGATTTAGAAGGTGAATAGTTCTTTTTGTATTTATTTGAATATTTGTGTCTATGTTTACTATGTTTATGTGGTTTCCTACGAGAGGGTGCTACAGGAGGTAAACCATATTGTTCACAGAAATTTCCTAATTCATATTTAGCCTTGTGCTTATCTTTTTGAGCTTTTTGACTAAGTTTAAGATCAATACACATTCTTAATCCTTCTTTTTGAATAGTGCTAATTATATCACCATAGGTTAAATTATCATATTCAATTATTCCAGTAGGTTGACTAAGAACATCTCTAATTTTGTGAGCAAATAAATCAGGTAATCCATTAATAAATTTTTCTTTCCAAAATGATTTAGTACAGTCTTCTCTTAACATAACTCTAGAGGTAAAAACATCTTTATACCATCTAAAATCACTTAAGGTAGGACAGGTCAGGTTACTAAGTTGATCATGTATGCGAGAATATATATTAGTAGGAGTTCCTATAAAATGTCTAACTATTGTGTAGATTAATGTGTTAACACCATCAGGTACATAATAACCAATATGTTCATCAAAGATAGGGAGATCATTTGCATCTTTTTGATTAGCATGTAAGATTGATTCACGTTGTTCTGCAGTGAGATATTTTTCCCACCAAGATTTGAGCATACCGGTAAAACCAGAGGTTATTAAAGATGCAACTTCAGGTTGAGAGTAATCAGGGTAATTAGTTAAATAACTATTAGCAACCATAGATAAATGATTTAATTTTTGCAATATTTGATCTTCACTTAAACCATCAATATTCCATTCATATAATTTTTTGGCAGAGACAGAAAATTGATTAGCAAGATTATTTTCTTCATATTGGAGATCAGGAGGAGTTGGTCTAGAATACCAATTTTTTGTAAGAGATGTAGGATTAGGTTTAGGATAATGCAATTTGTTGAGCTGAGTAGAGGGTTGAAATTGTCGAGCTAATTGATTAATCTCATTATCAGTTGAATCAGAATCAGATTGAGTAGAAACAGGTTCTTGTTGATTTAAAACAGTAAGACCTTTGGAGGGTGAAGCTTGTTCATTGGTAGCTAATTTGGTAAATAGTTGTTCGATAGCTTTTACAGCAGATTGATCATTGGTGACTAAACTTTTGCGTTTGGAACGATCACTGGGAAGGTTTATTAAAGGTTGATCGAGAGATTGTTTAGTAGATGTGGTATTAGCAGAATAATCATCTAAATTAGTTTCTATTTTATCTAATTGTTTACCAATTGTTTTTAAACATTGATTAGTATAATTATTTTGTTCAATAATTTTTTTAATTTCAGGGTCAGTGCCAGGCAACTTAAAAGGAGAGGCTGGGACTTCAGAACCTTGGCATTCAATAATTATATTAGATAGAGGTGGATGACTAGAGGTAACAGATGTATTAGGGGAAGTTTTCCATTTATGTTTTGTGATTGTATTAATCTTTTTATAATAGTTATCCATATATTCAAAGAAAGATAATTCGAAACCATATTCTACCATAAAATCATACCATTTCCTAGTTATGCTGGATTGTTGAGCAGAATCATATTTAGCACGATAAGCATGTCTTTTAGTTCTATTTTCTTTAGATCTAAAATCAATAAGTAATTTATCTAAATCAGGAGTAAATTCTTTTTTGATTGTCATTAATTGAGGATTGATTGGATGTGTAATTTCGAAATCAGTTTGAGTAGGAGAATTTTGAGATTCTTCATCTTCTTCAGGTAAATGTGTGTGTGTTGAATAAACAGGTTTACTAATTTGAGAAGTTGTAGAGTTATCAATTCCTTTGAGTTTACTATTTGTAGTGTGACCAAAATTGAGTTGACTATTTTTTCGAAATAAAGGAGTATTAAATATTTCATCTTCAGTTTCAATTTCAGTAGGTATACTAGAAGTACTATGTCTAGAGGATTGACCTCGATTAAATTTAATGTGAACTGAACCATCAGTATATTGTTGGATATCTTGGATATCTTGAATAGAAGATTGTTGTTGATTATGTTTGTAATGTTCATTTACAGTGATCCATTGATCTGGTAAATCTACATTTTTCCATTCAATCATTTGGGGAACATTTATATGGGTATCAGTACTACTACTTTGGATTAGTAAAGTTTTATCTTTAGGGGACTTGTGCAATGCGTGAACATTTAAATTAGTTTTCATGCACTTATAATGAACACGATAAATTAAAGCAATATTATGGGTTTTATTCATCATATTGGTAAATGAACCATGTAATTGTATATTTAATGTTAATGCATGTAAAATATTTGGATCTCGTAAACTAAGAGTAAAATCAGGAAAACAATTAAAATGTACTGGACCTTTATGAAGACCAGTTTCCATCATACCCATTAAACTATCATTGTAATTAAAAAACGAGCATCTCTTAAACATAATAAAACAGAAGTATTTTTACCTTGTTGAGTTAATGGTTTGACACCAACTTGAATTAAACCTATATGAATAAAATTGTAATCACTTTTTAAATATCTTTTTATGAGGTTAGCATCAAATAATTGACAGGTTTCCCGGGGTTTTTCTAAAGCATATACTTGTTCAATTGTCTTAACATGCAAAGAGATTTTGAAAGTATTTTGTATAAAAGAAGTTTTATAAATTTCTTTAATTGGTAATTTTGGGATATTCCAGTCTACATCAATTTTATCATTTTGTATTTCAACATCTTCTTCATTAATTACTAATCCTTGATTGAGTAGTGAGGGCAAAGTAGTTGATCTAGAACTAGCTGACGAGTTACTTCTAAATAATCGACTCATCTTTTGATTATTTAATCTGTATTATAGGAATCTTAATACATTGTCAAAATTTATCATGTTTTTCACATACCCGCATCCATACATACCCTATTCGGAAGACCCCTAAGTCCGACACTGCCTAACCCTAAGGACTTACTCTGGACAGGGACGAAAGTGGGTGACTTAGCTAGGTGGAAAGACACAGATAGAATTTTTGACAGATTAAGATGGCCGAAAACAGAATAACTAATCAAGAAAGGAGAATGATTAAATAGAAAACAAGACTGTAAGAAACATATACAAATAGCACAATAATATACCTACTGTAAGAAACAGCACAATATATATATATATATATATTCATATTTTTTTATTATTTTAGTTATAAAAAATTTTATAATATTTTTATCGTTTTAAAAAAATAAATAAGGGGGCAATGTGATGGTTGGGCATGAACCAAAATGATAATTTAAAAATTAGATTGATGTATAGCATAAAAATTAACCAAATCTAGTTTCTACACTATTTTAATATTTGATCAAGTATTAGCTCATACCTATCACAACTTAACAAATTATTAAACATATGCTTAAATTGATTATTATTAACTTTTTTCACTAATTAACTAATTAGTTTTTAAATTGAGCCCAAGGTAAACTAGAACAATCTCTATATTTTAGGTCGACCCAGTATTATATAATTTTTTCATACATAAATATACTTAATTATTTGTGTAAGAATTTTTATTATAAATATATAAATTTTTTACAAAAATTAAATAAATATGCCAAAAATATACACATAACAACCCTCATTCATGTCTTAGTCTTGCTCATATAAATTTACATGATTTTGGTTTGTTAAACTTGTATCTGCAGAATTTGATTTGTTTTGCTTAAGTAAAGGTTCCTGTCTGTTTTGGTGCTATTATGTTTTGCTTAAATGTTATGTGCATGCTTTGTTTCTTGCTCCGTGTGTTGAACCTAAGCTATCTATCTTTGCTACCTCATGCTTAGGTCACACCTTTGAACCTCTTATACTTAGGTTGTTGAGCGTTAACACCTAGGATCATCTTGGAACCATCTTGGTTGACCTTCACCTTCACCTTCACCTTCACCTTCACACTGGCATCTTGACTGAAATGTGTATCATCTAGGCCGAGATGTTTATCATCTAGGCATCCGAGATCCTTGATCCTTGAACCTTGCAACCTTGTTGTGCACCTTAGCCAGCACCTAGCGATCTTGTTCCTTGACTTGTATAACCTAGGTCGAGGTATGTCACACCTAGGCCAAGTGTCACCTCTCCTAGCCGAGGTCAGAGAGACTTTACCTGTCCGAAGCCTATGTTTTGATCCAGGATCATTGCCTTGTCAGAGTGCCCATGCTACCTTACTGGTTATACACACTTTGACCTACTCTTGTCCTTTTATTCTAGCACCTTTTTTAGGAGATTTGATTAGATAGTGCCATGTGTCCTAGTAGTGGGTATTAGTCAGTCAGCCATTGAGAAACCCATATCATTGCCATATCTTTGCCTTGTAGAGAGAGAAGTTTTAGAAAGAAGAAGAAGTTCTTAGAGTGAGAACTAGATTTTCAAGCTTGATTTTCATACCTTGAACCGTTGGATTTGCGTTTTGAAGTTAGATTCTTGATCTACTCTTGTTGTTCTTTATGTTAATCTGATCACATTGCATGATCTAGGATGATTCATGAGCCATGCATTAATTTAAAGTTTTGTTTTAGAGAAAGAAAGTGATGTTCTTATGTTATTGAAAGAAAACCATGTTTTGATCCAAAAGTTTATATCAAGTTCTATGTTTTCGTGTTTGTTTTTATGAAATCTTCAAGTATGTGTACCCAGGTCCATGATTTTGAACTCATATCATGAAATCCTAGATTTTGAATAAAAACTTATGATTCTAGCATTCATGTTCTTCATGTTCATGTTTCTCAAAAGGAAACCTAGATTTCTAGACTTCACCATTTCTCTAAGTGTGGTCACTGAGACCCACTCTTCCAGACCTCACACCTAAGCCAACCACTACACACCTAGGCCGACCATAGTACACTTTTGTCGGCACCTTGTAGCATCTCAGCAGGCAGCCCCACACCTAGGCCAAGGAAACCACACCTCGGCCAAGAGGTGTGGAACCTCGGCTAAGACCTCCTGAGTTCACCCAGCTAGGCCATTTCGGCCCAGCTCATCTCTGTGCATCCATTCCGAGACTTGGTTTGTCCCCAGCATACTTTTCCAAGAAGAGAAACATTGATTTAACTCTCAACACATGTTTTGCTTTGTTTTGACTTGGTTTTGGAAAGAAATGACGGGATCTATTTTACTTATTTGAAACTTGTTTTGAGAGTGCATTGCATACCTATCTCTAAGCATTTTTTCTTGTCTCCTTGAAATGCATTCAGTGGACTTTGCTATGTGATTGTAGTTCTTGGATCTTTGCCTTAATCCCTACATCCGAAAAGCTATTGTGAGTGGTATTTTTAATAAAACTATGTTATAATGTTTTGAATAAAAGTTTTGCTTTGTTTTGAAAAAGTATTTGATCAAGCATGAATGATTATCCCTTAGTTTTTGTATCAAGTATTATGTTTGTTTTGATGACATTCGTGAAAAGTCCTTAGTGCTAGGGGACTGTAATGCAACTAGTACCTTTGTTTGAGATATCTCTCTTGCCACCAACGGCTTCAGCGGGTGGACTTGTCTAATCGATTTCGGGTCGATTATTCCTTTGTTTTATCAGGAATGTCATCCTTTGTATTATGTAGATGTTAGTAAACATCCCAAAAAGTTTTGAAAGACTTTGATTGATGGATTTGGTTCATCCCTTCTTTTGTTACAAGTTATGATATGTATGGTTTTGGCAAAATCTCGAATATCATCTATACAAACCTTTATTACTTATATCATTCATTGAGTTTTTCAGCTCACCCCTCTCTTTTATGTATATATGTAAGTGATGATCAAGAAGGCGATGTCGCCTAAGCTTTATGTGGAAGATGTTTTGGTTCTTGTTTTTGTAGTATCTTGAAGATTATGCTTCTTAGTTTTATAAATCAATTGTTTGTATGTTTGGGCTTGAGCAACCTTGTGATCAAGATGCTAATATGTATGTCATTTCATTTAATCTATGCACGGCTCTTATGGCCTAACTAGATTTGAATTTATTGCTTCCGTACATATATGCCCCATATGTGCACTCTGTTTGTGTAAATCTTTGTAAGTTGGCCTTCGGTAATCTCGGATTACTGGCCATCATGACATCATTTTATTAGGGCCAGAATGGGGTTGTGACAATACATACATTTTCTTATTTTTAAATTTGAATTTATTGCTTCCATACATGTAAGCCCCATATGTGCACTCTGTTTGTATAAATCTTTGTAAGTTGGCCTTCGGTAATCTCGGAGACAATACATACATTTTCTTATTTTTGTTATAAACTATAATCATAATATATTTACTGATTTAAAAAATAAAAAATAAAAAATAAGTAGGTTAAGTGATCATGAATTAGGTACAAATGAAGATAATTCTCAAAGAATTTAATTGTTGGCATAAAATTGATCTTCATCTAACTTTTAAACCATTTTTAATATTTAATGTCAATACTCTCCCTCAAATTAGTTCATAATATTCAAAACCTAAAAAATTATAATATAATTTAAACATAAAATTTAAATTGATTATTATCAGCTATTTTTATCAATTGATTGATCAAAATTTTAAATCAGTTCCAAAGTATGGTTACAACAATGCCCTTATTTTAGGTTGACCTTGGATAGTTTTTTCACACATAAATACACTTAACCATTCATGTAATAATTTTAAATATAAATATAAAATTCTATCAAAGTTTTAATTTTTTTAATAACTATGCATAACCATGTACATATTTATTATTTTATTATAAAAATACTAACATATATTTATTCACTAATTTAATAAATAAATGAGTTAAGTAGTTCATGTTTAAGGCATAGACCAAGACAATTCTCTAATGATTAGATCATGGTCAAGTTGAAATAAATGTTGAGTCAATTAAATTATATCACTTTTAGTTTCTAGCACAATTATAAATTTTCAAGCCAACTCTTATATATTTATTATAAAAAATACCAATATATATGTATTCACCAATTTAATAAACAAATGAGTTAAGTTGTTCATATTTAGACATAGACAAAGACAACTATCTAATAATTAGGTTATGTCCAAATTGAGAAAAATGTTGAGTCATTATATCACTTTTAGTGTTTAGCACAACTATAAATCCTCAATAATTTTAAATATAAATATAAAATTTTATCAAAATTTTAATTTTTTAATAACAATGCATAAATATGTACATATTTATTATTTTATTATAAAAAATACTAACATATATTTATTCACCAATTTAATAAATAAATGAGTTAAGTGGTTCATGTTTAGACATAGACTAAGACAATTCTCTAATGATTATGTTATGGCCAAGTTGAGATAAATATTGAGTCAGTTAGATTAGAAAAATGTTTTGTGGCCCTAAAAACTGTGGCCCTAATGGCCCTAATTTCCTGTTTGGGTAAGTTTGTTTTTTTTTCTTTTTTTTTTTTACCTGATATGGAAATTAGGGCCATTAGGGCCACTAATTTTTGAGCTACCAACCAAAGCCGGTTAGATTATATCACTTTTAACGTCTATCACAACTATAAATTCTTACACCAACTCTTATATATTTTATTATAAAAAATACTAATATATATTTATTCACCAATTTAATAAATAAATGAGTTAAGTGGTTCATGCTTAGATGTAGATTAAGACAATTCTCTAATAATTAGGTCATAGCCAAGTTGAGATAAATATTGAGTCTATTAGATTATATCACTTTTAGTGTATACCACAACTATAAATCCTCAATAATTGTAAGTAGGGTAAATTACACCAACGGTCCCAATAGTTTAGGATTTGTGTCACTTTGATCCCTGACTTTTCAATTGTAACACATTTGACCCTGAATTTTGAATCTTGTTCCAAATAAGGACAATTGAAGATACTATTAGATTTTTCAATGGCAAATTCGTCAATTTGATAAAATATAAATTAATTTGACAAAAATAAATGTCAAAAAATTATTTTTGAATTTTTAAAATTATTTCTACCTACTAAAGATTAAATTATATAAAATTGATAAATCTTTTAGACATTTATTTATTTATTTTTACCAAATTAATTTTTATTATGTATTTGGATGATGATCATGTAAAATTAATTTTTAAAATTAATCATATAATTTTTATTAATTTTTATCAATTTTACATAATTTTATCTTTGGTGGGTAGAAATAATTTTTAAAAATTTTAAAATATTTTTTTGACATTTATTTTTGTCAAATTAATTTATATTTTATCAAATTGACGATTTTGCCCTTGAAATTAAGCAACGGTATGTTCAATTGTCCTTATTTGAAACAAGATTTAAAATTCAAGGTCAAATGTGTCACAATTGAAAAGTCAAGGACTAAAGTGACACAAGCCCCAAACTATGGGGACTATTAGTGTAATTTGCCCTTGTAAGTATAAATATAAAATTTTATCAAAGTTTTAATTTTCTTAATAATTATGCATAAACATGTACATATTTTGTTATTTTATTATAAAAAATACTAACATATATTTATTCACCAATTTAATAAATAAATGAGTTAAATGGTTCATGGTTAGGTATAATAATTAGGTTATAGCCTAGTTGAGATAAATATTGAGTCGATTAGATTATATCACTTTTAGTGTCTAACACAACTATAATTTTTCAAGCCAACTCTTATATATTTTATTATAAAAAATACTAATATATATTTATTCACCAATTTAATAAATAAATGAGTTAAATGGTTCATGGTTAGGTATAAACTAAGATAATTCTCTAATAATTAGGTCATGGCCAAGTTGAGATAAATGTTCAGTCAATTAGATTATGTCACTTTTAGTGTCTAGTACAACTATAAATCCTCAATAATTTTAAATATAAATATAAAATTTAATCAAAATTTTAATTTTTTTAATAACTATACATAAACATGTGCATATTTATTATTTTATCATAAAAAATACTAACATATATTTATTCACCAATTTAATAAATAAATGAGTTAAGTGATTCATGCTTAGGCATAAATTAAGACAATTCTCTAACGATTAAGTCATGGCCAAGTTGAAATAAATGTTGAGTCAATTAGATTATGTCATTTTTAGTGTCTAATACAATTATAAATCTTCAAGTCAACTCTTATTCTTTTGTATTCGTGAATTATGACATAGGAGAAGTAAACATATTTTTAAACTTTTACAAAATAGACAATGGATAGTTAATAAACTGACAAATATAATTTATTATATGATTGAGTTATCTCTGATATAAAATAAACTAAATTGTAAAACTTATATGACAAAATGCATTTATATTTCATTATAAAAATAGTTTTTGTAACTTTATTGCACTTTTCTAAAAATAAATTCTATCATAATTTATTTATTTCTTATAAATAAATTTTATGTTATTATTTAATTTCAAACTTAATTTTTAATTATTTATTTAAACCCATACATTGCACAAGTATTATGGTTTATAAAATAATTTTAAAAAATTACACCCGTGCTATGAAGATCCGTTAAGCAAAGGTGAATGAGAGAGAAGAATAAGAAAATGGCCCAATGTGAGATGCAAAAACTAGCGATTGTGAGAAAATCTAAAAATTGTACTTGGTAGATAAATGCTGATTTCAGGAAATATAAGAGGATAAGGGCTACTGGTAATTCATTATTTGCCACTTTCATTTTGTTATTCAGTTTTTTGAATTAAACAAATTTTGCTAGATTGAGTTTCACAAAAAAATTATTTAGTTTGTTTGGTTTCAGTTTTCTGAAAATTGAGTTTTTTGTTTCGTGTTTTTTTTTAGTGAATATTTTTAAAATTTTAAGCATTTTTTTTTTACTTTTTTAAATGCACCTTACTTAGATATATGTAAACAGTAAAATATTTGTGAAAAATATTTTAAAAAATTAATAAATATACTAAAATACAAAAAATATACTAATTTTTCATATTTGTTTTGTATTTTTGGTATTTAGTGAATTTTTAAAGATTTTTTTCACAAAAATTATACTTTTTAAGTGTATTTATATTAGGTGTGTCTAAAATATATATATATATATATATATTGCTTAAAATATTTTAAAAAATTAGTAAAAACAAAAAATACGAAAAATAAGAAAGTAAAATTTTATGAAAAGTGTTTTCAAAAAACTGGAAATAAACATGGTGATTATTATTATTGCTATTATATGGCATACTGGTTGATTGGGGTGTCCTAAATAAGTGCACTTTTTGTCTTTTTGGACTAAAAAATGGAGGTTGAAAATATGGATGTTTGGGTTAACTTTTTGACTTTTTATGAAAAAATGTGTAATAAAAAATTGTAAAAATTGATTTGTAGGGAAAAATTCGACTTGGGAGTTGTGCAGCCGTAATTGTTGACTTTTAGTGAATAGTGTTAACTTTTTAACTTTTTGAGTAACTTTTTGACTTTTTGACTTTTTGGCTATATGCCAAACTTGGCCTTAAACAAACGTAATTGGTAAAAAATAATAATTATTATTGAGTTTCACATAATTTATGATATCATCTAATATATAGCAAATTAAAATTGTGAAACTCTTAGAAAATTATATTTTATCATAGGTGTAGTTTTTGTTCTTAAAAATAAAAATTTAAAAGTGTAATTTTATCATTTATCATAATTTTTATTTAATTTTTACTAATTACATTATGATTCATGCTATTATTATTTATACCTTAAAACATAGCATTAATGGTAGGAGAAAGAAATCATAAATAAAATTGTGATAAAAATAGTTAAAATTAAATTTTTTTTTTTTTTATTTTTATTTTAATTTTAAAATTAATTATTACTTTTTTATTTAAAATCATGCATAGTACGAATATTACGCTAATATTTTAATAAAGGGAATCATAAATTTAAAGACGAAAATATTGATATTTTCTCTCTCTCCTTTCATATGTGGTAACCTAACCATCATCAATGGAGCTATGGTAACCCACTAAGCCACTTGTCACTCACAATGATGATGTCCATGTTTCGAATGTGCTTGAACCTCCCAAACCCCATGGTCCTACCACCACCCCAACCAAGATCCACACAATTGGACCATAATGGTCAAATCCACCTTCAATTTCTAACCTCCCATCCCATGCAAACTCACTAAATCTTATAATATTACATGGGAGAGAGTCCAATTGGTAATTATTTTATACATCATGAGATCATCGGATTCCTCTATAGACGGCCAACGTAGTGAGTTTTGGTCCCTTTTCTTGTCGTTTTGCCCAAAAGTATCACACCAACACAACCTCAATGGTATCAAAGTACTAATCATTCATGTTTATAGCGCATTAATTTGTTAATTATATGTCAACTTAGTGTGTGTCATTGAAAGTGCCCATGGATTGTTCACAAATCACTAGATCACCATTCTACAAAGTGATGATTAATTATTGTAACTTATTGCTCAAGGTCGGCTTGGACTTTTTCTTTTGAGTTAATTAAGATTTCAAATCTTTGCTTTTTCTTAAAATCAACCACTTTGGGCAAGTTGTATGAAATCAATTGAAATAAGGTTTTAGAATATGCTCATAATTCAATATTTTGATTTTTTTTTTTTTTTAAATTCCTTTTGTACCATGGTTTTGAAGCGTGAGAGGAGATAGATGATTTAAATTCACATTTAGGGCATGTTTGATTTCTAATTAAAAAAAGGAGAATTGAATTAGTTATTGCGGAAGTCATTTATCTCACATTTGGTTGCATAATTTGAGACGAGATAGTATGTTGGGTAAGATATGACACTATAGCCTATTGAAATGGAATAACTTATTCTCATTTGGATTGAGATATAGTAGGAGGATAAAAAAATTATAAGAAAATAAAAATAATAAAGCATGCAATAATGTTATCAAATCTCGGCCTTCCTAAATATGAGATATGACAATATATGTTATTTTTCACATTTTTTTCCTATATCTTGCCTATTATTCCATCATTTATCTCAAATATCCTCTTTACTTATCATATTGACTGATTATCTCTCACTTATTCCAGTAATATTCTTATTATCTATCTTTTTATAATGTTTAGCAATCAGATATACAATAAGGTTAGAGTAATTAGTATCATATTTGAAAAGTAATATGACAAATAACTTACTAAATATGATGAGCCTTATTTAGAAAATATCAACATTAATATTTTGTGAATCCATCAAATAATATAGTTATTACTATATGATTATTTGCATGCATTATTACAACAATATTAACATGCCATTAATGTTCTCTATTATATAAAAATAAATAAATTAGAATATCATTAAAAAATAGGGATTAGCTTCCTTCAAGTCCGTGATCGGACTGGAGCATATTGTTGAGGCAGTGGGGGCCCACCACGGATCCTATTTTGATAATCCAAACAGTTCAATGTGTAGAACTCGTCGAGTACTATATGTTTGTAAAAAATCATGTTGATCGGATATTGATAGCTATTTCATCGTATCAGGTTTCTGTCAACCGTTTATTTTTTCACCGTCTATTTTTTTTAGACAAAACTGATTTGATCACGTAGTTACCGACATCCAATTAACGTGATTTTTTATAAATATATAGTACTCGATAAATTTTACACGCTGAATGATTTAAATTATCAAAACAAGACCAGTGACAGGTCTCTACGGGCCCAACAATACTCTCAAACCGGAGGAAAGCCAAACCCTAAAAAATACACCATTTTGGTATAATAAAATAAGTAGCTAATTGCCATATAATTTGTGTCTGCCATCAATGCCTGAACTGTGAAATACATAGTTGGCCCATCCACCTAGTGAATGCCCTCAAGAAACCAGACATGACAAAGACCCACCATGCACATTGAAATTGCACCCAAATTTCAAACAAATCAAATGCCAAATCCGTAATTAAAACCCATATCCATGGCGATTACTATGCACCAACACCATTACAGGGTGTGTATATACATATAAATAACTGCACTTATAAAATTTTTATATAAAATTCTTTACCGAAATAATGTGACAATATCATCAATATTAATAAATACCATTTCATAACAATAACAATGTTATATAATTAAAAAATTTTAAATAAAAAAATATTTAAAAAATTATGTCAATAGATTATATATTCATTATTGTTGGTGAAAATAGGAGAAAAATTATATTTTATTGATAAATGATGCAAAGAAAATGAGATATAAATAAATCAGGCTGAGGCATGGACATCTTGTTTTCTTTAAAGATATCAAGCCCACTGCGGTAGGAAGAACCCCAATACCGATGCAGCAGTCACAAAACTATGACTTGTCCCCTCCAGGATACAACAGCCCAACCACTTGTCGTATGATTCAGGCCAACTCTGCACAAGATGGTGAACCTAAAGCTCCACCAAGAAAAACACCCTTCTTTGCTAGTAATCTCTCTTGTATAGAAAATTGTTGGTGTGTATTGGTGTAGAAAAGAGTAAATGAGAGGACTATTTATAGGCCATTAGGACCTTACAAATTATACCAAAAAATAATGACATTAAATAAGAGAAAATGGTTACACCAAAATAATGACCATTAACTAAGAGAATGGTTACATCAAAATAATAAATAAAAGATATTAAAATAGTCTAACAATTATAAATCTGGCTCGTAAGTTGTAAGCCACAAACTTTAAATGTACATTTCAATTGAGTAGATACATATCATTTTTTTAGTAGGTATTTTGTCTTTTAATAATTTCGATGCAACTAGGTATTCTATATACAAATTTAATATATTTGTTTAATTTATATAGAATCACTATATATATCTCATGTCACATTTCATCACTCGCATTACTGCTGCCACCCTCATTCATATTCCAAACAAACAACTCCCTCACTCGGTCCAAAAATGCAGGCCAAATCCTGCCATATCATCCCACCTCCAATATTCCCAGCATCTCCGGCTAAGTCACCGCCGGCGAGCAAAGTTTCTTTTCCTGCAAAAATATACCGAGCCATCTCAATCACTGCCCCGGGGGACGTAATTTCAACCCAAAACGTCGATGACAAGGTGGCCGCATTTTGGGACTACCAATTTCTCTTTGTGTCACAACGGTCAGAAACCGCTGATCCGATCACCCTTCGTGTTGTTGATGGAGCGGTCCCACCGGACTTCCCGTGCGGGACCTATTATCTCACCGGGCCGGGGGTGTTCACCGATGACCACGGCTCCACAGTGCACCCCTGGACGGTCATGGGTACCTTAGAGCTTTCACAATTGATGGGGTCAAAGGAGAGGTCAAATTTATGGCTAAGTATATTAAAACTGAGGCTCAGACCGAGGAGCGGGATCCGCTCACCGGGAGGTGGCGGTTCACGCACCGAGGTCCGTTCTCGGTCTTGAAAGGTGGAAAGATGGTAGGGAACACTAAGGTAATGAAAAATGTTGCGAATACTAGTGTGTTGGGGTGGGGAGAGAGGCTGTTTTGCTTGTGGGAGGGTGGTGATCCTTATGAGATTGATTCGAGGAGTTTGGACACCATAGGAAAGTTTGATGTGATCGACGATGACGCTGATGGCTGTGGTGGCGGTGATGGTAGCGGCGAGTCGGAGATGGTTGGAGAACTGAAGGGTGGTTTCTGGGATGTGGCTGCAACATTGTTGAAACCGATTCTATATGGTATGTATTACATTATGAATTGTTTGTTAATATGTAGACAAACTTGATGATGGATGAATCAAAAAAACTTGATGATGGGGGTTTGCTTTTAGGACCATATCTTATCCTCTGTCATAGCTTTTTTTTTCCTTTTTCCTTCTGATTTTGTTGTGTTTTTTTAAATTATATGTCATCCATTTATATAATTTGACAATTTCAATTTAAAAACAAAATAAAATATCAAAATATCTCAATTTTTTTATTTTATTTTAATAATGTTAAAAACTCACATTTTGCACTTACAAATGGAGCAAGGATCCGCTGTCCTCAAATATTCATGTCCCTCTGTCCCAAATTACTCATAACCGTTGGATCATATGAGAATCCCAAGATTTAAGAATCTCAAGACATATCTAATGATTGTGAGTAATTTGGCACAGGGGGACAGAAATATTTGGAGACAGGGAATCCTTGGGCCTACAAATGCATCCACAATGATGTAGTAAAAATGGTGGATCTTATATATAGAATCAATCAAAAACTAACACTTATCAGATCACATAGGTTGAGTGGTGAAAGATTTATGAAAGCCTTAAACATTTTCTCTTTTTTCTTAAACTACAAAAAATAATATCATTTTACTTCAACTTCAAATCTAGACTGTTATATTGTCAAAATAAGATCATTGTAGATGTATCCCTAACAAAACAAAAAAATCATGATATCATAACTTATTACTAGATATGTAAAATATTAAGCCTCGTATTTTTTTGATAAAAATTATTATATTATTGAATTTTTTTTTTTTTTTTGGGCTATAACTTGACAGGAGTGTTTAACATGCCACCGAAGCGGTTGTTATCCCATTATAAAATAGATGCAGGTAGAGATAGACTTCTTATCCTGTCATGCAATGCAGAGGATATGCTGCTCCCTTGCAGTCATTTTACCTTCTATGGTGAGTAACATGTCTCTCCCAAAATTTAAGAAAAAAATATTTAAAATAATTGTTATTTTATGATGCTATAAGTGAGCATGTGTATAGTGCAAGTGAAAGTAATGGCATATGACACAATTTTCACTTGTTTAGATTTGTACCTTCTTAAAAATGCAATTGTTTTGAATTGTTTTCGCTTAAATATAATTTTTTTTTAAAATTTATTTTGCATGTGACTTAAACTACACTAAATTTTAATTTATACTTTGTAGATATTTTGTAGATACATAGCATTTCTAATAAGAAAATGATGCAAAAAAATATATATATATAAAAATGCCTTATCCAAAGTGATATAAATGTGATATTATTGAAATTATTAGTCACATGATTCACTCTATAATAATTATGTTGGTGTTGTTAGGGAAAATATAAATTTTTCCACAAGTAAATTAATTAATGGAAATAAAATTTAATGTGAAAAAATTAAATCAAAAGCAATACAAGAATTTTACGTGATTCCCTCAATGTGAGGCACGTCCACGGGATCAAAATCTCATTTCACTATCAACTAAAGAGTTTCCAAACGATTACAAACGAGACACCAATGGTCTCACAAATCATCCTTAGGTGAATTCCAAATAATTACAAATAAACAAAGAGGAAAGATCTCACCAAATAGATGAACAAAATCTTCAAAACCAAAATTAAAAAAGACCCAAAATAATAACCCAAATTACTTCACCACACTAGCCGAAACGAAGTAAAGAAAATTCCACACAGCAGCAGCCGAATAATAGTGCTTTGGAAGAACAAAACTTTAATCAATTTGTAGCACACTTGCCAAGGATGAATAATCAAATAGCTGCTGCCTCACTCTAATCTTTCGAAAGACTAAAACAATATATATATATTATTGAGTCTGGGCTCTTTTATCAAAATTTTAATTGTTGCTAAATTAAATTGGGTCTCCACAAATTAAATATAATATATTAAAAATATATTATAACCAATCTCAAATCAAATTAAAATTCTTTTCCCAAAATCAATTGGGTCTCAAACTCCAATAAGGAGATATACCCCAACAATTCTCCCCTTATCGACTTAGGTGGAGACATCAACCATACCCGTCAAAGTTCGACACTTTAAATGTTTGTCCCTCGACAAAGTCTTAGTCAATATATCCAAAATATTATCTGTGTGAACCTTTTCGAGTTGCAACAATTTCGAATCTAACACAACATGAATCCAATGATATCTCACATCAATGTGTTTCGATCTCGAACGAAAAGTAAAATTTTTACTCAAGTGAATAGCACTTTGACTATCACAATAAAGCATATATTTTTCTTACTTCATACCCAACTCTTGCAAAAATTTCTTCAACCATAACTCTTCTTTACAAGCTTCCGTAATGGCAACAATTTCAGCTTCGGTAGTTGAGAGAGCAACACATTTTTGTAATTTAGATTGCCATGTTACAGCTCCCCCTGCAAATGTAATCAAATACTCCGAAGTAGATTTCCTAGAATCAACATCACCAGCCATGTCAGAATCTGTGAACCCATCAAGTATCGGCTTACCATCTCCAAAACACAAACACACCTTCGAAATCCCTCGAAGATACCTTAGAATCCATTTTACCACTGCCCAATGTTCTTTACCCAGATTAGAGAGAAATCGACTCACTACACCAACGGCGTGAGCAATATCCGGCCTTGTACGAACCATGGCGTACATCAAAGAACCAACTGCTGAAGCATAAGAAATTTTCAGCATATCTTCCTTGCCTTTTTCACTTGTAGGACATTGATTCAAACTAAGTTTGAAGTGACCCGCAAGTGGACAACCAACAGGCTTTGCTTTATCCATGTTGAACCTCTCAAGAACTTTCTCAATGTAGTTTTCTTGAGACAACCAAATCAGCCCCTCTTTGCGATCACGAACAATTTTCATACAAAGAATTTGCTTTGCCGGTCCCAAATCTTTCATAGCAAAAGACGTGCTCAACTCCAATTTCAATCTGTTAATCATAGTAGAATCTTGACCCACAATTAACATGTCATCAACATAAAGTAAAAGAATAATAAATTTACCATTCGGGAAATTTTTCACAAATACACAATGGTCCGAAGTGGTTTTAGGAAAACCATTATTCATCATGAAAGAGTCAAATTTTTTGTACTATTGTCGTGGGGCTTGCTTGAGGCCATACAAACTTTTTTTCAATTTACAAATAAATTTCTCTTTCCCTTTCTCTACAAAACTTTCCAGTTGGTCCATGTAAATTTCTTCTTCAAGGTCAGTTTTCACATCAAGTTGTTCAATTTCAAAGTTTATACTTGCAGCCATGCCAAGTACAACCCGAATAGAAGACATCTTCACAATCGGCGAGAAAATCTCATTAAAGTCAATACATTTCTTTTGTCCAAAGCCTTTCACAACAAGACGTGCCTTGTACCTCAGATTCTTGCCATCATTCTTCAATTTGAAGACCCACTTATTTTTCTGAATTTTCCTCTCCTTAGGTAACTTCATTAAATCATAAGTGTGATTTTCAAATAAGGAATTCATCTCCTCTTCCATGGCCTTTTTCCAATCATTTTTCTTTGCATGCTCAATTGCTTCTTGGTAACTCTCAGGCTCCCTTTGATCAGAAATCAACACAAATTCATTGGGAGGATACTTTCTTGAAGGTTGTCGGTCCCTTATAGATTTCCTTAACTCAAGTTGTGGTGGTAGTTCTTGAGTTGGATGCTCTTCCTCAATTTCGGGCTCAACTTCATTAGGATTAGAATCATCATCCACATCTTCAATAGATGGCTGCACATCTCCTCCATTTTCATCATCAACTGAAGATGAAGGAGATAGATCCATGTCAATGAGATCACTAGTTTTTGGCTCCGGTTGATCACCTTTGCCAAAGTCTTCAATTGTTTGGTTTTCAAGAAACACAACATTACGGCTTCGAATGACTTTTTTGTCAACTGGATCCCACAATATATACCCGAATTCATCACGCCCATAGCCAAGAAAAATACATTGTCTTGACTTACTATCAAGCTTGGACCTCTCATCACTTGGAATGTGAACAAAGGCTCGACAACCAAACACTTTCAAGTGCTCATAAGACACATCTTTACCGGTCCAAACTCTTTCTGGAACATCACCATTCAAAGGATAGGAAGGAGACAAATTGATCACGTCAACCGCTGTTTTCATTGCCTCACCCTAAAAGGATCTTGGCAATTTCGCTTGTGAAAACAAACACCTTGTTCTTTCCACAATGGTGCGGTTCATCCTCTCGGCAACCCCATTTTGTTGAGGAGTCTTCTTAACTGTCTTTTGGTGCCGAATATCTTGGCTGCGACAATACTCATCAAATGGCCCAATGTATTCACCACCATTGTCTGATCGGATGCACTTCAATTTCTGTCATGTTTCTCTTTCAACCATGGCCTAAAAATGTTTAACTACTTCTAGAACTTGATATTTAGTTTTTAGTAGAAAAACCCAAACTTTCCTTGAATAATCATCAATGAAAGTAACAAAATAAAGTACACCACTATGTGTCATAACTTTTAAAGGACCACAAACATCCGAATGAATCAACTCCAACATATTTTCTTTTCTAGAAGCAATATTTTTATGAAAGGAAACTCTATGTGGTTTACCCGCCAAACAATGAACACAAGTTTTAAGATGTGTACCTTTCAAACTGGATAGAAGCTCTTTCTTGAACAAAACTTGTAGCCCCTTTTTACTCATATGGCCAAGCCGCTTGTGCCACAATTCGGTAGAAGTATCATCTTCAAGTGCATTGACAACACCTTTACAAATTTTTTCTTGCATTGAATAAAGTGTATGAGTCTTCTTGCACTTAGCCACCAGCAAAGAACCCTTTGTGAGCTTCCATATTCCATCATCAAATTTGTTGTTGAAGCCTTCATCATCTAGCTTCCCAGTAGAGATCAAATTGAGGTGAATGTTGGGAACATGCCTCACATCTTTAAGCAATAACTTGTAGCCCAAATTTGTTTCTAAGCAAACATCACCCATGCCAATAATCTTGGACAAACTTTCATTACCCATTCGAACAGAACCATAATCTCCTTTGATGTAAGTAATGAAGAAATCAACTCGATAAGTCACATGAAAAGAAGCACCTGAATCAATCACCCAATTGCTCTCTTGGCCCACAAAATTGATACAATCATTTTCACAAACGACCATGAGATCACCATTGGTAGTAACTGCTATTGTGTCTTTTTACTTCTTATCCACACTTTTGTCACGCCTTTTCTCCTTGTTCTTGAGCTTTCGGCATTCCCGCTTCATGTGCCCTTTCTCATGGCAATAGTAACGCTCAATGTCTTTCTTTGAAAAAGAACCATCTCTTGATTTGTCATGGTTTTGATCACGACCATGAGAAGTCTTACTCCTCTCCCTTGTTTTGCTTCGGCCTTTCACAACAAATGCTTCTGAATGAGAGGAACCCGCTGATTTTCTTCTAATTTCTTCATTCAACAAGCTATTAGTGACTTGGCTCATTGTGACAATTCCATCGGGGCGCCGAATTACTAATGATCACAACCAAAGTCTCCCAACTTTCGGGCAAAGAACTAAGTAGCATCAAAGCCTTCAACTCATCATCAAAAACAATTTTCATAGAAGCAAGTTAGTTAACAATACTCTTTATTTCATTCAGATGTTCCGAAATAGGGCTGCCCTCTTTATATTTTAAATTAACCAACTTACGAAACATAAAAGTTTTATTTGTGGTTGATTTCCTATCATAAAGGCGTTCTAATTTTTTTCATAAATCATGTGCTGAAGTTTCAGTAGCAACATGATGAAACATACGGTCATCAATCCATTGACGGATAACACCAACGGCTTTTTGATTAAGCCTATTCCATTCATCATCTTTTATACCTTCGGGTTTGCCACTATCACCCTCAATAGGCCCATACAAATCTTTACAAAATAATAAGTCCTCCATTTTAGTTTTCCAAATTACCCAATTGCTTCCATTGAAGCTAAACATACGACCCACATTTTCCTCTATTGATTTACACAAATAAATAAACTCAAATAAACCGTAAGCTCTGATACCAGTTGTTAGGGAAAATATAAATTTTCCCACAAGTAAATCAATCAATGAGAATAAAAACTAATGCGGAAAAATTAAATCAAAAGTAACACAAAAAATTTTACGTGGTTCCCTCAATGTGAGGTACGTCCACGAGATCAAAATCTGATTCCACTATCAACCAAAGAGTTTCCAAAACGATTACAAACGAGACACCAATGGTCTCACAAACCACCATTAGATAAATTCTAAATAATCATAAATAAATAAATAAAAAAATCTCACCAAATAAATAAATAAAAATCTTTAAAACCAAAATTAAAATAATAACCCAAATTAACTTCACCACACTAGCCGAAACGAAGTAAAGAAAATTCCACGCAGCAGCAGCCGAATAATAGTGCTTTGGAAGAACAAAACTTGAATCAATTTGTAGCACAGTTACCAAGGATGAATAATCAAATAGCTGCTGCCTCACTCTAACCTCTCGTAAGACTTATATATATTATTGAGTCGTGGGTCTTTTATCAAAATTCTAATGGTTATCAAATTAGATTGGATCTCTATAAATTAGATATAATATATTAAAAATATATTATAATCAATTTCAAATTAAATTAAATTTTTTTTTTCAAAACTAATTGGGTGTCAAATTTCAATAAGGAAATATACCCCAACATGTGTATCATTGTTTGGGAAGACGATGTTCAAGTCAAAAAGTCATTATAACAAGTCAACTCATTATTTTTATTTTTTTACACGATTTTTTGTGTATATAATATCAAAAAATATTTTAAAAATCAATTTTCAAACAAATTCTAAGTGAGTCATTCCTCGTTCCTAACTAGTAAGGGGGAGTTACATGAGATCTCATAGTAAGATTTCTCGTTACGCCGTTAATTTAGATCACAATACAAATAACATTACATACTACTTTGACAATACCTAATAATTATTGGGATAAATTATCAATAGATTTTACTTTAAAACTTATTATCTATTAAGTTCTATTAATAAACTTATCAATCTTTTTTATTTTTATGAATAAATTTACAATAATAAATTTATCAATTAAGACTTATAAATAAATAAATATAATTAATAAGTATCCTTAATTATTGTGCAATCCTTTTGTCTCTTGTGTTTCTAAATTTCTTCCTTCCTTTTTTAAGTATAGAATTGACTAAAAAGTAAATATTGGCTTCCTTCTAGCATATCATGTGTGCAAGTGTAGTGGGCAAAGCACTAAATACAATTTTATGTTTATATTCTGTAAATACAATTTTACAAAGTAAATGCAGCCTATAAATAATGACAAAAGTAATGTTGTTGACAAGGAATGCACCTCATTATAATAACAAGAAAAACGTTATGTCTTAAATTTTTTATTAAATAACTAATTAAATGTCTCATTTAGGTGTACAGTTCATAAAATTATAAACCCCACATTCATGTGAGACATTTGATTATTTATTTGGTAGAAAATTTGATTCCACTAATATTATCCTAATAACAATTCCAAAAAGGAGGTCGTTCCCTTCCATTGTAAAATTTGGGTTGGAGAATGCTATTTGGGTTCGTGAGACTCACCACAGATTTCGTTTTAATAATCTGAATTGTTCATTTTGTTGAACACTTCATGTATTTTATCCATACAAAAAGTTAGATTGATCTGATAATTGTAACATGTTCATTTACTATATTTTTCACCTAAAAAATGGACAAAAATTATGTTTTAAAAAATAAACCATACATTTTTTTTATATAACAAATGCAATAAATTGAACAAGTTATACTTACCGGATCGACCTAATTTTTTTACGAATGAAATACATGAAATGTCCGACAAATAGAATTATTCAAATCATCAAAATAGGGCCTGTAATGGGTCCCACTACCCCAAATAATGCCCTCCAATCCAGATTTTGACCGGAAGGATCCTATTCCTTTAAAAAAAATGATCAACACATTTACCTAGTGTAATGTTATATATATAAAAAAAAATTAATATAAAATTTGGTAATAAAACTTGCACTAATAAATCCAAAAAATACTATGGTGCACACCTTTCATATGCATCTTACAATTAAAAAGAAAAATGATATAACTTTAATTTTTTGAGTTATAACTAAAAAAAAAGAAAAAAATGTCATAATTAAACATAATATGAGGCAAAATTGAAGAACTCATGTGTCAAAATTAAAATAATGTCATAATTAAAGAAAAAAATTAGTCATAACTAAATAAAAAATGATATAATTAAAAGTGCATATGATATACTTATTTTAAAGAGCTGTATATTAGAATTTTCTAATAAATACATATAACATTTATTATATTTATCTCTAGCCAGTGACAAGAAAATTTACTAAAAAATCAATTTGTGTACACCATTTTCATTTTATTTAATCTAAACTAATGTTACAAACACACATGTTCTGTTCATATATTTCTGACCGAGGGCCCCGTGTGAACCAATATTCATATAACACTCACTTGTATATATCAAGTAAAATAAAATGTTAAAAATGACGGTTTTGTTTAATATAATTTTTTTGGGTAATTACATGTAGATCTTAATAAGTGAACTTATTGTCTAATAGATTCTATGGAAAAAATTTGTTATAAAAAAGTCACTAATTGCAAGTTTTAGCGACAATTTATAAAAATCATAACAAAAAAAAGTCACTAATTGTCAATTTTTAGTGACGTGTGTAAAAAATTGTCACAAAAAAATTTATTTTTAACTACAATTTTACCAAGACTTATTTTCAATAGGACTTGATGGGAATTAAGTCCAATTATTAGGACCTATTGGTAGTTTACCCAATTTTTTTTTTTTTTTTTTTTATGGCAAATTATTACATTAGTTCTCATATTTTATTCCTTATGTTTTTTAATTCTTATAATTTTAATTGATTTAATTTTAATTATGAATTTATGACTTCATTTCAATTTAGTACAATTGATTACAACTCTTAATTTTTTTTTTTTTTAATATATAAAAAAATATACATATAAGTGGCATGTATCATATTTGTAAAAGCAAAATTATAAAGTTGCTAAACTTTAGTGAGTTAACTTCAACTGATTCAATGACTATTTTCTGTCAAAAATGCTAATGGCATTATCAATTGGACCAAATTAACATAAAATTTAAAATTACGGATCAAGATTGAGCTAATTAAAAATGTAAGGACCAAAATGACACAATAAACAAAATGTAGAAACCACCGGTATAATTTATCCAAATTTTTTTAGTGCATAAAATTTGATTATGAACATAATAACTCTCTCACACACATAAAACATGACGTATCATATCTACGGATCATACCTGATATGAGAGGATATAAACTCATAATCAATTCTTACCTTGTATTTTTTGAAGGGTATGATGCTTTTTAAAAAATGTTGGAAAAATGACCGCAGTACCTTTGGCTTGAATGAAAAATATAATTTTTTGTTTCTCACTCAATAATTCAATTTATTTATTTATTTTTGCAGAATTTGATTCAAATTTTAAGATGGTACAGAAGAAAGAATTCAACATCCCAGATCACCTAATGATCCACGACTGGGCATTTACAGACTCTCATTACATATTATTTGGCAATCGCATCAAGCTTGATATAACTGGTAATTAATAGTTTAACATACACACAAGCAAAAACACTATTTGATAAAAGGGAAATCTTATGGTACATAATCTTTAATGGGTGTGTATTATATGTACCTTATTATCTGTTTTTATTATATGTATTACGTATTTTTATGATAAATATTATATATTTTTCTGGTAAGAGTTATGACAATTTGTGGTTGAAAATTAAAGTTAGGCATTTTTATAGTAATGTTATGTATTTTGTGATATTATTACATATTTTGTAGTTAGAAAATGTTTAGATAAAAAAATATATAACATTACTTAAAAATGTGCAATATTATCACAAAATGTGTAATTTCATTTCTCTATGACAAATTGTTGTAACTCTTATAGAAAAATATATAACATTTATCAAAAAAATATGTAACACATACTACAAAAACATGTAACAGGTTCATATGGTATGCACTCTTAGAAGGATGTGTATCATGATATTTCCTTGGATAAAAATATAAGTATTGAGATTCTCTTTGGTTGAAGAGCGAGTTGTTTTATTTTCATTGGGCTAGGATTTGGTTTGATGATTTGAATTGTTGATTTTAAAAAATAAATATGTTTATTCTCAAAATTATATTTGTCGTTTATTTTTAAAAAAAAGAATACAATTTGATCATGTGGCAATAATTGCATTGTATAATCAATTTAATTTTTTTGCATAAATGATATTTTTCATGAATAATGTTTTGGTCCTCTCTTGGGGAGACCCCCGCCACCCCACAGTAATATGGACCAATGATGTATTTGTATTGTTTTTTTTTTTTTTTCTCTTTCTTATTTGGATCAATCACAAGTGAGTGGGGATTGTGAGAGTAATGTTTTGTGGGGTCTGAATCATTACTAATTTTTCATATGATCTTATAAAATAAATAATTCAAATCATTGAGTTAGGTCCTGTAGTGAGCCTACCAATAGTCAACCATACGCTCTACTTGGGAGAATTACCAACTGAAGAAAATCTTCTTCCTAAATTGTTTAGATGGACATGTGAATCTTATTACAAGTTATATTTTGATAATCTAATTTGTTCATTTTGTTAGTCTTTCTGTATTGATCGTTCACAAGAAAAATCAAATTGATTCATTAACAATAGATAGTTATTTTTAAAAAAGAACACTTGTCAATTATATTTTTGAAAAAAAAAAACGTAATGAAATGAAAAATGTTACGATTATCGGATGGACTTAATTCTTTTTCACAGATAATATACACAGAAGGCTTATAAAAACCAACAGTTTAAATCATCGAAATAAAACCCGTGGTAGAGCTCATGAACCCGAGAAATTTGAACTTAAGAGAAGCATAACCCTTATCCGAGATAGAAAAAGATACCGACTCATAAAAAATGCCCATAAATTTATTGAGAAAGTGAGTTTGAGGTGGAAATTAAGGTTCCTATTAACAATGAATCTAATCTACACAATTTAAATTTTGAATAATTTATATGTAATATTTTTATTTATTTTTTATTTTTTCTGAGTTCATAGCATTCCTAGTGCAGGATCAATGGCAGCAGTGTTTGGGTTGTCGCCGATGATATCGGCATTGGCAGTGAACCCTAGCAAACCTACTTCTCCCATTTATTTGCTCCCTCGCTCTCCTCCTAATAGTAATCAACTCAACAATGGCAATGAGAGAGATTGGAGAGTCCCTATTGAAGCTCCTTCCCAGATGTGGGTTCTTCATGTTGGCAATGCTTTTGAAAACAGAGATAATGACAATGCCAATTCTCAAATTCACATTCAAGCCAGTGTTTGCTCTTATCGCTGGTTCAACTTCCAGAAAATGTTCGGTAATTTTCTTCTAAAATTCAAAAAAATAGGATAAATTACAAATATACTCCTGAGATTTGCTTAAAATACAAATTGTTCTATGTGGTTTTGAAAATTACATTTCGCCCCTTGAAATTTCAAATTTCATAACAAATAACCCTTTTTATTAATAAATCATCAAGTCAATTAACAATTTTTAATGATGTCAAAAATTTATTTCAATTAATTTTATTATTGTATAGGAGAGTAGTTAGAAATTTTATTTTTTCAATTAATTCTATTAAATAAAAAAAATGAACAAAGGAATATTTGTAATTTTTCAAACCACAATGGATAATCCGTATTTTAAATAAATATCAAGAGATGTATTTATAATTTATCTAAAAAAATAATGGACAAATTATATACGTGGTCCCCTCTAGTTTTTTTTTTTTTGTGCAAATTTATTATAGTTTTAAGGTGAATTATAAATATACACCATGAGGTTTTCTTAAAATGCGGATTGGCTACTGTGTTTTTGTAAATTACATCATGCCCCTTCAAGTTTTTAATGATATTAGAAATATATTTCAATTAATTATTCATGGAATTTTATTGTTATATAGGAGAATAGTTAGAAATTTTATTTTTCTGTTAATTATGTTAAATAAAAAATTCTAATAAAGGAATATTTGTAATTTCTATAATCACATAAGAAATTCGTATTTTAAGTAAAATTTAGGAGTATATTTGTAATTTACCATAGTTTTAATTATCACCACAACAAATCAAGGTTTTATTTTTTAAAAATTTAAGAACAAAATCACTAAATATTTTAGTTATCAAAAGTGACATTGTTTTATTTTTAGCAACAAAATTGAGCATTTAGTAATGAATTACTATATTTTTGGGAGAAAAAATGTTGTCTCAAAAATAAGTAGGAGGATTTATTAGGAAATCGTTTTTCAAATACTTATATCTCAATTAGTTCATAACATATTTTTGTATTGCAATAAGTCCTATTATTTGGATATTTGATTCAACAAATCCTACTTATCATGTTTAATGTATTTTATAGATAATTTTACCTTTATAAATATTTTTTGAACGTTTAGGTGTCGTTTGGTAACACTTACGTTTTTAGTTTTCTGTTTATATTTACAAAACTTTTAAAAATTCAAATAAAAACTTGTTTGGTAAAATTTTTGATTTATAAATCAGTGGTCTCAGTTTATAAATTTGGCTAAAAAATGAAAACACAAAAAATGTGTTTCCATTTTGAGTTTTCAGTTTTTTTTTTTTTTTACCACCCAACACTAACCACCACCCGCCACCATTTTCCACCACCGTCTTCCGCCACCACCACTCACCCGCCACCACCACCTACCACCACCACTCACCACCCACCTGCCACCACCACCCGCCACCACCACCCACCAACCACCCATTAGCCACCACCACTCACGTACCACCCACTTGCCACCACCACCCACCCCTCGCCACCACCACCACCACCATCACCACCCACATGCCATCCACCCGCCACCACCCACCACTCGCCACCACCACTCGCCACCTACTTGCCACTACTACTCACCACCCACTTGCCATCACTATCCACCACCTGCCACCCACCATCACCACCAGCCACTTGCCACTCACCTGCCACCACCACCCACCACCTACCACCACCACCACCACCACCACCACCATCACCCACTACCCACCCGCTACCCACCTACCACCACCACCACCACCACCACCCACTCGCTACCACCCACCACTCGCCACTGTCACCCACCCACCTACAACCACCACTACCACCCGCCACCTACCCGCCACCACCCACCACCACCGCCACCACCCACCACCACCCGCCATCTGCCACCCACCTGCCACCACCACCCACCACCCGCCACCACCACCGCCACTGCCACCACCACCCGCCATCTACCACCCACCTGCCACCACCACCTACCACCCGCCACCGCCACTGCCACCGCCACCGCCACCACCACCACCACCCGCCATCTGCCACCCACCTGCCACCAACACCCACCACCCGCCACTGCCACCGCCACCGCCACCGCCACCACCACCACCACCACAACCACCCACTCGCTACCACCCACCATCCGCCACCGTCACCACCCACCCACCCACCACCACCAGCCATCCGTCACCCACCTGCCACCACCACTTGCCACCACCAACCCCACCACCACCACCACCCACTCACTACCACCCACCACCAGCCACCGTCACCTATCCAACCACCACCACCACCCACCTGCCACCACCCACCACCATTTGCCACCCACCTGCCACCATCACCCACTATCCGCCGCCACCGCCACCACCACCACCACCACCACCCGCTCGCTACCACCCGCCACCGTCACCCACCCACCCACCACCACCCCTCGCCACCTACCCGCCACCACCACCACCCGCCATCCGCCATCCACCTGCTCCCACCACCCGCCACTGCCACCACCACCACCCACCACCACCAGCTACCCACTACCCACCGTCACCACTTTCCACCACCGTCTTTCGCCGTCACTTGCCATTTCTCACTCTTTTTTATATTTTTAAAATTTTCTAAACATTTTGTCAATTATCAAACGCGTTTGTAGTTTATATTTTTCTAAAAATAAACAAAAAATAAACAAAAACCAGTTTATAAAAATAAATAAACCAACTTGGTGATGTGAACATTCATATTTTTTTTTATAGATTTGATGTGAACATTCATATTTGACCATGCGAATGTTCACATCATGGAACATTCATTGTCAATGTGAATATTATTAGGGTATTTTGGTAACTATATCACCTATAAAACTTATTGGAACCTAAGAAAATAATTTGAATTAAGCAGAATATAAGTAGATAAAGAGGAATTTATGAATAAATTTCCCAAATAAATATTTTTTGACAGCAAATTATTTTGTCCCAAACTGCATTTATTAGCGTCTTTGGTAATGTTAGAATAATTTTTTGTTTGTGTCGCAACAGGATATGATTGGCAGAGTGGTAAACTAGACCCTTCCATGATGAATCGAAAAGAAGAGAACTTATTGCCTCACCTTGTTCAGGTTCTCTCTCTCACTCTCTACATCAACTCAAAGCAATTTGATTCTTTTAATTTTAAAAAGTTTTCAGAATTAAATTTATAATATAAACTTTATCTAGTACCGACTACACATTCCATGTTTTGAAACATTTCTAGATATTTTTCTATGAGTACATAAACTGATACATACAGATGAAATTTGCAAAACTTATTTTACAAACTATGAGGCTAGTATGTTATTTTAGTGGGTTTCATTTCAAAATCAAAATTTTGTTATTGAAAGTCACCATATGTGGTTAAGATTGTGAGGTATTGAATTATATAATTTCGATATACATAAATCTCGAACACATGATTTAATAGTTGAAAGTGGATTGGGACAGAAGAACGAAGGAATTTAAGGACACAAAATCATATGCCCACAAAATTTATCATTCTTCTACATGCACAGAATCCGATTCGATTCAGTGAGAGAATTGTGTTGGGTTGCATGATCAAATTCAGTGCATTTAGAATTTTCCCAAGATTTATCACAAAAGGTCATCTAATTTTTGGGCCTTTGCATCTATTGCCAAGAAATTAAAGAGGGTTTAAGTTAATTAGAGTATAAGCTAGATTTGTCTACATTAATGCAGGTGTCAATCAACTTGGAAGCAAATGGTGAATGCCAAGAATGTTCAGTGAAGCCATTGAATGAATGGAACAAAGCATCAGATTTCCCAGTGATAAATCAAGACTACTCAGGTGCCAAAAACACATACATTTATGCAGCAACTACCTCTGGTTCACGCCAAGCATTGCCACATTTCCCATTTGACACGGTGCTGAAACTAAACACTTTGAATAAGTCCATCCACACTTGGTCTGTTGGGAGCAGAAGGTTCATTGGGGAGCCCATTTTTGTCCCAAAAGGAACCCAAGAAGAAGAAGACGATGGCTACATTCTTGTGGTAGAGGTGAGCACATTCAATTTCATAAATCAATTTTTTCATGACACGATATTATCTGTCCTTAAAATTTCTATTTCCAATGCATTTCTGTCAGCTGCACCATGGTGCTTTGAGATTTTCGTATTTGAACATTTTTACTAGATTGTGTAGTTGAAGTGCATTAGGGAGAAGGAATAGAGATTTTGAGACGAGAAGATCCCATACTTAGCACATCCTCTGATAGCACATATTTAAAATTATTAGTCATTGTGTTTACAATCATCAATAATCTATAAACTTTTATTAAACTTGAGTGAAGTGAAAAGTTAAAAGACCAAGGGGTTGACCTAGTGGTTGAGGCGCTTCCTTACTACATGTTATGCCTAGGTCAGGTCTTATCATTGCAAATGTAACTTCCTTTTCCCTATTCTTCGTCCTTCTCTTGACAAAAAAGAAAAAAGAAAAAAGAAAAAATTTCAAGGTGGTTTTAACTTTATTTACCCAATGTAGGTATTTACCTTTATTTATTTTAGTGTCTACCCAGCATTTATATTAGTTTTGATTGTTTTAACCTTATTAAAAACAAAGTTTATATAATTATATCAAACTTCTAGAGGTAATTGTATTTTTCTCAAACCTCAAGGGAGGTGAGTGTAATTTACCATTAAAACAAGAGTGCTACAATTAGCACCCCATCAATTATTTTGGACCTCCTATTTTTTAGCTCTTTTTTTTTTATTTATTACAATAATAACCTCAAATGAAATTATTAAAAAGGACATCAATAATTTTGGGACATCCTATCTCACAATTAAGCCCACACACCCATTACATCATGAGTTAGGGTTTATGAGAGCACCTACTTTTATCACCACTCATCCATCTTCTCCAAATCTCACTTTTAAAACCTACCCATCCTCAAAACCTTGAAAACCCTTTGGCAGCAATATTCTGGCGGTAACGATGGCAACCATTTGATTACATTGAAGTTTTTCCAATAACAACAACTCCATGAGATAAGAGGAGTACGACAATAAAAATTTAGAAAATGTTCATAACTTTGATGGCTTTCTTAGTTCAAAGGAGATAGGCTTTGTAAGAGTAAGTTTCTTGAAAAAAGTAAAAAAAATAAAAAATAAAAACTGTTCGTCATTTTTTTGGGACTGAACTCTCGAACATATGACTGAAATTTGGGAACACAAGCCCGAACATTGTTTATTTGTTCGGAAACAAGTAACCAAACATTTCTTAGTTGTTCGGGAACAAATAACCGAAGTTGCAGCAGAAGCAGACAAACAAAGGAGGTTGAACCACCCTTGGGTAGTCAATCGATAAGTGAAATTCTACCCAGTTTTGCTCACACAGAGAGCATACAAGTACTGTCAGACCATGGATAAATGACAAAAAACCAATAAGAGAAGTATGAAAGTGGATTATGTTGTGTGTGTGAAAAGAGGTAACAGAAAAAAAAAAAATCAAACAGATTGATAAATCTCGTAATGAAGTAAAGAAAAAACTTCTTAATCACCACAAATTTTCTCCACTAACTTTGGGAGGTTCCACCGTCGTGGGTTTTGTTAGGATTTTGAAAGACTTTTTGGGAAGTAGGGGTGTGGGGGTGTGCATTTGAATGAGTGAAATGTTTTTACAAGGATAATTTTGGTATTATTTGGGGGGATAAAAGAAATTTTAAGGGGTGTTACAATTTATAAGTGGGGGTCTAAAGTAATGAGAGATCTAAAATAATTGATAGCGTGCTAATAGCATCACTCTAAAACAATAGGCTTGAACGTAGTTGCCAAATCACATATGCCTAACTAACTATTTACATGTACATTTTGTTTTTGGTTTGAACCATTTAGATGTACTAAAACACCAATGCCATGTGGTTGAGTTTTGCAGTATGCAGTTTCAACACAAAGATGCTACCTTCTTGTTTTGAGTTCCAAGAAGATTGGGGAAACTGGTGCACTTGTTGCAAGACTTGAAGTTCCCAGATCTTTGAATTTCCCACTTGGTTTTCATGGCTTTTGGGCCCCTTCTTCTACCTCTGTATTTCATAATTAGCAAAATAGTGAAATTTGATCATAGATGTTTTTTTTATTTACATGGGTTGGCCAGCTGTAGGCATGAAGAAAGGGTGAAAATTTGGGAGAATGAAATTCACTTGCACATAGTAAAATTATGCAAGAATGTATTTCATATACTAGGGGTTTAGAGTTTAATTAGATGATCATTTTAAACAAGTTACATAGTTTGATTTAATTATTTTACAAAACTCTTAAAGATAATGTAATCGTGCTCAAGGGTTTTTTTAAACAAGTTACAAACTAGTTTGATTAATTAATTCGTGAGAATGTGATCATGGATGTTTTTTATTTACTTGGGTTTTGGGTTTTGCTACCAATGAATTTTTTGAGTTAATTTTGAGAATTTTGTTTTGAAAAGTGTTTTTGAGAATGTTATCATTGTTTGGTTGTTTCACGTTTTTGAATTTTGTAAAGTTCTGTTTGTTTTGACGTAAGATTTTTATAAAAAAATATTTTTCTTGTAAATTGATTTGACACAAAAAAAATATTTTTGTTTTTGTTTTTCGGCGTTTAGTTGACACTTGAAACAAAAATATTTTATTATCTAAAAGATAAATTTTGATTCAATATATTATGATATTTTAGTAAGCTAAGATATTTATTTGAAAAGACTAAGGCCTCTTTTAGGAAGATAGAAAAAAACCACCTTATTAATTTATTTGATTCACATCACCTTTTTATTTTTTTATATGTTTTTTCATAATAAGCCAATAAACTAAAAAAAAGTCACTTCCCAAAATACGTATTGAAAAGGTAATAAGTAAGAGTCAACTTTATAAAAATTCATTTACGAAATTTTTAAAAGTAAATCATTTTTAAGAAAGTGATGTAAAAATATTTTCTTTAAAAAATATTTTTACTTACTTTTTATTCAATCAAATAATAAAAAATAAATAAAATATTTCATATCAAAACCAACAAAGCCTAAGTTAAATTCAAAAGTCTCTCCAAACAATCGGACTCAGCGCGTTACTTGGATTTCGGTTAACGTACAACAACCATTCATCCATAATTAAAAAAAAAATCAAAACTAGTTACATAAAAAAGTAACACCACTGAAGAGGAATAAATTTTGGTTTGGTGTGGTGTAATAAAGAAAGCAATTGGTAATTGCTTGAGGCAAGTAGCAGTCATTAGACCATCTCTAACGGTTTATTAAATTTGACATTAAATTTAAATTTTGGTGAAAAAGTTACTGTTTAGTACTCCAACAGTTGCACCAAATCGGTATCAAATTGAGAATTCATCAAAAAATTTATCAAAGTGAGAACAACGTACAGATTTCATCAAATTACTGTACGCGACCGTTGGAGAAGAGAAACCGGTTGCCCAGCCGGTTGACTAACCGGTTGACCACAAAAAGGTTCAAACAGTTTAAATTTAGAGGTTCAAAAAATAATAATAATAATAATAACATTTGCCTTATCGGTCGACCAACCGGTCCACCACTAAAAGGTTCAAACAGTTCAACTTTATTGGTTCAAACAATTCAAAAAAAAAATTTAAATTTCCTCTTACCGGTCGACCAGCCGGTCGACCGGCCGGTCAACCAACCGGTTGTCCCGGAGCAGATTTGATAAAAAGTAAACTGTTGGAGCCGTCTGTATCAAATTGAGAAAATAGTGATTTTTTTACTCAGATTTGGTAAAAAATTTGGTAAATCGTTGGAGATACTCTTAGGTGTCTGCTCAAACATCCAATCACTTGATATAAAGAAGATATAATTACCAATGGCAGAGGAAGTGAGGGACCAGGAAGGTGACATATTTCCTAAATTTCGGAATTTTTTTTATTTTGCAAATATAAAAGAATATTTTAAATAAAAAAATTATAAAAATATTATTATAGTAAAATATTAATGACATTTTAAAAATTATGAGAATAATAATAGTTGTTTTGATTGAAAATAAAGATACTATTATAAACCATATTATTTATGAAAATTTTATGAAAAATTTTGAATGTAACGGTAATGTCATTATTAGTGACATGCAAGTATAAGTAATTTCATTATAAAGATATGAAATTTATTGGATTGTTAGTTACATTTGACATGTGAGGTTCACTATCTATATGTTTATTTACTATTAATTAGTGGGTGATATTACATACTAATGATGACATAGAATTACCATTATATAGAATTTTTAATCAAATTTTATACAATAAAATAATTTATCATTATATAATTTATTTTGAAACATATAATCATATTTTTTTGGGTAAACTATCAATAGGTTCTAATAGTTGGACTTAATTCCCATCAAGTCCTACTGAAAATAAGTCTTAGTAAAATTATCGCTAAAAATAATTTTTTTGTGACAATTTTTTATATATATCGCTAAAAATTGACAATTAGTGACTTTTTTTGTCATGATTTTTATAAATTGTCGCTAAAACTTACAATTAGTGACTTTTTTTACGATAAAATTTTCCTATAGAACCTATTAGACAATAAGTCCACTTATTATGACCTATACGTAAGCACCTCTATTTTTTTTGTATTGTCCATATACACTAGTTACAAATAAATTTTTTTTTTTTTATATTTCTCGAAATCAATCGTAAAAACTTGCGTAAAATATTTTTATAAAAATTTTCGATATTGTAATTAATAAATGCGCCCTTTAATTTAATTTTCTGACTCCGCCACTGATAATCACCATGTTTGGTTCTAAAAAGTGTTTTGCTTTTCATATTTTTTTGTTTTTAGTAAATTTTAAAAATATTTTACTTAATTTTTTTATTTTTTAGATACACTTAGGCCAAGTTCGGGAAGTTGTCAAAAAGTCAAAAAGTTATCACTATTCACCAAAAGTAAAAAATTACGGCTGCACAACTCCTAATCTTAATTTTCCCCTACACACTAATTTATATAATTTTTTAATATACATTTTTTCATAAAAAGTCAAAAACTTAACCCAAACAATCACATTTTTTTCCTCAACTTTTTAGTCCAAAAAGATAAAAAGTACACTTATTTAGGACACCCCAAACAACCCCTTAATCTAAATACATTTAAAAAATACAATATTTGTAAAATAAACTTTTAAAAATTCACCAAATACACAAAAAAAAAAAAAAAAAAAAAAAAATCAATAAATTTTCATATTTTGTTATATTTAATGAATTTTTTAAAAGATTTTTGTATAAGATTTTTACTTTTTAAATATAAATAAAAATAATTGATTAAAATTTTAAAAATATCATTAAAATATAAAAATATGATTTAAAAACTCAAAAAATTAAAAACAAACAGAGTGAATATTTCTTTTTCTCAAATGCATCTAGAAAATTAGATTTTTTATTTTCTTTTTTTTTAATTTTGAATTTAATCAAACAAAAATTCTGGCTGTGTTTAGTTTGCCTTTGGAATCATGATTCCCAAGGTAAAATTTTCAAAGAAAAATGAGTGAGAGCACTAATTAGTGCTACCACTAATGATGTGGCAGTGGGCCCCACCATGAATGATTTGATATTTTGGCCTTGGTGTTGTATTTTTTTTCTTTTTTTATTGAGTGTCATGTCATTAGTGATCTTTTTAGAATTCCAAAATTAGTGGTCTCTATCATTGTTGATTTTCAAATTACTTTTTAAAATTCATAATTAAACACACAATTTAAAATTAAAAAATGCTTGGGACCTCCTTTTGAGAGATCTCCACAACCCCTTTGGACCTCAACCATTGATGTATGTGTGGGATCCACTCATGTATATGTGGGGCCCATACCATTAATGGTTGAGATCTAAAAGGGGTTGTAGGAGTCCCAAAAAAAGGGGTTTCAATCATTGTTGTTTAAAATTACTCAAAACTCAATTCAAAATTAATTTAAAAACTCATAACCAAACACATAACTCAAAATTCAATTTAAAACTCAAAACCAAACTCTTTTTAAAACTATATTTTAAAAGAAACAATTCAAAAAAATATTTTTTATATTTTTTTAATATCATTTCTAGAATCATGATTTGAGTGTAAAATCGTGTTTTAAATTATGAGTTTTGTCAGTTTTAAAAAGTGTTTTGAGTTATATTTTGAGTTTTGCATTATATTTTAAAAAAATTTAGATTTATTTTTTTAAATATTTAAAAATTTTCTTAATTTTATTTTTTTAGAGTAAATATTTTATATTTTAAATATTTATTTATTTTAATGTGCACTATCTTTCATACATTTATGTGTTGTATTTTTTTAATATTAAAAAATTATAAAAATTTTATTTTTTTATTTGAAATATATAATTTTATTTTAGTTTATAAATATATTTTTAAATATATATATTTTTTTTATGTGTTGATTATGATTTGAGCGTAGAATTTTGAAAGAAGTATGGAGTTTCGAGTTATGTGTTTAGTTATGAGTTTTGAAAATAATTTTTGAATTGAGTTTTGAGTTATATATTTGGTTACGATTTGAATGTAAAATTGTGTTTTGAGTTTAAAATATTAAAATTAAAAATTAAAATATATACAAAATAAAATAAAATGTTTAAAATAAAAAGATTTAAATAAAAATTATTTATTTAAAATAAAAAATAAAATTTTCTTAAATATTTTAAATATTTTAAAAAAATAAATCTAAAAAATTCAAATACAACTCAAAACTCTTAACCAAATAAATTTACTCATTTCAAAATTTAAAATTGAAAAATTCTTTTCAAAATACTTTTCAAAACTCATAATTAAACATTTTTTTTTTCAAAACTCAACTCATAATTTCACACTTAAATCACAACTCTAAAAAAAAAATTACAATTCTAAAACTAAACAAAATGGAATACTAAGGTAGCATTTGGTAAGGTTTATGTTTTTAGTTTACGTTTATAAAAATTTTACAAATTGGTTTTTGTTTATTTTTAGAAAAACATAAACTACAAATGCGTTTTGTTTAAACAAAATGTTTGAAAAATTTTAAAAACATAGACTAAAAAATATATTTGTTCAGACCTAAAATATTTATATTTATTTTTTATTATTTATGACAATGGGATCATACTGGCTTAATTCGACAGACCACTGCATTAACTGGCCTGACAACTCCGGCTGCTACATGATTTTCTTCAAAGGTTGGTCAGTGAGGACCACTATGTAGTGGGCTTGAAAGTAGGACCGAAGTCATCTGGAGGCGATGACCAAAGCTAGGGCCATATTTTCCAATAAGGGGTAATTCTATTCGGCTCCCTGAATGACACAACTGATGTAATAAACCGGGGGTTTGATTACGGCGTCCTCTCTAATGAGGGCAACATTGACCGCGGTGTGGGAGACAACTAAGTAAAAAAAGAGGGTCTCTCCTGGAACTGCTTGAAAAAGGAGGGGAGGGGGTGTCATGCACTGTTTCAGTTATTGGAATGCCTCCTCAGACTCGGTATTCTAATCGAAAGAGTTTTTGAGCACCTTGAAGAACGGAAGGCACTCGTCAGTGGCCTTTGATATGAAGCGATTGAGGGCGGCTACCTTACATGTAAGCCATTGAACCTCCTTTATCGTTCTGGGAGACTACAATTCGATTAGGGCCTTGATTTTTTCTGGGTTGGCCTCAATGCCCCTGTGGCTGACCATGAATCCTAAAAACATACCAAACCCAACGCCGAAGGCACACTTTTTCGGATTCAGCTTCATCTTACATTGCACAGGGCCTGTAAGGTCTCTCGTAGGTCTGCTAAGTGATCGGATGAGAGTTTGCTTTTGAAGAGCACGTCATTGACATAGACCTCCATATTCTGACCTATCTGGTTTTTGAAAATGGCATTGACCAGGCGTTGGTAAATGGCTCCCGTATTCTTCAAACTGAATGGCATCACACGGTAATGATAAGTTCATCTATCAGTAATGAACGAGATGTGCTTCTGATCGTCTGCATGCATTAAGATCTGATTATAGTCTGAAAAAGCATCTATGAAGCTAAGCATTTGATGTCCTGCAGTTGCGTCGACCAATAGGTCTATCCTGGGAAATGGATAGCTATCTTTAGGGCAAGCTCGATTATGGTCGGAGTAGTCGACGCACAGTTGCCACTTGCCATTATTTTTACAAACTAAGACCACACTAGACAACCATCTAGGATAGTCTACGTTTTTTATGAATTGGGCTTTCAGCAGCTTGTCCACCTCAGTGGCGATGAGATTGTTGCGCTCTGGATGAAAAATGTGTTGTTTCTGGCGGAACGGTCGGAACTAGGGCTCAATACTGAGGTGATGGGTAATAAAAGAAGGGTCGGTACCTGCCATGTCCGAGTGAGTCCAAGTAAAGACATCATTGTGCTCGACTAAGAGAGCAGTGAGGTCGGCCTTAGCCTGAGATGACAGCTGACTGCCAATCTTAGCCGTCTTCGTTGGATTGGTGGGATTAATGGAGACTTCAATTTCTTCAACAAGTTCCCCTCTAATGAGCTCTTCCTCATCCTTGATATTGAGGGCTTCGATTGTTATAGCCTCTTTCATCTTGACCTCTTTTAACGAAGCGACATAGCATTCTCGGGCCACTGTCTATTCACTCCTCACTGTGTTGATGCCCTAATCAGTAGGAAATTTCATGGCCAAATGGCATGTGGATGTTATGGCTTAGAGGGCATTGAAAGTCGTACGTCCAAGTATGATATTGTAAGCGGAATGGCAGTCGACGACGAGGAAAGTAAGGAGTTTGGTGGACTGTCGTGGATACTTTCCGATGCTGATTGGAAGGTCGATAGAGCCTATAGAGGTCACCCGATCCCCAGTGAAGCCGACCATAGGGGTTTGTAAGGGTGACAGCTTTTATTCGCTGACCTTGAGTTGTCGGTAGACATTGAGGAAGATGATGTCTAAGGAGCTGCCATTATCGACAATAACTCGCCTAACTTTATAGTTAGATAAGAGAGCGGAGATGACTAGGGGGTCGTTATGAGGGTAGCGAACGCTTGTGCAATCTATTTCCGTAAAGGTGATCGGCTCAGACTATTGCTTGAGTTGCTTGTAGGGTTGGTCCACCGTCGTTACTTCCTTACCGAAGCCTTGTTTGATTTTTCTGAGCTTAGCTCGTTATGCCGATCGAGATGGTCCGCCGTACGCGAGCCCTCCGGTGATAACTCTGATCTTGCCTAATGGGGGGCATGACCATCTTGTGCTCGAGGTTGTTGATGGGGCTGGTCGTCATTTCTCCTCGGTTGTGTTGGTTGCTTGGGAGGAGTATGGCGGTGGTTGTGCCTTAAGGGGTCGGTCCAAGGGCATTGCTGGAGACGGGTTATTGTGAATCGGTTGAGACATCCCTGGCGAATCAAACCCTCGACTTGATCCTTAAGGTTAACACATTCCTCAGTGTTATGGCCACGGTCTTAATAGAAACATCAATACTTGGTTTGATCCTTCTGGGTGGAAGGAGATCCTGATGGTTGGGGCCATTTTAGGTTATAGTTACGTTAGATTTGGTTCAAAACTTGCTCCATAGGGGTGTTGAGAGAGGTGTAACGTTTAAACCGACCAGGTGGACGGGTGGGATCCGATCAGTCTGATCGTGCGGGTCAGCTTGAGCATCGAGGAGGCCAGTGTGTATATTGTATGGTCCTGGGCTCAGGTTCTTTTCTTTTGTCCTTGGATAGTGAGGTTTTGGATGTGGAGTCTTGGAGAGCAGCTAGAGAGTCTTCGGCATTCATATACTTCTGGGCTTTGGCGAGAATGACAGCTATGGCAGACAGGGGGTTTTTGGAAAAGAAGAAGAGGAAATCTAACTGGTGTAAGCCGGCAATGAAAGCTGTGAAAATGACATTGTCATCATTTTCCTCCACTTGTAAGGCCTCGGTATTGAAACGGGTGACAAAGCTGCGCAACGACTTCCTTTCCGACTGTAACAACCCTCGTCACTATTTACCGAATAAGCACTGATTACCGATAAACAAACCGATTATGACTGATAAGTGAACTGAATAAATTACTGAACTGACTGACTGAAATTGAAACTGAATTGATTGAGTTTATCTATTGTATTGCATATTCTATCTGTTTGATCAATTGATTATCTGTTTGAGTTTTTATGTTTAAACTAATTACTGTTTCATGACCATCGTGATTTATGTGATTTTATAGTATAATTATCTGAAAACTGATTAGGTATGATTAAATTAGATTAAAATAAGCTAGTCAAAGAGTTTGACTTAATTACAATCTTGCCATGGTGAGTGGCCACTACCTAATCACTTTTGAGCTCATTACACTTGCACACAAACATATTTCATCAGCTCATTTCCTCACCACCACCGAATTAGAGAGAGAGAGTGAACTAGGAGAGTGATTCAACTTGATTTTGTGCATTTACGTGGGGATTGGCTTGTTAGACTTAAAGAAATTGAAGGAATATTTGCATAATTGAGCCCCCTCACTTCTAATTCTACACCTAAGGTAGATCGTTCAACTTCCTAATTGTGTCTTTGAGTTGTTCTTGCATGGTTTTGAGCTAAATTGAGGTCAAGAGCCAATTTATGGCTCAAAGTGTCGAATTGAAACCTAATCTTTGCATGCATGGCATACTCTTGTATTTTTGAGGTTGTTCTTCATGGATTTTTGCATGCATGTCCATGTTAATGCTTAGGACCGTGTTTTCATCTTGTTTTCCAAGGAATTGAACTCATTTGAGCTAGCATTGAAGCTTAAAATTGTTTAAAATGCATGCATGTCATGTTTGAACTTTGTTCATGAGAATTGGGTTTGAAAATGAAGTTAATTGAAACACCCTTGGGCTTTGATTTGTCAAATTGATCTTTGAAACGTGTAATATTATGTGTTTACAAGTGTTTTCCAAGTTTTCAGCCCAAGAGGATCGAATTTTATGCATCTACACTTGATTTTGAGCCTGGGGCTCGAATCTAGAATTTCTAGATTTTAGTTGTCCGCTCGAGCGGGGGAAGTACCGCTCGAGCGGGAAAATCGAGCTTCCAGCATCTTGCACTGTACATCAGTCCGCTCGAGCGGAGTAAGTTGCGCTCGAGCGGAGGACTGGGTGACACGCTCGAGAGGGCGTCGAGTGGAGATTTCACCTATCCAGTACTTTTTGGTCCGCTCGAGCGGTGAAGTGGACGCTCGAGCGGGTACCTTTATTTGCTTGTCCGCTCGAGCGGGGAAACCTGCGCTCGAGCGGGACCCTGTTTCACTGAAATTTCTGAAAATGTTTTATAAGTACATCTTTGCATCCTCATTCCATCCTAGGCATTCTTAGGCCTAGTTTAAGACATCTTAATGAGGATTTAGATGTAGAACACACCAAGGCAAATTAGGGATTAAGTTATGGTCTTTTCCAACTGCATAGTTTAGCGTGTGTTCAATCTGTTAACTGTGTAGGGTTGGCGACTGGGGAGACACGCTCTAGCATACTGTAGCCAGAACTCTGTGAGTAACAATTGTGTAAAGATATGTTCAACTGATTATCTTTTGAATACTGAACTGAACTGTTTACTGAACTGTTACTGAACTGGTATTATTTACTGAATGAATGCATGTCCTTTATTTCCGAACTGTACTGTGGCATCCTTAGCACCTACTGTTTACTGTTACTGTTACAGAGATCTCTATCGGTTCCCTCGTTGGAACCACTACTGTTTACTGACTGATGGCCATCATTACTATTCGGTCTTTAAGGCCTACTGTTTACCGTACTGTTATGCTAATGGATGTACCACATATAACTGTTTACTGTACTGAACCACTGATACACTGATTTAATGAACTGCTTTCATTACCGTAAGGACATTCATTCTAAACCCCTTTACGCTTTATGTTATTTACTGGGCTTTAGCTCACTGCTCATATATATATGTAGGTGTACAGGCACCGGACCAAAGCTAGACGCGTCGGGATTATTCCAGTTTTGTTAAGCCAGCCTATGTGCCTCACTGCGAGGTTCCGAGTTTGCCATGCTATGGCTTTGGGGTGTTTTATTTCCCCCGTCTGTCTCCGTACTGTTTGTATCACCGTATAGACTGTTACCTACTTTACCGTACTGTTATCAAGGGATTAGGTCCCCGTACTGAATGATTGTAAATGTTTGTATAAACTGTACTACTCTGAATGTATGAATGCATTAAAAGTCTTTTTGCATACAGACTGTCACAGCTCATTGGACATTATTTATTTACTGTATTGGCTTCCGCCAGGCCCTGTACTCTGTTTTACTGTATTACTGTTAAGCAGGCCTTCGGTAATCTCGGATTACTGGTCAGTTACGGTGCTAAACCCATAGGGCCGGGTTTATGTCGTGACAGAGTGGTATCAGAGCGATACTTAACCACGAGTTATACGGCACACACGTGTCCAAATGAGCTATAGGGTGTCCTAGAAAAGTAATAGGGCATTACATGAGCATGAAAAGTGTGTGGTTATGACATGACTGATTATATGCCAATGTGTTAGCCTGTTTAAAGAAATGACTGTTTATATTGATGACTATTATAACTGTTATAACTGCTTATAGTGAGATGGATAATGCAAATGCTGCTACTGAACCTGAATCATCTGAGGCCAGAATGGCCAGGCTGGAAAGAATGTTGGAACGAATAACTGAAAGATTAGATCAACAACAGAACCAACAGCCCCCACCTCCTCCTCCGGTACAGCCGGAACCAAATGTGAATGTGCAGAATGTAAATGTTGATGACAGGGACATAATTTCTCTCACCCATAAGTTCAGCAAGATGAAACCGCCATCCTTTCAGGGAGGCCTTGAACCGTTGAAAGCTGAAGCTTGGGTACTTGAGACTGAAAAGTTGTTTGAGGTGTTTCCATGTTCTGAGGCACATAAAGTGCTGCTAGCTACCTTCACCTTGCAAGAAGAGACCAGAAGGTGGTGGATGCTGGTCCGTGACACCAACACTGTAGTGACTTGGGCTAAGTTTAAGGAGTCCTTCTTCGAAAAGTATTTTCCGCAGTATGTCAGGGACAGAAAAGTGACTGAGTTCGAACAACTGAGACAGTGCACAATGTCCGTCGCCGAATATGAGACAAAGTTCACCGAGCTTGCTAGATATGCTCCACATATGGTGGACACTGACTACAAGAAGGCCAGGAAATTTGAAGGCGGCCTGAATGTTGCAATACTGGACAGAATAAATGTTTTAAAGCTACCGACTTATGTGGGTGTTCTGGACCGAGTATTGATGGCTGAGTCGAACATCGAAGCTGTGAAACAATCTGAGACGCCGGTATCTGAATGGCGTGGTAAAAGGCAGAATTTCAAATTCAAGAAAGGCAAGCATAATCAATCGAACAAAAAGCAAAATACAGGGTCAACGACTACTTCCAGTCAAGGAAACTGCCCCTTTCCGCCCCGTTCCGAATGTGGTAAGAACCATAAGGGAGTTTGTTATAAAATCTCTGGTGCTTGTTACAGGTGTGGCAAAGTGGGCCACATGGTGAAAGATTGCCCTTCCACTGCTCCGGGCAATAGCAAAGCTGCAGGCAGCGCCGCAGCATCAACTGTCACACCAAAGCCTAACCCCAAAGCTACCGGGAATGAGCCTATGAGGCAGGGCCGAGTGTTTGCCCTAGTACCGGGAGACGTGCAAAATACTGAGACCGTTGTGTCAGGTATCCTCTCTATTTGTGCTCAAAATGCATATGTACTGATTGATTCGGGGTCTACACATTCTTATGTGTCATATGCTTTTTCGCGTAAATTGAATAGACCCTTAGAACCTATGAACTATTTATTAGTTATATCATCACCCGTTGGGGGATCTATGACCTGTGCATACATGTACCCTGCTTGTGAAATTATTGTTGGAGATGCACATCTGTTTATTGATTTACTACCACTGAACATTGATCACTTTGATGTTATATTGGGGATGGACTGGTTAACGAAATATCATGCCACCATAGACTGTGTAACGAAACAAGTAGTTTTCCGTCCACCTGGTTTACCTGAATTTGTATTTAATGGGGTTGGAGTAGTACCTCCTCCGTATTTGATTTCATCCGTGAAAGCTGTTAAACTGATTAGAAAGGGGTGTAAGGGATATCTGTGTTCTGTATTGACTGTATCTACTGATGATAGTGTTAATGTGAACTGTATTCCTATAGTCAGAGAATTCCCAGATGTTTTTCCAGATAACCTGCCAGGGGATTTGATTGACCGAGAGATTAAATTCACTGTGGATGTAATTCCGGGGACACAGCCGATATCTAAAGCTCTTTACCGAATGGCCCCAACTGAGCTGAAGGAACTGAAAGTGCAACTGCAAGAACTGTTAGATAAAAAGTTCATCAGACCTAGTACCTCACCGTGGGGAGCGCCTGTTTTGTTTGTAAAGAAGAAAGATGGCTCATTGAGACTGTGCATTGACTACCGTGAACTGAATAAGGTAATTGTAAAGAATAAATACCCATTACCGCGAATTGATGACCTGTTTGATCAATTACAAGGTGCTCAAGTGTTTTCGAAGATTGATCTCAGATCCGGATGCCATCAGTTGAAGGTTAAATCAGATGACATTGATAAAACTGCTTTTCGAACGAGGTATGGACATTTTGAATTTTTAGTTATGCCTTTCGGAGTGACCAATGCACCAGCTGCATTTCTGGACCTCATGAACAGAATTTTTAAACCATACCTAGACGATTTTATTGTTGTATTCATTGATGACATATTGATTTACTCCAAAAGTGTAGAAGAACATGAACATCATCTAAGACTTGCCCTGCAGACCCTAAGAGAACAGAAACTGTATGCTAAACTGTCTAAATGTGAGTTTTGGCTTGATCATGTTATGTTTTTGGGGTATGTTGTTAGCAAAGATGGAATTTCTGTTGATCCGCAGAAAATTGAAGCAGTAGTGAACTGGCCTAGACCAACAAATGTAACAGAAGTCCGAAGCTTTTTGGGATTGGCTGGATATTACAGAAGATTTGTCAAAGATTTCTCCAAAATTGCCTTACCATTGACTCAACTGACACAGAAGGGGACATCATTTGACTGGACTGACCAGAGGGAATCAGCATTTCAAGAGTTGAAAACTCGACTTGTGACTGCACCTGTTCTTACCTTATCCTCAGGTACGGATGGTTATACTGTATTTAGTGATGCTTCTCATAAGGGTTTGGGATGTGTTTTAATACAGAATGGGAGAGTTATTGCTTATGCTTCTCGACAACTGAGACCACATGAAAAGAACTACCAACCCATGATCTGGAACTTGCTGCAGTGGTATTCGCATTGAAAATCTGGCGTCACTATCTGTATGGAGCAACATGTGAAGTATATACCGACCACAAGAGTCTGAAGTATTTCTTCACCCAGAAAGAACTGAATATGAGACAGCGGAGATGGCTAGAACTGATCAAAAATTATGACCTACATATTCTGTATCACCCGGGAAAAGCCAATACCGTTGCCGATGCACTAAGCCGGAAGTCGATTGTAAATTTAGCTTGTTTGCTTACTGGACAGAAATAGTTGCTTTGTGACCTTGAGAAATCTGAAATCGAAATTGTTTTGAAAGAACAAGGTGGCACAATGGCTGCTATTTCTGCTCAATCGGCTCTGATTGAGGAAATTAAAGAGAAACAGCAACAGGATGACTTCTTGAGGAAGATCATCGAAGAAAGAGAATCTAAACCAAGACCGGGGTTCAAGTTTGAAAATAATGTACTGAAATTTCAGGAAAGACTGTGTGTACCGAATGATACTGAACTGAAAAGAAGAGTTCTGCAAGAGGGCCACAACTCAAAATTTTCTATTCATCCGGGGAATACGAAGATGTATCAAGATTTGAAATTGAATTTCTGGTGGCCGGGAATGAAGAAAGAATTGCCGACTTTGTATCGAAATGTCTTCATTGCCAACAAGTTAAGGCGGAACATCAGCGACCCGCAGGCTTACTGCAGCCCTTACCCATACCGGAGTGGAAATGGGAGCATATTACCATGGATTTTATCGTTGGACTGCCCCGCTCCAGTAAAGGTATGGACTTAATTTGGGTTATTGTAGATAGACTGACTAAATCTGCTCACTTCCTACTTGTTAAGACAATTTATAATGCGGACAAATTGGCTATACTCTATATTGATGAAATTGTTAGACTGCATGGAGTGCCTGTGTCCATTGTTTCTGACAGGGATTTGAAGTTTACATCAAGATTTTGGCAAAGCCTACAGACTGCATTGGGAACTGAACTGAGACTGAGTAGTGCCTATCATCCTCAGACAGATGGCCAATCAGAAAGGACCATCCAAACTCTGGAGGATTTACTGAAAATGTGTGTCCTTGATTTTCAGGGAAACTGGGAAAGCCATTTGCCCTTAGCTGAATTCGCCTACAACAACAGCTATCATTCAAGTATTGGTATGGCGCCTTTTGAAGGATTGTATGGCAGGAAGTGTAGATCTCCGATTTGTTGGGCAGAGGTTGGAGATGGGCCTTTGCTTGGGCCCGAGATTGTTTATGAAACAACTGAAAAAGTGAAACTGATACAACAGAGACTGAAAACTGCACAGAGCCGACAGAAAAGTTATGCAGATGTTAGAAGACGAGACCGAGAATATGAAGTAGGTGATCACGTTTTTGTGAAAAGTGACACCGATGAAAGGCCAGACTCGTTTTGGAGTCAAAGGCAAGTTAGCGCCGAGGTATGTCGGACCGTATGAGATTATTGAGAAAATCAATCCGGTGGCGTATCAAGTTGCGCTTCCTCTTGAAATGGAGCATATGCATAACGTCTTTCACATTTCCATGTTGAGAGATTATCTCCGGGATCCATTCCATGTGATTGAGCCTACTCGGATAATGTTGAGTGATGACTACACTTACGAGGAGCGACCTATACAGATTATGAACAGACGGATCAAGAAACTGAGAAATAAAGAGATCCCGTTAGTGAAAGTCGACTGGCAAAACCATGGCAGCGTGTATGCCACTTGGGAAAGGGAAGATGACATGGCCAAGAGATATCTTGACTTGTTCCCACTGAATCCTGTCTTCTTCCAGAATGAAGGTAACTCGAGTTTAGAGGACTAAACTCTTTTTAAGGAGGAGAGACTGTAACAACCCTCGTCACTATTTACCGAATAAGCATTGATTACCGATAAACTGAACCGATTATGACTGATAAGTGAACTGAATAAATTACTGAACTGACTGACTGAAATTGAAACTGAATTGATTGAGTTTATCTATTGTATTGCATATTCTATCTGTTTGATCAATTGATTATCTGTGTTGAGTTTTTATGCTTAAACTGCAAATTGAAGGCCTTATCGGCGGCCGAATCGGAAACCGATTACTGTTTCATGACCATCGTGATTTATGTGATTTTATAGTATAATTATCTGAAAACTGATTAGGTATGATTAAATTAGATTAAAATAAGCTAGTCAAAGAGTTTGACTTAATTACAATCTTGCCATGGTGAGTGGCCACTACCTAATCACTTTTGAGCTCATTACACTTGCACACGAACATATTTCATCAGCTCATTTCCTCACCACCACCGAATTAGAGAGAGAGAGTGAACTAGGAGAGTGATTCAACTTGATTTTGTGCATTTACTTGGGGATTGGCTTGTTAGACTTGAAGAAATTGAAGGAATATTTGCATAATTGAGCCCCCTCACTTCTAATTCTACACCTAAGGTAGATCATTCAACTTCCTAATTGTGTCTTTGAGTTGTTCTTGCATGGTTTTGAGCTAAATTGAGGTCAAGAGCCAATTTATGGCTCAAAGTGTCGAATTGAAACTTAATCTTTGCATGCATGGCATACTCTTGTATTTTTGAGGTTGTTCTTCATGGATTTTTGCATGCATGTCCATGTTAATGCTTAGGACCGTGTTTTCATCTTGTTTTCCAAGGAATTGAACTCATTTGAGCTAGCATTGAAGCTTAAAATTGTTTAAAATGCATGCATGTCATGTTTGAACTTTGTTCATGAGAATTGGGTTTGAAAATGAAGTTAATTGAAACACCCTTGGGCTTTGATTTGTCAAATTGATCTTTCAAACGTGTAATATTAAGTGTTTACAAGTGTTTTCCAAGTTTTCAGCCCAAGAGGATCGAATTTTATGCATCTACACTTGATTTTGAGCCTGGGGCTCGAATCTGGAATTTCTAGATTTTAGTTGTCCGCTCGAGCGGGGGAAGTGCCGCTCGAGCGGGAAAATCGAGCTTCCAGCATCTTGCACTGTACATCAGTCCGCTCGAGCAGAGTAAGTTGCGCTCGAGCGGAGGACTGGGTGACACGCTCAAGCGGGCGTCGAGCGGAGATTTTACCTATCTAGTACTTTTTGGTCCGCTCGAGCGGTGAAGTGGACGCTCGAGCGGGTACCTTTATTTGCTTGTCCGCTCGAGCGGGGAAACCTGCGCTCGAGCGGGACCCTGTTTCACTGAAATTTCTGAAAATGTTTTCTAAGTACATCTTTGCATCCTCATTCCATCCTAGGCATTCTTAGGCCTAGTTTAAGACATCTTAATGAGGATTTAGATGTAGAACATACCAAGGCAAATTAGGGATTAAGTTATGGTCTTTTCCAACTGCATAGTTTAGCGTGTGTTCAATCTGTTAACTGTGTAGGGTTGGCGACTGGGGAGACACGCTCTAGCATACTGTAGCCAGAACTCTGTGAGTAACAATTGTGTAAAGATATGTTCAACTGATTATCTTTTGAATACTGAACTGAACTGTTTACTGAACTGTTACTGAACTGGTATTATTTACTGAATGAATGCATGTCCTTTATTTCCGAACTGTACTGTGGCATCCTTAGCACCTACTGTTTACTGTTACTGTTACAGAGATCTCTGTCGGTTCCCTCGTTGGAACCACTACTGTTTACTGACTGATGGCCATCATTACTATTCGGTCTTTAAGACCTACTGCTTACCGTACTGTTATGCTAATAGATGTACCACATATGACTGTTTACTGTACTGAACCACTGATACACTGATTTAATGAACTGCTTTCATTACCGTAAGGACATTCATTCTAAACCCCTTTACGCTTTATGTTATTCACTGGGCTTTAGCTCACTGCTCATATATATATGTAGGTGTACAGGCACCGGACCAAAGCTAGACGCGTCGGGATTATTCCAGTTTTGTCAAGCCAGCCTATGTGCCTCACTGCGAGGTTCCGAGTTTGCCATGCTATGGCTTTGGGGTGTTTTATTTCCCCCGTCTGTCTCCGTACTGTTTGTATCACCGTATAGACTGTTACCTACTTTACCGTACTGTTATCAAGGGATTAGGTCCCCGTACTGAATGATTGTAAATGTTTGTATAAACTGTACTGCTCTGAATGTATGAATACATTAAAAGTCTTTTTGCATACAGACTGTCACAGCTCATTGGACATTATTTATTTACTGTATTGGCTTCCGCCAGGCCCTGTACTCTGTTTTACTGTATTACTGTTAAGCAGGCCTTCGGTAATCTCGGATTACTGGCCGGTTACGGTGCTAAACCCATAGGGCCGGGTTTAGGTCGTGACACCGACTGCCAGATGTTTAGCAGCTGAGTCATAAGATGGCGTTGCCTCTGAGCACCGATGAAATGGCTCAAGAAGGATTCGCTGAGCTAGTGAAAGGAAGTGACAGAGTCTAGGAGAAGCTGTCTAAACCAAAGTCACGTCGACCCCTTCAATGTGGCAGGGAAAACGCGACATATGATTTTGTTTGAAAAGGCATGGAGGATCATGAGTGTCCGGTATGCTTCTACATTGTCAACCGGATCAGTGGTACCATGGAAAGTGTCGATCGATAGCATTTTGAACTTGGGGGGTAAAGCTTTATCTCTGATGGAGGTGGTAAAATGAGAGTTGACGGTAGAAGAAGGTTTGTGCTGCATGTTCTGCATGACTCATTGTAGCTAAAGTTTCATGGCCTGTAGTTTCGCATCCCAGACGGGGGTATTGTCCCCATGATCATGAATCAAGGGTTGAACACTGCTAGCTTCTCCTTCATGGACAGTTGTGTGAGGTGGTGAAGAGTGGTTATGAAAAAACGGTGGTCCCTCTTGGCGGACCTGTGAGCCGGGTGGGGGTGCGCGCAGATCCTCAAGATTTGACGGTCGAGGGTGTGGGACGAATGGGGCAAATATTTCTTGGGATATATGTAGTGGGAATTGATGGTTGGATTGTTCCGGGTTTGGGGGGACTGCTTGTAGTGGAGGAGGGGGGATAGGTAAATCTCGCTGGAGCAAAGCGTTGATTAGGGCTTGGTTTTGTTCGATCAGTCGGTTGATGCTGTTAGTGAGTTCGGCGAAATACGGAGGTGGGTTATTTGGGTTGGAGAACTCAACTTTAGGGTTACTAGCATTGTATTGTGAAGCCATGGATCTCGTCGTAACCATTCACTTTGACGCAGGAGATGGGTGATAGCGGAGCTTCCTCCGGTGACAATTAGCATAACTTTCTACTAGAGAGAGTTCCCACAGATGGCGCCAGCTGATGATGCTGCTGCTTCAGTAGAAGATGGGCTCTACTAATCCACGCTTCTAACGGGTCTGTTGGCCTCGGAGTCCCCAATGAGTACCTGCAAAAAGGTTCGAGGGGGGAGGTGTTCCCCTGACGGACACTCCGACAACCAAGTTAGGGTAAATTGACTTGGAAGAGAGAGAGTAACAAGTGATAGAACTACTTAACCTCGACGTGTCTCCAATGCTTTCTTATATCCGTTGCTCATTATTTCCTTGTCCATTCCAAGCTGTCTTGTTGGTCGAAAGTCTATAATCTAGTTAACATCGTTCACGGTGAGTCTGTATTCTCCGGTGGGGAGGAGTTGTCGTATTTAATGTTATGGGGGCCTTATTAATGACTGATGTGTGAGTGCAATAACTTTGTAGGATCTTTATTTGTTTACGTGGCTGGTGCCCTGTTTGAATGTCATTGGTCCTGGTTCATCATTGGTTTCTAAAAGTTGTTGGACTTTAATACCTAGGTCATGTGTTGGGCCCCTAAATCGTGGACTGGACCATCTTGGGGGCCCATCAGTATTAAAACTTTTAAAAATTCACCAAATACACAAAAAAAAATTCAATACATTTTCATATTTTGTTATATTTAATGATTTTTTTTAAAAAAAATTGTACAAAATTTGTACTTTTTAAATATAATAAGATTGAGTGAATTTAAAAATAAAAATAATTGATTGAATTTGTTTAAAATATCATTAAAAATATAAAAATACGATTTAAAAACTTAGAAAATTAAAAACAAACAGAGTGAATAAATTTTTTTTTTCTCAAATGCATCTAGAAAATTAGATTTTTGATATATATATATATATATATTTTTTTTTTTCATTTTGAACTTAATCAAACAAAAATGGGTGAATTATACTAATGGTCCCTATAGTTTGAGGCTTGTATCATTTTGGTCTCCGACTTTTCAATTGTGACACATTTGACCATGAATTTTGAATCTTGTTCCAAATAAGGACAATTGTAGATATTATTGGATTTTTCAAGGGCAAAATCGTCAATTTGATAAAATATAAATTAATTTGACAAAAATAAATGTCAAAAAATTATTTTTGAATTTTTAAAAATTATTTCTAACTACTAAAGATAAAATTGATAAATCTTTTAGACATTTTTTTTTACCAAATTAATTTTTATTATGTATTTAGATGATGATCATATAAAATTATTTTAAAAAAATTAATCATGTAATTTTTATTAATTTTTATCAATTTTACATAATTTTATTTTTGGTGGGTATAAATAATTTTTAAAAAATTTTAAAATATTTTTTTGGCATTTATTTTTGTCAAATTAGTTTATATTTTATCAAATTGACTATTTTGCCCTTGAAATTAAGCAATGATAGGTTCAATTGTTCTTATTTGAAACAAGATTCAAAATACAGAGTCAAATATGTCATAATTGAAAAGTCAGCGATTAAAGTGACATAAATCCCAAACTATAGGGACTATTAGTGTAATTTGCCCAACAAAAATTATGGGCTGTGTTTAGTTTGCCTTTGGAATCATGATTCCAAAGGTAAAATTTTCAAATTACTTTTCAAAATTCATAACTAAACACACAATTTAAAATTACTCAAAACTCAATTTAAAAATTAATTTGAAAACTTATAATCAAACGTACAACTTAAAATTCAAAACCAAACTATTTTCAAAATTATATTTTAAAAGAAACAATTCAATTTTTTTATTTATTTTGTTTTTAATATTATTTTTAGAATCACGATTTTGGTGTGAAGTCGTATTTTGAATTATGAAATAATAATTTTATTTTAAATATTTTTATTTTAGTTTATAAATATATTTTTAATATTTTAATTTTTTTAATGTGTTAATTATGATTTGAGTGTAGAATTCTGAAAGCAATGTGAAGTTTCGAATTATGTGTTTGATTATGAGTTTTGAAAATAATTTTTGAATTGAGTTTTGAATTATGTGTTTGGTTACGATTTGAGTGTGAAGTTGTGTTTTGAGTTTAAAATATTAAAATTAAAAGTTGAAAAATTTACAAAATAAAATAAAATGTTTAAAATAAAAAGATTTTTAAAAAAAAATTATATATTTAAAATAAAAAAATTAAATTTTCTTAAATATTTTTTAGTATTTAAAAAAATAAATCTAAAAAATTCAAATACAACTCAAAACTTTTAACAAAACAAAATTACTCCTTTCAAAATTTAAAATTGAAAAACTTTTTTCAAAACTCCTTTTAAAATACTTTTTAAAACTTATAACTAAATTTTTTTTTTTTCAAAACTCAACTCATAATTTCACATTTAAATCACAACTCTAAAAAAAAAATTACAATTCCAAACTAAACAAAATGGAATACTAAGCTAGCGTTTGGTAACGTTTATATTTTTAGTTTATGTTTACAAAAATTTTACAAATTGATTTTTGTTTATTTTTAGAAGAACATAATTACAAACGCGTTTGGTTTGAACAAAATATTTGAAAAATTTTAAAAACATAAACTAAAAAATATGTTGTTCAGGCCTAAAATATTTATATTTATTTTTTATTATTTATGACAATGGGATCATACACATTATAATTGAAACAAAAAAGTTAATTGAAAAAAAATAATTGAAAAAAAATTTGTTAGTCAAAATTTTAAATTTCTGTTTAAAAACTAGCGTAAACTCATTTTGAGTTTACGTTTTTCCTCAAATTTAACTAATATAGTCATTTATAAACTAAAAAAATTATCAAATAAATTTTTATGATAACTTTTAAAAAATTTATGAATATAAATTGAAAATTGAAAACGAAATAATAATCAAACAACGTTTGGTTGTGTTTTGAAAACATAATTACACACCTACATGTGAATATCATGTTTGGTAGGAGTTTTGGAATCAGTTTTTCAAAACTCTCCAGAGAACTCTGTCTTAGGCGCGCTTTTCGGATTTTTTTTTTTTGCAAATTTTGCCTAACTGGTCGTCCGGCCGGTTGACCGGAATAGTGATTTTTTTTTTGGCAATTGATATGTTAATTTTTATATAATCGAAAAAAATATTTTTTTGAATTTTTAAAATTTTTTTATGTGCTTTAAAATAATTTTGAATTGTATGTTTGGTTATGAGTTGTAAATTTTTGTATCAAATATCAAATGTTACATCAACAATTCCCTACTCAAATCAAAACTCTTTTTAAAACAAATTTTTCACACTCAAATAATAATTTCAAATTTCACAAATTTAAAATACAACTCATACGCTCAAATCATAATTACAAAACTCTATGAAATGCAACCTTAAATTTTCTTAAAAATTTGAGTTCAAAAAAAGAAAGATGATGTCGAAATTTTTTATAGTAAAACCCTAATCAAAACAACTCGGACCGGACGGTTTTTTTTTTATCATCTCATCGGGTTACTGTTTCGCCTCCTCCCCCATGACCCCCAAATTTCAAAACCCTTACTCCACACAGAACCCAGACAAAAAAATACAGCAAACTTGAGAGAGAAAATCTGGTAACAAATTTAGAGAGCGAGAGAGAGAGAGAGAGAGGCACAATGTCTGGCTTCTCCTTCTCCACCAACCCATCTTCATCTTCCTCATCATCTTCAACCACTCTCTTCTCCACATCCTCTCTCTCTTCTTCATCTTTCCCTTTCTCAAATCCCACCTCTTCTTCTTCCTCCCCCTTCGCCTCTCCAATCCCTAACCCTAACCCTAACCCTAACCCTTTCTCTCTCAATTCATCTTCTTCCACCACCTCCTCCTCCTCTTCCGCCTCCGCCCCCCCCCGCCCCCGCCCCTTCCTTCGGCTTCGGTTTGCCCAATTCCGCCGCCTCCACCCCCTCGTTTCCCTTCGGTTTCGGCTCTTCCGCCGCCGTTTCATCGCCATTTGGGACTCCTGGTTTGCTTGGGTCGTCCTCTGCTACAAACTTGTTCGGATCTGCTACTTCGACCTCTGTTTCATCTACTAGTACACCGCCTTTTGTGTCGTCTTTGGGTTCAGGTTCTACTACGACGAATACTACTACGAACCTGTTTGGATCTTCTTCGAGTTCAGCTCCTACTACTACTACTACTGCTGCTGCTTCTCCATTTTCTTCAAATTTGTTCGGATCTTCTTCGAGTTCATCTTCTACTACTACGGCTTCTCCATTTTCTTCAAATTTGTTTGGATCTTCATCTTCGAGCTCTGTGTCTGCTTCAACACCTACTCCAACCTTTTCTTCTCCATTATTTGGGGCTTCTTCGTCGGCTTCTACTACAACTTCAACAGTGCCTTCTTTTTCTAATTTGTTTGGATCGTCTTCATCGAGCTCAATTTCAACTTCTTCACCATTTCCCTTAGCTTCAGCACCTGGGTTTGCTTTTCCTTCGGCTTTGAAAGGTACTGGTAGTTCTGCATCCCCCGGTACCTTTTCTTCAGTACCCATTGCAAGTTCAATTTCAGCAGGTTCATCAAATTTCTCGTTTGGAACTCCGGCCTCTTCTGGTTCGCAATCGCAATCTTCTTTCGGGTTCGGGAATGTGATATCCTCTGCAGCCACAGCCACAACCACAAGCACGCCCGCTGTGAAGCCTACTTCATTAGGCTTTGGAACTGCGTCTTCTTCATTGTTTTCGACTGTTACGACCACTACCAGTGCTTCGACTCCAGCAGCATTGACAGCCTCATCTTCTGCTGCTTTTTCTTCTTCTTCTTCTACTGCTACTGCTTCGGCTGTTTTGTCACCGGCATTTCCTGCTTCTGGTGTGAGTTCTTTGTTCTCAACTGCAGCTTCTACACTGACTACTAAAGCTGCTTCATCCGCAGCCCCTACTCTTTCATTTCCAAGTTTTGGAACCACTAGCACAGCTGCTTCGTCAGGCACTACAAGTTCACTTCCAACTTTTTCACTTTCTACCAAAGCATCAGCCCCAGCTACTGCCTCTGCCTCATCAACACAATCCCAATCGACACCTGCTGCGCCTCTTTTTGGTGAGTTTGTCCATTTTCTCACAAAATATATTCAGTTCTGATCTTTCATGTAGCATAAGATGGTTAGCAGTGATTAAGTCATGCTGATTGGGATTTATATTCAGAGTCTTGTTGTACAAAAGGGGAATTTAGTATGGCATCTTTGACTGTAGTACTTGGTCTTGAGCAACTAGTTGAAAGCTGTGACAATTCACATAGTGGATTATTGTATGTCAAGTCAAGGGAATCAGTGAACTCATGTTACATAAGTTGAAGTTGTCAATTTGTCAAACAGAAAAGAATCTTTTGCAATTAGTCATTTAGATAAGGTTCAAGTTTCGTCCTTTATGCATTTCATGACCCCTTTTCCCATAGCTGGAAGTTGTTCTGGGTGCCCTTCTATGTTTCTCGAAGTAGGCTTAGGTTTTGGAGAGGGAGAGATTATAGGTGAGGACGAGCAAGGAAAGGGTGGTTTGGCAAAACTGCATACAGTTCCAATGGTTGAGCAGGAGACAATGGTTTCCAGGGGTAAGGACCGATCAAGATGAGAGTACGAAAGTTATGAAATTGGAAGTTTCTAGCATGCAGGAGAGTTTGGTGTTGACAGTGGCTTCTCTGCTAGTAGCTTTATTCCTATGGATGTGGTAACCAATCAGCAGTGCTACCTGTGGAGGCTACTATAGTCATGACAAAAGTCCCAAAAGAAGAGTTACATGCTGCTGGCAATGCAAAGGTGTCATCTATTAGGAATTTGACTCTTCCTAACCAGGATCGGTGAGACACGAAATAATAAATAAGAAAAATAAAACGAATCAAACAAATCACACACACACAAGGACACAAGATTTACTTGGTTTACCTCAGAGTAGGGTTACGTCTACGGCTGCAACGGTTTTCGCTATGATCAGAAAATAATACAACTCCTTTAACCTAAAAGAGGCACCCCTTTCATCTGTTTATAAGTATAGAATTAGGGTAATGCGGAAACAATATGAAAATTACCAAGTGTTCAAAAAATTCGGGCCAGGGGGTAAGCCCCCCGGACCCCCCTCTGCTTGGGCTGAGGCCCCCCCAACGCTTCAAAGAAATTTATGTTTTCTACTTTGGGTCCTGAAGAGAGAAGGGAACCATTGGTAAGGTAGGCCTAAGAAGTATGGACACTTGTCAAAAGTTGTGGACACAACACCTTAGGGAAACTCTAAGACACATGTCTGATGATCTATGAACATGTCTACAATAAAAAAACAAATTGTGTAATGTTGATTTTGGCCAATGCATCGCAAATAATTCCCAGTACAGCCCAAAGTGCCCGTGCCCAACATCTATCCAATTAAATAAAATGTAATATTATACGAATGACAACCATTATCTAGCATGCAGAGGACACTTTGAACTTTTAGAGTTAGTTAATGCAAAGTTGTAACCTACATAATGTAATAATAAAAAGAATTTGTCAGCCTAGATGTTCTACGTCATCAATTTTTCTTATTGACTTGTTCGTGTTGTGTCTGTGTCTTATGTTATATGTTTGTGATACTTAGGTGATGGTGAATACGGCTGTTGATAATGCAAATTTGAGGTACAAGCCGCTTAAAACAACTTGGGAATGGATATTTTGTACCAAGTGAGAAGTGCCGATGTTAACAATGGGCACTTGGTTTGAGTGGAATGCCTTCATTTGGTTTTAACACCCACTGCTTGAGGACCTCATTTTATGATCTGGAAATTGAAACACGATTTAGGGAGTTAGCCTTTGCAACTTTTGCTCTGACCTTGAACTTTTCCAAATCTTTTTTTTTTTTTTTTACACCCTTAGGTCTCAATTTTCTTGATGGCCATGTCAACTTGTGCTCAGGAGACATTCTACTGACAATACTATCTTGAGCCATGGACTAAGAAAGGCAACCTAATGGTTTTCTTGCTTGAGGTTCCAAGACAGTCATTTTGGTTTTTTGAATTTATGGTTCCAAATTGTAGTTAGTTACTTGTATGTTGTAGTTGTGGTGTTGATGGAAGTAGTTATCCTGAGGCAGTTTAACTTTTTATAGGATGCAATACCTACTAAGAGCTCACATATTTAATATAACCTTAGAATCTTGAAATTATGTTTTATATTTAATTTTAATTTTAATGTAAGCTATATACATAATTTAGAATTAGGAAGCCTTTCATTTGTTCGCAGACACTAATAGTGTGAATACTTAAAGTTTTAATTTTAGGCTATGTTTTACTTTTTCCTTTCCCTTTCCAAACACCTACCAAAATCTATGATTCAAATACAACTTTAATGCTAATGTTTATTTGAACTTCATATTAAGCTACCTCTCTATAGTCTACACTAATTGTGTGATTACTTAGGTGCTGTTTGGCAATGTTTACAGTTTATTGTTTTTAGTTTACAAAACACACTAAACATGTTTTTGTTTAGTTTGGTAGCCGGTAGTGATAAGCAATGGGTGGTGGTCGGAAAGGGTGGGAGAAAGAGGATGAAATGATCTTTTTTTGTAAACAAGTGAAACTAACTTTTTTGTGTTTACAAAATTTACATATTTACAATTTGTTAAAAACAAAAACAGAAACCAAACAAGTTTTTGTTTACAGTTTTCAAAAATTCTGTAAATATGAACAAAAAAATTGTAAATATAAACGTTACCAAACAAGCCCTTAAAGTTTTACTTTTAAAATTGTATTTATTTATTTATATTTTTTTTATTACTGATGGAATTGTTTAGTGGGGAAATGTACAAATGCTTCCAAATTACTAGAAAAAATCTATCAGGGTCCACATATTTTCTCTTTTGTTTGCGATGTGACTGTTTGAAGACACATTTTCCAAGCTGCCATAAAAAATCTTAGTACATTTTACTGAAAAATATGAGGCCTGTAAAATTGACAATGTCTTGAAAGTTGTATGGATGGCCTTACATCTTGTTCTTTATTGCATGTGAATTCTGCACAACATTTAACTTATCAAAAGGGGAGAAAATAAATTAAAATTCTGCACAATGTTCCTATAGCCAATGTATTCCTAGGATGCATAAATACCTTCATTATAATTTTACATGTAATCTAATCACTACAACTAAATTTAAAAAGAAAAAAAGGAAAAAGGCATTCATCGCAACATTTAGTTAGAGAAGCCAATCTTGTAAAAGGGGGGAAGAAGAGAAAATATTAAGTCGCCTTGAAACAACTAATTGTAACATAAATGAAGTTAGCTTTACACATGATTTGGTTTTTATGCTGTTCAAGTTCCTAGAAAGAAGGCAATCTAAGAAGCACGAATACGTGACACGACACGGATACAGATACGGACACGGACACGTGGATATGTAAAATTTCAAAAAATGCAGGACACGACACATTGGGGACACGTGGAAAAAATATAATTTTATATATTTATTATATGTTATAATTTTAGATATTTAATATATATTTTATGTCAAATATTTAATTTATCAAATTTATCAACTTTAGATATGTTATTTTAGTAAAATAATTTAAAATTTTAATTTTTTTTGAAAAAATAGTTCTCACCATGTCCGCAACGTGTCCTAAGTGTCCCAACGTGTCCGACGCTTTCCAGTGTGTCCGACATGTGTCTGGTTCATGTCCGTGTTAGAAACTCGTATGTGACCTCCGGAGAGGTGTCTGTGCTTCATAGGCAATGGGTGCAGGATATCTTGTGTTTGTCATTTGGACTTGAAAACACTTACTGTTTCTGCTTCCAATATATTTAGTTTAGAAGTTTCTTTAATTCCCCTCCCCTCTCCCGTTAGATTTCTTCTTTTATATAGCGTAAGGAGATTGGTAAGATCATCCTTTAGATTCGTCTTAAATCAAGCTATATATGGCCTTATCAATTGTCTTAGTGTAACATCTTAGTGTGCATTTGTTTACACATGATTTTTCCAAATGGTCTAGATTAGTATGTTCTCAGTTTGTCTCTTCCACTGACCACTTGCTTCATTCCTGAAATGCCTAGGTACCAGGTTGACTAACTGGTAGTTCTTTCTGACTGAACTTCTTATGTTTGTTGATAACATAAATGCTAAGATGCCTGTGCTTCCTGTAGGTGTACCTACTTCTGCTTCTGCTTCTGTTGCTGCAACATCATCCAATGCCAGTGCTACTGTTGCTCAGACATCAACGTCCCTGACTGTAGCTTCCAGTAGTGGGTCTGTATACATTTTCTTTGTATCCTGACTCTAATTTTCACTTTGCCAGTTTTCAAACTGCCTTCAATTCCACCCCCCCACAAAAAAAAAAAAAAAAAAAACCTCTGCAAATCTTCTGAGTATTATTTTAAAAAAAGCTTGACAACATTATAAGTTCACCCCTCTTCATGCTCTTTTCGTTTAAGTTTTTCAAAAAACCCTTTTACTATATGTGTGGATTGCTTGGAAATTTGATTGGTGACATTTTAAGATTTCCGGGGTCTGACTTATCCTTGTGTTCTGGTCATCTGGTAGGACTACTACAACTGTCAGCGCTGTTACCCCAGCTCCAAAGTTGCCATCTGAGATCACTGGGAAAACTGTTGAGGAAGTATTTATATGGCTAATCTTCTCTTCATTAATTGATTTTTTTTTTTAATATATATATAATTTTCTTCCTAGACTTCTTAGACTGGTGATGAATGGTATTTTCCAGAGCTTGTTATGACCGCAAAAAGTTTCTTTTTCTTTGTACTATTAATATATTTATCTTTTGATTGCCTTATTGTGTGAGTTATCTATTGCTGATTACTTCTTTTAAGATGTCTGTTAAGTTTATCCTTTTATTTGACCTCTTTTCCATTTTTAGTTTTTCTCCATTATATTTCAATTTCTTACATGTATGTCTTTGTTTAAGATTATCAAGGAGTGGAACTCTGAGCTGCAAGAACGTACTGGAAAGTTTCGAAAGCAGGCCAATGCAATAGCTGAGTGGGACAGGAGAATCTTGCAGAATCGTGATATTCTTCTTAGACTGGAGGTGATCAATTTCTAATGTGTTTGATATTGTCAAGTCCTTTTTTTTTTTTGGGTTTTTTATGCTTATTTGACCTTTTTATTTATCTTAGTCACTGTGCCCATGGCTTGCCCCAATTCTAGGGGCCTTGAAGGTGGCCGATTAGGTCTGGAGTTGAGACCCATCCCTCTCTTCCCTTCCCAGTCCTCAAACGAAAAAAATTGAAAAATTGTTGTCGCTTTCATGGAGTTGACAATTTCGATGACATGACCTTATGACTTTCCAAAGATTGTTGCTTCCATTATTAAAGCTTGCATTCTTATGCTCCTAAAAATTTATTGGATGGAGGATGTTTTACATTTCTCTGTCAACGCAATGACTTACTTCTAAAGGTTTGAAAAGTTGAAGGTTGATTACTATGCAAGAGAATACTAGAATATAGAAAGCCTAGGTATTTCCTACTCCTAGGTTAGTTAATGATACCAAAGAAGAAGTGTGTTACAAGTTACAACTAGTAAATTGACTTCAAACCTGCTGACCTGTAAATCTGACCATAATTGTTGGAGTCCATATTCAAAAGCCAACCATGGCAACTGTTACAACACTTTTTTCGGAGTATAAATTTAGTCTTGTGATGGCACTAAGGTCCAACACCTAGTCACAACCAATTTCCAGCACACACTCACACAATGAGTTAGAACAAGTAAGGGAGAAGGCAATACGAATTTATAGGAAATTTCCAACATTTATTATTGCATCAACAATACAAAGGAATGCCTATGGAAACTCTCACAATTACTTGACTGCCTTTCGAGTTCCAGGGCCATGCCTTATATAAGTTTACAATCAGTTACAAAATACAAGCAACAATACAAGGAAAGCGTGCCAAGTGGCATGGCAGTTGACACCCCCAATTGCCTAGGGACTTAGGAATAATTTGGAGCTAATTGCTAGTAACTGCTCCTGATTTCCAGCCTTGCATTGTCTTTGCCCCAACAAGGTAACTGCTTTAAATAGACATGCATAACTACTAATAACTGCCTTGTAGTTTGCCCCATCAAGCCAGCCATGAAATTGCTTGTCTTGGCCACCAGATCAAGTCTTGCCCACTGATTGTGTTCAACTCCCAAGTATGCTGTAGCCCACATCCAGGTCATATTAATGCCTTGCATCTGTGTAATGCCACCCATACTTTGGCCAAGGGTTGAGTACTGTTGCCAGACAGCACTTATTCCCACCTTGCTGTCTTGGCATGCCACTATCATGCCGCGGCCTTGGTTGGACATAGGTGCAAGGTGTTGCCAATGCTAACCACGTAGCCTTCAAGTAGAAGGTGCTAACAAACCACCCCCACTAGAAGAAGCCAACGTCCTTGTTGGTAGGGTCTTCAATTACTCAGCCACTTGTTTCTTAAATTGCCACAATGTGACTTCTTTCTTCCAACTAGCATTAGCTTCAGGCAAACCTTTCCATTTCAATAAGTAATGGGTTCGCTTGTTTTTTTTGCTCATGCCCTCTATTTTGTGATCAAGAATACTTTCGACCTCCTTGTCAAACTGTTTTCAGATCACTGGTGGAGCTTGCTTTGCTTGCTTCCTCTCAACATTCGCCATATCTTCATGATAAGGCTTTAGGAAGCTCACATGAAATGTTGGGTGAATTTTTGGCATGTCAGGTAATATTAGTCTATAAGCCACAGCTCCAAACTTTTTCATAACTTCAAAAGGACCGTCATACTTAGGAATGAGCCCACGATGGACAGTCTTGCTACTGATCTTCTTCCAAATTTGGGGAGTAAGTTTTAGCAGTACTTTATCCCCAACTTGGAATTCAAGTGGTCTTCTTCATTAGCATACTTCTTCATGCGACGGGTGGCTTTAGACAAACTATCTTGTGCCTTTTCTAGCAACTCTTGCTTGGCATGTGCAAATCGATATGCTGCGGGACAACGTCCCCCTGTTTTTGTTTTGGTCACCTCATGAGGAGTGAGGGCCTGATATCCAATGGCCAACCCAAACGGACTAAGGCCAGTTGCTGTGGACCGGTGCATGTTGTGCCAGAATTGTGCACTATCCAACGAGTCCACCCAATTCTTTTGACTTGCTGTGACATAGTGCCTTAAATATTCCTCCAGCAAAGCATTCATACGTTTTGTTTGCCCATTTGTTTGCGGGTGATTTGCTGTGGAAAATTTCAATTTTGACCCCATCAACCCAAACAACATTGTCCAAAACCGTCTAGTGAATCAAGTGTCTCAATCACTTACAGTGTCCTTTGGCAGCCCAAAGTTCTTCACCACGTTTTTGAAAAATAGCTTTGCAACCACGTTTGTTGGGCATGCATGTGGTGTTGCAATAAAAATCGTATACTTGGAGAAACGATCAACAATAACAAAAACGGAACGCATACCTTCCACTTTAAGCTATCCCGATATGAAATCCATGGAAACAGAAACCTATGGCCTCGTTGAATAGGAAGGGGTTGCAATAAACCAGCTTCTCTTTATTGTTCTGTTTTGTCTAGTTAGCAGACTAAACATGTCTTGGCATACATTTCAATATCATCCTCCATCTTCGGCCAATAATACGAACGAGATAAAAGGGCCAACATCCGCTTCACACTGGGGTGACCAGCCCACTGCGGATCATATGTTTTTCGAATTAATTCCTATCTAAGTCCCCCATTGGCATGGAGAAGGTCATCTTCCAACCAATATCTGCGGACAATCCCCTCCTTGACTTGCTGTACCAACTTTTGATAAGTGGCATCTCCAACAACGTTCTCTCTAACTCTGTCCAGCAAATCTGACTCGATGGTAGAAATGGCAGTCACATATTCCTCAACCACCTTCCTACTCAATGCATCCGCAACCTGGTTGTGCCGACTAGGCTTATGCTTCCCTCTTGAAGTCATACTCCTTCAAGAGCTCTTGCCATCGAGCTTGTCTAGGAGACAATTTTTTTTTTTGCGTTTTGAAGAAAGTATTCGCCACATTGTCTGTTAGGACTTGGAATTTAGTCCCCAACAGATAAATCCTCCAGGTGTACCATTGCTGTCATTTCTTTCTCATGGGCTGAATAGTTTTTCTCCTCAGCATTTAACTTGTGACTTTCAAAGGCAACCGGGTACCCCTCCTGCACCAAAACGCCACCAATAGTTTTGTCTGACGCATCAATACGCTTTGCAAAAAGAAGTTCAAAATCCGGTAACCGCAACACCAGCTTAGTTGATACCGCAACTTTTAATTTTTCAAAGGCCACTTGACACCTCTCACTCCAGCTCCATTTCTAATCCTTCTTAAGCAAATCAGTGAGTGGTGCGGTCTTTTTAGAGTATCCCTCAATAAACTTTTTGTAATAGTTGGCAAGACTCAAAAAGGAACGCAACTCAGGAACATTGCTGGGAGCTGGCCAGTCTTGAATGGCATGGACTTTCTTGCTATCCATCTTCACATGGCCTTTACAGATGATATGCCCCAAGAATTTGATTTCCTGCTTGGCAAATTCACATTTCTATTTCTTTCATACAATTGGTGTTCCTTCAACCGAGAAAACACCTTACGAAGGTGGGACAAGTGATCTTCCAAAGATTCACTATAAATTACAACATCATCGAGATAGACAACAACAAAACGATCAACATAATAAGAAAAAACATCATTCATTAATTTACAAAATGTAGCAGGCGCATTCGTGAGTCCGAATGGCATTACAAGAAATTCATAAGATCCATATCTAGTAACACATGTGGTTTTGGACTCATCCCCTTCAGCCACTCTGACTTGCTAATACCCGGAGCACGGATCCAACTTGGTGAAGTAAGTGGCCTTGCATAGACGGTCAAAAAGATCGGCCACCAAAGGGATAGGGTATTTGTTCTTGATTGTCATTTTGTTTAAGGCACAATAGTCAACACACATCCGCATGGACCAATCTTGCTTCTTTTGGAACAAAACTAGGGCACCGTGAAGGGCTTTGAATGACTGAACAAGTCCAGCATCCAGCAATTTTGTCAATTGCTTGTGTAATTCTGCTAACTTATTGGAGCCATTTGTAAGGTGCTTTTGTCGGAGGCTTTGCACTAGGGACCAACACAATTTTTGTGATTTGTGGCACGTTGAGGCGGCAGAGACTTGGGCAATTCTGGAAGCATCACATCCTCAAATTCTTTCAAGACTGCAGCAACTTCATCAGGCAATTCCATCATCACATCAGGCTTGATTTCCACTAAGGTTGCAAGATAAGTCTTAGCCCTTTTCTTTAAGCCATTGTGCACTTGAATCGTTGACAGCGTCTTTGTTTTCCTCTTCATGCCCTTGCCTTTGTCTGGTTTGCCACAACCAAGAACAAAGCAAGGTCTGTCTTTATCTGAGATAAGTAACCCACCAAAATAAGGCATCAGTGCCACTTTGGCAGTCACAAAGAAATCATTTCCGAGGATGACATCAAAATCATCCAATGGCACCACCATTAAGTTTATTTGTCCAACCCATTCCCCCATTTTAATCTGCACTTTGGAAGCCATTCCATGTACCGATTGTGCAGCAGAGTTTACAAACTTAATTCGGCTTGGACTTTTGGAAACTTGTAAACTGAGGGACTGCACCATCTTTTCTAAAACAAAGTTGTGAGTGGCTCCGATGTCCATCATAGCCAGAACATCCCCACCACCCAGTGCTACTTGAATGTACATTAGACCGATCAAAGGGGACTTATCTGCATGAATTGCATTTAACAATTGTTAGGAATTTACCTGAGTTGGGCTATCACCATCTGTTTCCCCCCATCGTCTTCTGCCACAATAACATTCAACTTATTCCGCTTAGGGCAATCTTTCGCCCTATGGGGTCCATCACATATAAAGCATCCTTTGTTCGATTTTCCACCATCATTTTGTGAATGTGAAGAAGACTCTCCCTTCTGTTTGTATTTGTACTTGTCTTTCTCTTTCTTGAAACCAGCCTTCTTTTCCTCATTTTTCTCCCTTTCTTCTTGGATTTGTTGGTCTCTAACACAGAATCCTTGCTCAACTTGTAGTCAAGCAACCCATCAGTGGCAGCCACAGCCGCGGCTAAGTCCTTGACCCCCAGTCGACGCAATTCTAACTGTGCCCAACTTTGTAAGCCTGACATGAAGCTAAAGAGTTTATCCTCCTCCGACATGTTCTTGATGTCAAGCATTAATGAACTGAACTCCTTCACGTAATCCCGTATAGAACCGGTGTGTTTCAGTCGCTTCAACGCTTCTCTTGCAACCCAAGACGAGTTGCAATGAAGGAATTGTTCTTTCAATTCCTTCTTCATGAATTCCCATGATTCGATCACTAGACGAGCATCGTCCACTGTTCGAGTCCACCGCCATAATTTAGCATCACTTGAAAGGTACATGCTAGTGATCGTAACTTTCTTCACATCACGAACATGAGTAGCGTTGAAGTATTGCTCCATGTCCCATAAGAAAATTTCAAGTTCCTTAGCATTGTGAGCACCGCCAAATGCCTTAGGGTCAGGAACTTTGATCTTGGAATGAGTGGACTCCCCACTGTTTGAATGCCCACAGACAACCTTCTTCCACAGACAACCTTCTTGAGGATAGACAATTCGTCTTCCATGTTCTGTAACTTGTCTTTCCAGGCATCTGAGATGGTAAGCATATCAGCCATTACTTCCTTGAATCGATTTGCTGTCGAGGTCTCAAGGGCAAGAAACCCAAAAGCCATGACATCCAATCGATCTGTTAGCGAGTGATTCTCAGCAGTAGGTTCACCCACGAGATTCTCCAACCGCGTCACTTTTTCCTTCAAAGCATCCATACCAGACACCATTAGAGCAAAACCTGGCTCTGATACCAATTGTCACAACACTATTTTCGGAGTATAAATTTTAGTCTTGTGATGGCACTAAGTTTCGACACCTAAGTCTCAGCCAATTTCCAACACACACATAATGAGTAAGAATAAGTAAGGGAGAAGGCAATACGAATTTACAGGAAATTTCCAACCTTTATTATTGCACTAACAACACAAAGGAATGCCTATGGAAACTTTCACAATTACTTGACTTCCTTTTGAGTTCCATGGTCATGCCTTATATAGGCTTACAATCAGTTACAAAATACAAGCAGCAATACAAGGAAAGCATGCCAAGTGGCATGGTAGTTGACAGCCCCAACTGCCTAGGGACTTGGGAATAATTCTGGAGCTAATTGCCAGTAATTTTGGAACAAAGGTAACTGCTCTCAACAAACATGCATAACTGCTAATAACTGTCTTGTAGTTTGCCCCATCAAGCCAATCACGAAATTACTTGTCTTGGCCACTAGACCCCCCAGTATGCTGCAGCCCACGTTCAGGTCATATTAATGCCTTGCATCCATACTTTGGCCAAGGGTTGAGTGCTGCTGCCAAACAGCACTGGACATATTCCCACCTTGCTGTCTTGGCATGCCACCATCATGTTGCGGCCTTGGTTGGACATAGGCGCAATGCCAACCACACAGCCTTCAAGTAGAAGGTGCTAACAGAAACCCACTTTAGAGGCAAAATTGCAAGCTACTACAAAAAAATCTTCGTAAGTAATGAATTAGAATCTTGCCAAATAAGTGTATTAGCTCTTGAATCTCATTTTTCTCTGTGTATTTTCTTTTGAAATATAATTGGCATCTTCTTTGCATCCATATGTCTCTGTTAAGGAGGAAAGTATTATTTATGGATTGGAGAGATGATTTATGGTTTAGATCTGAATATAATTGACTCTTGACATTCTAATATTATGTTTGATGGCATACCAATTTTTTCCTCAGAATTATGTTTATTAGTTATAACATGAGTTGGATGGTTTCATATAGTATCATTGCGAGCTACATGCTTTGGTTGGCTAACTTGCTTTACTGTGAATGCTTAAAATGTTAATCAGAGTGAAGTGGCCAAAGTGGTAGAGACTCAAGCGAACGTGGAGCGGCAACTAGAGCTTATTGAGACACATCAGCTGGAGGTATCTTGATACGTCCTTTGTTTAATTTTTAAATGGTGCATTTGTCAGAATAATCTCAGTTTACACTTCCATGAAAATGCATACTTTCAACCGAATTCCTCTCTTGCTATGCCTACTGACGTTAGGTTTAGTCACTCTTCACCTATGTAGGTGTGATGGTGTTGTTATTTGGGCTTTTGTAGCCAGGAGTAGAGCATGTAGATCAGTGATTCTTTTATTGCATCACCTATTGGAGAAGCACCTACATGATCCTACATATGTGAACTTCTGAATCTAAAAATTGTCATTATGCCTATAAATCCATTTTAAAATGTTGCCATTCATATCCTATGGCATCCTGTGGTTGCATTTGGAGGTGGAATAGGATTAGGCCGGACTGGATTAATGCTGATGGGTCTGTACTCTTGGGGAACTAATCCTAGTCTAATGTTTGGATGAGCATCAGATTAGATTGAACTAATGGTTCGCCATATTTGACCAATTTAGCATATAATTTTTTTTTTTTTATCTCAAGGGGGTAAAATTAATTTCTTAAAATACTTTTCAGTATTTTGGAAGAGAGAATGAGAAAATTCTGGTGTTGGGAGCAAAATAGAATTTTATGTGTTTTATTTATTTATTTATTCTAATTTTCAGTAATCCCGTGGATAGGACTAGCAATAATGCCAACTCCTCGGCCAAATGATGTTATGTTACGTGTGTGGGACAACAATTTTTATCTTGATTGTTTGTGTGTAAGTTAAACCAATATAAATTTGAGAATAGAATGGACCAGATTTATTCTGCTCCTTTTATTGGGCATGCAAACACGGTGTATAATAATTTCTTTCAATTGACCGACAACAATGGATCTCATCTCATGATTCAGTAGCAAATTGGAACTATAGCATCTGCTATCTTAGTAGGTTACGTAATTTAATTGGAGCTAGATTTCTACTCAATTGTCCAAATTATTGATAGCTATATGTGTTGGTTGTTCTATTACCCAAGGCATTTTTTCTGATAAATATTTGCTTATAAAACATTATATTTTAATGTTTTATTCTCCAAAGAATTATGTGCTTAAATCATGCTTTTAACGAATAAATCATATGATTTGTGAGCACCTGCATGATTCTTTTTTATCAATAAAATGCATTTCATTTATCTTTGGTTCGTTGTTAGGTTGACAAGGCTTTGCAAAGTATAGAAGAAGAAGCTGAGCGTATATACAAGGATGAGCATAATGTGCTACTTGATGATGAAGCAGCATCCACACGAGATGCAATGTGCGTATTTGTTAATTAGTCCTGTTGCTTTACAGTTGCATTAATTCTTCTTTGCCTTTTCTATTATTTTGTTTATATTGTCGGCCATTTAAGAAAATAAAATGCTCCTAACCAGTGCTTGAAATACTCAGGCTAGTTTTCAGTTGATCTGGTTTGAGAGTATATCCCAGAAATTTGACTTGTTTATATTCAGACCCAGATTCAATTAGATGTATTTGTTCATAGTTCAGGGGGATGGTTATGATGGCTTCTTTTCTTGGTGTGGTTTCAGGTACGAGCAAGCTGAAGTCATAGAGAGGGAACAGGAACAGATGGCTGAACAGATCAAAACAATTATTCAGATCCTCAATGCCAATCAGGTCGACTTTAGTTCAATGATCTTGTACCTCTCTTTATGTGTTTCAAGTGATCATACTTACCCTTTGTTGCATTTAGGGCGGAGAACTCGATACAATTGATGGAATGACTCCTTTGGATGTTGTTGTCCGGATATTAAACAATCAACTAAGTTCACTGATGTGGATTGATGAAAAGGTTAGCATCTTCTGTAGTATTTTTTCGTTGTACCCTCTTTTTTTAGTTCATGGCGCTAGTATGTGAAATTGAACATAATTGATAATAGAATATTGGGTTAATTTCACTTTCATCCCCTAAACGATTGTCAATTTTTTATTTAATCCACAAACTAATTAATTTCATCTATTTAGTGCCGAAGTTTCTAATTTTAACTATTATGGTCCAACTGGAGACAATTGTCCAAATCACTAATTGTTTAAACCTAATTTGATTAGCCAAAAGATCTTTTTGAAATTTGAACAATTTAAATCATACAACTCAACACTCATTATTTTTATTCACTACTTTGAAATGAGGGTTGGAGAAGAAGATGGTTATTTGTTCATAGGGTGTAAGTTGTATAAAATAATGAAAGTAAGAACATGGGTATTCGGTTGTATGATTTAAGTTGTCCAATTGTCAAATTACCTTTTTGCTTATTAGGTTAGCTGTTCATTATTATTGATTTGAACGGATGATCTCCAATTGTACCATATGAATTGAAATCAGAAATTCGAGAGATTAAATAGATGAAATTAGTAGTTTAAGGATGATATAGAAAAAAAATGACAATACTTCAAGGGATGAAAATGAAATTAATCCTAGAATATTATATTTAGCATGAATGCTTCAGGTTTTGAATTGCTACATTTTGGTGAATTTGTTTTACCTTGCTGTAATCCTAGCCAAATATTTTTTTAGCTGAAAATTATTTCAAAATGGATTGGGCTTCTCTCATGTTGACCATCTCAATTTGAGGGAGTGTTTAAATTTGATAGGTCTATTTTGTAACCGACTTTAGTGATCCGAGCTGTTTACTTTTTAGGACTCGAGTAAAATATTTATGTAAAAAATCAAGATGATCGGATATCGGTAATTATATGTTTGAATCAAATTTGTATTACAAAAAATAGATGGCTATTCTTGAAATTATATTTGTCGTCCATTTAAAAAAAAAAAACAAATATGATTCAAATATATAGTTGTCGGTATCTAATCATCTTAATATTTTTGCATGAATATTCTACTCAACAAGTCTTAAAAAGTGAACGGTTCGGATCACCGAAATCAATTCCAAAATGGGCTTACTAAGCCCAAACGCTCTCTCAAGTTGAGATGACAACTTGAGAGAAGCCGAACCCTTTCAAAATATAGTGGATTAGTGTTATGTTTCCACTCCATTCACATGAACACTGACAGACCTTAAAAATCTATCAGGCTGAGGAATTCTCATCTCGGATTCAGAAGCTTGCAAGCCAAGGTTCTGCTGCGGACCGTGAATTGATGGGCCCAAAGCTCTGGTTGACTTGATCTTCGATTTTGTACTTAGCTATAGATTTTTTTAATGTCAAATGATACTCCACAGAAAAGAGTTTACTTCCTGAAGAAGAAACCGGGTGGCAATGCAAAGCATTCGTTTTGTTTTCTCTTCGATGAAAACATGTATGCTTGTTCAAAATGTTATTTCCTTCTTCTCTGTTAAATGTGAAGAGTGAGGTAAACCTAGGTGGTCTGAATTTTATAGCTACAAGTAGTTGAAATCTTTTTGAATCTTTTTGGATTGATTTGTTTTATTTTCATACATTACTGTACTTAACAAAAGATTTGTGTTGAAGGAGATGTAAGATGATTACATTGTAGTCTGAAATATCGTACCCAAGTATTCATTATTTGTTTACTTTTAGAAAGAAAAGGGTTATTGTGTGGGCTGGCCGACCTGGAAGTTGGCTGCAGAGGTGGTGGTATTGTTAGGACTTGCATCTTTTAACAAAGTGTTTGGCTATGTCCATAGAGAGGAACCATCATAAAAGAAAGGGTTATTATTGGGTTAGTGTCTACCATTGAAGTGTAATGATCTTACATATTTTAACAAAGGGTTTGGCTATGTGAACGTAAATTTTAGTGTCCATAGAGAGGAACCATCATAAAAGAAAGGGTTATTATTGGGTAGTGTCTACCATAGAAATGTTATGATCTTACATATTTTAACAAAGGGCTTGACTATGGTATCTGTTGGTATTACTTATAAGTTAGCTTTTATAAAACCCTATTCTGTACAAACTTCAACCCTGGCTTAAAATGTTGTCGTAGCATTGAATTAAAAGTTGTTATGTTCAAAGGATTTGTTTTCAGCTATTGACTTTTGTCACAAAATAAGAGAGAATAGAAAAACGCAGGGTACTCAGAAAGTTTAAATCTAATTAAAACACTTTATTTTATAATAATAATAAAGAACTTTGCAGACGACATATTTTGAGTTCTGTGACATAGTAAAAGCAAATCCCAATATTATATATATATAGCCTTGCACTTTGAATTTGGTTTGGAGTGTCCTAAAAAAGTGTATTTTTTGTCTTTTTATGAAAAGATGTGCAGAAAAGTAGAGAGGTGATGTGATGAAAAAAAGATAAAAAAATAAAAAGATGGATTATATAGTCTATGTCAAACCAGCCCTAAAATGAACCATCAGTCCCCAAAGACTTCAATGGTTACGAAGTCTGGTTGACGTGCTTGGCTCCTAACTAGGGTTGTTGAATTATTTAGGCCTCAATATCATCAATCAAACTTCATCAATCCTTAATTTATTGAAGACAGAAAGAAACTAAATAGAGAAAGGAATACAAAATACACAAATGAATCAGACTGTACAAAATTTATTAAATCTTGTCCATCTGTGTATATTTTGTACTCGATTCTGTGATCGGTTTATGTGTTTGTACCCGCCACTTTAATTGTTCAATTTTCTCCATCTCCACCACCATGAACAGGAGTAGGAGGAACAGAACCAGGAGAGTTAGAACAGAGTGAAAGTCTTTCCAAGCGGCGAGAAGCAACTTCCAAGATTAAGGCGGTGGTGATGAGGATGAGGCGAAAAACTATGTCGTCATTGGTGCACATAGAGGAAGAGGAGCTAACCTCTTCAAGAAATGATCTAAGTTTATTTCTCAGTGCTTCAGCAATTTTCAATAGCATTGGTCTTATGCTTATGCTTATGTTTATCCCACACCCACAGGTTGGAGTTCTTCCTATATTCCTCATTATTTCTCTTCTTGGAGATTTCCTCTGGCAGCTCCCTTTGTTTACAGTATTTTTTATTTTGGTTCTCGTAGTTTTAATTTGAATAATTTAAACTAAACTCTACACTTTCAATTTTTTTACAATGTTGTTTCACCGTCATGCGTTGTTGACATTTTGAACGGAAAAATATCACTTATAAAAAACTAAATAGTCTAAAGTGTAATTTATTTGGTTTGAATTCTATTTGAGTTTTTTGAGTGACAGAAGGATCACATTGCAACAAAATTAATAGTGTAAAAGTCAAATTATTCAATTGAAACTACATGAATTAAACTGATACTTTACTTAAACTATAGGAATTAATAATGTAATTTACTCATAAAAAATTAAGAAATTATAAATAAATAATAATAAAAAACCTGGATTGAACTTCAGCAGAAAATTCAGTACTTCTTTCATCCTCAGTACTTCACGCCATACAGCTTCGTTACTTGCTATTGCACTGACCACATTGTACACACATATATATATATATATATAAATTAGTGATAAATTTTATATAAAAAATAAAATAAAATTTTGAATTTTTTAATAAATATGTAATTTTTTTTTGAAAATTTCTTTGGGGCGTAATTTGCCCCTTAAAAGAAGGCTAAATTACATTTTGTACTTTTACATTTTTATTAAAATCTCACTTTGCTCTTTTTATTTTCAATTGTATGTCAACTTCCCATATTTTAAATCAAGTTGCAATCTCTAGGGGTGAGCATGGTTAGGTTTTGAAGTAAACTAAGACCAAACTACTACTTATGATTTCATGAAATTTGAAATCAAATTAAACCATGAAAATCTTAGATACGAACCAAACTAAACCATGAAAACGTGATTCAATTCGGTTTGAAATCATGATTGTTATAAACCTTGTTATCATTCACAATATGATCATAACATGCTCAAATATTAAATAATATGCGATTATTTTACAAAAGATAAATTAAACCATTAGTTTCTGTAACTTAAGTAAAGTGTCATTTTAATTTCCGTAGTTTCAATTTAAATAATTTAACCCTTACATTTTTAATTTTGTTACAATATGGTCTTTTCGTCAATTACCGTTCAAAATGTTAACCACATATGATAAATAAATCATATTACAACAAAATTCAAAATATAAAGTTCAAATTAAAATTACGGAACCAAACAAATGGAATGTTATTGAAAAGTGGGAAGTGAACCTTTAACCGAGTGAAAAACATAATAAAATTTAGGAACCAAATAAAAATAGAATTGGACACAAAAAATAAAGGGTAAATTGTATTAATAGTCTTTATATTTTGTTCATTGTATCATTTTGGTATTTATAATTTTAATTGGTTCGATTTTGACTTTAAATTTATGATTTTGTCTCAATTTAATCTAATTAATTACAATTATAAGTAGTTTTTAATGAAAATGTGCATAGAACAGCACGTGTTATACTTTTATAGGAAAATTTTTGAACTTGTTCAACTGAATGAGTTAATGCCAATCAATTCAGTGATCATTTTTCTTCGAAAACTCTAATTGACATTATCAATTAAACAAAATTGACACAAAATTTAAAATTAAATATTAAAATTTGAACTAATAAAAATTATAGGGATCAAAATAAAATAAGGGGCAAAATACAAGCACTATTGGCGTAATTTGCTCAAAAAATAACTGGGTGTTATTAAGACTGTGTTTGGTGCATGGATTTGGAGTGGGATTTGGAAAGGAAAAAGGAAAATGTATATAAAATGTAGGTAAAATGTAATTATATTTCATTTACATTTCACGTACCTTTTCTCTTTTCCTTTTCAAATTCATAAACTAAACCCAACCTAATAAATTTTGTCAAATCTTATCTATTTATATGAATTATGTCTGAATTTTGTATTTAATTTCTGTATGCGTAGCATTGTCGTAAATTAAAAAAAAAAAAAAAGAGTTAAATAAAGATAGAAAGGGACCTTAAAGGCTTCGGTAGGGGACCTTGGCCGATGAAAGGTTTCTTCATTGACGCTTGTTTGCCAACTAAAGCCTCGTTTGGCAACATACTATATTAGTAATTTTTTAACTTTTTGACTCAAATATGAGGTAAAAAAATTAATATGTTTAGAATGATTTTTAATTTTTGACGAAAAGATGTGCAAAAAGTAAAGAGAAAATAGAATCTTTGACTTTTTGGTATAAGTTGTTGGCTTTTTATTTTTTTAATGACTTTTTGACTTTTTAGCTAAAATCACCATTTGCCAAACGAGGCCTAAAATGACAAATTTGTCCCTAACTTTAGACATTTACAGTTTTTCAAAATTAGTCAAAAGGGACAAAATTGTTATTTATTACCTGTTGTGGTAGGCTGTCAACGTGATAGTGGCTTAGGCTACTCTCTTTTCCTTGTTTTTATTTTATTTTTATTTTTATTTTTATTTTTATTTTTATTTTTTAAATGTAAGTCAGTGACTTAGGTTACTATTTGAAACTATTTGACTTCTTTATGCTGTGTTTAGTTGGAAGATTTGGAAAAGGGAATAGAAAAGGTAGATAAAATGAGAATAAAATATATTTGCATTTTTCCTAATTTCACACACATTTTTCTTTTTCATTTTTAAATCCCTTCTTAGATCCTCCAACCAAACACAACATTAATATTTAAGACTATTTTAACCCAAACCTAGGATCCCATATATGTGTGTGTAACATTTCTTGACAAATTTTATTTTTTTACACTGTATTTGGTTTGGAGATTTGGGAGAGAGATTTGGAAAGGGAAATAGAAAATGTGTGTGAAATTAGGTGAAATATAGGTATGATTTATTCACATTTCACCTACTTTTACATTTCCCTTTCCAAATCCCTACTCAAATCCCCTAACCAAACACAACATTAAAGAACCACTATCGTTATGGTTGAGACAGTGAGTGGTACAATTTGTAAAAACCCTTGTTAGAAAACACAAACAAACGCCACCAAAAATATTCCAAACGACACGCAAAGTAGCATAAAAGCACAACGCGACAGAGATAATTGAATCCTCTTAGATACACTTTTTTATAATTATAATATTTCATAATAAATTATATTTTTTTATCAAAATAATTTGTAACATTATTTATAAAAAAATTATTCATAACATTTGCACTATATTATTCATAACATAATATTTTAGTGATACATGCCATAGATCTAAGTAACTTTTATTACAAAATGATATAACATACCATAAAATTTGTGTTTTTGCCACAAAAAATTATAACTTTTTCATAGTGTGTCAATTTTTAAGGGCGAATACGTCACAAATTTATTTATTATCCTTTGAATTTTAAATTTGTCACTAATGAAAGGCCTTGGTCAAAATAAAACTACTTACACATTTATTTTTTTATGACTTATAAGTAATTAAACGAAAAGAAAAAATTAACTTTATTTTTTCTAGTTTTAACTTTAAATTTATTTATTTATTTTTTTGGCACAAATCTAAAACTCAAGTTCTACACCCATTTTTTTAATACATTAGATATTGAGGGGTATCTAATCCACACCCTCTTGATCTGGTCATCGGCTAGTTGTGACTGACCAAAAAAAAATTGGAGATAGAAGATATTTGTCCTTTCAACAATATTTATATGTAGAATATAATGTTAATATCATGAGATATTATTATATTGAATCATTGAAAGAAGAGTCTTAAACGAGGTCAAATAGGTAATCACCCATTCAGTTAAGTTGAACACAAAATTAGTTTCACTTCACTTATTTTGTTAAAACTAGTTTGCTTGATGAAATATAATGGAGTAAAATAATTATTCATTAATCTTTATGAATAACTATCAGAGTGTTTGGTTTTAATTTTTTTAAAAATTGAGTTTTTTATTTTTCGTATTTTTTTTTATTTTTAGTCAATATTTTTAAAATTTTAAGTAAATTTTTTTTTTACTTTTTTAGATGCATCTTACTTAGATGTATCTAAAAAGTAAAATATTTGTAAAAAAATATTTAAAAAAATTAACAAATACATAAAAATACAAAAAAATATACTGAATTTTCATATATATATATATATATATATATTTTATATATTTTTGGTATTTAGTAAAATTTTTAAAGATTTTTTTCTCAAAAATTATACTTTTTAAGTGTATTTAAGTGTGTCTAAAAATTAAAAAATTGTTTAAAATATTAAAAAAATTAAGTAAAAACAAAAAATATATGAAAAATAAAAAAGTAGAATTTTTTGAAAAATGAATTCTAGAAACCAAAACCAAGCAGAGTGTATGTTTTTACAATTGCAAATTGTTTCATTTGTAATACACTTTTTTTTATCATTTTATTAGTGAATCAAATGAAAAAAAATGAATATTAAGTAAAAACGATCATTTCTAGTAAACCAAATAAAATATGTGAAATAATATCACCATTACATACAATCTTGCTCCCCAATATGGTATTGGAGGGCAACGAACAGAAAATCTACTAACTCAAAATATTGATCTAGAATCTTACCCAAACAGTTAACGTGTGACATGAATTCTACTTTTATATTATGGCACTGTACTTAGAATAAATCTCAATCACACGATTGATTTTGTAAAATAATTTTTTTAAATGTTTAATATTATTGGGGCAGTTAATTAACCAAGTCCCACTCATGAGCTTTTTAGATAGTTTCTTCATTTTTTCCTATTTTCTTCGTTGTCACCCCTCCACATAACTAAAACCTGTCTTTGTCTCAAAAGACTTTCAACATATGCGCATAAAAAAATGCTGGACATCCAAAATGGTGCAACTCATTGAACTCAATGAACCTATTGACATCATATTCCATTGTGAAAGTGATTAACCAAAAGCCTCTCAACCCTCCCATGTCCCACCCATGGAAAAGTTTCCTCACCCATTTATATTTTAATCTCTATGCCCTCTCTGAACTCTTTTATACTCTTCTTCATCATCCATTCCATGCAAAAAAATTTCCCTTCTCTATATAGTCAATGGAATCCCAAAAGTAAATTTACATTGTCTCTAGCTCTTAGTGCCACCAAACTCTCTATAAAAAAAAAAAAACACAAACACCTCATTCATTGAGAATCATAAACTTGGTAAAAATACTAATACCCTCTCTCCTTTCCCTTCTTTCTTAATCTTATACTCTATACATTTGATTTTTCATATTTCTCATTGTGTTCTAACTCATTCTTATCTATCTTTTTCAGATCATAATCAGCCAAACAGGGCCTTAAATCCAAGACATGAACAACAACAACAACATCAATGTCTTATTTATCAGCTGGAGGACCTTCTACCTCTCCCACCACCACCTCCAGCCCCCGCCCACTTCCCGCCACGCCGTCCTCGCCTTCCTTGCTCCGGTGCTCCTCGACTTCATCGAACTGAAATTTCAAGGAAAAAATGCTTCTTCATTCGAAATGCACCAAAAGGCCATCTGGGTTGCCATTGCTAGTCTGATCTTGTATTGCTTCGCCTACGAAGCTGAACTCCGATTACCGGCCTATTCCCGCGTAATCCGCCGTGGAATGGTGGTGCTTGGTTCGGTTTCTTCGGTGTCTCTGACTTCCATTCTTTTCCCAGGTAATGGTAGACATGTGTTCTATCTATTGTATGCTCTGGTTTTGGCAAGCGAGTCGGCAGTGATTCGCCACCGATTCCAAATGGTATGGAGTTGGGTTTATCAGAGAATCATCGGTTATCTTCTGCGAGAATGGCGGCGACGAATGGGTCGTGCCGGGAACAGGAGAGATCTGCTTCCACGGTATGTGTGAGAAATGAAAGCTATGGTGGATTAAGTGTTGTTTGTGAGTCTAAGTGTCTCTGTTTTGTTACTCCCCTGTTTTGTCCTTTGATTTTTCCCTATTTAGCATATATTGTTGGTTTATGTTGTTGTTCTATGTTGTATTGGAAAAGAGTTTAAATTGTTGCTATATTTATAGATCATCTATTTGAATTGCATATGGTTTTTTTTGTAAAGGTTTTGATGTCAAGTGAAGGTGCTGTTGAATTGTCTGAGGTACTTTATCAGTGTATTAATAGATCATCTATTTGAATTGAATGTTTTTTTTTTTTTGTTTTTATTTATTTATTTATTTTTATTATAAAGGTTTTGATGTCAAGTGAAGATGGTGTTGAATTGTCTGAGTTATTATTTGTGTCTGTAATGCTAATTGGGATCGGCATAATAAGGTTTCTACAAACCCATTTTCTTGTAAAACTTCCTAAAATAAATTAAATAAACACACACAGATCCTTGTCCTTTTTTCAAAGTTTCTACATGTGTAAACATCCTAAAAAGTTATGAAGTAATGTCCTAAATGTCAATATCATATACTGCTTAGAGAACAAATGTGTAGATCAGCCCTTTGGTCCCTTTGAACCAGATTGAAATAGTGAATATGAATTTGAATGGTGTAATTATGGATTTCTAGAGGGAGATTTGGATTTGAGCTTATTGAGAAGTATTGAATGCTTGATTAAGATTTAGCATCTGCTTGGGTCAGGATGGGTTGGGCTATGAAAATGATGTCCAAGCCTGTTTGCAGATTGAGCCCAGCAAGTTTTTTTTGATAGATCAGGCCAAGCCGTAAGCCAAAATCTTAGGTCCAAGTCCTTTCCGACAAGCTTGGCCTAGACGGGCTAACGGGCCTAATCGGGCTGTGAAAATGGTGTCCATGTTTACTTGTGAACTAAGCCGAACGAGCTTTTATCCATGACGGCTAGCCTAGTTGGTCAATGAATTTTCCTTAATATGCCTAACTCAAGTTCACTTTTATTGGCCTCTCCCGTTTGCCCTCCTAGGGAGGGCCTAAAAGTCCCCACCTGGGACATGGTTCCCACTTAACAAAAAAAAAAAAAGCCCAAGGAGCTTTTTCTGACGAGTTAAACTCCGCAAACTAAAACCTTAAGCTCAAGCTCTCTTATCAACTGGGTTAGGCCTTGATAGGCCAATGGGTTAGACATGTGTGCTTGTTTTGATGAGTCGAGATTCAAGCCTATTTTTTTGTATCAATGTTGATGGTTTAGAATGAGATGAACTACATATCAATAATTTAGCTATTCAAATTGATAATTCAAAAGATTAAAGTAGTATAAAAATGATAGTTTGAAGGGATAAAATAAATTTTTCTATAGAAGGTATCATAGTGTCTCAAGTCATTTAGCAACCTAAGAAACTCTTCAAATCTTATTGGATAATCTGATGATAATGATTCTAATGGTGACACTCATTCGTCGATTAGAACAAGCTTTGAAGGACATTCACAAGTTTGGTTGATGACTTTTCCCTATTAAAAATATGGCAATTTGGGACATGGAATGACACTCATGTTCTTGTATTGTGCCCACTATTAATCATTTGTTTCGGATCATTTAAACACAACTCCTATTATTAAACGGGCACAAGACACAGAATAGTTATTCGTGACCCAGCGTCTATGATTGTAAAATAGCAACTGCAAACAGTAGAAACGGATTCTTCATTCCTGCCTTTCAAACACATGAAACCAACATGCCTTTCTAACATCCCATCTTCACCATCTTTCCCATAAATCCAAACTGCTGTCCTGCAATCTTCATCTAGAGCATATAAACAATTATTTACATTACCATTGTACCCAGATAATAGAGACCCACATTGCCTCAGGGTGTCCAACAAAGACGACTGTTCCAAGTCTATATTTACACCACACCAGATAGATATAAAAACACTGAAATCTATTACTCAAACATCTGAAGCAGTTACTAATTTTGAAATATCAGTTACATCAGCCATGGATACGTATCTACAACCAGTAAATTAAGTAAAATATCAGAAAATAACTCTAAATTAATCTTCTATTCAATCAAAAACCAAACATGGTGATACAACTATGATAACTAAAGGCAAGCCAAACAAACAAAAAAGTTCATTATTAAAGTTGCAGATTTCCTCCACTTTCAAATGACATAAATCTGTGTATGTATGAAATGCCAGATCCAAAATCATAAAAAAACATTAATATGATTTGAAAACTCAATCACATCACATATTATTTGCTAGACAAATTTTATATAGAGCTCTCTAGGTAAAATTTTATATGAAATGTCACATCACATGTCTCTTGCTTTTTAATAATTTTTTTTTAATTTAGTTAAATTATTTTTATTTCATAAGTTGTTAATAAAAAAGTCGATAATTAGAAAACAAAAGTCAAAAACACCTATCTCTTAGTTTCCAAATATGGCCTATTTAAAGCAACATTTTTAAAGTTGAAATATAATAACTACAAGTATGAGCTAAAGCCATTCGCCCCTAACTTCCCGATAATAATTATTTTGAAATTTATTTAAGCTATTTATAGCTTAGGCTCACATAGACTTTCGAAAAATGAGGGGTTTTTTATTTTTTTTTATTTTTTTTACTATTATTTATAGGCAACCCTATAAGTTGCACCAAATAGAGTTATAATTAATTTTTTCTTAATTTATTTAAGTTATTTTTACTTACAAACTCTATATATATATATATATAAATTATAAGCAGTTTAAATAAATTATATAAAAAAACTCCATAGTAAACACTGTCATACAAACTTCTAAAAAAGAAAAAAATATCCTAATAATTTCAAGGGCAAATTATGCAAATGGTCCCTATAATTTGCCCATTTTATCATTTTGGTCCCTGTAGTTTACAGGAAAGTCAAAACAACAGGGACCAAATCGACACATCCTGTAAACTACATGGATCAAATTGACACATCATTTGATTTTCTGTCCATCAAACTTAACCGCCATTATTTATTGGACTAATACAACACAATCCGTAAAATTCAGAGGCAAAATTGATCAAATTGAAATAACGGGGACCAAAATGATAAAACAGATAAACTACATGAACTACCACTATAATTTGCCATGATTTCAAATAAGTCATACCAAACAAGGGGATAATAACCACTTACTCTTCAATTAAACTAGGCATGGACTCTTGGATTTCGAGATTGGAGAGAGCTTGGACAAGAACATCAGAAGCCAATTGATAGCGTGAGTGTGCTGCCAATGATGGCGACGGCGACGGCGACGACATTGGTGATCCTATGGCGAGGTGACATAGTAGTATGCGTCTGTGTTGCTCGCCATTTTCTTCACTATAATCTAATCAACAGTTATCGAATACTGAGTTATCAAAAAAAAAATATCACAAGAGAAATAACCTAAAAGAAGAAAGAAGAACAAGCACGTGTTTGGATTGAGTGATTTGGAGAGAAAAGAAAAGAAATAGAGAGAAATGTATTTCTCTTCCTTGTTTGGTTATCTTAAGTGGAGAGAAATGGGGAGAAATAGAGAGAAATGGAGAGAAACTCATTTCTCTTATAACCTTTATTTTCAATCTTTCCAAAAGTGGAGAAATTGGGAGAGAAAAGAAACCCACAAATATTTATATTTTCAAAATACCAATTTTACCCCTATAAAAATAAAAGAAATAAAATGATTGAAAATATAAAAGGTTATTTTGGTAATATAACATAAACTAATTTCTTTTCTTTTCTCTTAATGAAATCTAACTAAACAAGAAGGAGAGAAATCACAATCATTTCTTTTCTTTTATTTCTTACTTATCCAAACAAGAAGGAGAGAAATTACAATCATTTCTTTTCTTTTCTTTTATCTTATTACTTAAGTAATCATTTCTTTTCTTTTCTCTCCTAAATTACCAAACATAGTGTAATTGTGTACCTAGTTGATGCAAGATATGATAAGGTATAAGGTATTTATATAGCAACAACAGTAATACCAGATGCAGAGAAAAAATACACAATAAGATACAAATGTGTCGCAGAAGGAAAAAACATGTCCCATTTTGCGTGTTTTGAGGATGGGAGATATGATGATTTGTTTCTACTGTCTTATTTAATTATTTAGTGTGTAAGTTGGTTGTTAGCACTGCATAGACAAGTGATGAGACTTATTATACTATTTTTGTATTGATAAGTAAAATGATGAAGATAATATAGTAAAAACGTATGATAAATGTAATATTATTGATCTGGTAGGATAATTGGTGATTAACATAACAATAATGTTACAACAATCACATTAATATATCACACATTTGATTTATCATGTGACGTGTCACTATTGTACTAGAAACAAATATAAGTGGTGAGACTTATTGTTAGACATATTGTATTTTGATGATTGTTTTCCATTTTGTTTTAATTTTGTTTTGATTTATTTGGAAGAGCAAAATAGGTTGAATTCCTATAATTTATTCCATCATATTTTCATTTATGCTTATGTCCTAACCATGCCTTTTTTAAGTACAAAATGAGACTTAAACAGGTACCAAACCAGTGCTCCAAAGCAGCAGAGCTCACCCGACCAACATAGAGCTCACCTGGCCACAATTCAATTTCACTCGATAGAAAAAAGTGTCAGCCGGCTACAAAAGGTGCCGACAGCTGGATGACCGGGTGGTCAACTGGCCAAGGCAAAACTTGGCAAATTTCTTTTGCAGGCTTGGGCAAGCTTGGGACATCTGGAAGGGCATTCAAGGGGACGTCCTAACGGATTACCCGGCAAGGCATTTTGGCCCAGTTTGATTCCAGAACAGTTCTATTTCACTCTGACTATCAGACCAGCAATATACTCGACGACCGTGGATGACAACCTTGACGACCGAGGCTTATGGGACATCCAGGCGGATGACCCACATACACAGAACTTTACTTGGGACATCCGGGTGGATGTCCACTATGCAGAGAATTCATTTATCAGTAATAAATGTTGAGAGCAGAAAAGAATGATTTTTCATCAGATGACCCATCATTCAACGGGCAAAAATCACATGGGAAACTGAGATTCTCTGAGCAATGAATTAATTATCATCCTCAGCCATCACCATCCCATCTCTTCAACGGGAAGAAGAGAATGGGCACTGTCAGAACAAACAGAACACTGAACTCTGTTATATATAGAGCATCTGTACAAGCAGCAGACAACCAAGACACACAACAACAGACAACGTGCTATACAACATTTCCAATCTTTATTCACTTTCATCTTTCTATGAGAAGTGCTATTCATTTGGTTTACATCTTTCCCTCAGAAATTACACTGAGCTTCAGCTTTAAGCTTATTTTCCCGTGAGAGGATTTACAAAAAAACTCTGAGCTTCACCATCGTATATCTATCTTTGAGAGATTAATTTTGTAGCTTTCTTTGAAAGCAAAAACCTTCATTTCAATCTTGTAATACACTCAGTGTTCTTGACTCTTTGAGTGTGATTGAGAATCACCTAAGGAGGACAAGGTTTTGGACTTGGAAAGTTTGTAAAATCTGTGGAGAATTACTCTATTTGTGAAGAGGTTGCTAGCATCCCTGTGAAGTTAGAAGATAGTGGAAAATCTCAAGTGAAGCTTGAGGAGTGGATGTAGGCTTGGTTGAAACTGAACCATTATAAATCTGTTTGCCTCCTTTTCCGTTGTCTCTTTATTCTGCTTCACTACTATATACTCACTGTGTTGATTTTTGTTATTGCCATACCTGTCATAGTACTTGCTACTTTGTGCTAAATCATCAAATCACTTCACTCACCTTATATAGCTATATGATATTCCTCTTATATTGAGTGTTAAAGTTATATTTACTAATTCTAAATCATAATCTATTAAGCCTAAAACCTTTCACTACTGATTTAAGAGTTAGCCACACTTCACTATTAGTTCATCCTTGAGCTTATTCATATTTTGCCTTAGTTGTTTTTCCATACTTCACTGTTAATTTCATCATTGTGCTAAATCAAATTAACTAGTATTAATTTTCTAATTCTTCTTTTTATCCGTTAATCATTTGCTATACTAGTTGTAATTTTTATTGGGGCATTATTAATTTTAATTTGTAGAAACCTAATTCACCCCCTTCTTTGGTTGCTTTTTAGGTAACAATTGGTATCAGAGTTAGGGCTCTTGTTTAGATTTAACAATCTTAGAGTTTTTGATCCATGGCAACCATAGCTAGTACTAGCACCATTGAAGGTCAAGCCTTGTTTGATGGAAATAACTATAGCCGTTGGAAGGATAAGATGACCTTTTATCTTCAAGCCACCGATTATGCTATGTGGATTATAGTTACCAAAGGTCCTAAAATCCCTACAAAATTGGTGAACAATATTAATGTCCCTAAAACCAAAGATGAATGTGATGAGAGGGATCATAGACTATTGCAAGCTAATGCCAAAGCCAAACTCACCCTTGTATGTGATTTAGATTCTAAGGAGTATAATCGAATATCTAGTTGTGACACGGCTAAAGAAATTTGGGACAAACTAGAAGTAACCTATGAAGGCACCAACCAAGTTAAAGAATCTCGTATTGTTATGGTTGTTCATAGTTATGAATTGTTTAAAATGAATTCCGATGAATCTATTTCAAGTATGTTTACTAGATTTACTGAAATTGTAAATTCTTTGAATTCTCTTGGCAAAACATACACTAATAGTGAGTTGGTGAGAAAAATTCTTAGGTGTTTACCAAAGAATTGGGAGGCTCAAGTCACTTTAATTATTGAAGCAAAGAACCTATCAACTCAGCTTATGGGTTCTCTAATGATTCATGAAATCACTTTGAAAGGACATGAGAATGATGAGGACAAAATGAAGAGTGGAATTTCATTCAAGGCCTTATCCCAGAAAGTAGAAAGTGAGGATTCTAGTGAAGATGAAGGATATGCCATGTTTAGTAGAAATCTAAAGAAGTACTACAAGAAGAGCAATAATAAAGGAAGAAGACCCTTCAAGAGAGAGTACAACAAGGATGACATTCAAAAGAAAGAGCCCACTATTTACTATGAGTGCAAAAATCTGGGACACATCAAGATGGATTGTCCAAAATTGAATAAATATGAAAAAGACTACAAAAGAAACAAAAAGACAATGGTAGCAGATTGGGAGAAAGTGATGATAGCTCCAGTGATGAAGCTGAAGATGATGAAGTAGCCAACTTTTGTCTCATGGCTCTTGAAGAAGAAGAATCCACTCAAGATGAGGTAACTTTTAATTATAAAGAACTTGAGAGTGCTTTCAATGAATTACATGATGAGTTTAGAAAAGTATGTGCTAAAAATAATGTGTTAAAGAAATTAGTTGCATCTTTATATAACAATGTGGATGAATTAAAGAAAGAAAACCTTGTTTTGAAAAATGACCTTAACACTACTTCTAGTGAGAAAATTGTTTTAAAAAATAGTGTTGATGATTTGAATAAAACTTTTGAAAATTTTGTAAAAGGGTGAGATAATCTCAACAAACTTCTTGGTAGCCAAAAATGTGTTTTTGATAAGGCGGGCATTGGATATGACCTTTTAAGAAACAAAAGAAACTCAACGCTATTTTTGAAAAGGACCTCCCATGACACACCCCCATATTACTTGTCATTATTGTAGGAAGAAAGGCCATTATATATCTACTTGTCCATTCAAAAAGAATATGAATATGGGAATTAAAAAGATTTGGGTAATAAAAGGTACTAATCGTACTAACCAATAAGGACCCAAGAAATCATGGGTACCAAAATCCAACATGTGATTGTCATATTGTAGATATGCCTTAAGTCCAAAACTAAAGAAGGAATGTGGTACCTTGATAGTGGATGCTCTAAACACATGATCGGAGATAAATCTTTCTTCACTACTTTATCATCCAAAGATGGAGGATTTGTCACTTTCGGAGATAACAAGAAATGAAAAATCATTGGTATTGGTAGCATCGGTATCTCTCCTAACCCTTGTATTGAAAATGTTTTACTTGTAGATGGACTTAAGCATAACTTACTTAATATTAGCCAATTATATGATAAGGATAATAAAATTATTTTTAATAAATCATATTGCATAATTGAAAGCACAATTGATCACAAAGCACTATTTGTTAGAAATCGCCTTGATAATGTTTATGTCATTCATCTCAATGATTTTTATGCTTGTGATGTTAAATGTTTATATACTAGTAATGATAGTAGTTGGTTATGGCATAGAAGACTTGGTCATGCTCATATGGATTTAATTGCTAAACTTTTGAGAAGGAATTTGGTCATTGGACTTTCAAAAATTAAATTTGAAAAAGATTGACTTTGTGGTGCTTGTCAATAAGAAAACAAACCAAATCATCTTTTCAATCAAAATCTCATATTTCTATCTCTAGACCTTTACAATTATTGCATATGGATTTATTTGGTCTCTCAAAGACATCTAGTCTTAGTGGTAAACATTATTGTCTTGTTGTTGTTGATGATTATTCAAGATTTACATGGGTTATGTTTTTAGCACACAAAGATGAAACATTTTCTTCTATCACAAAACTTTGTCGCAAAATTCAAAATGAAAAGTGTTTTCTTATTACTAATATTCGAACTGACCATGGTAGAGAACTTGAAAATGAAAATTTTGAATTATTTTGTGATGAGTATGGAATTGGACATAATTTTTCAGCACCTAGAACCCCTCAACAAAATGGTGTAGTAGAAAGGAAGAATAGAACCTTAGAAGAAATGAGCAGAACAATGCTTTGCGAAAATAATCTTCCTAAATATTTTTGGGCCGAGCCCATTCACACCGCATGCTATATCTTAAGTCGTGCCTTGATTAGACTTATACTCAAAAACACTCCTTATGAAATTTGGAAAGGTAGAAAGCTTAACATTAGCCACTTGCATATTTTTTGTTATAAATGTTATGTGCATAATAATGATAAGGACAACTTGAGTAAATTTGATTCAAAATCCGATGAAGTAATTTTTCTTGGCTATTCCTTAACTAGTAAAGCTTATTGTATTTTTAATAAAAGAACTTTTGTTGTTGAAAAATCTATACATGTGGCATTTGATGAGACTAACATTTCTTCTCCAAAGCAAGTTGTTAGTGATGACTTTATAGAGTTGGACACAAACGTGCAAAATGCAAGCATCTACAAAGAAGAGGAGCAACCATGTGAAGTGAACAAAGAGGTTGAACTACCCATTCTCCCTCCTCAAGAAGAAGGTGGAAATAATGATGATTTGCTAAGAGAATGGAAATTTGTTCAAAATCACCCAAAGGATTTAATCCTAGGTGACCTCGCCAAAGGTATAGCTACTCGTTCTTCAATTAGAAATATTTGTTGCAACTTGGCTTTTCTTTCGCAGATTGAGCCAAAGAATTTCACAAAGTTGAGTTCGATGAACATTGGATGATAGCTATGCATGCAGAACTCAATCAATTTGAGAGAAACAAAGTATGAAATTTATTACCAAGACCAAAGGACCACTCCATCATAGGTACAAAATGGGTCTTTAGAAACAAGCTTGATGAATCTGGCACCATTGTTAGAAATAAAGTGAGACTTGTAGCACAAGGATACAATCAAGAAGAAGGTATTGATTTCGATGAAACCTTTGCTCCGGTTGTTAAATTAGAAGTCATTTGCATGCTACTTGCATTCACATGTTTTAGAGATTTTAAACTTTATCAAATGGATGTAAAAAGTGCATTTTTAAATGGTTTCATAAATGAAGAGGTTTATGTCAAACAACCTTTTGGTTTTGAAAATCATGCTTTTCCAAATCATGTGTTTAAACTCTCAAAAGCTTTGTATGGTTTGAAACAAGCACCTCGTGCATGGTATGAACGTTTGAGCAAATTTTTGATTGAAAATGACTTTATTAGAGGAAATATTGACACAACACTTTTCGTTAAAACCAAAAATGTTGATTTACTTGTTGTGCAAATATATGTGGATGATATTATATTTGGTGCTACTAATGAAACTTTATGTAAGGATTTTTCTAAGTGTATGTAAGGTGAGTTTGAGATGAGTATGATGGCGGAGCTAAATTATTTCCTTGAACTTCAAATCAAACAAGGTAAGGAAGGAATTTACATCAACCAAGCTAAGGACATGAAGGAACTACTTAAAAAGTTTGGTATGAATGACTCCAAAATAGCCACAACACCTATGAGCACATCAATTAAGCAAGACAAGGATGAAAAGGGTAAGTCCATTGATCAAACAAAATATCGAGGTATGATTGACTCACTTCTTTATTTAACAGCAAGTAGATCCGATATTATGTTTAGTGTTTGCATGTGTACTAGATATCAATCAATTCCTAAAGAATCACACCTTAGTGTTGTTAAAAGAATTTTTAGATATCTTGTTGGCACTCCTAATTTGGGACTGTTTTATCCTAGAGGTGTTGTATTTGATTTGATTAGTTACTCGGATGCCGACTTTGCCGGGTGCAAACTTGATAGAAAAGCACTAGCGGTACTTGTCACTTCCTTGGTAACTCATTAGTAGCTTGGTTTAGCAAAAAACAAAATTTTCTTGCTTCATTAACGACCAAAGTTAAATAGATAGCTTCCGAAAGTTGTTGTGCCCAAGTACTATGGATGAAACAACAATTGGAAGACTTTGATTTGCATTATGATCATATCCCTATTAAATGTGATAATACTAGTACCATCAACTTAAGCAAAAATCTGGTTCAACACTCACGAACAAAACATATTGAAATTCGACACCACTTTTTAAGAGATCATGTTCAACAATGAGATATTGTTCTTGAATTTGTAAACATCGACAAGCAATTGGCAGATATTTTTACAAAATCCCAAAGCGAAGAACATTTCAATTTATTCGTGGTGAACTTGGAATGTCAAATTCAACTTAAAGTTTTGTTGTGAATGTGAAACTTAATTTTTCTTAAAATGAGGTATGTGTACTATTACATTGATATGGATACATTCATATCATTTGAATGCTATCAAACTTTCTCAAACATTTCTTATCCTAATGAATGCAAACTCATTGGACTATGCACTGTTATATGATCTTATCATCTCGACAGTCTTGTATTTGGTACTAATTTGGTGTCGCATTGACAAATGCTTCAAAGTACCTCATATCTTTGGTATAAGACTTATGCTCTTGCTTGAAAATGATTTTTGCTCTTGCTAGAAATTGCTTGTTTACTTGAGATAGTATAATCTTTCATCATGAATGAACTCACTGATTCAAAACTCTTGCCATATGTTTTCTTGCTTCACAATATATGTGTTTCACTCTTGTTAACATATCTCTCCATAACTCATTGGTATCAGACTCTTGGTATCAGACTTATTGTTGTTTGGATCAACTCAATCTACTTGAGAAAACATACCATACCTTTGTGAAATCTACAGAGGGAGAATTGGTGAACTCCCTTATTTATGTGTTTTTGATAATGTCACAGGGGGAGAAATTGTGATGTTTTGTTTTAAGATAGATTAAGGGAGCTATGGTATATAGATTGGGGAGAAATGGTTTTTAACTATTAAGAGAGAAATGTTGATCTTGTGTTTTTGAAATGGTAAATAGATTGGGGCAAAATTGGTAATGTATTTTTGAACTATATCTGTTATGCATGCTGTCATTTGTTTTTGGTATCATACCTGGACAAATTTCTTATTTGGTATCTCAATCTCTTTCTGTGCTTGAATTGATTGCCATTATACTAACTAGTATATCTACTTTCAATCATTTAAAGGAAGCATGACTTGAGGGGGAGCTTTTCTTCTTCCCAAATAAATCAAAACATCATGTTGTGTCATAATCAAAAAGAGAGAGATTGTTAGACATATTGTATTATGATGATTGTTTTCCATTTTGTTTTAATTCTGTTTTGATTTATTTGGAAGAGAAAAATAGGTTGAATTCCTATAATTGATTCTGTCATATTTTCATCTATGTTTATATCCTAACCATGCACTTTTTAAGTATAAAATGAGGCTTAAACAAATACCAAACCAGTGCACCAGAGCAACAAAGCACACCCGACCATCATAGAGCTCACCCGGCCACAATTAACTTCACCCGGCTACAATTCAATTTCACATGGCAGAAAAATGTGTTGGCTGGCTACAAAAGGTGCTAGCCAGCTACAAAATATGTCGGCAGCCAGATGACCGGGCAGACGACTAAGGCAGTCCACCGGTCGAGGCAAAACTTGGCAAATTTTTTTTGCAGGCTTGGGACATCCAGGAGGACATCTGAGGGGATGTCCGGGCGGACGAGCCGGCAAAGCATTTTGGCCTAGTTTCATTCTAGAATAGTTATATTTCGTTGCGATTGTCAAACCAGCAGTATACTCGATGATCACGGACGACAACCTTGACAACCAGGACTTGTAGGACATGCGGGCGGACATTCGGGCGGACGACCCACAGAAAAAGAACTTTACTTGGGAAATCCGGGTGGACGTCTATTGTGTAAAGAATTCATTTATCAGTAACAAATGCTGAGAGCTGAAAAAAATGATTTTTCATCAGATGACCTATCATTTAACGGGCAAAACTCACATGGGAAACTGAATGAATTAATTATCATCCTCAGTCATCACCATCCCATATCTTCAACGGGAAGAAGAGAATGGGCACTATCAGAACAAACAGAGCACTGAACTCTGTTATATACAGAGCATCGTACAAGCAGCAGACAACCAAGACACACAACAACAGACAACGTGCTATACAACATTTCCAATATTTAATCACTCTCCTCTTTCTCTGAGAAGTGCTATTCATCTAGTTTACATCTTTTCCTCAGAAATTACAGTGAGCTTCAACTTTAAGCTTATTTTCCCGTGAGAGGATTTACAAAAAAACTCTGAGCTTCACCATTGTATATCTATCTTTGAGAGATTAATTTTGTAGCTTTCTTTGAAAGCAAAAATGTTCATTTCAATCTTGTAATACACTCAGTGTTCTTGACTCTTTGAGTGTGATTGAAAATCACCTAAGGAGGGCAAAGTTTTGGACTTGGAAAGTCAGTGTAAAATCTGTGGAGGATTGCTCTATTTGTGAATAGGTTACTAGCACCCCTGTGAAGTTAGAAGATAGTGGAAAATCTCAAGTGAAGCTTGAGGAGTGGATGTAGGCTTTGTTGAAACCGAATCACTATAAATCTGTTTGCCTCCATTTCCCTTATCTCTTCATTTTGCTTCACTTTGTCCATACCTTTCACTGATTTAACAATTAGCCACACTTCACTATTAGTTCATCCTTGAGCTTATTTATATTTTGCCTTAGTTGTTTTTACATACTTCACTGTCAATTTCATCATTATGCTAAATCAAATTAACTAGTATTAATTTTCTAATTCTTCTTTTTATCTGTTAATCATTTGCTATACTAGTTGCAATTTTTATTGGGGCATTATTAATTTTAATTTGTAGAAACATAATTCAGCCCCCTTCTTAAGGAGAGGAGTTATAGACAAAGTGGATTTAAGCCAAATCCACCACACGCGCGTCGCCGCCATTCAGTTGGGCGCGGATGTGGGTGGTGGGTCGAGTCCTAACTTTAATTTTTTTTTGACAAAATCCATTTGACTTTTTTTTCAAAATTCTTGCGGGAATATTTGAAATCCTAATGGATTAATTCAAACTTTTGCGCCAAAATTCGTATTCGAATTTTTGGCTTCCCGGAATAGTGCCTCTCTAGTCACCTCTCTTCATTTTCCGATAGTTCCAGGTTTCACACCTATTCGAAGGGTTTTCTGCCCTTCCGAACAGACACCTCTTGGCCTATAAATACAAGATCCTTTAGCAGATTCAATTCATTCCATTTTTCCTTTCCTGTTTTCCTTATGTGCTGCATTTATTCTTCATACTAGTTCTTAGAGTGTTAAGAGAGTTTCATAGTGCTACTACAATATGTGTGAGTGATCATTGTATCCTGGGAGATAGACACCGATAATCTATGAGCACTTTTGCGGTAGCGAATCTGTCTTAAGGGTAGAGTGTCACACACTCGACTTGATCGTGATTTTGCTGTTCTAACTTTCCAGTGATTTTGCTGTTTTAACTTTCCAGTGCAAGAACTTCCTGTGAATTCAGTTTTTATTTTTTACATAGAAGATTGTTCCAACACAAATAACCACTTCAATCATCCAATTGATTATGTTTTGGAGTTTGTCACTCTTAAACCACCCCATTGTTATTGCACCAAAAATTATTACAGAGAATCCTAATATGTTATTTAATTATGTAAACGGATTCACTAATCACTAGTTCATTTGGTGGTTTATTAATTTGTATTTGGCTATGTCTGTTGTTTGGTCCCCGGCCAACTTTGTCTTTCTCTAATGTTTTGTTACGTTGCTTTAACACGAGAATTTAAATAAATAAAACACTATTAAGTTACTTCTTTTTTTTTTTGGCTGTCTTGTTCCCCTGTTCCCTGCGCTGCTTGTGTTGGTTTCTTATCAACTGTGAGGTGTGTGCTAACAAATGATCAGGTATGTTACTCAGTGCTAATATAATTGGGATTGTGTAGTTATATTATGATACTTTTTGCACTCCTACCTTTTTATTGATGTAATCGTCATATATATGTATGTTTTTTTTATCAATAAAGTTTCCCTTCTTTTGTTGATAAAAAAAAAAAGAAGACAAAAAACTTAGTTTAAGCATTTTAAAGTCATTTTAGCAGTCTCATTTTCTTAAGCGGCATTTGGTATTGTAATTGAGAGCCATTGCAAAAGATTTTTTATTTTAAAGTGAGATACTATATAATATATATATATATATATATATATTAACCATAGCGAATACAATTCCATTAAGAGGAACTTGCTCAAGAAGATGAGTACACCTATAAGTCTTCTTAATTTTTTGGTGCATTAAAAAGTCTTATTCATTTTTAATTGTTATCACAAAATCTTTTTTTTTATAAAGGGTAAATTACACAAATAGTCCCTATAGTTTGAGACTTGTGTCACTTTGGTCCATGACTTTTCAATTGTGACACATTTGACCCTGAATTTTGAATCTTGTTCCAAATAAGGACAATTGAAGATATCATTAGATTTTTCAAGGGTAAAATTGTCAATTTGATAAAATATAAACTAATTTGACAAAAATAAATGTCAAACGAATATTTTTGAATTTTTAAAAATTATTTCTACCTACTAAAATAAAATTATATAAAATTGATAAATTTTTTAGACATTTATTTATTTTTTTTACCAAATTAATTTTGATTATGTGTTTGGATGATGATCATGTAAAATTAATCATGTAATTTTTATTAATTTTACATAATTTTATCATTGGTGGATAAAAATAATTTTTAAAAAATTAAAAATATTTTTTTGACATTTATTTTTGTCAAATTAATTTATATTTTATCAAATTGATGATTTTACCCTTGAAAAATCTAATAATATTTTCAATTGTCCTTATTTGGAACAAAATTCAAAATTCAGGGTCAAATGTGTCACAATTGAAAAGTCAGGGACCAAAGTGACAAAAGTTCCAAACTATAGGGACTATTAGTATAATTAACCCTTTTATAAAAGGTGTCACTAATTGTTAGTTTTTAGCAACAATTTAAAATTCATCACAGAAAAACTTCACTGATTATCATTTTTAGTGACAGATTTATAATAACGTCACTAATTATTAATTTTTAGAAATTTTTTGGCCTATACAAACAATTATAGAATTTAATAATGTACATGTGCTTGTAACGACACTGGTGAGTAATTAACTATTTTTTTATAACTCAAAATCTGGCCCAATAGATTCAATTTTTTTGGGGGGTATAAATTTATACTTAGGGAACACATAAAAAGAATTCTTATATAAAATTTTTACCTAGAAAAAGAGATGATAAGCAATTAACAACCATAAATTAAGGTGAAGAGCAAAATAAAATGTATAATACTATATGCATCAATTGGTATATCAATTAATGTACTAATAAATAATGTGACATAATTTTAGAGATTTTGGATATTTGTAAGAGGAAATATCATTTTCCCCTCTAAACTATCACGCGTTTTTTATATTGACCCCCATACTTCAATTTATTTCAATTTAGTACCTGAACTTGCCACAAATTGATCCATTAGACCTCTGCCGTCACCTTCCGTTCACAATTGGACAGAATGTGCTATGTGGAGGGCAAATTGATTTTAATTTGGGGGGTAAATTAATTTTTAAGGTATAGTTTGAGGGGTAAAATGAAATTTTAAATGAACTTTAGTGCCGCATCAGCACATTTCGTCCAATTTTAGATAGAAAGTGACGGCATGGGTCTAATTGATCAATTTGTGGAAAGTTCAGGTACTAAATTGAAATAAATCGAAGTATGGGGGTCAACGTGAAAACGTGTGATAGTTTGGGGGGCAAAATGATATTTGCTCTATTTGTAATTTGTATAATGGGTGGGGTCATAATTTTGAAATAATAATGTCATGATAAATGTTGGTACACTAATTGATATATTAATTGATGCGTGTAATATCATCAAAATAAAATGGAAAATTATGAATCCCAAATAATCCACCAACAATATGACCCTCACCTTATTACCGTCCAATAATAAATAGTAGGGGTACTTACATGTAGGTCCTAATAAGTGGACTTATTGTCTAATAGATCTTATGAGAAAAATTTGTCATAAAAAAAATCACTAATTGTAAGTTTTAGCGACAATTTACAAAAATCATGACAAAAAAAAATCACTAATTGTCAATTTTTAACGATATATATAAAAAATTGTCACAAAAAAAATTATTTTTAACGATAATTTTATCAAGACTTATTTTCAATAGGACTTTATGAAAATTAAGTCCAACTATTAGGACCTATTAGTAGTTTATTCTAAATTTTTTAGTAAATAAATAAACATATATATATATATATATATTGATTTCAGTCCAACAATAAATATGGATAGTCATTTTCAGTTAAACATGTGGCCGGGCATTAGCTCCACTAAACAAGCTTATTAATGTGAACATTTTGAAGGAAAAAAAATTTACAAATAAAATTTGTATACATAAAATACGTTTGGAATGATGTGGATGTGGTATGGACATATTTATATAGGTAAATTATACTAACACTCCCTTGAAGGTTCTATTTAATATAGATTTTTCTCACTTTTGAAAAGTTACATTCTTCTTTATGAGATTTATAATCTCATTACAAATTATCCCTGAATTGTTGATATCATGTTTTAAAAATGTTCTAAAAATTTTTAAACAATCATTTTGTCATTTTTTCTACTATTTCTTCTTCTTATAATCGTGATTACATTCTACAACTTTCTATCATTAAATTCTACCTGAATATATTCTTATTAAGTGATGATATATAAGCATAAATTTTATATAAAATTTTCAAACACAATAATATAGTTTAATGGTGACCATTTACTTTAAAACAAAACACCCATAAATATAATTTGTATTTACATCACTATCACAACATTTTTATGATATTTTTTGCATAAATTTTATATATTAATAAAAATTTTCATTTTTATTTCCATCATAATTTTTATTTCTCGTCTATTCACTTACATTTATTACAATATTACCAAACACTGTCATTCACATTTATTACAGTATTACTGATTTTTTGTATTTTTTGGTATTTGGTAAATTAAAAAAAAATAACAAAATATTATACTTTCTAAATATACATAGATTAAGTGTATCTAAAAAAATGTAAAATAATCATTTATTTGTGTGAGCCACTACTAGAAATTAAGCTTTTAGAGGCATTTAAAAAACACCGCTATAGGTCTCAAAAATGCTGCTAATTCTTTTTGTGACACTTACACCAAACACTGAGGACGTGACTGTCGCTGTAGGCTTATGGCGCTTTAAAAACATCATTATATCAGTATAGACGACGTTCATAAAAACTCTGCTAAATGCGATAACTAACAGTACAATGATGTCACGTCAATATTTAGCAACATTTTAAAAACGTTTTGATAGCTTTTTTGCTATTTTAAAAATATAACCATTAACACTATAGTGACTTTTAAAAAATGCCGCTATAGCTTTATTTTTAATTTAATTATAATAAACTGCTAATTCTATTAAGATTTAACTTTAAAAAAATACCTATAAAAATAGCAATAATGAAAAATGAATCAAAACTAAATCATATTTTAATTATGCAATAATCTACTGAAGAGCTGGAACCAAAAATCCATCTTTGTATTATCACAATTTGAATTTCTGACGCTGCAAACAAAAGTGAAATCTATAGATGTCAATTGAAATGAAATGAATCACGAAACATCTTTGAAATTGTCTTTGAAATCTCCAGGCATAAATTATTCTAATAATATATAAAAAAGCATCCCGGGCATAAATTTTAACTGTTTTTGAGATCTTCAGCTCTAAGTGCTTCATCATTTCGAATATAGCTTACAAATATTTGATTTCTGATAGTGAAATAAAATCATTAGCTGATTGTACCCATATTTTAATAAATAAATACTCTAACCAGCATTCAGGTCAAGGAGGAGATAGATTGCAGTTAGTAAATCACAAAGTCAATTATGCCTAAAGTGAATGGTTCTACTAATAAAGAACCATTATGAACTTGTTCTGTTCCATTGAGAAACGAAAACAATAAGTCAAAATCCTAAGGCAATAAAAACTTACTTCCCCAGAAGTAACGAGATTCTTCAGTGTATTGACAAATATACTTGTCATCCGCACCAAGAATTTGTAACCAGATAACTTACAAATATTTGCTTAATTACTGTTCCATCACATCTATAATAATATCCAATACAACATCCTTCATGAAAAAAATCCAACAAGTTCAATTCCAAGAAACCAAGCTTAGAACGAGTCAGTTTCAAAGGCCAAACTTCAACTAATATGGATAGGCCAACTACCAAACAATATCACCTAATCATTTGACATGGATAGAACCAGCCGAGGGCCGATGATTTAACGCAAATCTTGACCACAAAAATGATCCAATGATCCATTAGCAATGACACAAGTCCAAAAAGCATTAGCTATGCCAAAAGGTAAAGATAACCAAAAATATAACTGCACAAAATCAGAATAATGAATAAAAAAAACAGATAAAAAAACAAAAACCCATCAATATATACCACGAAAAGCTAAAGAAAAGAATTACATGACTCTTGGAAAATAATACCTCCAAAAAATAGATTGAGATGGATCTCCTCCCTGCAAGAAGCAAACAAGCACACATAAATAGATAAAAATAAAATAAAATAAAAAAAGGGGTCAAATAGATCCTAAAGCCCTCCAACACGTGATTGTAAATAAAAAAGAATAAGTATGAGATATTCTAAGGTAAGTCTTCAAATGGGACCTATTATAAATTGTTTGATATTTTTACAGCTGATATATCGGTCAATATCAATATTGGAAATCCAAAATCTCATATGTACCTTGTTAGTTCTTCTTCTTCTTCTTCTTTTTTTGGTGAACCTACATTTAATAAGAACAAGTATTTTAATTGATAAGGTCTTGTATTGTCAAAAAGGCTTTGATTAAATAATTGCTCGCCTCTTGGGATGAAACTGTATGAGATTGTTGTTGATGTGGCATTGGCCGAACAGTGGGATGACTACCAAGTGAATCAACAACCTATCATTCAATAAGAACTCAAGTTGTATAGTAGCTTTGGGCAATTTAAAGTAATAACTAGTAAAACTAATTAAAATACTTGCTGCCTATGTAATGGGTTCGAGGGTGCAACAGCTGGTGCAACGGAATCGACCCATACGTTGTTTTGGTTTGATAATTAGACTGGAATTGGCCCCCTTAAATCTTTTTAGGAGAATATGAAAGTTAGAGACTGTTGGTCCAACAATGCTTGGGATTTTAGCAACATCTCCATGGCTTTTCCCACTAAGATCTATCTTTCAATCTTTGAGATCACTTTCCAGTGGTCCAGACCAGATCATCTGGGATCTGCGAATGGTGATTTTAATAGCCATTGGGCTTACCTTCTTACTAAGAAGTTTACCACATCCCCACTTTTCCAATTGGTCTCAGGTTTGAAAATCTCCACTTATCCCAAAGCCATTCACCTCCTTTAGTTAAATATCAAATGTAACATCTTTCACTATTTTGCATTAGAATTGACTATTTTGAACATTGAGGAGTTAAACATCAACCTGGAGTGGTTCTTGCTTAAACTTGATCAAAAACCCAAAATTCAGAAAGTGTAAACACCTTTCATTATTTTGATCATATCTCTTTTTATAGTTGGAATTTTGATGTGAGCTTCATTTTGGTCAATAATGAAATTGAGTACCCAATTAGACATTCATGGGCATGTGGTGAACAGAATAAACAGGTTTAGGCATATTTCAAAACAATTATACATTGGTTACTAGGCTTAGTACCCAAGTAGACATTCAGGGGCAACCAAGCTCAACCAATTTAAGTTTACAAAGATTTAAGATATTGATCACTGAAGCTACTCATCCACCCAATTAACTAGCATCAACTGAAATTTGAAGGATGCATACAAACTTTTACCATCACATATTTGAAGTGATTCATTACTTGAAGTGATGCTGGAAATAGAAATCCAGGTATGCACATAAATATGTGTACTCGCATACTCATACTTACCCACATAAAACAAAGTAACATTAGCAGGCCACTGAAAATGAAGGATATATTTGTGCATAAAGCATAAAGCTGTGTTTAATTATGAGTACAAAAATACCTGAATGTTGCGTAGTTGAGGGAAAAAACAAACAAAAATCAAAGCTTCAGTAAAGAACAAAATAATAAAAACAACATGAAATCATGACATATTACCCCGTATGTCATTCATAATCACCTAGTGATGTATGTTGTAGACTTTTAGTCATAGCATGATTCCATAAATTTTCTTTTGGAAATTATGCACCTTATTTGTAGAATCATCATGCTACTGGGGAACATTTTTTTCCAAAAGAGAAGTCAAGACAATCATGACCACATGGCCACTGAGTTTTACTAATGAGAATCTGTAAATACATTAATTTGTAAGCTTGGAAGCATTCTATCATTCATTATTCATAATCTTTTTATCTATTATTCATTGGCACAATTAATTTCCATATTTATTTGTATGTAGATAGTAAGTTCATTTTACAGTCTCATCTTTCACTCTTATTTCCTGCTTAAAGTCCCTAATCTTGTAACTGGAATAAGTACAAAAGATTCACAAACTTAACTCCTAAAAATCAGCTAGAACCATTAAACTTTGCAACCCTAACAACAATGCCATTAAGAAAAGTATAATATGTGCATACATCAGAATTGGGACCAAAAATCAGATCAGCATAGGAAAAAAACAGGCTAATATTGTTGATGCTAATTTAGGGTTTAAAACAGGGTAATAAAAAAAATAGAGAGTGAAAAATAAAGAATACTGACTGAAAAATCAGTTCTGGTGATCTGGGGAAAAATAAATGAGATGTGTAAAACACTGATTGATCAATACAAACTGATCAATAAAAAAACAGAGATTAAACTTCTTCAAAACATTGATTGAAAACCCTAGGAGAAGAATTGACGGGAAGGAAGAACTTGAGAGAGAGAGAGAGAGAGAGAGAGAGAGAGAGAGAGAGAGAGAGAGAACTTGAGATTTTCTGAAGGGATGGTGCTCACCTTAGTAGATGATGGTGCTCACTCTCCTCGCCGGATGAATCTGAAATTGAATCACCGAGCTTTGAAATCGAGAGAGAACTTCGAAATAGCCGAATGAATCTGAGATTGAATCACCGAGCTGAAGAAGGTAGAACTTCGAAATCACCTTCAATCGATCAATAGATCTTCAATCAATCTGATCTAAGAATGATAAAGTAGATGAAACCTAGCATACTTGAATCGAATGATTCCATTAGTAAGTCTCATCTTCAATCGAACTTGAATGTGAGAAGATATAGATGAGACTGATCAACACTTACCATGAAGAAAGACCTGCGAACACGAACTCGAGGTGGCACATTCTGATCTGCGAATCGACGATCCACGAATACTTGAATCGAATAAACGAAGGTTTGAAGCGAGAGAAACGAAGGGTTTTGAAGTAAGAGAGACTGAAATCAAGGGTTCAGAGAGAGAGAGAGAGAATAGGCTATTTTTTTTTTTTTTTTTGGAACCTTAGAGAGAATAGGCTATTTAACTTTACATAAAAAATAATAACAATAATAATAAATAAATAAACAACAATGATAGAGACCCCCTTTTCCCATCACCCCCTTTCACCCCTCTCACTCTCATTGGTTGCTTTTTCTTTTTTTTTTTTTTTTTTTCCTGCACATCCAATCACCCCCTGACACATGTCAAAGGGGGTGAGGGGGTGCCCCTTTTGAGGGGGTCTAAAGTATTATTCATAAATAAAACACATTTGAAGGCGTTTAAAAATGCCTTCTGAAGTTAAAACGGTGCGGTGTTAGTCAATAACAATGTGATGTTTAAGAAAACCCCGTTAAATATTAAAAACAGAGGCGTTTAAAAGTGACATAAATGCCGTTAAATCTTATTTTTCTTGGATATTTATGTATAAGTCCTAACAAGTAAATTTCTTATCTAATAAGTTTTATGAAAAAAAATTGTAATAAAAAAATATCACTAATTATAAGTTTTAGTTATAATTTATAAAAATTATGACAAAAAAGTCACTAATTGTCAATTTTTAACGACATATATAAAAAATTATCATAAAAAAATTATTTTTAGCGACAATTTTACCAAGATTTATTTTCAATAGGACTTAACGAAAATTAAGTCCAATTATTAGGACATATTGGTAGTTTATCTTTTTTTTTTCCCTTATAGTGGAATTAAATCAAAGAAGATGACTGTAATTTTTTTTGAAATGATATGAATAAAATCTCAGTATTATTTTATTATTTTTATTCTATATGTATAATGGCTAAGGAACAAATATGTTATTTTAATTCGACAGAGGGTAAGTGTAATTTTTCAAACGTAATGAGAATCTGTATTAAATAAAAACCTTCGAGAGTGTCAATATAATTTACTCTATTTATAATTATAAATTATAATGATAAGTATTTTGATTAGGAATAAAATATTATATAATGTTGTGTAACTATATAGAGTACATAAAGTCTATTTGTATAACATTATTTTTAAGAAGGTATTGTACTATTATTGAGGATCACTAGTCTGTTGTGTAACTATATAGAGTACATAAAGTCTATTTGTATAACATTATTTTTAAGAAGGTATTGTACTATTATTGAGGATCACTAGTCTAAACTAAATTGGTCACTAATGGGTTGTCAACCGACATCATTTTTCTTTGAAAATTTAGTGAAGAGGATTATTGTATACAATTTTTTTTTCACGTAGCAATATATTATTTATTTTTATTAATTCCTTAATAATTATCACCTAATAAAAAAAATGAATAAAAAATATTCATGTAAAAGGTACTAATATAAAATAGTAATAAGAAATCAATGATATATAACATATGAAAAATTCTATTTACACTATGTTTCTTCTCCGTACACACCATTAGAATAATCTCAAGGAAAATTACTATTAAAGGACAATAATTTTGTGTCTTCTACCAATTCAAAGGATATAACCTCAAAATACAAAATTTTTTTTTACACACCATTACATATAAACATGTATCATACATCATCATTGTCTTCCAATACTCATTATCCTCCCCATTATAATCTAATACACTATACTCATATCCTTCATTATCAACAAGTTCACTTCATTCTATTCTCCATTATCTTTCTCCTCAACTCAAAGCATTGTTATCTTTGAATATTTAAGGTTTTAGAACATTTAAATTAATAATTTCTTAAGATTTAACACCATGAATGGAACTCAAATTGTTGATTCGAAACAATGCAAGAACGAAAAGTTTATTGCTTATAGCGTTTTTATTTTTTCCATTTGTATAGTTGCTAGGACGTTTCTGTACACATTTGGATAACCAGAGTTGAATATTTTTACAATGTTTGAATATTTACATATGAAGAGAAATATATTGTTCAAATTATTAATGCCGAACAACTATAAATTGTTCACACATAAAAAAATAATAATAATAATAATAAAAAATTGAACATAATGAGTTTGAACGAGTTGAATTTGTTAAGCATAAAATGTTTAAACTTATTAACTTTGTTCAACATAAATAGTTTAGACGTATTTAATTTGTTCAATTTTATTTTGTTAGTCAATAATATTATGTTCAAAAAACCAATGTTGAACCAAATTCGAAATCAAAATTGCTATAGAAATGTGAGAATCAATAACCAAATCGAAATCAAATGGGGAAAACTAAATTAAGTGAGATTTAAAGGTGAGAATCACAGATTTTTAGAGGAGAGAATCAAAGATCTTTGCCCAATAGTTTTTTTACTGCGATGTCGATCTTCGCAAGGGTCGATGTATTGTTAGAATGTTGCCGGCGAGTGTAATTTCTTCAGTCTAATTTGCGAGGGTTGTATCTTCAGTGCCGCCAGTGATGTGTCATGTTATCAGTTGCCGTTGATATAGCTTTTTACTTCGGAAGTGAGAGTGAACATGTTGTGTGTGATGTGCATAGTGGTGTGTACTAAAACCTATTTGTTTGTGTGTGTGTGTGTGTTAGGATAAAAAAGAAAGATTATGGTGTATTTTGAGTAAAAAAATCAAAAGTTAAAAATATCAAATGTGTGAACTAAGTAATGGTGTGTACTGAAACAATTTGTGGTGTATAAATAGAATTTCCCATAACATATAAGGGTAAATTACACTTATTAAATATATTAGACGTGTGAACTAGTAATGGTGTGTACTGAAACAATTTGTGGTGTACAAATAGAATTTTCCATAACATATAAGGGTAAATTACACTTATTAACCCTGCACTTTTAATTGTAACCGTCAATTTCTTATACTTTAAGTCATATTGCAATCCCACCCTTCCATCCATTTGTCGTTAACAAAGTTGACGGAATTTGTCATTTGAAACATATGTTATATTTTTGTTGTCTAATTAGTACCCTTATACTTTTACTAAAATCTCACTTTAGTCCTCACACTTTCACCAAAAGCTCACTTTAGTCCCTTTACTTTCAATAACTACAGATGAATGTGGCACCAAGCCAGTAAAGTGTAATTGACTATTTTTTAAATCTCCTATGATCTAGTAGAATAAATATATCTAAAGAAAATTCTCTCATTCCAAACATTTTTTAATATTTCATGTTTTGTAGTTCGCCAGAAAATTTTTGTAGTGGCTAAGTAACTAGGGATTTATCTCTAGTGTCTACTAAGATGCTTCGGCCTTAGGTCAACCCCATAATCCGGAAAAGAACCCCATTTTCTTCTTAGACAAGAGAATCATTTCATCACCCACTTCACGACAAGTCTAAACAGATCAACATGCAAATTTAAACAAACAAACATAAAAACTCTATGCGGTATACCAATTTCAAATAGTGTCTTATATTTTTTTTTGAATATTTGCCTTGGATTTGAATTCTAAATAATACTCCAAGTACGGTAGGTCGCTTCTCAACTTTCCTTTAATCAAGCCCAAATCCTTCCAATTACAACAGATTGCCCACATGGATTTTGGCCAGACTAGCTGACTTCGAAACTATCAAATGTAGTCTAGCATGCATGGAGAATGGTATAAAAATACAGCGTGATATTAAATAAAATTTCCTTTATGGCAATGGAAGTCTTGCTTGATAGTGTGCAGTCGGGAGATTTTTCAATTGCAGTCTATGGAAAGGGATTCATTCTCAATTTTCTTGATTTATCTCTTACTCCTCCGTAACTTACGAGAGCTTTCACCATGACTAGACAGAAGTAAATCAATATATTATTCAAAGCCATAACTGCATGTTTGTAGTAGAGTCAGGATAAAGATAAAATAAAAAACAGAATGAAATTCATCCATTCAGTAGAGGTATATAGATAGAAAAGGAAAAGGAAATATATGAAAGGAAAAGAAAAGGAATGAATGTAAAAACATTGTTGTGTGATGATACAGGCAAAAAATAGAAGCTGCAAATCAGAATTTTGAGAGTTGATGTGAAGATATAGTTGAAGACACAAGCTGATCAATTTGAGTTGACCAGACCTTAGTAGCAGGAGACTCCTAATTCGGTGACGTTTTTTTACTAAGAAACACGATTCCATGCTCCCAAGTAGGAAACTTGTAATAAACTTGCTCCCAACTGAGATAGAACCTCTCAAGCATACTAATCTTAACACTGTGTTTGGTTGGAAGATTTGGGAAGTGTGGTGGCCGAGTAGATTACTATGTAGATTAGCTGAATAACTTAAAGAAGGAAATCAAGTCATGAACTATACGGCTCATAGCCCAAAAGGACAGAGGCCGAATATCCAGATCGGCCTCTGAATCAGGTGTAAACTGGGCTGAATATGAAGAGCTAGCCGAATGAGCGATTATTCATTGGAAGAAAAGTGGGCCCAACCATCAACATCAAGGACGACTATAAATAGGAGGAGCATCAGCTAAAAAAGATATGTGAGAACAAGTAAGTTTAACTTGAGATATAAGCAACCAAGAGAGTATACACTAATTTATCCGTCAGAGTGCTAATTCCGGCACCCCCGACCGGAGTGTTCATTCTTTTTCAGGTGACTAGCTGAGGATCACGAGCGTCCTACTGGATCTAAAGAGTATTTCCAAACCACTTCACCACAGGAAGGGATTTGGAAAGGGAAAGGGAAAAGATATGTGAAATATGAATAAAATGTATCTACATTTCATCTAGTTTTACACACCTTTTCCCTTTCCCTTTCCCTTTCCCTTTCCCTTTCCAAATCCCCCAACCAAACACAGCGTAAAGAAATAAAATTATAGTACTTTCTATTTACATAATATTTATTTATACTTAACAAAGACAATATGTAGTTGACATCAATCTCCAACAAAAATTCATATTTTAACAAATATATTAAAACTAAGTAGAAAAATATAATTTTAGAATATAGTTATATATTTAATTTTTAATATTTTTAATATATAAAATACATACACGATGTCACGATCCAAGTGGCTAAGTGAGTCTAGTTTGAGCTTTAGTTAGCAAAGTAGTTAAAAGATTAGTTAATTTCTTATCCAAAGAGAGTATAAAGCTTTTTTGTTAGGGTTGTATCAGAGATATATGATTACAATGAAGGTTTTTCCCCCTCCCTAAATTCTCTCTCCTATGCTATGCTAGTTTCTTTTCTCTGAAATCTTCTTTTTCTGTGCTTCTTCCTTGCATCTTTCCGTTACTAAAGCTTAGTTTGCCATATTTTTTCTTCTCTGTTTCCTATTGGAATATTTTAGGGCTTCCTCATGTGTTCAATCATTGTACTTGAAATTCCGTCATTCACAACAAATTGGAACCCTCAGTTGTGTTAAACTTCCAAAAAGAAGAAAAAAAAGAAAAAAGAAAAAGAAAACCCTCTGTTGTAATAAAGATATGAGATAATGCTGGTATTGAGAAATAAACAAAAAAAATAAAAATAAAAAATGGTATGATAGATATTTATTTGTACCTGCAGTTGGCTGCTTATACATATACATGTACACAGATCTTGAAGCGAAGTGAGTTTGTTAATGTTGTTGTTCTCGTCAAGAGCACCAAGTGATAGGGACTCCAGACTATAACATGATCTTGTCTCCAATTGACCAAGATTTCTGAGATTGTTGGCATTGAGTAAAGATTTGAGCCTCTCACAATATTGGATACGAATAGATTCAAGAGATGGACTATCAATTTTGATCACTTCCTCAGCAAAAAGTGACTCTAATTTCCTGCAAACCTCAATTTGAAGTTGATTAGTGTGGACATAGCCCACCTCTTGGTGTTAAATATGTGAGCTTTGCACATTCAGAAACCCACAACACTCGGAGATTATAGTGTCCATCAACTCGGGTAGAGACTCCAAAGCATTGCAAGTTTCAATAACAAGCATAGGTGACAAACCTTTCTTTGGAAAAGAGACAAGACTTTTACAATTATCAATTTTAAGCACCCCAAGAGAGGTGTGGGTGTGCAAATCTTGTGGCAGTTTGTCTAGCACTCCACAACCCTTTCATGTTTAGTTTGGTTTAATTTTAGAATTATAATTTGAGTATGGAATTATAATTTTAATGTCAAATGGTAAATTAAGTTTTGAAAAACTTTGTTAAGTTATTAATTTTAAAAAGTGTTTTGAAAAATATTTTGAAAAGAATTTTTCAATTTTGAATTTTGAAAAGAGTTTTTCAGTTTTGAATTTTAAAAAGAGTTTTGAGTTGTATTTTAAATTTTGAGTTATATTTTGAAATTTTTTGGATTTATTTTTTTTAAATATTTAAAAATGTTTAATAAAATCTTATTTTTTATTTTATTTTATTTTATTTTTTTAATATTTTAAACTCAAAACATAACTCTACACTCAAATCGTAACCAAACGCATAACTCAAAACTCAATTCAAAAATTATTTTGAAAACCCATAACCAAATACCTAATGTAACACCCCAAAATAAATGTGACAAACCCATTTCATTTGCGAAAATTGAATAGAAATGACATACTTTCATTTATCAGAGTTAATATACAAAATGTGACACATGCGATATACATTCATAAGTGTCCTATCCTGAATCTACTATAACATGTATCATTAGTAATCAAAAGATAAACATTAAACAGATATTTAAATGTCTTCACGGCTTACATCTTTCCAAGTCATTCATTGGTTACAACAAAATGAGTCTAATTCAACACAGTTTAAGCCCTTGGCTATACAAATTAAATACAACAAGAATGAGCTCTTGCTCCAAGTCTCTCCAAGCTACTGTCTTGGCGGAGGCATTCACCAGCACCTGAAAATGGTTTTTCCTAATAGGGTGAGCCAAAGCCTAGTAGAAACAATTTAATACAATATATGAGTTTTAAGAAAGGTATAAGCATGGAGTGCATGAACGATGCCCGTTATACAATCAATCACATCTTACAAGATCATAATATGCCAAATTTATATCCCAATCGATTTTATCTCAATTCCATTCATGTCAATTCATTTCACCTCAATTCCTGAGTCATGTTCATTTTTATCCAGTCAACCTAGTTGAGACTATAGCTCAGTGGTTCTCAAACATACATAATCAATATACACCATTTCAATTTGCTATTTTACAAAAATTTCATTCGCGGGAATCGGCACCCATGTATACGCGCGGTTTTCGGGACTTGCACCCAAGACACACAGGCCAACTTAATTCAATGGAGTCCATCCCCTTTCTCCTTTCACGTATGGAGTATATCCTCTTTCTCCTTCCAAATATCATACATATGTAATGTATTAGAACACAGTCATATTCAATGACAACCAACAAGAGATTAGTTTCAATTCGCTTAAACCTCATGCAATATCTACAACAATCACGGCTATCCTCCACTGATAGTCCAAAACATATATACAATATTCAAAATAGATAAATTATCCAAATTTCCATAGGTGAGAGATAACACGTATCCAATTACACCATTTATATAACCGTCCATCCAATTTCATGTCCTTGTAGACACCCTATTTTTGACCGTCCCCAAGACTTGGACGTCATTGTTTGAATACTCGATGATCATCCTTATTTGTGTTCATTTTGAACGCCCGAAGTTCTTGGCGGAATGCCTTGCCTTTGAGCCTTTGAAACTTATATGTTTTGTGCTTGGTTGTGGACCAAGAGCTTGTTGCTTCAAGTCTGGAGGAGAGGGTGACCTGTTGGCCATCCCTACAGTCCATCGACTATAGATTGTGCCTGTCGGCCATTAGTAGTGGCCAGTCAGCTACACTGATGGCCGGTCGTCCACTAGTGATGGCCGACGGCCATTTTTCTCGTTTTTTAGATATTTGTTTGCCAGCTATTGTTCACTAATGCTCATCTCCATACACGTGTATGGATGGATGAATACAAGCTCTAAGCTTGATTTTCTATATAAAGGGGGGTCTCTCCTTCATTTCGGAGGGTTAGACAATTTGGAGCAAAACTCTCTCTCTCTCTCTCTAGAATTCTCTCTCTCTCCTCTTATTTTGTGCCTTATAGTTAGATTTCTCTACACTTTTGCACAAAGACCCTTAACCAAACATTCTTATCTTGGAGTTGAGGTTTTTTGGGGTTTGTTTTGAGCTTTTGAGGGAGGTTTGAGCTCAGAAGAGTGGCTGTTTTGTATTGTGCTTCAAGAGGTATGAGTCTTACCTTGTAAGCTTTGTTTTGATTACTTGCTTAGCCATCTTTTTATACTATTTTTGGCCTAGTTTTCAACTACAAAAAACTCTAATTTTTGAGCCTTAACATGTTGGTTTGAAGTCATTTTGTGTAAAGGGGTTGTCTCATCTTTTGCTCTTTGGCTTGTGAAGCCTTTTGTGCCATCTTTTGGCATCTTGAAATCAAACTTTTGGGCCTTTAAACCACTGAAATTCAGAGTTATTTTAGTGGTGAAAAGCATGTTTTGAAGTTCAAAAATGGAGGGGTTAGCCTCACTTCCTTGTGTCTCACTTGCATGCCTAGTTAGCATCACATGGAAGAATGTTTTTGTAGCTTGTGTTAGCTTAATTTCAGCATGTCTTGGCTACTATTTTGGCATATTTTAGCTCTGTTTTGGGCTGCTTTGATCACATAAGGCTTGTATTGCATAGCTATAGTGTAATAGTCTTCACTAGCTCATTGTTTCAAGGCTTCCAACATGATTTGCATGAGTTTCTTGCATGTTGTAGTGTCTTTTTACATGTAATTTCAGTGTATATAGCTTTGTCACATGCTCATTTATTTCACTCTTTCATTGCTTTTGAGAGTTGTGTCTTGAGTCTTGTTTGCAAGCTAACATATGAGCATGTTTTTCTAGCATTTTGTACCCCAATCTCAGCATGTTTTAGCCATTGTTTTGATTGGTTTTAACTCTGTTTTGAGTTGGTTTGGCCCTTTGAGACTTATATTGTATGGTCGTAGTGCAATCCCCTTCACTAGCTTAATGTTTTAGGCTTTTTGGCATGAATTGTATGAGTTGCTTGCATGTTGTAGTGTCTTTTTGCACTCCATTTCAGCACTGAAATCTCTGCAATCTTCCTCCATTCTTCACTCTTTCATTTGCTTTGAAAGTATCTTTGAACCCCTTGATTGGCTTGAGTGTGGGATTGAGACCCTCATGCCTAATGGTTTAGTTCCTTCGGGAGTTCATTACCAAATAGCATAAGACCTCTTTCATGCTCAAGGTACTTGTGGTTTAAGCCCTCTTTCCATTAGAGGACACTCACCTTTTGGACTTAATCGATTAAAGGACTAATTGGTAAGTTAAAATGTGTAAACAAAATGACCAAAGTAAAAGAGGCAAGATAAGCATCTTTGTGTTGCATTGCATGTGTTCGGATTGGACGTTAATTCGAACACAAGAAAAATGGCACATTTCATACTCAAAGTGATGAAACGTGCCACTTTTCTTGGTCACTATCACCCTTGATCATGCATGATAGGATGGTGGTTGTTTTGGTCTTGTTTGAGCATTCATTGACCTTGTACAAGCTTGGTTCTTTGGCCATCATGCATTGAAAATGCTTGATTTATGGTTTTGGAGCCAAGAATCACACTCCTTTGACCTTGTGTAATGACAAGGAGGGTAATAGTACATATATTGCTTGAGAATACACTGCTTTGCCTCTATTTGCTCTCTATTAGAGCAAATTGGAGAATTCCAAGGAAGGGGTGGCCGACAGCCACCAATAGTGGCCGATAGCCAGCAATTGTAGCCTACCGGCAATCAATGAAAAATTTGCTCAGTATGTTCCTGAGGTGGAGCAGAAGTGTTCTGGAAGTTGGTGCAATTTTTAGAGATCAACGAGTGCAAACAGAGGCATCCAAAGGTAAGGCGGTGGATTTTCGGGAGGAAACCAACTGAGCATGCATGCGTCCCTCGCCCTCGAGGCCATTTAATTGCTTTAATTTGTTAGCATAACTAATTATTCAATTCAAGTGTTGTACTTAATTAGTTTGTGTAACTAGTTCTTTAATTTCAATTTGTTGTAATGAATTAGCTTAGAATAAGTTAGTTAATTAGTTTCAATTGTTGTAATAATTAGTTAACTAGAATAGTTAATTAGTTCATTTTGTAATAATTAGCTTAGCTTAGCGTAGCTAGTTATTGCTTATTCATTTGGACCCTCCTTCGCGAGGGCATAATGTTGTAATAAGTGTGCGTGTGTGTGTGCATGTCTTCCAACCCTACGTCTTTCTCCCTTTTATTTAGCCGCTTTCGATGGTTAGATTAGGGATCATTTTCAATTAGCATACCTTATGCTTGCATGTTTGCATTCATTCATTTATATTGCATGCACCGAGGCTCGCCGCATCATTCAAGCTGCATCGTATTTCAATACTTATTTGAATACGTGTTTCAAAGCATGCTATCAAAGTGTTGCAAATCATATGTCATATTAGTAGCCGAGCCTATTAATTGCATCATTGCATGTGTTGCATTAGTCATTTAACATAGTTAGGATCATACATCTTTCAAACTAGCTTTTGTTTTAGCTCGGAGTATTCGGTAAGCTTTTACACTTTAGCATACTTGCTTGATTGTGATTGCCATATTGCCATGTTTCGCATGCTTGCCATGAGGCTATGTGCTTAAATGCTAAACTGCATGAATGGCTGTGGATGAAGGCTTTGTTGCTTGAATTGGAACAATTCAACGAATGTGAGTTTTAAGCCCACTTTGCGAAGTGTCAAATCATGTTTTAAGCCCATCATGTTTGATGGCTAATCCGCGTTTTAGCCCACTTAAGGGTGGCATATTCAAACCATTTTCGAAAACAAAACATGAGTTGATTTGTTCCAATTTTTGCGATTTAGTCTATACTTGCTTGTGTACGTCACATAGTAAAATTAGACTAATAACTGGATAAGAACACATGAGGTTTATAATAGAACATATCATGATTAGTAGAGGCCGATCTTTTGATCAGGCGAGCGGGGGTGCTCATTTCAGGACCTTTCCCTCTCGTACCCAAGTTCCCAAGCTGAGGCAACTTTGGTGATGACGGACACGTGGCCTTTGGCACAAGTCAGGGTTTCCTATATTTCCCCCAAAACAAAATATTTAGGTGGCGACTCTATAATCTGGCAAAGTAGTCTAGTTTTGGCATTATTTGATTCAAAATCTATTTTCCAAAACGATTTGTCGGATTGGACTCTTTGGTGTTTATCAGTTTCCCATTGCACTTTGTGAGATTAGATTCAAAACCGTGAAGGAGTCCGAACTGTAGGACCAATTCGAGCTCTCCGAAAGGGGGCACGAAAAAGTCGAGCTACAGTTCCTGGCGACTCTGCTGGGGACTTAGAGAACTTGACTCGAACTCATGATATATTGTTGTATCTGCATTTATGTGTTTCTTTGCATTACATTTGCATTGGTGCGCCTAAGTCACAGTGTTTGCCATCTGCTATTCCTAAGTGATTTGCCGGAGGCTTGCTTGGAAAAGCGTGCCATAAGGTTAACCGGTTATGGGCTCTGCGACGATGGGAACACAAACCTTGGATCTAGACTACCGCTGTACCGTTTGATCCTCCTTTCACTTCTCGGTGTTAGGAGCGAGAGGTATATTAGGTAGTCTTGCTGAGACACCCTTTTTGACCAATCAACCCAGTTACATATCGGAAGCCATAGAGACTGTTCCAAACTAGGATTGGTTGTTCACCCAAATGTAGGTTTGTTTGAAACCGCTTGCTTGCGTAGCGAACCCCTAGCTCCTGACGAGATTAGGACAGGGTAACCCTACCCCATCATAGGGGTGTTTTGGCTCTCACTTGCTTGATACATGCTTTTGGAGTGAAACGCTGCAGGAATGTATGTATCAGTTGCAAGTCTAGGTATCAGTTTGAGGCAGAAATCAGTGTTTCAGTACAGTCGTCCAGCTTAAGATTTCAACTGTGTGTTATCTTTGTCTGAGCCGAGGTGCTGTGCATTTTCTAATTTTTGTCTCTTTTGCTTTATTTTCTTTTTGCTAGGTAGTCTTTCATGATTGCTTCAGATGAGGCAGTTACCCCCCGAGCACTTTGGGCCAGGGTAAGGAGGATTTACCGATCTGAGGATCTTATTGGAGGATAACCAGTGTTTGCTTCACTACCCCCGATTACAAGACGGAGGAAAGTCAAGCATAGATCCTGTGTACAGCGAAGCCTAGTTTTCTGTTTCCACCTCTGAAAGAGAGTATACACCGGTTCTGATAGATCAGCACCCCGTAGACAACATGGAGGATATGTTGCGTCAACTTCAGCAGACCATCAAGGCAATACAGATGGACGCTGCTTGCCAAGCGGAAGTCATTGCCTGCCAAGCGGAAATTGCAGCCCAGCAGGCTGAGTTGATCGCTAGGCTTCAACAGCAGTAATAACCACAACAAGCAGCAGCTCCTGCTTCGCATCCACCCCCAGTCAGGGTTCTAATACCCGGGGATGCTACTAATGTCCAGGAAAATGCGGACATTTCTGCAGAGCCAGTTCCACCCCAGACTTCCAAAGCGCCGGTTTATCCAATGGAGGCACCGTTTGAGTTGGAGGTCGACCCTACCGCACTGAAAGTGAGCAAGCTTGAGAAGCTATTCAAACGAGCTCAGGGTGTCAACTTGATCTCAGATATAGAGGACGGCTATACTGATACGGCGGTGACCTTGCCAGATAGGTTTAAAATGCGACACATAGACCGCTTTGATGGCTTGGGTGATCCCATGGTCCACTTGCGGTTATTTTCAAACATTCTGCGGCCGATGGGCCTGTCTAGACTATAAAAGCTATCCCTTTTTGGCCGGACCCTGTCGGGTATTGCGCCCATCTGGTACGCTAAACTTGAGGATTCTGTAAAAAGGAATTAAGAAGAGATGGCCGAGGCCTTTATTGCTCAATACTCTTATAACACTCAAATCGAGGTCACAACTCGTGATCTCGAAGCAACCTGCCAAGAGAATAAGGAGGGGTTCTCTGATTTTTTAACCTGGTGGAGGGCCAAGGGCTCTATGATGACCACCTACCCGCTGAGAAGGACCAGATCCGAATGGTGGTCCGTAACCTGCAACCGAGGCTAATGTAGAAAATGATAGTCCTACCTCTATCACTGTTTGCTGACCTCCACGAGATAGGAGTGCAGATAGAGGATGCAATGAAATAGGGTTTGATTGACCATAAGAAAGAACAGCCTAAAAGGGCTTTTACACGTAGTTCAAATGCAGTTACCAGTAGTAATGTAGCTGCACGGGCTTCTGAGGTTGGTATGGTCACTACCACATTGAAAACAGCCGCTCCCTTTTGCTGGCAGATCCGAACCACTTCACAACCTGCAAAACACCAACCCCGAGGCTACTCTACATGTCTCTGTTAGCGGCCTTGAGGGTCCTACTTAAAAAAGGGCATCTGAATCCCCTAAAGCCGTGCCCATTGCCTAATCCCCTCTCTCCTACACACAACCCGGCCAAGTACTGCGCCTGCCATCAACAACATGGTCATGATACCGACCTATGCTTTAGGTTACGTCATGAGATTCAGGATTTCATTGACAACAAAGTGATAGTGCCTCCTCAGAAGCCAAATATTACTACAAATCCCCTTCCACCACATAACCAAGCCTTTCCGCCTAGGCAAATAAACTTCATCCAAACACTGGTTGTCCCGTACGCCCCAGTATCTACATCACTCCCTCTCACCTACCTAAGCCGGCGCTGTTCATCTCGAAAAGCACAAACTTGTGCATGATGAGCGCATCCATATCCTAACCCGAAACCGTGGTGTTGGCAGTGGTAGAAAAAGGTATGCCTGAGGGCTCCGTGAGCTTAACTGAAGAGGAATACAACCCGTGCCTCTACATTGTGCCAATCAGTCAAGCTAGACCAGGGGTGGAATTGCCAACAGGGCTGGAGGTTAATGTAGTCCAGGAGGACGAACCAAGCTAGGGGCTGGATGACCTAGCTGACCTTGAGAAGGACATCGCTAATCTGCAATTCTTCGATGAACAGGATTTGGGGGATGTGCATATTGGCTGGTTTGATATGAACTGGTCAACGGATAATACGGGGTGGCTTAGTGACGAGCCAGATGTGGACGAGGGATCTCAGCTAAAGCAGGAACAATCGGAAGCAGGAACTGCTACAGAGGCCAGAATGGTCAGAGACAATGGGAAGTTGTCGGAGAGCACCGGTACTAAGAATTTTGCTCAGGAACTGGGTATCATTTGTACAGCTGATACAGAATAGGAGGCCGCGCTAAAACGGCTCGAACATGAAAGAATTAAGAATGACCAGAAGGCTAGAAAAGCCAAAGGTCCTGTGGGGATTGACTGTGTTGCGGACACAGGAATACTTACAACGGAATCGGACAATTGTTTGTCGGTTGCCGGGGGAATGTGGTGGGAAGATGATGATTTACATCTTGCCCACACGGATGAAGATTGGGAACAGAGTCTACCAGATGATACATGGTATTCCGAGGAAGTCGATCACATGACTCGAAGTGGGCGGTACTTTAAGCCCCCACACCTGGACCAACCGGAAGCGTCAGAGAAAGATAAGGAAATAGAAAGGCAGAAGGAAAAACTGCTAGAAGAAGAAGTTGTACTGAAGCAGCTGAAGAAAATTCAAGTAGACATATCCATTTGGGGATTGCTTATGGCTTCACGGGTGTATAGACAAGCTGTCCTCTCAGCAATGGATAAGGCTAAGCTCTCTATCGAGACAACTCCCAAGCAGTTAGTGGGACTGGTTTTCCTAGGAGGCGCTTCGCCGACTTTGACTTTCACAGATAACGAATTGCCGCTTGAGAGCTCTGAGCATAACAAACCACTCTACATCTCTGTTGAATGTAAAGAGAAGTGGATACCAGTCGTCTTGGTTGATACTGGGTCTGCTATTAATGTGTGTCCATCGCACACGACCTATGCTATTGGCTTGAAGCCAACAAACTTTGTACTAATGGCCCAGGTGATTCGGGCTTATGATAATACAAGTCGAGAAGTGATGGGGACAGTTCGGGTTAGAACACAGGTTGGCCCGGCACAACAGGACATTGAGTTCCATGTCTTGGATGTTCTGGCCACTTTTAATTTACTCCTTGGACGGCCGTGGCTGCACCAAGTGAAAGCTGTCTCTTCCACTCTCCATCAGATGCTGAAGTACCCCCATGGGAAAGGGATAGCTTTTGTTTTTGGGAATTCTTCTATACATCCTCCGCCGAAAGTCACTACATCGGTACTGGAAATTGTACACGGCGATGAGGATGTCTTTTTGTCTGGGTTCACCTTGGTTGAGGCCCGGGTAGTGCAAGGTATTTTGGTTACTGATGAGGGGTTGTACGTCAGTGCTCAATCCGTCTACCTCATGAATAAGCTACAACATGTACCTGGAATGGGATTGGGAAGGAGGGGCCGGAAGGGCATTGCTGCGTTGGCCGAAGTGCCGCATAACCCTCATACCTTTGGTCTAGGTTACACGCCTACCAAAGAGGATTGGGTAAGAAATGGAAAGGAAGTGGCAGGAAGAGCCAAAGCTAAGCAAATTGGGAAGGACTATGAGCTGGTGCATAGACCTATTCAAGGAACCCTGAATGGCTGCTTTGTCCGGGAGGGGGAAGATTTCCTATTTTGCGGTTTTCCTGAGCCATGGCTGAAATTTGAGAAGCGACGGTTACCCAGCTTCGAGATCTTCTTCGACCTACAGTTGCAAGGGGATGAAGTTGCAGAAGAACAGACAGACCTACCAGCTGAGGCTAAGCAGGGCACAGAGGATGAGTCTGATGGCATTGAACTTGAGATAGAAGCAGCACTGGCTTGTCTCCTTTCGGATCCTTAGATCAAACCAGAAAGCTCAGGGGATGACTTCACCATTTCCATGATTGGAGATCAATCGGTTGTGGACCCTTCTTTTAGCATTCTGGATGCATCCATCGCATCCTTCCTCATTTGGCAGTTTAAGGAGGGCTTTTTGTCTAGCAGTTCTGAATCAGGTAGTGAACCGGAATCTTATTCTACAGAGTCTGTGGAGTCGGAATCAGATTCCAGTTCTTCTGAGTCAGAGTCTGATATTCCTGGGGTTGATAACCCGGATGCCATTGTTTTGTCCAGGTCTTTTTTTTTTTCTTTTTTTGAGTCGATTGTAACCGAAGGATTAGACGAGCTGGAAGTTGTGAATGAGAATGGTACCACTGTTGTTTCTGAGTACTTTTCTGTGCCACTTGTGTATTGCATGGATCTTGACTTTCAAAATTTTGATAAAAACGATGAGGAAGGAATTCCTCTGGTTTTAAAATATTTGATTGATCGAGAGGATGAGAGGTTTGTAAAACCCTTGGTTGATGAAATCATTTCAATTAATGTGGGTACTGAGAAGGATTTGCGTCTGGTCCAGATCGGGTTCACGTTGTCTTTATAGGAACGCGAGTGCTTAGTCGCTTTATTAAAAGATTTCAAAGATGTTTTTGCGTGGTCCTACGAAGACATGCCTGGAATCGATCTTGAGATTGTACAGCACCGGATCCCTCTTGACCTTGAGGCCTGACCAGTCAAGCATAAGCTTCGGAGAATACGCCTGGATTGGGCTTTGAAAATCAAGGAAGAGGTCACCAAGCAGATAGATGCAGGATTCTTGCTAGTTTCTGAGTATCCTACTTGGTTGGCCAACATTGTTCCGGTGCCAAAGAAAGATGGCACAATTCGAGTGTGTGTAGATTTCAGAGATCTGAACAAAGCTAGTCCGAAGGACGACTTTCCTCTACCGCACATCGATGAATTGGTGGACTTCACCGCAGGCCATCCGTTGCTCTCCTTTATGGATGGATTTTTTTGGGTATAACCAGATCTTGATGGCACCCGATGATAGGGAGAAGACTGCCTTGGAACCTACTGCTATAGGGTGATGCCGTTTGGGCTTAAGAATGCTGGGGCTACTTATCAACGAGTTATGACCACAATTTTACACGACATGATCCACAAAGAGGTTGAGGTGTATGTGGACGACATGATTGTCAAGTCCAAGGAAAGAGAAGGCCACTACACCACCTTGAAGAAAATTTTCCAACGGATCAAAGAATATCGGTTGCGACTGAATCCACAGAAATACACCTTTGGTGTCACAGCAGGGAAAATGCTGGGGTTCTTGATTACGCAGAGGGGCATTGAGGTTGATCCTTCCAAGATTAAGGCCATCCTAGAAATGCCACCACCAAGGACTGAAAAGGATGTTTACGGCTTTCTGGGTAAAGTGCAATTCATAAGACGGTTTATTGCAAAATTAACCTTGAATTGTGAACCACTATTTGGTCTTCTGAAGAAAGGGAATAAATTCAAATGGGACGACCGATGTCAATTTGCTTTCGAGCAGATCAAGCAATATCTACAAAACCTACTTGTGTTGTCACCGCCGGAGCCAGGGAAGCTGTTGATTTTGTATCTGTCTGTAACAGACACAACGATGGGTTGCATGCTTGAGTAGGAATTTGAAGATAGAGTGAAGAAAGCCATCTATTATCTGAGCAAGAAGATGCTGGACTATAAGACCCGTTACACTCCGCTGGAGAAGGCTTGCTTGGCCTTAGTATGGGCTACCAGGAAGTTGAGGCTCTACCTGTTAGCTTACTCCGTAATTCTGGTTTTGAGATTAGATCCCATCAAATATCTCTTCGAGAAACCAGCGCTTACGGGTAGGCTAGCCCATTGGTTGCTTCTTCTCTCCGAATTTGATTTGAAGTATATGACTCGTAAGTCTGTAAAGGGGAGAGCGGTAGCTAAGTTCCTAGCCGATCACCCAGTAGAGGGAGATGAAGCAGTAGAATACCTATTATCAGATGAAGCCATTCTGCAAATTGAGGAAGAAACCTGGACGATGTACTTTGACGAAGCGTCAAACCAGTACGGGTATGGGATAGGGGTGTTGCTGATAGCACCCGACAATTCCAATATACCCTTAGCCTTCAAACTCTGGTTCAAAGTATCGAACAATGAAGCAGAATACGAGGCGTGTATCGCCAGATTGGAAGCCACCTTGGAACTTGGGGCAAAAAGGTTGGACGTTATTGGGGACTCGAATCTTGTTGTGTCTCAAGCAAACGGTGACTGAAAAGTCAAAGAAGAAAGGATGAAAATCTATCACCAAACCCTGGATGTTTGGATGTTCTGATTCCTAGGTTTGAGAAGCTAACCTTCACGTATCTGTTAAGAGAGAATGTAGACCGCCTCGGAGAACTCCCCGGCTTCGCGCTGCGAGGGCGCGAATTCCGTTTTGTTCTCTAGCTACTACAGTTCAGACTCAATGTCATGGTTCTGAATCTAATCTCGCAAAGTGCAATGCAAGACCGATAAATCACCAAAGAGTCCAAATCCGGCAAATCGTTTTGGAAAACTGATTTAATAAAGAAGTGCCAAACATGGACTGTTTTGCCAGATACAAAGTCGCCACCTAAATATTTTATTTTGGGGGAATTTAGGAAACCTTGACTCGTGCCTAAAGCCATGTGTCCGTCATCACCAAAGTTGCCTCAGCTCGGGAACTTGGGTGCGAGAGGGGAAGGTCATGCAATGAGCACCCCCGCTCGCCCGATCAAAGATCGGCCTGTACTAAGCATGATAATTTGTTTTTGAAAACACATGTGTTCTTATTCTGGTTATTAACCTAGAATTTACTATGTGATGCACACAGCATACAAGTATAGACTAGATCGCCTAAGTTGGAACAAAACATTGAATGTTCGTTTGTTTGAAAATGGTTTAGAGGTGCTACTCGCAAGTAGGCTAAATTGCAGATTTCAATGAATTGTTCTAATTCAAGTAATCTAACCTTCACCCACAGGCATTCAGACAGTTAAACACTTAAGCAGTTAGCCTCATGGCAAGCATGCTAACATGGCAACACTTACACACATGTAGTATGCTAAAGCCTAAACACTCACAGTGTACTCCGAGCCAAAACAGAGAACTAGTTAGAAATCATGCATGATCCTAGTTCATGTTAGAATGGCTAATGCAACACATGCAAAAATGTAGCTAAAATAGGCTCGGCTATTCTAGAATGGCATATGAATGCGACAATTCGATACATATATTCAAATCGGAATTGAAATACAATGCAGTTAGTATGATGCGTCGAGCCCGGTGCATGTAATATAGATGAATGATGCACGCATGTGAAGCATAAGTATGCTAATCGAAATATGCCCTAAAACTAACCATCGTAATTGGTTAAATAAAAGGGAAAAAGAAATGGGGGTTGGAAGACATGCACCATACACACGCACGCTTATTACAACAGTTGGCCCTCTTGACGGAGGGTCCGAATAAGAAGCTAACTAGCTAATCTAAGCTAATTAAACTAATTATTACATCACCAAAACTAATTAACTAACAAGCTAATTAATTAAGCTATTACAACACAAATTGAATAGTTAAACGCATTAACTAATTAGGTACAAAACCAAAGCGTAAACTAGCTAAGCAAATTAGCTAAGTAAAGTAGTAAAGCAGTGTCCTCAGAAGGAGAAGAATGCACGCATGCTCGGTCGTCTCGTTCGGAAATCCGTCGCGATGCCCCAACTTGTCTCTGTTTGCATTTGATTTCAGAACCTTGCACCAAGCTCCAGAAAGCTTCCAACACACCTTGGGGACCTGTGGGAGGGTGGCCGACCACCTAGGGGTGTCACCAGCCACTGGCCGACCACCTATGATTGTTGCAGACCAGAAAAAGTGGTCGGCCAGCTAGTTTTTCTGGCTGGTGACCAGTTGTTGTTGCATTTCTCCAGTTTACTACAACAGAGAGCATGGAAGGGCATGGTAATGTATTTGCAAGATATGTGTGCACAACCACCCTCCCTATCATTTCATAAGCTCAAGGGAGTGTGGTTCTCGACCCTCGGGCCACCAATCACGCATCTCGATGCATGATGGCCGAGAAGCCAAATTGCACAATTCAATATGGAATGAATGCACAAATAAACACACAAAGCCTAGAACTCTATCATGTATGATCAAGAGCGTCGGTGACCGAGAATTGAGGCACGTTTCATCACTTTAAGTATGAAACGTCCCTCGTTTCTCGTGTTTGGACTAAGACCTATTCCAAACATAATGCAACAAATGACATGGCATAACACAATGCAATGCAATATCAAGCATGCAAACATGCAATGCGACTCAAGCATGCAAACATGCAATACAATAAAACAAGCATGCAAACAACATGCGAGGGACAAGCATACAAACATGCAATGCAATGTAATCATAGCATACTCAATGCTAATGGCATGCATAATGCAAAGCAACAAAATGGCATACACAATGCAATGTAACATGGCATACACAATGCTCAATGGACTTAAACCGAATGTGGGTAGACCTCAACCATGCCTAAAACAATGGCCATTAATGCTAAAATGAGGGCATGAAAATCAAGACAAAACATGCACATGCATTGGCCTATCAACTAGGCTTAAGGGCACAACTCTTAAGAGTGCTCAACAAGTGATTAACATGGGAGTGTAACAACACTAAATGCACTGAAATAAGGTATGAAATGATGCCAAATCATTCAATCAACACAAGTATAGCATGCAAAGGTCCTTAAGGCATAAGGCTAGCAAAGAGGATTACTCTAGAGGCATGCAATACAAGGCACAAGTGCATGAACCAAACATGGACAGAGCTTAATTAGGTTTAAACAAAGACCAAAACATGCTAAGATGAGGGCTCAAGGACCTAGGCAAAATGGCATAGATGCTAGGCCACAAACAAGGCAACAAAGCATAACACTCAAAAGCAATCAAAGGGTGAGAGAAATAGGAACATGGCAGTCCTATATGCTCTGAAATGTCATGATAAATGATGCCAAATCATGCACACAATGCAAATAAAGCGTGCTATGGTGCTCAAAGCTTGAAGCTAGCTTAGGCATTTGTACTACAACTATGCAAATCATGAAGCATATGGTCAAGGAAACCCAAAAAAGTCCTAGAACATGTCAAAATGATACTAAAACATGCATGGAAGGAAGCCAAAACAAGCTAGCATGAAGGGCATAAGGCATGATGCATACAAGGCCAAAAGGGAGAATTACACTACACCTATCAAGACCAAGCATGAGATGACTTAACCAACAAAAATCAGAGTTATATCATGGCAAAATAACCCCAAAAACACATTGAAATGATAGCTCGCAAGCTTAGGCATGAAGGCATACGCAATGACCCATGTTTAAGGCATAAAGGGCAAACCCTCCAACGCATTGAATGAGTGACAAATGTGAGTGCATGACCATGAAACATGCACTGAAATCTCATAACAAATGATGCCAAATCATTCAAATAGACCAAGCAATGCATGCTAGTGGACTTGATACACAAAGCTAACAAGCTAGAATGCACTATAGCTATACAAAGCATGGCATGCATGACCAAAATAACACAAATCACAGCTTAAGCATGCTAAAACATGGACAAAATCTTCTTGAAGTTAAGCCAAAAGCATGCTAGAATTACATGTTAAAGCATGATACACATTAGGCTATTTCATGGAATCACACTACAAGTGTATGGAGCATGCATGAGCTAACCAAACCAAACCTTAACAGAGGTATGACATGGCAAAACATCACCAAAAACCTACTGAAATGGAGTCAACATAAGCTAGAAAGACATGTTACTGCATGAAGCATACAAGACTAGTTTATGAAATTTACACTACAAGTGTATAAGGCATGCAAGGGATGATCAAGACAACCAAAAACAGTGGCATGCTGTCATGACCCGAACCCGCCCCCGTGGGTTAAGGACATAACCGGCCAGTAATCGTGAGATTACCTACGGCCTCAAACCAAACCAAACGTATTTTAACAGAGTTCATGGGGCCAAACGGAAGCAATTTGAAACTTTGTCCATAGAGCCGTGCTTATATGCACCTCGTTACATATATATGTTAATAACTCACATCCGAAAATGCAATAACATAAAAATTCTGTACAAACAGGATCACTCAATCTAAGTCAGCCAAAACAAAACTATATACAGACACATTCAAAGACTTCGCCAACCTAACAAATTATAAATACATAACGAAAAGGCGAAGACGTGTCTCGTGCGTGAGACGCAAAGGCTGACTCCTCAAAACCTTAGTTGTTCCGAACTGACTTCACTGAGGCTGGGTCTGGACCTCTCTTGGCTCACCTACAAACACATGAATGAGCGTGAGCGAAAGCCCAGTGAATAATATCAGATAAAGAAGATACACAAACAATATGTAAAACAACATGCTTCAAACGGCCTTGGGCCCACTTCATATTTCCATTTATCATATACATACACAATTTAAGTCAAGTGACTATGGTTCCAAACATACTGGCCCTTGGCCCACTTATCTTCCATTCGTGTCAGACTATCATTCATTTTAGACTTATCATTCTTATCAAACTGGCCTCTGGCCCATTCATACTTGCGTATCAAACTGGCCTTTAGGCCTTTCAAACTTTCATTCGTGTCAAAACGGCCTCTGGCCCATTCATTCATGCCAATCGGCCTTCGGCCCAATCATTTATCAATCGGCCTTCGGCCCAATCATTTATCAATCGGCCTTCGGCCCAATCATTCATCAATCGGCCTTCGGCCCAATCATTCATCAATCGGCTTTCGGCCCAATCATTCATCAATCGGCCTTCGGCCCAATCATTCATCAATCGGCCTTCGGCCCAATCATTCATCAATCGGATCATTCATCAATCGGCCTTTGGCTCAATCATTCATGTCAATCGGCCTTCGGCCCAATCATTTATCAATCGGTTGTCCATGATTCAAACTAGCAAACTTATAAGGAAATAAGCAATTGGACAATTGACAAGCTTCAAAATATCGATACTACTCATAGTGATCGGCTTGTGGATTTGCCCTGGAGCTTGACCCTACACATTCCATGAATACAAAAGGGTCACAAATAATTCAATCCGTTCTTTAATTCACATATTCCTCTTTAGGCTTCATTCTTATCTTTTTAACTCAATTACAATGCTCAATGTATGCCTAAGAGTGTTTACAAGTGAAAGGGAACGAAACAGAACACAGAATGCATTTTCAAAATTTCATAAAACAGGGTCCTCGCTCGAGCGTGGACTTCCCCGCTCGAGCGGACCCAAGAGGCCTGCAAAAGTACTGGTTACTTCAAATTCCAGCTCGAGCGTGAACTTGGCCGCTCGAGCGGACTACCTATCTACATAGCTTCCCGCTCGAGCGGGCACCATGTCTGCCAAAAATGCTGGGAGCTCGAATTCTCCGCTCGAGCGGCACTTTCCCCGCTCGAGCGGACGTCAAAATTCTAGAAATTCCAGGTTGTGTTCTTGAGCTCCAATTCGATTTTCCAGCTACACCACTTGCATGCAATGGCTCAAATCTCAAATATAATCATGCTAACAAGGTACAAACACCAAAACACATTATTATGGAGCTCAATTTCAAGGATTACACACTTGCATGTCTCAAGTTGACACCAAATTCAATTCTATCATACATATTCATGCATTTCAAGCTCCCATCTTCAATTATTCAAACATGCATGCCCATCTTGACTTCATTTCTATTTCAAAAGATGCAAGTGGTGCCTATTCCCATAAAGCTCAACAAAACCAAGCTTGCATGCATGATCAAACTTCAAATCTTGCTTAATTGACATGATACATGCTAGATTATGCAACTTATGGCAATTCAAAAGCAATCTTATGCATGCATGATCATGTCTCATCAAAACCAATTTAAATCATGCTCTTGATCACAAAAATGCTTTGAGCTCACAAGATTACAAGTTCAATTCATGAATTCAAGAGTCAATGGCTTACCTAGAAGTCCAATTCTTCAATCTATGGTCCAATTAGAGTTGGACTTCAAAATTCCAAGCCCTCAAGATCAAACACAGATTTTTTTCTCTCTTCTCTCTCTCTAATGGCCGGCCCTCTCCTCTCCTTAGAGTGTATATCAGCCAAGTGAGAAGTAAAGAGGGAGTTTGATTGAGTAGTGCTCATATTAAAAGCCTCTTTCTTACAATATTATTATAATATCAAATAATAGAGCACTAATTCACTAATTTAATCAATTTAATCCGACCTTAATCAATTTCCAATTAAATTTCACCGTAGGCTCTAAAAATTATGCCAATCACAATGGCGTAATCAATTTCGGATTCTGTGGCTGAAAGGCCTTCAATTTAATTTCCAAAGCAGATAATCAGACAGATATTCCTACGGTGAACAGATAGAAATTCAAAACCACATATTTTCACACAATGGCACACAAAATCATATTAAACACATAATCATTCTCATAATAAAGGCCAATTAGCACAATACGGAACGGGGTTATCACACATGCCATCTCAAAATAACCCCAAATACATGCTAAGAACAAGCCAAAACAAGCTCAAACATGAGGCATATATGGCAAGTATACAAGACACAAGGAGAGGGGATGACCCTCTTCTATTTGGGACCCAAAACCACCTTTCCACCACTGAAAATTCTCTGGATTTCAGTGGTAGAAAGGTCATGCAAAGGCTAGAACAAGAGCCAAAAGGGATGGCTCAAAACAAGGCCTAACAAGGCCTAACAAGGCCTAAGAGGGGGTAGACCACCCCCAACAAAAAAATGACCTTAAACAAACATTTTAAGGACTGAAAAATAGAACTTTTTACAGTAGAAAGTTAAGCTTAAATCAGCATGAAAATAGGTCCAAAAGCTTAAGCAAAATCAAGGGATTTAAGGGTTAGAAGCTCATCCTTGATGAACACTTTCAAAACCACAACTCCAGCAGGTTTTCCAAGCTCAAACCAATCCAATAACACCAAAACCAGCTCCTAAACACCTCAACAACAAAAGGATGGTGTTTGAGTGTGTGTTTGTGTGTTAAAGTGTGATAAAACTACACTTTTGAAGCACAAATATGAAGTAAAGGGTAAGATAGATACAAGGGTGTATCTATAACTCTTAAGCACAATTTTCTGAACCTAGAGGAGGGAGGAGGAGGTTCTCTCTTATAGAGAACAAAGCCTCAAGCTTCTTGAGAAAGCTAAGGGTCCAAGGCCATCCCTCCATACATATGGAGGATGGTTTTAGTGCCTTCCAGCTGTGACAGTTGGATGAAAATATCTCCAAAAAGGTGACAAAAAGTAGCCGACCACTTGAAGTGGTCGGCCATGGTGGGAGAAGGTCTAGAGCATGAAAATAATGCAGTGGTGTGATGGCCGACCAGAAAAGGTGGCCTAAAGGCCAAGAAAACCAGTTGTCAGACCAGAAAACTGGCTAGCGGGGAGGAAAGTGGTCTCCAAGGGGAAGAACTGGTCTCCCACCCTTGTACCACCTTCCAAACAAGGAAAACAAGGTTTGTACCAAAAACAAACCAAAACGGATGCAAGACGAAAGTTCGGGAGGCGAGGCACGCGGTCGAAAGCCTCGAAAACTAGTCTACGGACATCAAAAGTGGTCTACGACCACAAAAGTGGTCTCCCAGACCACAATATCCCTCTAGGTAGAGGAAACAAGGTGTGGTTCAAAAATCACGCCAAACGGAGAACGTTAAGCGGTCCCGAGACAAGGCACGCAGCCGAAGGCTTCGAAAATTAGAAACTAATCTCCAAACGAGAAAAGTGGTCTACGACCACAAAGAGATGGTCTACAAGACCTCTCCCTCCCTCCAGGGAAGAGAAACAAGGTTCGGTCCACAAATCGAGTCAAGCACAAAGAGTTCAGCGGCCCAGAGGCAAGGCTCTCAGCCAAAACTCCAAAACCTTGAAACGAGCATGACATGCACTATCACCGAGCGCTCAATCGATAACGTCTGAGTCTTAAGGTCGGTCAAAAATGGGGTGTCTACAGAGAACAACAGGTTCGCCAATTTTTTAGCAACTCTATCATCAATGATAGACATCCCGTTGGGAGTCCAGATGCTTCCGATCATTATTGAGCAGAGATATGTGCCGGCCTACGAGTTGATTGCCGCAATAGATGAAGTACAAGATCAAAACCCCTGGTATCATGACATCTGGAACTTCTTGGAAAATGAGGCTTATCCACAAGGGGGAAATGCCAAAGATAAGAGGGCAATATGGCGAATGGCTGCTCAGTTTATCATCTACGGGGGTAAATTGTACAAACATGGTCATCTGGGAATGCACAAGCTGTGTGTTGATGCAAAAGAATCGAAGCGCCTAATAGAGGCCATCCACGGAGGAGATTGCAGATCACACATGAGCAGAGTGATGCCAGCCTGGAAGATTCTCAGGCAGGGCTACTACTGGTCAACCATGGAGGAGGATTGTATCGGTTTTGTTCGGCGATGCCATAAATGCCAAATTCATGCAAATCGCATGAACATCCCGCCGTCAATGCTGTACAACATGACTTCACCATAGCCATTTTTCAGTCTGGGGAATTGATGTCATTGGGGCAGTTACTCCGAAGGGGTCAAATGGACATGAATATATCCTGGTGATAGTAGAATACTTTACAAAGTGGGTCGAGGCCCAATCCTACGTAGTGTTGAAAGCGTTACACGTAGCAAAGTTCATCAAGAATAATATCATTTGTCGTTATGGGGTCCCAAATGAGATCATCTCGGATAATGGTTCCCACTTTAAGAAAGAGGTGATCGACTTGTTGGAGAAATACAACGTGGCTTTTCATAAGTCGTCCACATATCGGCCGCAAACCAACGGGGCTATTGAGGCCGCCAACAAGAATATCAAGCACATTCTACAGAAGATGGTGGAAACTTACAAGGACTGGCCAGACAAGTTGCCATTTGCTCTTTGGGGCTACAGGACATCAATTCGAACATCTATTGGGCCGACTCCGTATTCTCTAGTTTATGGGATGGAGGCTGTTCTACCGATTAAAGTTGAAGTTTTGTCGATGTGGGTTATGGCTGAGTGCCGGATAGCAGAAGCGGATTGGCAGCATAGCAGGTTCGATGCACTAATGTTGTTCGACGAGAGGAGGCTGAAAGCACTGTACTATGTTCAAGGTTATCAACGCAGAATCGCCAGGGCTTTTAACAAGAAAGTTAAGTTTAGGAATCTGAAAGAAGGGGATTTAGTGCTCAAAGAAAATCGAGCTCCCATCCATGACCTTAGGGGTAAGTTCAGACCTAATTGGACTGGTCTTTACATCATGAAGTCTATCTAGTCGGGTGGAGTTGTCATTCTTATGGATCTTGATGGCCTTGAATTGTCCCAACCAATCAACATGGACAAGTTGAAGAAATACTACCCTTGAGAGGCTCGCTAGGCCGAAAACCTGAAAGGGCAACCTAGGCAAAAGTTAGAGCACAAAAAATTTGAAACAAGAAAAAACAGAGCTCGTAAGGTTGAAAACCCAGAAAGGGCGGCCTTGGCAAAAGTTAGAGCGCAAAAGGAGAGTGTTAATACCTGAATGAACTCGAACTGAACTACGTAAGGCTTGATTCCCATTTTTGGAATACATAGGCAACTTCATTCTGAAGTCCAGCCATAAATACTTCCAAATCAACCGTGTCCATGAGATTATTTTGGTCATCTTTGTCTTTTCTGCATCTAAGAGTTCGGTTGTGGTCTTCACATATGAGAGTTCATTACAGTAGAGTGCAGTGCTATTCCGTCAAGGGGCAACTTTCTGTTTGCGGGATTTGGGGTTGTACTTCTGAAGGATGGATTCCGGGTGTGTCCAGTTGTGATCCTTATCGAAAATGGCTTTGAAAAGTTTTAATAAAAGTTGATTTTGTTCAAATTAATCTTTTTACAACTTAGACCATTTTTGGACCAAAAGAAAAATTTTCAGTGTCCTTCAATACAGAGTTCTCTACCTCTTGATTCAAATCAAAGTTGCTTTTTATTACATTCAAAAGGAAAACTTGAAAGTACAGATTAAAGCAATAAACTTGGGGCATATGAGAGTCAGGTGTTCCTGCGTCCCCTCCTAAAGCTTGTGGAAGCTTCGGAAGCTAAAGTAGGCCCGGTTTGCGCCTCATCTTCAAGCCAAGCTATGCATTCGCCAGAAAGGACATGACTGAAATTGGAAATGGGAGCCAAAAGTTCTCTTGTCCTCTATGCAGTGAGATATCGAGCTAGTTGTGAACCTCGGATGGGAAATGAAGTCGGGTACTCTACCCCATCTTCTGGGCAAATCTGGTCCTGTCTGAACTGACGCCTGAACCAGAATGGAAAGTAAAAGACACAGTGTGTCAAGCCAATCAATTGAATGCTAGGTTGTCGAGACATGTTGTAGCTCATCCCGGTCAAGTCAAACCAGGGGCAACGCCAAGCAATGTCAGTAGCGGATTTGTTGCACATCCAGTGACACCACCATCCCTCGTCTGGGAAATCAACTAGCTGCGAGTGAAAGAAATAGCTTCGTGCTGAATATGCTGGGCAAGAGTCCACTACTCTCAACCTGTCCATGAGCTATATCTGGGGAGGAATGAAAAACAAGAGAGATTAAAGAATAGAGAGGTGTATGTGGAGGGAAAAGTGAGAAAGGGTTTTGAGAGAAAAACAGAGCCTGAGGGACTAGTGATGTGAGAAACACATGTGAGATAGGGTGGGAAACATTAACTGTAAGAGTAGTGGACTTCCTGCGAACTTGGTTGTCTCCCGACGATGGAAAGCATCCAAGCCTATCAAAATCTCGGCTAGTGTCAAGCCAATGCAGCTCTTGCCCTCTTTTAAGCCTTGGGCCACTTCAATCAAAAAAATGCTAGACCCTTTGAGACCAGGGGCAAGTAGAAAATGAGCCAACATGCACAAATAGAGGGCATGCTACCAAAAACCTTGCCAAAAATAGTCACCGCGGTCGTCGGCATCAGAAAGTCGGTGAATGAGACTGGGAATGTCCAACTCTCTGTTGTGAACTAAAGATCGAGTATTGTGTAAAGTGAGACCACTCATCCTTTCTAAAGTCTGGATATGGCTGAAACAGGACTGGGACAGGATCTCCTTATCCCGTTGGGATTCCATCAAAACTTAGAATTCTTCAATTGTCGGACACACCACTTGTTCCCCGAAGCTGAAAACATGTGTAACCGGATTCCAACATCTAGCCGCGACTTGAAGGAACATAAAACATAGCAGGATACGACTTAGCAGGAATAGTGCATTTATCCCAAAACCCCAGAAATTCACTTTTTCTGAGCCATCCAGAGTTGTAATCCAAGTCAAGAGTTTTTCGGTGAAGAATAGCTCCATTTGTGGCAAAAACAGAGCTGGAATGAAGAAACTACGAAACCCTAACTTTTATAAAAGATAAGATGTTGAGTGGAAGACAGGTGGTAGCAATCTGGAGGTTCTCAGCACTAGTGGCTGACAGGCCAGTTTTGGTGGCCGACCGGCCACTTTTGTAGCTGACCGGCCAGTGCTAGTAGTCGACAACCACTTTTGGTGGCCGACAGCCTTTGCTATGGCCGACATAATTCCTATGGCTTTCCTATCTGTTGGGGATGTTGAGAACCTATGTTTTGCTCTATTCTTGGTGCATTTTGCTGCCTTGTTTTAAGATTTTTGTTAAGTCATTTTGTGTTGTTTCGTCTTGTTTATCGAGTTGTTTTGTTGTTGCTTATCGAGTTGTATTAATGTTGCATTGTATATCGAGTTGTTGCATTAGTTGTTCATTGAGTTGTTTTACTCTGTTTGTTATGTGTTGGTCGGTTCATTACCTGATTAGGAATTGGCAATACAATGCAATATTCATTCCATCAAAATCTCGTTTTTGTGTAAAATGGTGCAATGCGGTGCTCAGAATGTAAAATACAATACATTTTCATCAAAAAGGCTGATCTTTCATTCTAATCATGATTTCTTTTTACAAAAGAATACGAGTTTTTAGAAAAATAAAACTGTACAATGTGCTAACGCTACTAGTTAAAAGAAAAAAGGGCAAAAGAGACTAAGCAAAGCGTCTAAATCAGTGCCATCCACCTTAGGATCAAGAGGCCCTCTTCGTCCTCTTCCTGGGCATGGACTCAGAACTATAGCCATCAGCGCCGCTATTAGAGGCCCCCGTACTTGAGCTAGCTGCTGAATCGGCCTCAGCATCATCTCCATCCTCAGAATCCGAGTCGGTGCCGTCGTCTCCATCCTCAGATGACTCTGACTGGGGACTCTTTGGCTGCTCATCCTTATCTGTCTCATCATCATCCAGGACAGGCTCTGATGGGCCGCTCTTGTCACGAGTACGTCTAGCTCTGCCTCGGTTGTGCGCTGGAGCCCCTCGTCTCTCTCTCCCTGTTGCCGGAGAAGGCACTGATGGTCCTACTGTAACTCCTCTTGGAGCACCCGGTGTGGCTGGGATCTAAAAAGAACAGTTTGTCAAAAACATTAATTGCGGGATATATCAGATGCAAAGATGGAATGCAGCATGCAGTAAATGAATGCAGTGTATCGTATCAATACAGTATGGAGCAGATTGCAGTTGAAATGCTAATGTGCCAGCAGAATGTTTGATGGTATGAAATGTAAGCTGAAGAAACTTACTGGAATACCGTAGATGCTGAGCAGGTTCATGCTCATCTGCACCATCCCTATCAGAGAAGCCGCTAGCTCGAGAGCCTGCTCGGTGTACTTTATGGATGCCTGTAAATGTGTTGAGATGATCAGCGGTCTATAAAGCATAATTGCAATGAATTGAATGTGCAAAATGTAAAGTATGGTACATACCGGGATCGTGCCTCAAACTCTGACAAGCTCGTGACTAACTGGTGCAGGCTCAATGGAAATCTGGTAAGCCTCTCCTGTGGGTCGCCAACAAGTTAGTGTAGTAGGCAGCTCTGGTCATCCTGTCTGCTGCCTCGTTTAAGAACCTCTCCTGTCATGGGCCCCGGTCGCCCTGGACTCTCTAGCTCTCCCTCCCGCAACTGGAGCCCTAGCTCTCTCACCTCCACGGGTGCCAGCCAAAGACGACATGAGGTACATATGGATGAAGGCTGTGTAATCACCCTCAAGTCGGAAGAAGTCGGTGTCCCAACCTCTGGTGAAATCGATCATCTCCTGCATGGTGTATCTCCCTGTGACGCTCATGTATGTCGGAGGCGGCATCGGAACTATCGGCTCGAGCAAGCCGATGCTTTGGCACATGAATCGCTTCTCTAAGAACCACGCCTGACAAACTGGGCCATCGAGCAAGATCCAGAAGTGAAAAGCCTCTCGTGCACCAGCGAACTTATCCCTGACTCCCTCAGGCATCGTCGCCCATGGCTGCAAGGTAATCTGTAAATAGAGATTGTGCAGATTGTTAGCTGTCATCAGATATGGCATATGAATCAGAATTGATGAAAAATGGAAATAACAGAGAAGTTTGAGTTACCTCGGTCGCGATCACGGTGTCGAAGTATCGACGGAAGAAGGAGAAGGACTCCCAGGGCCTTTGCTGGCATCTCCCGTCGTACTTGTGGGAGTACAGCACAACAGGTGGCATTTCCACTTCTGGCTCTGGGGCAAGCCTCAGAAAGTAGGCGTACACCCATAACTGTAGAAAGCGAAAGGGCAACAGTGAGTATACAACAGATAAATATAAATGATGCGGAAGACGGAACATGTGTGCCATGTCCAGAAAATGTAAAATGCAGTGTGTGCAGTGCAAAGAGTATGCTAAGCAGAAAACAGATTGTGTGAATGCAGAATGCAATGTGTGTAGTGTGCAGAGTATGTAAAACAGAAGTAGATTGTGTACAGTATACGGTGTGTGCAGTGCACAGAAAATGCAAAGCAGAAATCACAACACGAAATGCAAAACAGAGAAGTAAGGCATATACCTCGTATAGCCTCCCAAATTTTCCAATAGCCTTCAATTAGATGCTCACTCCGGCGGGAGGTGGAGCTCATATACCTCGTATAGTGTGGCCAAGCCTACATTGCCCCAGTCGTAGAATCGGACACGAGACAAGTCCACCAAGGCGCTCATAAGGTAGAGCCCAACACTGTTCGCCTGGTCGGCAAACACGGTAGTGCCAAATACGAACATCAGGAAACCTCAAGCGTACTGCTCGGTCTCCTCTCGGCTCTCTGGTGCTGACCCTCTGAAGTGATCAGCGAACCATGTATGTCGAACCATCCCTGATCGGGAGATGGGTGGGCGAGTCCTTAGTAGATAGATCTGAGCGGCCTCTTACTCGCTCATGTCTCTGTCGTAAGGAATCGGATGACCCCCTACCGCTATGCCAGTGAGCATAAAGAAGTCCAAGCGAGTCATCGTTATCTCCCCTGTGGTAGAGAAGTGAAAGGAATCGATGGTGTCCCACCACCTCTCTACCAAAGCGCCCAATAGCGGTCTGCTCGCTATGAGGCGTGGGAGCCCCATGCAGAATGTGCCAAAGTCGGCTTCGTCAATGATATGGCGAACAACGTCAGGGAGCTCCATGTACCACTCCCTAGCGGAGATGGTCCCGTATCCTCGAATGGCACGTGAATCCCACTGTGATCAGGACAAGCAGATGCAAGGCAGTATAAGAAATACAGTGCAAGAATGTGTTTGGGATGGACAGATGAAGGACAGTGTGTGCTATGCAATAAATGCGAAGAATATTACGGAAAATGAAGAAGAAGTGTATACCTTGGAGGCGTCATGAGATAGATGTGACTCTAGCTCGCGCAGTAAGAGGTCCTCCAGTGCGCCACGTGCAAATCCCCTGAACTGACGGATGCTATCGGGTGGTAGCACGTGTATCTCGGGATGATACATTGCCGGGTCGAACGCCCAAATATTGAGCGGCAATGGCTCGAACTTTGGATCCACCTCCATCTCCAGAGGAGCTTTGTCATGTGGGATGTCGTCTGCCATCTCGAGGAAAGAAGAGAAAATGGTCGAAAATGTGGAAAATAGGCGGAGAATGCCAAAAGTCAATAAACGTCAACTCTGAGAGAGGAAAAATGGAAGAACAGGTCAAGGCCCGGGAAAGGGCACCAAACCAAAGGGTGACTCGAGGGAAACAAACCCCTAGTGGTGGAAGTCAAGAAGGAAATACCAAAATCACTTTTTAATCGGTTCAAAACGGAGTGTGCAAAGAGGTTTTAGCGAATCGAACGTTCGTGGGTTGTTTGAAAGCGCATATAAAGTGTGGATCGGAAGGAGAAAATGGTCTAGAGTGAGAGAAAAAGGATTTCGGGCTTGAGGTAGTGTGGAAAAAGGGTTTGGAACCCTATACTTAAAGACCCGTGGTAAAATGCCAAAAATGCCCCGAATTTGCCATCGATGGCTGACCGGCCACCAGTGGTGGCCGACGGCCACCATTTGTGGCTGATGACATTCTTTTGTGGCCGATGGGTGGCCGATGGCTTCCTAGAGTGGCCGACAGGCCTCCAGTGCTCTCCTTGGATGTTTTTTCTGTTGTTTTACGCCCTAATCTGCCAAGAAAGTGCAAGGAAAGTACACTTTTAAGCTCAAATGGCCTCTGCAGAAGCTCCGGACCGTATTTTCAGTGTGTGATACTCAACACGTGCGAGGTGTATCCTTTTAACTTGTTCCAACTCCTCCAAGAAGTAGGTTGGAGGTTGTGATCGAGTTGTTTTTACCGTGCATCGCTTTTGTCATTGCATAGAACGTTGTAGACACCCCATTTTTAACCGTTCTCAAGACTTGGATGTCACCGTTGGAACACTCGGTGATTATCCATGTTTGTGTTCGTTTGGAGTTCCCGGAGGTCTCGGCTACGCGCGTTGCCTCAGGATCTCCGAACTCGACCGTTTTGTGTCTGGTTTTGCACCAAACACTTGTGTTTTGCCTTGGAGGGGCAGGGAATGCCTTGTGAGGCATCCCCACACATCACCGGCCATGGCTAGAGGCCACCGGCTGTTGTTTGTGTCCACCGGCAATGTATATTGCCGGCCGGCACTCTTTTTGGCCTACCGGCCATCAATTTTGTCAAAATGACAATTTTGGCCAGCCGACTACTGTTCATCTGCTTTTAGCAGATATTTTGTGCCAGCTGTGATAGCTGGCACCCACCCCATTCCCCTCCATACATGTGTATGGAGGGATTTCCCTCTTGAATGGCTTGTTTTGGAAGCCTTACAAGAGGGAATTGCCTATATAGGAGAGCTTCTTCTCTTAATATGGAGGTTAGACATTTTAGACAGCTTTGGTAAAGCTTGAGTTCTAGGGTTAGGGTTTGATACATACTCTATCTCTATAAGTGTGTGTTTTGTCCCACTTTTGCTCACAAACACCCACTAACACACCATCTCTTGGACTTGAGACCCTTGGAGGGTTGTTTTAGTGTTTTGGAGCTGGATTTAAGCCAAGGAAGGCTGTTGGAGCATTGTTTGTGAAGGAGGGCTTCAAGGGTAAGAAACTTCCCTTTTATTCCCCATTTTTGCATTGCTTTTCTACCTATCTTAGAACTGTTTTTGTGCTTAGTGTATAATACAAAAAAGTTCTATTTTTTAGCCCTCTTGATTGTTTGTTAAGAGTGTTTTGTGGTTTGGGTTTGTTTGACCCCTCCTAGGCCTTGTAAGGCTCTTTTTTGTGCTATTTTTGGTGAGCTCCGAGACTTTGGTGCTTGGGCCTCCTCACCACTGAAGAGGGATTTCAGTGGTGAGGATGGTGCCTTGAAGTCTCAAGAAGGAGAGGGCCACCCCCTCTCCTTGTTGTCCTTGAAAGGGGCACTTTTTGGCCTCTTGAGGGAGCATCATGCTTGAGTGTTTGTTGATCATGCCTTGGCTGCATTTCATGCTTATATTGCCATAATATAACATTGTTGTGTGTTGGTTTTGGTACACCATGCATGCTTAGCATACCTACCATGTAATGCCATGTTATTGCCTTAATATGCCTTAGGTTGTTAGCCTTTGTTCTAGCATGTTTTAGGCTTAGCCTTATGAAGGTTTTGTGCTTATTTTGCCATGTTTTAGGTCTGTCCATAGTTGCTTGGGTCGATCTTGGCATGCTTAGTATAGCTCTTTTGTATTGTGGCTTGTTGGCCTCAAGTAGGTGAATGTGTAGCATGCATTGCTTGCATTAATTAAGTGGTTTGGAACCACCCTACATGTCATTTCAGTCCCTAAGACATGCTTGTATGCTTGCCTTGGACGCCTCTTTGAAGCTTTGAAAGCTTGCCTTGTATGCCCTATGTTTTGACCATTGTGCATGCCTTTGAATTTGAGTCACTTAGATGCCATTTAAGTGGTCTTTTGGCCTTGTTTTAACATGCTAAAAATCTGTTTTTAGTTGTTTAATGCATGCCATGTTTGCCTTGCTAAGTGTAGTTCAATGCATCATTAGCTTGCTTTGAATTCTTGGCCATTTTGCATGCTTTGCTTGCTTTGTTAGTTGGTTTGGCACCTCCTATAGCATGATTTTCAAAGCTTCATTTGCATGCCATTAGTCCATGTTTGTCCCTTTTAAATGTGTTTAAAAGTTGCTTCATTATGCTTAAGTCTTGAACCATGTATCTATGCATGTTTGCATGAGCATTCGCCTTCATGAACTTAGCATTTTGGCCACTGTTTTGGGCCTATTTAGAGCTGCCTAAATCATGTTTAAGTCCATCTTTTCATTAGTTTGCATTGCCTCATGCTTGCTTGTATGCTTGCATGAGTGCCTTGCCATGCCATGTTGCATCCTTAGCTTGTATGCCTAGGTTGCATTGCATCTTGCATGCATGCTTTGTCCCTTGATTAGTGATAGGGATTGGGCTTTGGTTTGTTTATTTGCATTGCATTTCATTTGAAATGAAAGATGCACACTTGGCCTCTTGGGCCATCACGCATTCAAATGCGCCATTGGTGGTCCAAGAACCAAGGACCACGCCCCTTTGAGTTGTACACATGATAAGAGGCCTGGTTGCTGCATACATTGCTTGAATAGTATTGCCATGCTATGCCTTGCCCTCTGCTGCTGTCAATTGCAGGTTCTGCAGGCATTCTTGGTCGGCCGGCAATATTTAGTGCCGACCGGCAATGTATTGGTGGCCGATAGACTCATTTCCAGCCGATGGCCATATCTAGCTGCCGGTGGCTATTCTACTCAGCCGGTGGTGTTCCCCAATGTCCAGAGAGGCATCCCTGAGGCTTTGGCAGTCTTTAGAGGGGCAGAGCAGGGAAAACAGAGGCAGACTATGCATGGCAGTGCAATTCCGAGCAGGACCCGAGCATGCGTTGCATCAGGCTCTCCTCCCGAGGCGGTTTACTGTTTTTCCTAGTTTAGTTAGTTGTTAACTAATTAGGCAATTTGTAATATTTAATTGGCTTGCGTAGTTAATTAATTTGTATTATTCTTTTAGTCCCTCCGAGCGAGGGCGAATCTGTAATAAGTGTGGGTGCGTGTGTGTGCATGTCTTCCAATCCCCACTTCTTTCTTCCCTTTTATTTACCTGCTTATGATGGTAGATTAGGGCATGTCTAAATTAGCATACCTTATGCTATGCATGCGTGCATCCATGCATTGGTCTTGCATGCACCAGGCTCGGTACATCATACAAACTGCATTGTATTTTCAATTCCAAATTGAATACGTGATAATTGTAGCATTTCACATGCCATTTTAGGGTTAGCCGAGCCCACTCTAACTGCATCCTTGCATGTGCTGCATTAGCCACTTAAACATGAACTAGGACATGCATATTTGCTAACTAGTTTATTGTTTTGGCATGGAGTGCAATGTAAGTATTTATGCTTTAGCATCTCGCATGCGTGTGAATGTTAACACGACAGCATGATTACCATGTGGCTAAATGCTTATATGAGATAAACTGCCTGATTGCCTGTGGGTGAAGGTTGGATTGTTTGAGTTGGAAAAACTCGTTGAAATCCGTGTTTTAGCCTACTTGCGAGTAGCAAATTTCAAAGCATTTTCAAAACAAACGGATATGCAATGCTTGTTTCCAAATTAGGCAATCTAGTCTATACTTGTTTGTTGTGCGCATAACATAGTAAATCTAGGCTAATAACCGGAACAAGAACACATAATGTTTTCAAAATCGGATATCACGGTTAGTAGAGGCCGGTCTTCGGACCGGGCGAGAGGGGGTGCTCATAGCTGACCTTCCCCAATCGTACCAAAGCTCCCGAGCCAAGGCAACTTTGGTGATGACAGACACGTGGCCTTTGGCACCGAGTCAGGGTTTCCTAAATTTCCCCATTAAAAAAAATATTTAGGTGGCGACTCTGTATCTGGCAAAGCAGTCCATGTTTGGCACTTCTTTTCAAAAATCTGTTTTCTCAAAACGATTTGCCGGATTTGGACTCTTTGGTTCAGATTTAGAACCGTGACACAAATTGAGTCCGAACTGTAACCCGTGAGTCCCCTCGCGGACATGTTACAAACGTGCACCTCTTTGTCTTTTCATGGAACATGCCTTTCACATGAGGTCTTGCATAGTCTCTTGTTCGCATAGAGCATGTACTTGTACTTTAGTATAGAGCGTGCTTCTACTTGGGCATTAAACTCGCGTTTTGAACTTTAGTGCGTAACATGCTTTGTATTGTTGTTATCTCGCATGGAAAATGCTCGTATTCATTGCGTTGTATATGCTCTTTATCTCGCATGGAAAATGCTCGTATTCATTGCGTTGTATATGCTCTCACATTCGCATGAAAGTGTTTGTATCTGTTGTATAGAGCATGAGTTTGCTAGTATAGCATAGAATATGCATTTTGATGTTGCATGGAGCATGCCACAATTTTTCGTTGTATAGAATATGTGCTTCTCACCAGTATAGAACATACATTTGTTAATCTTGCATGGAGCATGCATTTGCCACATTTGCATAGAATATGCGCTTCTCACATTCGCATAGAGCATGCATTTGGTAGTTAGCATAGAACATGCTGTTAATCTTGCATAGAACATGCATTCTTATCTTGCTGTATCTGTTAAGTCTCTCTTTCTTATGCAGGCACGGTATTGTATGTACGGTTCATTCAAAGCTGGTGCAACCAGACGATATTGTATGTACGGTTCATTCAGCGAAATTCCAGGTGAGATCATTCCAATTCCGCGAACCCCTTGTTTTGAATAGAAGCACTCGGGTATGCCCGATGCTTACACCATACCTTGCTTTGGCTAGAAACATTAGGGCGTGTCCTTGATGTTTATACCACCCCCTGGTTCGAAGCATTTGGAACGTGTTTCGATGGTTACACCATACCCTACTTTGGTTAGAAACATTGGGGCGTGTCCCCGATGTTTAGACCACTCCCTGGTTAGAAGCGTTTGGAACGTGCTCCGACACTTATACCACCTTGCTTTGGTTAGAAACATTGGGGCGTGTCCCTGATGTTTATACCACCCCCTTGGTTAGAAGCATTTGGAACGTGTTCCGATGTTTATACCATACTTTGCTTTGGTTAGAAACATTGGGGCGTGTCCCCGATGTTTATATCACCCCCTGGTTAAAAGCATTTGGAACGTGCTCTGACGCTTATACCACCTTGCTTTGGTTAGAAACATTGGGACGTGTCCAGATGTTTATACCACCCTCCGGTGTTTGCATCGCTCTCTTTTCCCTCTCACACGTGACGCGTTAGGACGCTTTGGTTAAAAGCATTTGGATAGGTTCCGATGCTTATACCACTCTTTGTTTTGGTTACAGGTGTTTGGACATGTTTCATTTGTTATCGCTGTTCTTTTGGGTTTGGAATATCAAGGCGTGTCCAGGTGCCCATGTCTCTCTTTTGGCGTGTAACGCGTTAGGATCTTATTTGATGCTTAGGGTGCGCCCGATGTGTGTGTTATTCTTTGTCTTTCTTGCATGATGCGTAGTTAAGCTTGCATAATTTTCTTACATCCTTTCTGCATGAAATGTGGTTTGGTTCGTAATTCCCCTGCGTAGCATGTTTGCTTACTTATTCTCGTGTTTGAGATTGTTGCATCGTGTTTCGGTTTGTTGAAATGTGGCATTTCTTCACATAGCATTTGCATCTAGATGTTCCATTACAATTTCATTGCATGATCATAAGTTATGTTCTGCATCGTGCATGTCATTTGCATCTTGCCCTAGAACTACGCTGGTTTGATTCCTTGCAAAGGGATACGTAAGTAGTCTGCGGGCGCAACTGTTCTTTGTTTTGCTTGCTTGTTTGTCCAAGTCTTCGGCCTTGTCAAAAATGGGTCGTCTCTGGGCTTTGACATTCACTCCCGTCATTTCATGACTTTCGAGCCCTGTCAAAGAGGGGCAACTGTAGACACCCCATTTTTGACCATCCTCAAGACTTGGACGTCATCATTTGAATACTCAATGATCATCCTTGCTTGTATTCGTTTTGAATGCCCGAAGTTCTTGGCGGAATGCCTTGCCTTTGAGCTTTTGAAACTTATCTGTTTTGTGCTTGGTTGTGGACCAAGAGCTTGTTGTTTCAAGTCTGGAGGAGAGGGTGACCTGTCGGCCATCCCCACAGTCCATCGGCCATGGATTGTGCCTGTCGGTCATCAGTGGTGGCCGGTTGGCTACACTGATGCCTGGTCGGCCACTGGTGATGGCCGACGGCCATTTTTCTCCTTTTTTAGATATTTGTTTGCTAGTTGTGCCAACTGTTGTTCACTGATGCTCATCTCCATACAAGTGTATGAAGGGATGAATACAAGCTCTAAGCTTGATTTTCTATATATGGGGAGGTCTCTCCCCTATTTTGGAGGGTTAGACAATTTGGAGCAAAACTCTCTCTCTCTCTCTCTCTCTCTCTCTCTAGAATTCTCTCTCTTTCCTCTTATTTTGTGCCTTATAGTTAGATTTCTCTACACTTTTGCATAAAGACCCTTAACCAAACATTCTTATTTTGGAGTTGAGGTTCTTTGGGGTTTGTTTTGAGCTTTTGAGGGAGGTTTGAGCTCAGAAGAGTGGTTGTTTTGTGCTGTGCTTCAAGAGGTATGAGTCTTATCTTGTAAGCTTTGTTTTGATTACTTGTTTAGCCATCTTTTTATACTATTTTTGGCCTAGTTTTCAACTGTAAAAAACTCTGATTTTTTAGCCTTAACATGTTGGTTTGAAGTCATTTTGTGTAAAGGGGTTGTCTTCCCTTTTGCTCTTTGGCTTGTGAAGCCTTTTGTGCCATCTTTTGGCACCTTGAAATCAAACTTTTGGGCCTTTAAACCGCTGAAATTCAGAGTTATTTCAGTGGTGAAAAGCATGTTTTGAAGTCCAAAAATGAAGGTGTTAGCCTCCCCTCCTTGTGTCTCACTTGCATGCCTAGTTAGCATCACATAGAAGAATGTTTTTGTAGCTTATGTTAGCTTAATTTCAGCATGTCTTGCCTACTGTTTTGGCATATTTTAGCTCTGTTTTGGGCTGCTTTGATCACATGAGGCTTGTATTGCATAGCTATAGTGTAATGGTCTTCACTAGCTCATTGTTTCAAGGCTTCCAACATGATTTGCATGAGTTGCTTGTATGTTGTAGTGTCTTTTTTACATGTAATTTCAGTGTATATAGCTTTGTCACATGCTCATTTATTTCACTCTTTCATTGTTTTTGAGAGTTGTGTCTTGAGTCTTGTTTGCAAGCTAACATGTGAGCATGTTTTTCTAGCATTTTGTAACTCAATCTCAGCATGTTTTAGCCATTGTTTTGATTGGTTTTAACTCTGTTTTGAGTTGGTTTGGCCCTTTGAGGCTTATATTGTACGGTCGTAGTGCAATCCCCTTCACTAGCTTAATGTTTTAGGCTTTTTGGCATGAATTGCATGAGTTGATTGCATGTTTTAGTGTCTTTTTGCACTCCATTTCAGCACTGAAATATCTGCAATCTTCCTCCATTCTTCACTCTTTCATTTGCTTTGAAAGTAGCTTTGAACCCCTTGATTGGCTTAAGTGTGGGATTGAGACCCTCATGCCTAATGGTTTAATTCCTTCGGGAGTTCATTACCAACAACATGAGACCTCTTTCATGCTCAAGGTACCTGTGGGTTATGCCCTTTTTCCATTAGAGGACACTCACCTTTTGGACTTAATCGATTAAAGGACTAATCGGTAAGTTAAACTGTGTAAACAAAATGAACAAAGTAAAAGAGGCAAGATAAGCATCTTTGTGTTGCATTGCATGTGTTCGGATCGGACATTAATCCGAACACAAGAAAAATTGGATGTTTCATACTCAAAGTGATGAAGCATGCCACTTTTCTTGGTCACCATCACCCTTGATCATGCATGATAGGGCGGTGGTTGTTTTGGTCTTGTTTGAGCATTCATTGACTTTGTACAAGCTTGGTTCTCTGGCCATCATGCATTGAAAATGCTTGATTGATGGTTTTGGAGCCAAGAATCACACTCTTTTGACCTTGTGTAATGACAAGGAGGGCAATAGTACATATATTGCTTGAGAATACACTGCTTTGCCACTGTTTGCTCTCTGTTGCAGCAAATAGGAGAATTCCAAGGAAGGGGTTGCCGACTGGCCACCAGAAGTGACCGACAGCCACCAGTAGTGGCCGACAGCCACCAATTGTAGCCGACCAGCAATCAATGAAAAGTTTGCTTAGTATGTTCCCGAGGTGGAGCAGAAGCGTTCTGGAAGTTGGTGTAATTTTCAGAGATCAACGAGTGCAAACAGAGGCATCCAAAGGCAAGGCGGTGGATTTTCGGGAGGAAACCAACCAAGCATGCATGTGTCCCTCGCCCTCAAGGCCACTTAATTGCTTTAATTTGTTAGTATAGCTAATTATTAAAATCAAGTGTTGTACTTAATTAGTTTGTGTAACTAGTTCTTCAATTTCAATTTGTTGTAATTAATTAGCTTAGAATAAGTTAGTTAATTAGTTTCAATTGTTGTAATAATTAGTTAACTAGAATAGTTAATTAGTTCGTTTTGTAATAATTAGTTTAGCTTAGCGTAGCTAGTTAGTGCTTATTCATTCGGACCCTCCTTCGCGAGGACATAATGTTGTAATAAGTGTGTGTGCGTGCGTGTGTGCATGTCTTCCAACCCCACGTCTTTCTCCTTTTTATTTAACCGCTTTCGATGGTTAGATTAGGGATCATTTTCAATTAGCATACCTTATGCTTGCATGTTTGCATTCATTCATTTGTATTGCATGCACCGAGGCTCGGCGCATTATTCAAACTGCACCGTATTTTAGTACTTATTTGAATACGTGTTTCAAAGCATGCTATCAAAGTGTTGCAAATCATATGTCATATTAGTAGCCGAGCCTATTAATTGCATCATTGCATGTGTTGCATTAGTCATTTAACATAGTTAGGATCATGTATCTTTCTAACTAGCTTTTATTTTGGCTTGGAGTACTCGGTAAGCTTTTACGCTTTAGCATACTTGCATGAGTGTGATTGCCATATTGTCATGTTTCGCATGCTTGCCATGAGGCTATGTGCTTAAATGCTAAACTGCATGAATGGCTGTGGATGATGGCTTTGTTGCTTGAATTGGAACAATTCAACGAATATGAGTTTTAAGCCCACTTTGCGAAGTGGCAAATCATGTTTTAAGCCTATCATGTTTGATGGCAAATCTGCATTTTAGCCCACTTGAGGGTGGCATATTCAAACCATTTTCGAAAACAAAACATGAGTTGATTTGTTCCAATTTTTGCGATTTAGTCTATACTTGCTTGTGTGCGTCACACAGTAAAATTAGATTAATAACCCGATAAGAACACATAAGGTTTATAAAAGAACATATCATGATTAGTAGAGGCTGATCTTTTGATCGGGCGAGCGGGGGTGCTCATTTCAGCACCTTCCCCTCTCGTACCCAAGTTCCCGAGCCGAGGCAACTTTGGTGATGACGGACACGTGGCCTTTGCCACGAGTTAGGGTTTCCTAAATTTCCCCCAAAACAAAATATTTAGGTGGCGACTCTGTAATCTGGCAAAGCAGTCTAGTTTTGGCATTATTTGATTCAAAATCTATTTTCCAAAACGATTTGCCGGATTGGACTCTTTGGTGTTTATTAGTTTCACATTGCACTTTGTGAGATTAGATTTAGAACCGTGATAGGAGTCCGAACTGTAGGACCAATTCGAGCTCTCCGAAAGGGGGCACAAAAAAGTCGAGCTACAATCCTCAATATCAATTTTACTATTTATACAAAATAATTATTTGAAGCTTTTTAGGACAAACCCCATTTTCCTTAAATTCCAAACCTTGTGTCACAATCAACAATTTAGCACAACACATCTTCATTTCCACACCCATGACCATTTCCAATACTTTTATTCAAAAACCCCTTTTGAGATTTTAAACCAAAACCCTAGGTTTGTCTAAAAATTTCCCCAAATCTCAATATTGTTTACACAACAACTAGTAACTAAGTTAAAAACCATATGAGAGTGTAGAAAATCCCTACCTCAAGTTTAGAAGACCAAGGGTGAAGTGAAGAAACTTCAAAGACGCAGAAACCAAGATTGATTCGGATCAAAACGTAGTTCTTGAGGTGCTCTACCTTTTTAACAAAGGTACAAAGGTGGAGCAATCACTAGATCTAGATGACAAAGTAGAGAGAGGGTAAGTTTTAGAGAGAAAGAGAGTCTCAACTTTAAGGTTTGGAGAGAAATAGATATGAAAAAGTGATGTAAAATGACCTTTTTATGAACTGATATATGCGCAGTCCGCTCAAGCATGAGAAGTGACGCTCGAGAGTCAGACACATTGTTCCGCTCGAGTGCAAGAAGTGATGCTCGAGCGCAGAATACACACCTCCAAAAGTTTTGCAGACAAAGAATATTGCTCGAGCGCGCAAGATTGGCAGCTCGAGTGCATGCCCGCTTAAGCGTAGGAAACGCCGCTTGAGTGTAGAATAAATTCTCCTAGTAGTTTTGAAACCCTGCAAAAGTACTAAGAGTCTGCAAAGCCCACTCGAGCGCAAGAAGTGCCGCTAGAGTGAAGGACCAAAAATCTAGGCAACTTAAGTTTGAAAACACAGCAACCAACCTGTTTCAAACACAACCACTACAATCCGACAACCAAAATTAAGGGGGAATAAGGGGAAAAAGACATGACCAACAATACCAAAAACGCTATAACCTTCCCCCCTTAAGGAATTTTGTCCCTAAAATCTCAAATCAAGTTTCAAAGTTATGATTTTAAACCAAACACAATAACAGTAGTTAATCAATTCCATTCTCGTGACCTATTCTCCAGTCATCCATTCTCATTAACTCGATACATAAGTTTCAATATTGAAAGTACAATTTACCTCTTTCCAAAACATATACCATGTTCATATTAAATTTGTGTTCCCAAAACATATATAACATATACAATGTTTCTATATCTTCCAAAACATACGTTTTCACATTCTCAAACATATACAATGCTTTTATATTTCATTAACATAACACAATTTCAATATATGTTCAAACATCAACGAATAAATCCGGATACTTCTCACAGACTTCCAACTCACGCTCCCAAGTCGCTTCCTCAACCCTGTGATGTTTCCATAATAATTTAACTAAGGGAATTGTCTTGCCTCGCAAGACTTGGTCCCGGGTATCTAAGACTCTTACCGGTCTCTCTTCATACGAGACGTCCTCATCTACCTCTAAGTCGGTCCAATCCAACACGTGCGACGGATACGGCTCATACTTCCGAAGCATACTAATATGAAATACGTCATGAACCCCGGAAAGCTGTGACGGCAAGGCTAAACGATAAGCTACCTCTCCAATCCACTCAAGGATCTCAAAAGACCCAATAAATCGAGAGGACAACTTCCCACTCTTCCCAAATCTCATTAAACCCCTTATGGGTGATATTTTCAAAAAGACATGATCTCCTACCTCAAAAGACAACAGTCTCCTCCTACGGTCGGCATAACTTTTCTGGCGACTCTGAGCCATAACCAACCTGTAGACACCCCATTTTTGACCGTCCTCAAGACCTGGACGTCACCATTTGAACACCCGGTGATCATCCATGTTTGTGTTCGTTTGGAGTTCCCGGAGTTCTCGGCTACGCGCCTTGCCTCAGGATCTCCGAACTCGACTGTTTGTGTCTGGTTTTACACCAAACACTTGTGTTTTGCCTTGGAAAGGCAGAGGATGCCTTGTAAGACATCCCCTTGCACCACCGGCAGTGGCTAGAGGCCACCGGCTGGTTTTGTGTTGCCACCGGCAATGTATATTGCCGGTCGGCACTATTTGTTGCCGGTCGGCACTCTTTTTGGCAAAATGACATTTTTGCCCAGCCGACTACTGTTCAGTTGCTTTTTGAGATATTTTAAGGCAGCTGTCTTGCATCTTCTTTCCCTCCATACACGTGTATGGAGGGATGCGCTTCTTGGTGGCTTAACTTGTAAGTTTGGTTGCCTATAAGAGAACCCTTCCTCCTCTTGGCTCATGGGTTGGAGAGTTAGACATTTTAGAAAGAAAAGACCTCAGAGAAGCTCTGGTTTTAGGGTTTGAGTTCTATATCTATCCTATCTCTCTTTTGCTCTCTTGTTTGTACACTAGGTGCTTTAGTCCACATTATTGCACAAAAGCACCTAGTGTTTCACCTTCCCTTGGCTACTGAGGTTCCAAGAGGTTGTTCTTAGCGTTTTTGGCTAGATTAGAGCTTAAGGAAGCAACAACATCATCTTTGGTGAAGAGGTCTACAAGGGTAAGACACTAGTCCTCTTTTTACCCCATTCTTGCACTCCATTTTTACCTATCTTTGAACTGTTTTTGCACTTGGTGTTTAATACAAAAAGGTTCTGTTTTTTAGTCCTCTCGATAGTTTATTAAGGGTGCTTTGTGCTTTGGGGAAGTTTGGCCCCTCTTAGGCCTTGAAAGGCCTCATTTTTGTGCTATTTTGTTGAGCTCCGGGATTTTGGTGTTTGGGTCTCTTCACCACTGAAATCTTGAGGGATTTCAGTGGTGTAGATGATGCCTTGAAGTCCCAAGAAGGAGAGGGCCACCCCCTCTCCTTGTTGTCCTTGAAAAGGACAAGTTTTGGCCTCTTGAGGAAGCCTTCGTTTGAGTGTGTGTTGAGCATGTCTAGGCTGCATTTTATGTTTATTATTCCATGATATAACATTGCTAAGAGTTGGTTTTGGTCCCTTATGCATGCTTAGCATAGTTGCCATGTAATGCCTTGTGATCCCTTAACATGTCTTAGGTTGTGTGCCTTTGCTTCTAGCATGTTTTAGGCTTACATTTGTGAAGCTTGTATGCTTATTTTGCCATGAATGAGGTCTGTCCATAGTTATTTTGGTCGACCCTAGCTTGCATTGTATAGCCTCTTTGCATGTTTGGCTTGTTGGCCTTAAGTGCATAAATGCGTAGCATGCCTTGTTTGCATTATTTTCAATGGTTTGGAACCATTTAGCATGCAATTTCAGTCCCTTAGACATGCTTGTTTGATTGCCTTGCATGCCTCTTTGACGCTTTGAATGCATATGTTGTATGCCTCATGTCTTGACCTTTGTGTATGCCTTGCTCTAGAGCCACTTAGATGCCATCTAGGAGGTCCCATTTGTATGGTCTAAGGCTGCCTTAAACCTGTTTTAAGCCTTCTTGGCCTTATGAGACTTGGTTGGCTTAGCCATGGTTTAGGTCTCCTTTGGCTTGCCTTGGATGCTTGGGCCATTTGTTGCATGCTAATGTTGTCTCATTTGGGTTGGTTTAGCACCATATTCTAACATGATTTTCAGAGCTTTCTATGTATGCTAATTGTCCATGTTTAGCTTCCTTTAAGTGTGCTTAAAGCTTGCTCACTTGATGCTTAAATTGGTACCTTAACATGTGCATGTGTGCATGCGTGATTAGCCTTCATTTTGGGCGCTTTGGCCACTGATTTTAGGCCTATTTAGAGTTGCCTAAGTCATGTTTAAGACCATCATTTGCTTGCTTGCATGCTTACCTCATGTTTGCTTGTATGCTTTGCATAAGTACATTGCATTGTTCATATTGCATGATAGCTAACATGACTAGGTTTCATTGCATCAACATGCATTCCTTGTCCCTTGATTTGGTGATAGGGATTGGGATTTTGGTTTGTTTGGTTTGCATGCATTTGAGATTGAAAGTGCACATTTGATCCTTTGGGCCATCATGCATGGGAATGCGTGATTGATGGCCCGAGAATCGAGGCACATGCCCCTTTGAGTCACAAACATGATAAGGAGTGTGTTTGGTGCACAAATGGCTTGAATTGTATTGCCATGCAAGATTTTGCCCTCTGCTGCTGTGAGTTGACGGTTCTGCAGACATTCAGTGCCGATCGGCAACATTTAGTGCCGGCCGGCATTAAATTATCAGCCGATGAGTTCATTTTGTGCCGGTGGCCATATACTTTAGCCGGTGGTGTTTCCCCTCAGCCGGTGGTATCCCCCAGTGCCTTGAGAAGTAGTTCTGAGACTTTGGCAGTTTTCAGAAAGGCAGAGCAGGGAAAACAGAGGCAGTCTAGGCATGGCAGTGCAATTCCGAGCAAGACCCGAGTACGTGCTGCATTTGGCTCTCCTCCCGAGGCGGTTTACTGTTTTTCTTAGTTTAGTTAGTTTGTCAACTAATTAGGCTATTTGTAATACTTAATTAGCTTGCGTAGTTAATTATTTGTATTATTCTTTCGGTCCCTCCGAGCAAGGGCATATCTGTAATAAGTGTGGGTGAGTGGTGTGTATGTCTTCCAACCCCCACTTCTTTCTCCCTTTTATTTACCTGCTTACGATGGTAGATCAGGGCACGTTTATTTTAGCATACCTTATGCAATGCATGCGTGCATCCATGCATTTGTTGACATGCACCGGGCTCGGTACATCACGCTAACCGCATTGTATTTCAATTTCCAAATTGAATACTTGTTACATGTAGCATTTCACATGTCATGTTTAGGATAGCCGAGCCTGTCTAATTGCACTCTGTATGCGTTGCATTAGTCATCTTAACATGAACTAGGACATGCATGTTTGCTAACTAGTTTGTTGTTTTGGCACGGAGTACGATGTAAGTTTTTTTTATGCTTTAGCATCTCGCATGCGTGTGAATGTTAACATGACAGTAGGCTTACCATGCGGCTAGTTGCTTACATGAGATAAACTGTTTGAATGCCTGTGGGTGGAGGTTGGATTGCTTGAGTTGGAAAAACTCGTTGAAATCCGTGTTTTAGCCTACTCACGAGTAGCAATTTCAAAACTGTTTTCAAAACGAACGGATATGCAATGTTTATTCCCAAATTAGGCAATCTAGTCTTACTTGTTTGCTGTGCGCATAACACAGTAATTCTAGGCTAATAACCGGAATAAGAACACATAACGTTTTCAAAATTAGATATCACGGTTAGTAGAGGCCGGTCTTCGGACCGGGCGAAAGGGGGTGCTCATAGCTGACCTTCCCCGATCGTACCCAAGCTCCCGAGCCAAGACATTTGGTGATGACGGACACGTGGCCTTCGGCACCGAGTCAGGGTTTCCTAAATTTCCCATTTTAAAAATATTTAGGTGGCGACTCTGTATCTGGCAAAGCAGTCCATGTTTGGCACTTCTTTTCAAAATCTATTTTTCTCAAAACGATTTGCCAGAGTTGGACTCTTTGGTTCAGATTAAGAACCGTGACAATTTGAGTCCGAACTGTAGTGAACCCAATACGAACAGAATGGGACTTAACCCTCCCGGATGCGTTCGGGGACGTCTACACAACCTCTTAGGGATAAGTACAACTTTCTCCATCATTTCCCGAACCAACTCTGGACCCAACATAAGTGCATCACCCACCTCGGCCCAACACACAGGGGATCTATACGGTCGTCCATATAAGGCCACAAAGGGTGCCATACTGATACTCAACTGGAAGCTGTTATTATAGGCAAACTCCAATAAGGGCAAGTGCATCTCCCACGATCCCTTGAAGTCAAGAATACAATCTTGAAGCATATTCTCAAGGATCTGAATAGTACGCTCGAATTGCCTGTCAGTCTGAGGATGATACGCAGTGCTAAAAGTCAGTCTAGTACCTAAGGCACTCTGTAGGCTCTGCCATAACCGAGCTGTAAAACGTAGATCTCTATCCGATACAATTGTCATTGGGACTCCATGCAACCTCACTATGTCCCTAAGATACAGGTTAGCAAGAAAATCTATCGAGTCACTCATGCGTATAGGTATAAAGTGCGCCGACTTGGTCAACCAGTCAACTACCACCCAAATCGCATCACTACCCGTTGAGTCCTCGAAAAGACCACAACAAAATCCATCGTGACATGCTCCTACTTCTACTCGGCTATAAGCAAGGGTTGCAACAAACCCATTGGCCTCTGATGCTCGGCCTTCACTTGTTGACAAGTAAGGCACTGTGACACAAACATGACCACATCCTTCTTCATCCCCCTCCACCAAAATTGGCAGCTAAGGTCGTAATACATTTTTGTGCCTCCCGGATGTACCATAAGACGTAAATGATGAAACTTTTGGAGTACTTCCTCTCGGCAAGACTCCGGTATGAAGAGATGGTCAAGATATCTAACACTCAAGTTGAAGTACACTTTAAGCCTCTTTCTACCTTCCCATTGGAAATCTTCTCTTGGAGGGATTCTACCTCAAGGTCACCCCTCTGTGCTTCTATCACTCGGTTCACAAGTGTAGGTTGTGTAACAACTGAAAACAAGGCTATAGACTCAATGGACTTGCCAAGATGCAAGTCAAACTCCCCAATAGCACCCAACATCTCCCATTCCCGAATGGCAATACAAGTTACACTGCTAATGGATTTCCTACTCAAAGCATCGACCACAACATTGGCCTTTTCCAAATGATAATGTAACTCAAAATCATAATCTTCTATGAACTCTATCCACCTCCTCTGCCTCAGATTCAAGTCTTTCTGTGTAAACAGATACTTTAGACTCTTATGATTCGAAAACACTTCAAACTTCTCACCGTACAGATAATGTCTCCAAATCTTTAAGGCAAAAATCACCACCGCTAACTCTAGGTCTTGAGTAGCATAGTTCCTCTTATGTGTTTTTAACTCCCGTGAGCCATAGGCTACTACTTTGCCCTCTTGCATCAAAACACAACCCAAACCTTCTCGTGAAGTATCACAGTACACCGAATAACCCAAACCCCTCTCCGGAATAATCAATACTGGAGTAGTGATAAGTCTAACCTTAAACTCTTAAAAAGACTTCTCACAAGACTGACTCCATACAAACTTGATTCCCTTCCTCATCAATCTAGTCAACGGTAAGGCTAGCCTAGAGAAATCCTTCACAAATCTACGGTAATACCGGGCCAAACTCAAGAAACTACGGATCTCGAAAGCATTCTTAGGTGGTTCCAAATCTTGTACTGCCTCTATTTTGGATGAATCTACAGTCACCCCTTCCCCAGATACCACATGGGCTAGGAACTTAACCTCTTTTAGCCAAAATTCACATTTCTCAAACTTAGCATACAGCTTGTGGGCTCTAAGCAACTTAAGTACTACCCATAAGTGTTCCTCGTGCTCCTCCTCAGAGGGTGAGTAAATCAAGATGTCGTCCACAAAGACGATCACAAAACAGTCTAGGAACTCACAGAATATCCAGTTCATCAAATCCATAAACACGATCGGTGCATTGGTTAGCCCAAAGGGCATCACTAGAAACTCGTAATGGCTATACCAAGTACGGAAATCTATTTTTTGGATATCCTCCTCCCTTACTCTCAGCTGGTGATAACTTGGCCTTAGATCTATTTTAGAAAAACAACAAGACCCTTTAACTGATCAAACAGATCATCTATACGAGGCATTGGATACTTGTTCTTAATTGTTACCCGATTCAACTTCCGATAATCTATACAAAGTCACAATGCACCATCTTTCTTTTTGGCAAAAAGAGTCGGTGCTCTCCAAGGAGAAGTACTAGAGCGGATAAAACCCTTATCTAACAATTCCTAGAGTTGAATCTTCAACTCACTCAACTCAGCTGGTGCAAACCGATACAGTGCCATAGAAATCGGTGTCGTGCCAGACACTAAGTCAATAGAGAACTCGATCTCTCAGTGAGGTGGCAATTTGGTAAGATCCTTGGAAAAAATATTCGAGTATTCACAAACTACCCTGGGTAACTCAACCCGGACTTCATCACACTTACTGCCCAAAAAGTTGGCGAGAAGGCCACTAAGTATCATGACCCAAACCCGCCCCCATAGGTTTAGCATCGTAACCGGCCAGTAATCCTGGGATTACTGAAGGCCTCTGAGACATATAAATATCATATTAGGGGCTAGCGGAAGCAAATAACAAATATACAACATCTATTGAGTTGTGCAGACTTATATGAGACAAAAAAATTTGAAACTTTTTATATACATATTTACACATCATTCTTACGTCATCATATATATATATATATAGATTAGACAAAAAGGGACTAGCCCTATTTACAAAATAAACAAAGACTTGGTTAACCAAACAAGAAAACAAAACTTGAGCTTTATGTACTTAGCCAAAACCATTAGACATATCCAGAACCTCCACGGGAGGCACATAGGTTGGCTGACAAAACAGAGTCCAAGCAGAAGCTCTAGGCCTGGTCACGCGGCTGATCACCTACATACATAAATAATACAGTGAGCTGGAACCCAGTGAATAATAACAAAGTAAAGGGTTTTAATGAACGATGTCCATCATAGATTCTTATGCATATTCAGATTTCAGTCAGAAACAGATTCATATTCAAATCACAAACAGAAATCAGAGTTCATGCTTAATCTTACATAGTACATCCGTCAGCGCTACAAATCACATACAAAGCATCAAAGGTCATACTTGTCAGTTCCATAAAGGAACCTTCGACCGGGTACAGATAACTTGTCAATTCCTTAAAGGAACCTCCGGACTGGGAACTTGTAAACTTTTCAGTTCCACCTAGGAACCTCCAACCAGGTATAGATAGCTTGTCAGTTCCATAAGGAACTTCTGGTACCGGGAACTTGTAACATACTTGAATCATAGCATAATGTCGCTTGTAACATACTTGAATCATAGCATAATATCGCTTGTAACATACTTGAATCATAGCATAATGTCATAAATGCTTGTTATTGTTGGACAATCATTCATAGTATAAAACATGGCATTTCATTCGACAGATCTTATTTCATATACCGAAAATAATTTAACTTGAACATAGCTTTACTAAGTTATTACTCACAGTGTTCAAATGCTTGATTCGCCCTTGTAGTTGACCCTACACAATTCATAATACACATAGAAATTGGGTCACAATACAATTTATTCCGTTCTTTAACTTGTTTAACATTCTTAGGCTTCTTTTATGTTCTTTAATTCATTTACAATGTTTAATGCATGCCTAAGAGTGCTTTGGAAAGAAAGAGAATGGAAAATGAAGTATAGAACAACTTTTTAAAATTTCTGAAACAGGGCTCTCCGCTCGAGCGGACCCCTTTGGTCTGAAAAAGTACTAGTTACTTGCATTTTATGCTCGAGCGAGACTTTCGACGCTCGAACGAGAAACCTTGCAAAATAGGGTTCGCTCGAGCGTACACTTTGCTGCTCGAGCGGCAATACAAATTTCTACAAAACTTTTGGGAGCTCAATTTCCACGCTTAAGCGACACATTCCTCGCTCGAGCAGACATGTCGAGTTCTGGGTTTTTCCAGATAATGTTTAAGCTTCAAACTTGGATCCAACCAATGTAATTAATATCATAAGACTTATATATAACTTTTAACATGAATATAAGGGCCAATTTTACAAGATTTAAATCTCAAATTTATATAAATCCATCTCATAAACTCGAATCATATCAAACTCACTTCATAACTTTAAAGCTCATGCAAATTAATTTCCATATCATTTTGAAATATACATACATGTGAAATATAGGCTTCATTTTCAACTTAAATAGTACAATTGATGATCAACTTCATGAAATTCAACATTATCATGCTTGCATGTGCCAAATAGCCTTCAATTCATTATGAAATGCATGTTTGTACTCAAATATGCAAACTCATGACAATCCTTTACATGCATGTACACACAAACTTCAAATTCAACTCAATTCATGTGTAGGAACAATCTTCTGTGTAAATAAAATAACTTGAAATAAATTCAAATAAAATAATAAATAACATATCGGATTTATTTATCGAACCGAATTAAAATTAAGACCAAGTCGAGTGTGTGACACTCTGTCCTTAAGACAGATTCGCCCCGCTATGGTACTTACGGTTGAGTGGCGTCTATCTCCCAGGATACAATGATCTTCACAAATTGTAGTAGTACTCCAAACAATTTGTTCGGCGAACCAAACCTGTGTTCTAACTCTCTGAATATTTATTCTAAACTAAAATGAAGAATAATGCACAAAAAGAAAATGGACAGCAAAGAGACGAAGTTCAGACAGAATTTTTTCGGATTGGAAAACCGATATAAAACTGCTAGAATTGATGGTATTTATAGGCCACAAACAGTCCCGAACAGGTATCAATTTAAAGAAGTGAAAAGGTGCATTTTTCAATTCAAATAAAGTTGACCGTTTGAACAGGAACATACGAATTCAAACATTTGAAAAAGTGTTCCGCTGGTTTGTTGATGGAACAAATTCCAACCTATAGAACTTTATTAATAAAACTATTTAAATATATATATATATATATATACTAAACTATTTGAATATATATATATTAAACTATTGAAATAGTTTAATAAATAAAGGAAGATGTACAAATTTTAGGAAACCAAAATTCGAATTTAGAATTAAATTAAATTCCCACAATTACAAATTTTAGGAAATCACTTAGAAACCCAAAATTTGAATTTAGAATTAAATTAAATTCCCACAATAATTTTTTTTTATTGAAAAAATTCAAATTGAATTTTATCAAATAAAAATTAATGTTAGACTCGAAAACGATGTCAACTTCCCATTCACTCATAAATGGTTTTGACGTTCCATTTTCACCGTGTGACTTGCCACGCGGCAAGGAACACTTCACCTCTTCGGTCCCACCCTAAAAGACGTTTGGGACCCACTCAAATTGAGCTAAAAAATATGCCTATATTAAACTATTTTTCCAACAATCCCCCACATGAATGGAATTTGACGGAGAGAAAATGCAACAACATGATCTAATCAGAGAGTACAGAAATTGGTAATATTCTGCAAAGGATAGGTAGCTTTTGGCTTTGAACCTTCCCTTGTGAGACGCTATCGGATTTACTAGCTAAACAGTGAACATGATGTCTTGAACTGTTCAGCCGTTTGTGTAAATCAAGACAATAGAACTCACACAGTATATTCCCAGACACAGTTTACTTCTCACTACTGTGTTCATTTTGGCCCTGAACAACCTGGTATTTCATGAGTTCTCTAAAGACTTGTAGCCCTGCACAAATCTCATAGAACCGGCCCAGTTCACACTTACATAGGTGATTCTTATGAAGAGTATCCTGCTATACTCCACTAGGTTAACCTAGATATAAGAATCATTAAAAGTTTTACTTAACCTAAAACGCTGCAGACATCACTATTTCATCATAGAAATGGGTAAGAGTTAGACTCCCCAGTGATCCTTCTGAGTTATTCACAACTCGGTTGTCCCTTTGAACCTAGATCTTGGGATCTCCAGTCAACTAGGTTGGGTTGCCGTTGTGGTAACTCTTATTTAATAGGCTTAAGTCCCATTCCCCTCGATGAATTCTCAACTAACTCTCTTGCTAACCCTTTGGTTAGTGGATCCGCTATGTTGTCTTTAGACTTAACATATTCTATGGAAATAATTCCATTAGAGAGTAGTTGTCTCACGGTGTTATGTCGACGACGAATGTGTCGTGACTTACCGTTATACATATGACTCTGTGCTCTACCTATAGCTGATTGACTATCGTAATGTATGCATATAGCAGGCACCGGTTTTGGCCATATTGGAATATCTTCAAGGAAATGGCGAAGCCATTCTGCCTCTTCCCCTGCTTTGTCTAAAGCTATGAATTCAGATTCCATAGTAGACCTAGCAATACAAGTCTGTTTGGAACATTTCCAAGATATAGCCGCCCCACCAAGAGTAAAGACATACCCACTGGTGGACTTTGAGTCTCTAGTATCCGATATCCAATTTGCATCACAGTATCCTTCAAGTACTGCTGGATATCTAGTATAATTCAGCCCAATGTTACGAGTAAATCGGAGATATCTTAAGACCCTTATAATTGCTTTCCAGTGTTCTACTCCTGGGTTACTCGTATATCTACTTAATTTACTTACTGCATAAGCTATATCTGGGCGAGTGCAGTTCATCAAGTACATTAAGCTTCCAATAATTTGGGCATACTCTAATTGAGAAATACTTTTCTGTACATTCTTAGAAAGATACAAATTAACGTCTACAGGAGTTCTAGCAAGATGATCATCATTTTTGTTGAATTTGTCAAGTATTTTCTCAATGTAATGAGATTGTGACAAAGCATATCCTTCTGATGTTTTGGTAATTTTTATACCAAGTATTACATCAGCAATGCCCATGTCCTTCATATCAAAATGTTTATTCAACATTTTCTTGGTAGTTTTAATCATGTCATTATTACTACCAATGATGAGCATATCATCTACATAAAGACATACAATGACATAACCTTTATCTGTGTTTTTAATATAAACACATTTGTCACACTCATTAATTTTAAATCCATTTGACATCATTGCCTTGTCAAATTTCTCATGCCATTGCTTTGGCGCTTGTTTTAAACCCATATAATGATTAACCAATTTACACACTTTCTTTTCTTTTCCTGGAACAGAAAAACCTTCTGGTCGTTCCATGTAAATTTCTTCATTTAACTCACCATTTAAGAAAGCGGTTTTCACATCCATTTGATGAATTTCTAGATTATATAGAGATGCAATGGCAATTAGCATTCTAATGGATGTTATTCTAGTAACCGGTGAGTATGTGTCAAATAGTCTAGACCTTCTTTTTGTCTAAATCCTTTGACCACAAGTCTTGCCTTGTATTTGTCAATTGATCCATCTGCTTTCATTTTCCTTTTGAAAATCCACTTGTACCCAAGAGGTTTACAACCTGGTGGCAAGTCCACTAATTCCCAAGTGTGATTTTGCAAGATGGATTCAACTTCACTATTGACAGCTTCTTTCCATAAAGGAGCTTCAGGACTGGACATAGCCTCTTTAAAAGTTAAAGGCTCATTTTCTAACAAATATGTTAGAAAATCTGGACCAAACGATTTTGAGGTTCTAGCACGTTTACTACGCCTAGGTTTCTCTTCCTCATTTTGATCTAACTCTTGTTCTTGATCATGTTCATGATCATTACTAGTAATAGCATCAAAAGATCTTTTCTTATTACTAGTCTCTTGTCCAGTCTTATTTGGAAATACATGTTCAAAGAATGATGCATTCCTTGACTCAATAATAGTATTTACATGTATTTCGGTATGTTTTGATTTATGAATCAAAAACCGATATGCACTACTATTCTTAGCATAACCAATGAAAATGCAATCAATGGTCTTGGGACCTATCTTAGTCTTTTTAGGACTAGGAATAGCCACTTTAGCCAAACACCCCCACACTTTTAAGTATTTATAGGATGGTACTCTTCCATGCCACAATTCATAAGGTGTTTGATTTATTTTCTTTCGGGGTACTTTATTTAAAATATAATTAGCAGAAAGTATTGCTTCCCCCCACAAGTTCTGAGGTAATCCAGAACTAATTAACATGGCATTCATCATTTCTTTTAAAATCCTATTTTTCCTTTCAGCAATTCCATTTTGCTGAGGTGAGTAAGGAGTGGTGGTTTGATGAATTATTCCATGTTCTTTACAAAATTCACCAAAAGGTGATTCATATTCACCACCTCTATCACTTCTAAGTTTCTTGATTTTCTTACCAAGTTGATTTTCAACTTCATTCTTATATTGAATGAAAGTTTCCAAAGCTTCATCCTTGGTTCGAATTAAATAAATATAACTATATCTAGTATAGTCATCTATAAAAGTGATTACATACTTTTTCCACCTCTGGTTTGAATTGATTTAAAATCACAAATGTCACTATGAATTAATTCAAGTGGTTCCGTACTTCTTTCAATTGAATGAAAAGGAGTTTTAAATAATTTTGCTTAACACAAATTTCACATTTATGATTTGAATCAATGTCAAATTTAGGTAAACATTTCATATTAATTAATCTACGCAAAGATCCAAAATTAACATGTCCTAGTCTACCATGCCATAAATTTGAAGACTCAAGCAAGTAAGAAGAAGATGTAGTATTATTAATAACTGAGGGTACAACGGTCATTACATTTAACTTGAAAAAGCCATCAGACATGTAACCTTTTCCTACATACATCCCATTCTTAGTAAGTACAAATTTATCACTCTCAAATACTAGCCTAAACTCATTCTTACTCAACAAAGATCCGGAAACAAGATTCTTGCGAATGTCCGGTACATGCAGCATATTGTTGAGAGTGAGTTCCTTTCCTGATGTCATCTTGAGAACAATCTTTCCTTGTCCTTCAACTTTGGAAGTTGAGGAGTTGTCCATAAAAAGTTGTTCACCATTGTCCACTGTAGAGTAAGATGTGAACATCTTTTTTTCGGCACAAATATGGCGAGTAGCACCAGTGTCCACCCACCATTTTTTAGGATTTCTGACAAGATTGGCCTCGGAAATAACTGCAGAAAGATTGATGTCATCTACACCATTGGAAATCTTGTCCACTTCAGTCATGTGGGCTTGAGCAGGCTTCTTGCTTGTTCTTCTTTTGCTTTTGCCTTTGCTACGACAATCTTTGGCCCGATGTCCCTCTTTGTCACAGATGTAACATTTGCCATTAAACTTGTACTTTTTATTATCCCCCCCCCTTTAGAGCCTTGTGATGAACTTTCTCCAGAAGACTTTCGTTTCTTGGTTTTTGAAGCATGTTCTACCACATTTGCCTTAGACTCCATAGGAAGCTTACTAGCCCGCTTTTCAGAATTGCGGTTGTCCTCCTCAATCCTCAAACGCACAATTAATTCGTCCATAGAAATTTCTTTGCGCTTGTGTTTGAGGTAGTTCTTGAATTCCTTCCAGCCTTTTGGTAATTTTTCAATTAAGGCTGCAACTTGGAAGGATTCACTGAGAGACATACCTTCTGCGTGAATGTCATGCAGAATGAGTTGGAAATCTTGAGCTTGGCTGATCACAGTTTTTGAATCAACCATTACAAAATCCAAGAATCTACCAACCACAAATTTCTTTGAGCCAGCATCTTCCGTTTTGTACTTTTTCTCCAACGATTCCCAAAGTTCCTTTGCTGTCTTGATTGGACTGTAGACGTTGTATAATGTGTTGTCAAGTCCGTTCAAGACGTAATTCCGGCAAAGGAAATCGGCATGTTTCCAAGCATCAACCGCAGCAACCACTTGCCGGTCGGTTTCATCATCTTTCAGGATAGGAGCATCTTCACGGAGGAAACGAGCCAGGTTCAGAGTTGTAAGATAGAACAACATTTTCTGTTGCCATCTTTTAAAATCAGTTCCTGAGAACTTCTCTGGCTTTTCACCGTGATTTACCAGTACTGTCATCACAGGAGAGGGGGTTGGTGCAATTGCAGCCACCACAGTAGTACTGTGTGGGCATTTGTTTTCATTTAGTAGCTGTCAATTCTAATTTATAAAACAAAATTATAATTAGAATTTACACTACACAGAAAATTAAACCAAATGCACATAATTAAATTCTGTAAAATAAAAGAAACAAGAATGTAACTTTTATTTTTCAATTAATTTGAAATAAAATAAAATTTTATTCAATCAAATTAATTCCACACAGGAAATTAAATTCTGTAAAATAAAAGAAATAAGAATATAACTTTTATTTTTTTTTCAATTAATTTGGAAATAAAATAAAATTTTATTCAACCAAATTAATTCCACACAGAAAATTAATTCTGTAAAATAAAAGAAATAAGAATATAACTTTTATTTTTCAATTAATTTGGAAATAAAATAAAATTTTATTCAACCAAATTAATTCCACACAAGAAATTAAATTCTGTAAAATAAAAGAAATAAAAATATAACTTTTATTTTTCAATTAATTTGGAAATAAAATAAAATTTTATTTAACCAAATTAACTTCACACAGAAATTTAAATCTCTTGTTACACTCCAATAATTAAAATACTGAAACAGAATTTTAATTAATGAAAACTCAGAAAATAAATTCTAAAAACCAAAATTAATTTTCTGACCAAATTCTACAAAAATATATTTTGAATTGTTAATGACACCAGTATCGTAGTACTAGTTGTCAAAGAAAAGAGACAGTATATTACTACTATATATCAAATAGCATATAATCACTATTTATTTTTTCAACCAGAATATTATTTTGTAAATTCACAGAAAATAATTTTTTTTCGAAATTATTTACGAAGAATGAAAAAGGGAAACAAAAAATTCTGTAAATAGAATAATTCGAATCTGTCTTAAGATTGTAGGAACAATCTTCTGTGTAAATAAAATAACTTGAAATAAATTCAAATAAAATAAATAAATAACATACTGGATTTATTTATCGAACCGAATTAAAATTAAGACCAAGTCGAGTGTGTGACACTCTGTCCTTAAGACAGATTCGCCCCGCTATGGTACTTACGGTTGAGTGGCGTCTATCTCCCAGGATACAATGATCTTCACAAATTGTAGTAGTACTCCAAACAATTTGTTCGGCGAACCAAACCTGTGTTCTAACTCTCTGAATATTTATTCTAAACTAAAATGAAGAATAATTCACAAAAAGAAAATGGACAGCAAAGAGACGAAGTTCAGACAGAATTTTTTCGGATTGGAAAACCGATATAAAATTGCTAGAATTGATGGTATTTATAGGCCACAAACAGTCCCGAATAAGTATCAATTTAAAGAAGTGAAAAGGTGCATTTTTAATTCAAATAAAGTTGACCGCTTGAACAGGAACATACGAATTCAAACATTTGAAAAAGTGTTCCGCTGGTTTGTTGATGGAACAAATTCCAACCTGTAGAACTTTATTAATAAAACTATTAAATATATATATATATTAAACTATTTGAATATATATATATATATTATATATATATATTAAACTATTGAAATAGCTTAATAAATAAAGGAAGAGGTACAAATTTTAGGAAACCAAAATTCAAATTTAGAATTAAATTAAATTCCCACAATTACAAATTTTAGGAAACCACTTAGAAACCCAAAATTTGAATTTAGAATAAAATTAAATTCCCACAATAATTTTTTTTTATTGAAAAAATTCAAATTGAATTTTATCAAATAAAAATTAATGTTAGACTCGAAAACGATGTCAACTTCCCATTCACTCATAAATGGTTTTGACGTTCTGTTTTCACCATGTGACTTGCCACGCGGCAAGGAACACTTCACCTCTTTGGTCCCACCCTAAAAGACGTTTGGGACCCACTCAAATTGAGCTAAAAAATATGCCTATATTAAACTATTTTTCCAACATCATGTTCTTCATATCAAGCCCAATTCCAAACTCACAAATTCTAAAACTTGAATTGAGCTTTCAAAATAATTTCAAAACTTGGGTTCATATATAGCTTGTCTAAAATATACAAACTCTTAAATAATCAAGAAAATATGATCAATTTTAAATCATTTACATCAAAACTCCTTTAATTTATAAATTAAGCTCATTGTTCATAAACCATAAATTTCCAAAGCTTAATTCTTATTTTATCAAAACATGAAATCAATTATTAGAAATCCATGATGCATGTACAATTAGAATATTAAAACTTGTAGAATTTGTCCATGCATGTAAAAATTAGACTCAATTCATGCATGATATTCCAAAATCAAACCCAAAATAATTAATTTCTAAATTAATTTTCATAAATTTGAACATAGCTTCAATTTCTCATTTTCTTTTTAATTACAAAAAATTGACTTCAAGCTCTTTCTATTTTCCTTTAAATCATGAAATTGGAATCATGAAACTTTGCATGTATGAAATTAAGATCAAAACTAAATAATTTTAATTAGAATAGCTCTAATTTTGATTATTATTAATTTTCTTCACATCAAACTCAAATTCAAATCCATAAACCTTTTAAACATGAATTAAAATCTCAAAACCTTGAAATCCTATGATGCATGTTTAATTAGAGTATTAAACTTGTAGAATTTGCCCATGCATGCAATAACGAGGCTTAAGTTTATCCAAGACTACATCATCAAATCCAAAATAATTAATTTCCATAACCATGAACCTACCTTAATTTCTTCATCTTTGTTTTCTAATTTCTTCCAAATTATATGAAATTGAACTCAAACTCATCATTAATTTCAAGTGTAATACATGAATTCTACAAAAATCAAGGTTAAAATCCTTAATCTTCAATTTAATAGATTCTTGATGATCTTCCATTTTCCTTTCTTGAATTTCCTTCAAAACCCACCAGCACAAAGAAACAAGCTCTCTCTCTCTCTCTCTCTCTCTCTCTCTCCTCTCTCTCTCTCTCTCTCGGCTGTGCTCTATCACTACAAGAAAAATAGGCTATTACCACATTTTTTTTCCGACGTTTTTTAAAAACGTTGTGAAATTTTTTATGATTTTTTACCTTCTCAGCCAATTTAATTATTTTATCTCGTTTTGTGCGCGTTAATAGAAAGCTGTGAAATAACGTTTATTTGGGATTAAAAAGGCAGGTTTCTGATCAAAAGAAGAGAACAGAGGCGTGACTTTTGTGTGTGTGTGTAAGAGAGAGAGAGAGAGGGCAAAGAGAGAAATCAGGGCCTTGGATCTTCGATCTCCATGGATTCTTTGGTTGTATGATCTGGAAATTCTTGTTCTGTACTTGATTTGAGTGTATCTCTGTAATATCGTTTGAATCCCTCTTATCTAAGTCGATCTAGGGCTCAAGTTAGAGTTTTCTGATATGGATTTGCTACATTCACATAAGATCTGTAAACTTTCATGGCTGAAACTAACGATTTATAGTTGATTTCTAGTTTCTTTTCTTCTGTTTTGTATTTTCTCGTTCCAAATCGATTTATCTAGGGTTATGAGTGCCGTATTAATGTCTCTGATCACGTACAGGATAAGCTAGCAGCGTTGGATCTGGATCGTTAGCAACAATGAGTAGAAGCAAGCTCAACGATGTAGAGATGTAGATCTTATTCTCAGATCTGTTCTCTATCCGATTAGATCTGCTCTCTCTATCTCTCCGATCTGCCGTATTAATTTTTATTTTTTTATTATTTATATAAAATAATAATTATCTCTCCGATCATAGATCAGATCTGCTAGTATTTCTTGTGTACTCTTTTGTTATGAACCTACTTAAAGTTCAAATTCTTGGTAACTGGTGAATTATGTGTTTGAATAAATTGGTATTGTTCATCAAATGTTCTATGGGTCTTTTGATTTCTTTGTTTTCAGAGGATCTTTGTTTTGATTCACATTTGTCTCTGATTTTCCTGACATTGAAGAAATTCTAATGCCTGTTTTGATATTTTAACTTATTGCAACCTCGAGATTGTCTAATTGGATTTAGCAGTGAAGATGACATTATTTCTTCCAAGAGCTCTTGTTCCAAATACTTGAGCTTGCCACCATTCACATCAGTAGGTAAGCTTCTTTCTTAATTTTATGATAATATAATTTTGGAGAAGTGGTAATAGAGAAGTTATGCCTTACATTTAGAAATCTCTAAGTATTTACGAATAATCTGGAAACTGTTTAATGTAATAAAATCAATATGTTATTTTTATTTAATCTTTACCTCCTCTTCTTCTTCTTCTTCTTCTCTCTCTCTTTTTCTTTTTTTTTTTTTTTTTTTTTTTTTTTTTTTTTTCCAGTTTGTAGATATGACAATTTTTATGGATTGTTTTGAAATTTTCCTCTTTTATACTTAAATGGACACTAAATGTATATTTGTTCCAACTTCGATTCGTTAATCATAATTGTATTTTAAGTCCATCTAAAATAGCTTTGTTAAAATAGCTATTGCTACATGTTTGATTGACTTTATTGAATGTGTAGGGTGATCTTGTATACTTTAAAGAGACAATTATTTATGTTAATTGTTTTACCAGCAATCAAGATCTTATGAGGAAAACTATTGATCAAATGAGATGTTTAATATAGTTCACAATCCAAATTCTAAATGCTTGTTTGTGTTGCCATCATATCTACAAATCTGATAATTGTGTGGGACTTGCATCACTATTGCTACATATATTAAACAGAACAAAATACTTGAATTTCTTTCCTGGATTTTTTTTTCTGGTCTCATTTCTGATTTTTTGTGCTGAGAATATTTCTTATACATAGTTTTTGGCTAAAGTCACCCATATAGTGTACATATGAGAACACTAGACCACTGAGGCATCCAGATATATCTGCATATACAAATAGATTAAGTACCTAATTCAATTTCAGAATGATCAATCTAAAGCCACCAAAATGATCAAGCATCCTTGGCATCGTCGTTGCCGCCTATGATCGGTCAGGTTGTTTATTTGGTGATGTCACTGCCTCTCTAGTTGCCAATCTTGGTACTTTTCTCGTACTTCTCCTTAATTTCATAACCGAATTCTTGATTTTATTTCATTTCATTTATGGGTATAGAATTCATGAGTCGGTTGATAGGATTACAGGAAGCAAATTTCTTAGGTAAAATGGGTGCCTGTACTACAGAGTTTTTGTGTTAAACTCAATTATTCTCGAGTCCTTTTCTTAGACATGCTTGTTTTTTACTATTTTTTTGGGGGTTCATTTTCTATCTTCTCTTCTTTTGAAGAGGTGCCTCTTCTCTAATATGCTTTTTATATATCTTAGCAAATTTGTTTCCTATAAAATATTAACTAACTGAGCTGTGAGGTAGCCCAAAAAAGAAATGTACGGTTTAAAAGTAAAAATATTGCCTCTTCTTCCCTTAGTAATATAAGTTGACAAAACTGAAACAACTTATAATGACCTCATTTCAACTTTTTGGTGTCAGTAGGCTACAATAATACCTTCAAGGATGACAAAAATGAAAATCTCACCGCTTCATACATAGTAAAAATCCTTTTTTGAGAATTATTGGCAATATCAAAATGTATATTCTGATTGAGAACGTCTTGAAATAAGCTGGTGAAAATCTAAAAGTAGATATTGATAGTGCAAAGAGCAATATGAGGAAAAAGAAAAAGAAATGTTTACTTTCATTTTGAAACAATTTGGTATTATGGCATACCTTTGGGAATTACTGGCAATATTTGCTCCTGAATTGTCTTCTGCTAGATAAACTTGATGCCTTTTCCACTTATTCCTTAAATTAACAATAAGACTTATTTTTTATTGGATATCAGGCAAAGATGCTTGAGCCTTTGGGGGCAATTACTACTGGCAGTCAGTTCTTGGAGCCGGATGGTCATATTAATACTGAAAATATAGGGAGAGTGTTATATTTGCATGTCACGAGGATAAATCAATTTTGATGTCAGGTTTATTCCCCAATCATATTCCTAACCCGAAGGACAAGGCAGCAATGAAAGCTATCACCCAGTCAGTTTTTTATAACAATGCTGATTTGGGAATTATCTTTGATACGGATGTTGACAGGTAACGATTTTTACAATCCATGCGTTAATCTAGTATGCGTTAATCAACATTCACATTTTATTTTTCAGGGCTTATTATAAAATGTGGTATCTAGATAATTTTTTTTGGCTTTGCATCATTGTATTTGCACGAGTAAGGGATTCCATATTTAATCTATTGAAAAATGGAGGATGGTGGCGTTGAGAGCGTATATTATTATTGAGTAGTGTTAGACAAATATATCCTTGGTTGGAGATGATGTGATCCAGTGTTCAAGTTTTACCTAAATTGATTACTTCTGTAAAGAAGGCAGCATTAGAAGATGTTAATGGTTGTTTAGGTTAATAACTAATGCTGTTGAGTACTTTCCATGTGTATGCTTTCTAATGTTTGCTGAAATTTTAAACTCATTTTTGATTGTCGTGTGTTGAAACAGACAATGGCATGGATCAAAATTTCATGGCTACTCACCCGCTGTGGTGACTGGTAAACCTATTGTAAGTAAACATAGACTAGTTTGTAATTGACATTACTCTTTGATTTTTTCTTCTCATGGTTGCTGATGCTTTTGCTCTATCTTATATTAATGGCTGTTTGATGAAACCAAACTTTCAAAGTACACATATTGTGAATACAATGTATAAATTAAAAAAATTTCATTGTACATGCACTTGCAAATTTCATAATTTCTTATCTTTCTAGCCTTCTTGACCTTCAACCATTCAAGTTTATTGAAGTTGTGTTAATGGAATTGGATGATTCAGGTATATAATCATCATTTTGGTGAAGATGATTGATGACTTGATGAAGCTGAAGAGAGCTGTGGATGAAGTTATTTTCAGAGAATTTGGAGAGCACACTGAATATTATTATTTTTATGATTTTGTATTGTCATATTGTATTTAAAGGGGTTTTATTTATTTATTTATTTTATGGAAAAATGAAAAATGAATGCTCATTCACATTATGGTATATATTTTGAGAATGGTGATGGATGATGATGGATGATATAGGTTTGGTTTGAACAAAAGTCAAAAGATCATTAATTATAATTTTTCATTTTTTTTTTCAAAAAAATGAAAGAAATGGTGGCGTTTTTCTTAAAAACGTCGCGAAATGTCATCATTATGATGTCAGAGATAACTCCTTTAACGTGCATAATTAACGGCTGTAAAGAATTAACGGCGTTTTAGAAAACGTCGTCTAAAGTCTTTAGTGGCATTTTTCAAACGTCACAAAGATACAACGACGGCCGCATCATCGACGAATTTTATAAACGTCGTTTTATCTTTTTGTGGCGTTTTTCTAGCCTATAGCGGCGTTTTATAAATGCCACTAATTCCCGATTTTCTTGCAGTGTATCCAGCACAAAATGAACACACAATACAAATGAACACACAAAACACACCTACACTAAGTCTTTAATAATAAATAAATAAAGCCACTACTTCTTTTCACAATCTTTCTAGGACCTTTATAAATTTACTCCATTTTATTTTATGATTAGGATTAGATTAATCACTAATTATCCATTAGCTTAGTTAATCACCCCTTAATTTTAATTAATCTTAATCATGATTTAATTAATCATAACTAATCATGAGTCCCACATAGTTAATTATTCTAATTGACTTCAACTAAGGCCCAATTAATTATATTTAATTTTGTCATTCTGAATCAGATTTTTAATCAAACTCTAAAAAGGTTCCAAACATCAAATTAAACTTATTTCCATCATCAATTCTGGTTCCTCAAATCATTAAGGTCTTCAATTTCGGATTAAACTTCGAAATCTTCGCCAATAAATTACATGCTCAATTGAATACCTCACAAATAAATTTAGTTCATAAAAACCTTAATTCCCAATTCTCAGAACTTAATTAACTCCAATTCGAACCCAATTAATCAAGTCTCAATTTCACAAATCTACATTGAATATTTAATTAAATTCTCATATAGTCCGATACTCGAAATTAAAATAATTAAATTCACCATTTGTACTTTCTTAAGCCATTTAGGCTTTCAATTTCTAATTCCAAAAAATTAATCCTCAATTGAATCATATATGAATCAATCTCCATAATTTTCGTAAATCCCAGATTAAATTAAAATAATTGGCAATTAAATTTCAAATCTCCTTAATTAATTAAGTGCTAATCATTATATGTGGTGGGGTTGCCACACTAAGTTTACTCCGCCCACATGGATTATATACCAGTAATAAGACTCTATCCACCCAGTCCCAAGAAGTGAAAGCAATCACCGCTCATGGTACGTACAGTAACCTTTTGACGGTAGCAATCTATAACAGCCCGATATGATGACAACCAGTCCATATCCAAAATAACGTCAAAACTAGACATATCAATCAACACAAATGCAAAAGGAAGTCGGCGACCTGCAACCTCTATGTTGCAACCCCGACACCCTTGTTTCAAAACAACCTCACCACCAATAAGTGACTCTACACTAATAGGAGATGCTAACTGAGCCAACTCTAACTCTAAAATCAATGCAAATTTGGATGAGATAAATGAATGGAATGCACCTGTATCAATCAACACATTAGTAACTGAATTGCAAAATAAGAAAGTACCTCTCACTACCGAAGGTGCTGGTACAAGATCTGGCGCGGTAACAACATACACAAGCCCTGTTGGTCTTTGATCTACATGCTCACCCCTTGAAGCATAAGCCTGATGCACGGATTGAGCCGAAGAGGCTCCCTGATTGGCCCTCGAGGCTTGTGCTGACTGTACTGGCTGGTGATTCTATGTCTGTCTCGAACCAGACACACCCAGTGTGCCACCCAACTAAGGGCAAAACCACTTCATGTGCCCTGTCTACCCACACTAATAACAAGTGAGTGGCTGGCCTCTCTCCTGACTATGGCTCTAAGAACGAGTTGAAGATGATACAGATCGCTGCCCTCCTCCTCTCTGCGGACAAGCTGGAGACTTGTGGCCCAACTGACCACATTTAAAACAAGTAAAGTCTCCTTGTCCACCTCTCCCAAAACCCGAACTCAGCACTAGAAAAGTGGATCTCAACTGTTCCCCTGGGACTGTTGTGGGTTAGAACCCCTCTGTCTCTTACTGTCCCTATGCACCTCCTGACCCCTCCTAAAGCCCCTCATCCTCTTCTCCTCCGTCTGCATCAGGGTTTCAAATGAGTCGCCGCCTCCACAAGGCGTCCATAGTCCCTAATCATTGACCTGGCCACTCTGAACAAGAGCCCAGCCCTTAACCTCTTCTCAAACTCCAAGCAACGGCGCTTCTCTATCGCCACCAACTTTAGTGCAAACCTAGAGAGGCTAGTAAAGGCTGCCTCAAACTCGACCACCGGTGTGTTCAACTGCTTGAGTTGAGAAAACTGGTCCTTCAATTAGTTGGGGGAAAAGTTGGGCATCAAATCGTTGAGTTAGAAATGAACAGCCTTCACTAAAGTAGGCATATCTCTTTGCATGTCACGTCCCACTTTTTAGATCAACAGATACCATTACCAAATCCTTCATTCTAACATAATTTCAGAGATCTTGCATATAAATTTAATGTATTAACGAGTACTATTATTAAAGGTTCTCTTATTGGAATATGAAATGAATGCAACATGAGATAAAAATAAATAAATTGCCTGTAGGCTTACATCTTTTAAATTAAAAGAAAGGGTTTAACCCCTTTATATCAATGGCATTCCGCCTACAAATAAAAGGCCCCGTGGCCAACACATAAAGAAGATCCTCGATCTTGAAATCTTTCTCGACGTTCACCTGAAAAAGGATTAGCAACGTGGGATGAACATAAAGTCCAATAGGGATCCCAATATGATCTTAAACAATAACAACATACAGATAGCTATGATCATGAATGCTTTAAATCATATCATATACATATAGTGACGGTTTATACAGAAATATACTTAGATAGGAACTTTTCTCAAAATCATTCATTTCGTTCAACAACATAAGCATTTTACTTTTCTTTCTTCATGTTACCTTTTTCAAAATTCATATGACAATAACAAGTTCCTGAAAACAATCTCACAAAACCCGTTACGTTTTCTCACACTTTCCGGACGTACACCTGATTTTGCCTTTTTGAAACATGTTCACAAGTATCCGATGTCCTTTACATTATTCACAATCTCAATACGGTACTTACGTCCATTCCCAACACATTCATGTCTTTACATATATACATTCAGTACAAAGGGAAAACAACAAGAAACCAACAACTATCTACGCAACAAATGAGGCAACTCGGCCTTCCAGAACCATAACCATCATAACCCATAGTATACACAGATATACTGAGACATTAATGATAAACAAGTTCTGCTCTACCTGCCTTAAGCACGGTAAGCCAAGGATACATCTTTCCATAACAAAATGCCAAGTCAAGGATATACATTTCCATAGCAAAATGCCAAGCCAAGGATACACCTTTCCATAACGATATGTCAATTTACCAGACACCGCTGAAAGGTAATGGTACCTCTCATTCAAAGCGCGGCCAATTCTCCAAGCACTAGCTAGAAGGTAATGGTACCTCTCATTCGAAGCGCAAGCACATTCCCTACCATCTCAACATACAAGAATGCATAATAACACAAATGTAATACGTATACAATGTATATAAACACATAATCACACATGGAGTACATCCTCTTTCTCCTCCCAACTAATCATACATATACAATGTATATAAATATAGTCATATTCAATGACAACCAATGAAGGATTAGTTTCAATTCACCTAGTCCACATGCAATTTCTACAAGAGTCATAGTTATCCTCCACCAATAGCCCAAAACATATATTTCTAACATATGTACAATCTCCAAAATAGATAAACTATCCATATTTTCATAGGTGACAGATTAAAAATATCCAACTCCACAATTTACATTCATATCTATCCATTTCTGTATCTAATACGAAAGGTAAACAAAAATCCAATTGTTGCAAGTCTTTCAGTCCAATAACAATGATAATATGTAAAGGTTCCAAGATTCGACCTCAAGTTCATTATTCGTTTACAAAGGGTGATGATTTCATTTTCTTTTAAAAAGACCATTTTTGTTTATTTTCCAATCCACACAACTCCAACCATTTTCTAAGAATTCATTCTTGTCATTTTACAAAACCAAAACCAAAACCAAATCCATCCTCTGTATTTTACAAAACCAATTCCATTGGTATCAAAACCATAACTCAACTCAACTTCACATGATTAGTCTAAAATAATACCAACACCATGGTTACTTCTCTTTTTATTTTCTTTTGATATAAACACAATTATACAACCCATATTAGCAAAATATAAAGATTATTCAACTTCCTCCCTTTTAAATCCATTAAATCAATAATAGTAAATTAAGGCTTTCCTCCCTCTCTTCACAAACATAATAAATCATTTTTCCCAAACAACCCAACAACAAACAACTTAACAACTCTAATCACAAATATCAAACCCTAGATCCCCTTTTATGGCTTTCAAGAAAATCCATAATGAATATGGTTGTTATGCAATAAAATCTACCACATGTCTATCTATAGACGAAGTATTGGAAAGGAGCAAAGAAATCCTTACCTCTTGAAGCGAAGCGAAAACAATCCAAAAATCACCAGCGACGAAACCACGGACTACTTGGATCAATAGAAATCCCTTGACAAGATTTACAACCTTTCCCAAAGGACCAAGGTGAAAAGATGGCTCTAGGTGAGTAGATCTCAAGATCTAAATGCGAAAAGTCATATTTTAGAGAGAGAAAAGAAAAAATCACGGGTTGAGAGGAAAAGAGGAGAAAAAGTAATGAGAGGAAAGTGCTTTGGGCCTATTTATAGTAGTAGAAAATTGCCCTAAAGTCAAATAAAAAGGACAAGTCAAAAACCCCCAAAAAGTAGGGCCCAAACCAACCCAACCCAAAAAGCTGAAAATTATACACAGGGGTCGACTCTTCGGGCAGGGGGGTCGACCCTTTAGGTAGAAAAGACAATCTGGCACAAGCAAGGGGGGTCGACCCTTAGACAAGAGGGGGTCGACCTTAATTTCCAGCAACTAACACACAAATTCTGCAATATAAGAGGGTCGACCCTCCCTAGACTGGTGTCGACCCTATTTTCTAGCAACACTTCCAGAAACTTCACCAACAGGTAAGGGTTGACCCTTAGGAAGGCTGGTGTCGACCCTAGAATAGAATTTCTAAGTCTCCAAGGAACTTTTGACAAGAACAAGTGTGAACAACCAAACCCAACAAGTTTAAATCGAATTATACTCCTCCAAAACCAACATACAACAACACCAAGGATTTCCAAAATAGAAATAAAGGATTCGAATGCACTTCCCGAAAAGCTTTGAAGGGAACAGGTGCTACATTGCACACTTAGAATTTAGATGTAAGGCCACCTCCTTTGGAAAGTAGACTTCTGAGGCTTTACTTTAGACTCGATAATGACCTAAAACCGAGTTTGGATGAGGGAGATAAGCCCGTTTGAAGTCGGGCTTGAAAATATATTTTTTGTCTGGCAGCTGACTAGTGGCCTACCGGCCACTTGTGTCAAAAATAGATATTTTCTGCCACAAGTTCATGCATGATACCAACTGTATGTATATAGATATTTCCGAACTGAGAGGTAGTTTCTCTATAAATACAAGGCCAACCCTCTTGATTTTAGGTTACAAAAATTTCTAAAAGCCCTAAAACTTGAAATTCTCTCTCTATCTCTGTCTTGCAACACACACACCTTACTCAAACACTTCCTAAAACAATATTGGAGCTCTCCTTGTTGAGATTATTGAGTCCAAATTTCAGCCCTTAAGAGTGAGAACTTGTTGGTTTGTGAACAAAAGAGTTGCCTTGCTTCAAGAGGTATAATTTTGAGCATCTCTTCACTACTTCTTCCCTCTCTTTTCTTCATGTTTTTGAACTGTTTTTACACTGGTTTTATGGGTCGAAACTTGTGGTTTAAAGTTACCAAAGGTGGGGGGGGGGGTTAACAACCCTTCTTTGAACCTTGTTCTCTAAGCTTTTGCTCTTGTGTTTTCCATTATTTTCTCAACTTTTTTTGAGCTTTTTAGCATTGAATTTCAGAGTTTTTCAGAGGTTAAAAATGTTGTTTTGAGGTTCCAAAAATGGAGGGGTTAGCCACCCCTCCTTATGCTTGTTTACTAGCTTAGATTCTCCATTATTTTAGCTTACTCTTTTAACTATTTTCACTTCAATTCCAGCACTGTTTTAGCTTTATTTAGGATTGTTTTAGTGTGATTACTTCATTTATGCTTTGTATAGTATGCTTGTAGTGTAATGATTCTCATAGGTTTGGTGGTTTAGGCCTTAGCCATCAACCTATTTGAGTTGATAGCATTATTTCATTCTTTCCTATTTGAGTTCTGCAACCTACCTCATTTCTTGACTTTTTATTTGTTTTGAGAGTTATTTCAACTGATTGATTGTTTAAGCTTGAGATTAAGATTGTTATGCTTAATGGTTTAATCCCTTTGGGGTTTCATTACCAATGGCACGACATCTCTCTCATGCCCAAAACAATCCTTTGTTTGACACTTCTTTCCATTAGTGGTCAAATCTGGCAAATCTTTTGGAAAAATCGATTTTGAATCAAAAATGCCAAAAATGAACTAATCTGCCAGATTATAGAGTCGCCACCTAAATATTTTTAGAAAATTTAGGAAACCTGAGACTCGTGCCAAAGGCCACTTATTCGCCATCACCAAAGTGTCTCGGCTCGGGAACTTAGGTACGAGAGGGGAAGGTCATGAATTGTGCACCCCACTCGCCAGATCAAAGATCGGCCTCTACTAATCATGATGTGATTCTTATTTACATTATATGCTATTGTTCCGATTATTAGGCTAACTTACTATGTAATGCACACAAGTACAGACTAATTTGCAAAAATTGGAACATTTTGATTTATGTTTGTTTGAAAATTGTTTTGAATATGTACCACCTGAAAAAGTGACCTCATATGTACATTTAGTCAAAATATCCCAATTCAAGCAACTAGCCTTCATCCACAGACATTCAGACAGATATATCAATTAAGCACTTAGCCTCATGGTAATCATGCTTGTCATGGTAACAATCACACACATGCAATATGCTAAAACAAATAAAAGCTTACCCCAATTCCCGAGGTGAGCCAAAAGAGAGAACATAGTTAGAAAAATGCATGATCCTAACTAATGGAATATGCCTAATGTAACATATACAAAATGCAACTAATAGGCTTAGCTATTAGTATGGCATGTGAATCAACTTGATAGCATGCAGCTTTAAACACGTTTTCAAAGAAGTATTTAAACGACAATGCTTGTTAGCATGATGAACCGAACTTCATGCATACAAGACTAATGGATGCTTTATACATGGAAAATGCTAAAATAAACATGATATACTTCGCTATCTATCATAAGCATTTAAATAAAAGGGAGAAAGACGTGAGGTTAAAAGATATACACATTATTACAAGTTTGTCTTCGCGCAGGAGAGTCCGAATGAACTAACTAGCTGGCTAATTACTACGAAATTAACTAATCTATTACAAACTAAATAAAATAAATTAACTACACTAGCTAATTATTACAAATTGGAATTAAACTAATTAATTACAACACAAATTTGAACTAATTAATTAATTACAATATGCAATCAACTAGCTAAGTAATTAATTATCTAAGAGCTATATAGACTAATTAAACTCGAGCGGGGGTTAAGGAACCATGCGTGCTAACTCAAACATCCTCTCGAAAACACTTCTGTTCTGCTGCCAGGACTGTTCTGCTCCAGGAAAAGCTTTTTTTACCTCTGCTTCTGCTCTGCTTTACAAGAAAACAACACTGCCTGCTGACATAAAAGTGGCCGGCCGGCCAGAAGTAGTGGAGGGCCGGCTACAAATAATGGCCGGCCGGCCACTAATGTAAATGTAGCTTTGTTGCAACAAAAAATGAACAGAGCAGAAACAGGGTGTTTCCAGGGGATATTCATCCTCTCTGCCTCTCCCTATCATGAAATGGCTCAAAGAAGGGGTAGAATCGATTCACAAATCATCAATAATTGCAAAGTTGTTGCATGATGATCAATGGCTCGATTGGACAAAAGCTCAATAAGGGAAAATAAAGGACCAACAAAACCTCCTCCCTATCATGAGATTAATCAAGGGAAGTGGTTGAAATTCACTCTCAAACCATTATCATCACTAACAAGTATGAAATGGCCTAAGACTCAATAAGTTCAATTAACGTCCGATTGAACCCAAAACTTGATTTTGTTATCTTGTTCCATTTTATTCCAAATTTTATTACCTCTTTTAAATTACCTTTTCGTTCATTAGTCATTTAGTCCAATAATGAGCATTAAGTCCACTAATGGAAAGAAGTGTCAAACAAAGGGTTGTTTTGGGCATGAGAGAGATGTCATGTCGTTGGTAATGAACCCCCAAAGGGATTAAACCATTAAGCACAACAATCTCAATCTCAAGCTTAAACAATCAATCGGTTAAAACAACTCTCAAAACAAATAAAAAGTCAAGAAATGAGGGAGGTTGCAGAGATGATTAGAGGTGATCACAAGTATGGAAAGTATGAAATAAATGCTATCAACTCAAATAGGTTGATGGCTAAGGCTTAAACCACCAAACCTATGAGGACCATTACACTACAAGCATACTATACAAAGCATAAATGAAGTAATCACACTAAAACAGTCCTAAATGAAGCCAAAACAGTGCTGGAATTGAAGTGAAAATAGTTAAAAGAGTAAGCTAAAATAATGGAGAATCTAAGCTAGTAAACAAGCATAAGGAAGGGTGGCTAACCCCTCCATTTTTGGAACCTCAAAACAACATTTTTAGCCTTTGAAAAACTCTGAAATTCAGTGCTAAAAAGCTCAAAAAATTTGAGAAATGAATGGAAAACACAAGGGCAAAAGCTTAGAGAACAAGGTTTAAAGAATGGTGGTTAACCCCCCCACCTTTGGTAGCTTTAAACCACAAGTTTCAGCTAATAAAACCAGTGTAAAAATAGTTCAAAAATAGCAAGAAAAGATAGGGAAGAAGTAGTGAAGAGATGTTCAAAATTATACCTCTTGAAGCAAGGCAACTCTTTTGTTCACAAACCAACAAGTTCTTACCCTCAAGGGATGAAATTGGGACTCAATAATCTCAGCAATGAGAGCTCCAATATTGGTTTAGGAAGTGTTCGGTTAAGGTGTGTGTGTTGCAAGATAGAGATAGAGAGATAATTTCAAGTTTTGGGGCTTTTGGAAATTTTTGTAACGTAAAATCAAGAGAGTTAGCCTTGTATTTATAGAGAAACAGCCTCTCTGGTCAAAAATATCTATATACATACAGCTGGTATCATGCATGAACCTGTGGGAGACAGCTGACAAAAAATATCTGTTTTTGACACAAGTGGGCGGCAGGCCACTAGTGGGCAGCCAGACAAAAAATCTGTTTTCAAGCCTGACTTCAAACGGGCATATCTCCCTCCTTCAAATTCGGTTTTAGGTCATTCTTGAGTCTAAAGTGAAACCCCTGAAGTATATTTTCTAATGGAGGTGGCCTCATATCTAAATTCTAAGTGTGCAAAGAGATATTCCTACTTTAGTGAAGACTGCTCATTTCTAACTCAACGGTTTGATGACCAACTTTTCCCCCAACTAGTTTTCTTCCCTCCTCTCCTATTTCCTTCAACTCCAAACCTATAAATAAGATGTTTTAAAGATTTTTCAAAGAGTTCACATCCCTTCCATTTATTTCCACTTTGTCCTTGCTCGGTTTGCCGAAAAAGTGCAATATTTTAAACGAAATGCGAGTCTCGAAATATCGTAGAAGCATTTGGAAAAATATTTTGGAAAAGAGGGTTTTAAGGTCTAAAATAGTTTTGGACAAAATAATTTTGGTTAAAAATGGGGTCTAAGGTTGGGATTTAGAAGCTCTTCTTGCTGAAGAAATCGAACGTTTGTATAGCGTAACTTTCATCATCTAGTGATCAACTTGAGGTGCCCAAGTCTTATGGTGGTAAAAAATGTGGTGTCTACAGGGAGTCTATGGACATTCTCAGGGCTGAGAAACAAGTCCAGGCCCAAGTAGTAGAGGCAGGGCCATCTTTTCTGAAGTAAGAGTTTTTTTGGGCGAATCTGGATGAGTTTTTGGGTGATCCCAATGAGCCACTGAAGGCAGATGAGTGGCTAGAAAAGATAGTGAAAATGTTCGAGATGCTTGGCATCGAGGACGACCAACTGAAAGTGACTTTGGCATTCTTCCAGCTGAAGGGAGATGCAGGTCAATGGTGGAAGTATGTGTGTGGACGCATTAGAGTAACTTGGGAGGCCTTTGTCAATGCCTTCCAGGACAAGTTTTTGCCTCCCACTGTTTGGGAGAAGTTGAAAAACCAATTTTCTTAGCTCAAGCAGTTGAACACACCTGCAGCTGAGTTTGAGGCAGCCTTTACTAGCCTCTCTAGGTTTGCACCAAAGTTGGTGGCGACAGAGAAGCATCGTTGCTTGGAGTTTGAGAAGAGGTTGAGGATCGAGCTCTTATTTAGAGTGGCCGGGTCAATGATTAGGGACTATGGACGCCTTGTGGATGCGGCAGCTCATCTTGAGACTGTGATATAGACGGAAGAGGAGATGATGAAGTGCTCCGAGATGCAAGCGATGAAATGGTATGATGTAATGGATGCGATGGATAGTGTAGTAGATGCATGCGATAGAAGTAATAGATAATAATGGATATGATGACGCAGCTAGGAAGTGATGCCTTAGAAAGTACCTTACGAGAGCAATCGGCGATGACTCACCTTATACTGCTGGGGATCTTCCTCTTCTTCTTGGTTTGAAGACTTCTTCCTACATCTTGCGCTTCTGTCACGACCCAAACCCGTCCTTATAGGTTTAGCGTTGTAACCGGTTAGTAATCCTTGGATTACCAAAGGCCTCTTAACAGAATGACATATAGTAAGGGACTGCGGAAACAAATATAGAAAATATACAATGTCCATAGAGTCGTGTCAACGTATATGAGACAGAAATCGTCAAAATAACTTATATATGTATATATATAACGTCATAAATACATTAGTCTTACGCCACCCATTTATATAGAAAAAGCTAAAAGGGAACTTAGCCTAATGTACAGATAAGCAAAACAAAGCAAAAGCATCTATAGCAAGGTTACAAAACTAAACATTTCAAAAGGGAACCTCCCCGAGAGGCACAATAGTTGGCTGACCCAAAACTCTAGGCAGCAGCTTAGGCCTTGTCACATGCCTGCTTACCTACATACATAATATAAATAGTGAGTGGAAGCCCAGTGAATAATAACAGAGTAAAGGATTTAAATGAATGATGTTCATAACAAAATCGGAAACCAGAGTTCATATTATAAACAAATTTATATTCATTTTCTTGTTCAACTTCATACAAAAATTAAAGTTCATGCTTCATTATACATGGTACATCCAATAGCGTTATCATGCTTGTTGGTTCCATAAGGAACCTCCGGTACCGGGAACTTGTAATATACTTGAGCCACGGTATTGTTACCCCCGGGCAAGAGCCATGAGACCACAGTATTATTACTCCAGGCAAGGGCTTTGCTTATAAACCACAATGTTGTTACCCCCGGGCAAGGGCCTTGTGCTAAGGATGCCATGAATACTTGCCAGAAATTGAACAATCATTCATTGGACAGAATATAACATTTCATAAAATAAAGCATTTCTTATCATGTCATATCATATAAGAAATTACTTAGACGTAAACATAACTTTACAAAGTTATCACTCATAGGTGGCTCTACTTGCAGAACAGACAAATCAGATAACTTGTGGCGCGTGACCTATATACACATAACAGAAACACATAATAAAACACACACTCGTTGGGTACATAACTTCTTTCGTCTCATTCTTAGTGTGTCTCTAGGTCTTAACCTTTTATTGTGTCTTAATCATGGCTTAGGAATGCCTAGGATGCAATGTGGATGCCAAAAATGCACTTTGGAACTCTTAACAAAACTTGCTGAAAACAGGGTTCTCGCTCGAGCGCAACTTCCTTCGCTAGAGCAACATGCAAACATGTGAGGGAACACTCAAGCACAACTTCCTTCACTCGAGCGGTCTGTAAACTCTGAAAAAGTACTGGTTATGTGAAATTTCTACTCGATGGCCACTCAACGCTTGCTCGAGCGTGAGATTTATGTCCTTGCTCGAGCGCAACTGTTGTCGCTCGAGCGGTCTGCAAAACATGTAAACTTTTGTGAGCATGCATTTTACGCTTGAGCTAACCTTCGGTTGCTTGAGTGGAGGTGCAAAATATAGAGTGGTCACTCGAGTGCAGGATTAGTCGCTCGAGTGGAGAGGCAGAATCTGGAATTTCCAGATTGCTCTGTCAAGTGCAAAACTCAATTCCAAAGCTACAAGTCATGGTCTTTTGGGCTAAAAACTTGAGGAAACTTGAGGAAATACATATAAATGGATAAAACATGGTGAATTCTAAATCATTGCACAAAATTAAGTCCAAAAGCTTTGTCAATTGTTTTAAACTCAACCTTGAAATTATGAAAGCATATCATTATATATCATGCATGTAAAGGTGCAAGTTCAAAGCTTTCAAAACATAATCCAATGAGGTGTCTAACTCAAAAACATGTTGAATTCTTAGAAGAAGATCAAGGTAAGGACATGCAAGAGGAAATTCTTTGAAAACAATCTCAAATTGTGATGAAATGAGCATGCATGCATGATATCGTTCAATTCTCTTCAATTCTAACTCAATTCTTGTATCAATTAACTTAATTCTTTAGAGTTCAAGTCCTACACATCATATTTGTACAATCTAAAAGTTGAATTCTTACCTAGACTTCCCAAGATGAGAGCTAGAGGCTTAATTCTTGAATCTCTAAGTCCAATCCTTCTTCTTCTTTGTAATTCCCCTTAGTTGAGCTCAAATCTCTCATTTCTCTCCCTCTCTCATGCTTTTGGGCTCAAGGAGGATGAAATGAAGGTGTAAAAATGATCTCAAGGAGTTAAATTAGCCTTACACAGGCTTGATTACGGAGTTTAATCAATTGAGCTTACCACTAATCAAATGGACACTATTTTATTCTAATTAATTCGTTCCGAATTGAACTTCAATTAAACCTACCATAAAGTTTCAAAAATTCCAACTAACACATAATTCAAGTCAATTTTGCAATCGAATGGCGATAAGGCCTTCAATTCACAGTACAAAATAGAAATAGAAACAGATATTCCTACGATAAACAGATAGAAACTCGTATAAAACATAACATATGTAATTAACTCAGGATTTCTTCTTGATTACTTATTAGGCATAATTAATCATGGTTAATCAGTTAATCACAGGTTGGGGTTGTTACAGCTTCCAAACCACAGGTACTACTCTTCTCCCTGGCTATGTTTGCAACTTTCCCTATTCTCCAATAGGGTGACAGACTAGGTTGGTTCAGTATCTAGAATTGAGGCGCATACAAGCTACCTCAACCTATAGGGCTGCCATATAGATTTTAAGGAGATGATACACTCATGGGTATTTAAACCAGACTTTAGTCTTGAAAATTCCAAACATTTGCTTTCTAGGCCTCGGCCATTCAAACTCTAGTTTCCACCGTCGTAGTTGATCTCCTAGGAACTCACTATAAACACAGTCAGGTGGCTATACCAGACCGCCTGAAGCCGTTCGGGCATGACAAACACCAAAGAAATTGCACCTTTAGAGGATATAAGGTCTCCTAGACCCATGTGAGTGAACAAGATAGTGCGGGTGAGGTGCACAAAATAATGCGATGCGGGTGAATGAATGCACAAAATAGTGCAATGCAAGGTGCACAAAATAGTGCGAACTCAAAGTTTATTTTGTGCACCAAACATTGCGATACAAAGTACACAAAATAATGGGAACAAGGTGAATGCATAAAACAGTGCAAGGTGCATAAAATAGTGTGATGCAGGTGCACAAGAAAGTGTATACAGGGTGCACAAAACAGTGTGATACAAAGTGCACAGGATAGTGCGATATAAGGTGCACAAAATAGTGCGATGCATGTGCACAAGATAGTGCGATACAAGGTGCACAAAATAGTGTGATGCAAGGTGAAATAGTGCTATGTAGGTGCACAAGACAGTGCGATGAAGGTGAATGCACAAAACAGTGCGATCTCAAATGGAATGCACAAAACAATGCTACATGGGTGCACAAAATCGTGCGATGTAAGATGAATAGGAAAAACAGTGCTATGAAAGATGTATTAAATAGTGTTATGTAGGGTACACAAAATAGTGCGATGAAGGTGAATGCACAAAACAGTACGATCTCAAGTATAATGCACAAAACAGTGCTACATGGGTACACAAAATCGTGCGATGTAAGATGAATGCACAAAACAGTGCTATGCAAGGTGCACAAAACAGTGCGATGCAAGGGTAATGAGCCGTACGTAAAGCAACGCATCATGTACATGCGATGTAAGATGAACGCACAAAACAGTGCTATGCAAGGTGCACAAAACAGTATGATGCAAGAGTAATGAGCCGTACGTAAAATAGCGCATCATATACCTTATGAAATGAGTGTAGGGCAACTTGTTACAATTCATTAAAGTGTAATTGAAAAAACACTGCGAAAGGTAACTCAACAAAGCAAAAGCAATCAATCACGTAGTTCAAATCAACCAGAGTGTATGAGTATACATGCATAATCCAAAGCATTAATTTGAGGGAATATGGCAATCCCAAGAGAGTTTTGAAATGGTTGGAGACAACTTTCGCAAGTTGAATCATATCAGAATCATCATGGGGGTAAATCACCCTAATCTAGGGAAAAGTGTCTTACAAATGGCTCTGAGCGAATTGAGAGAAAGGTTGGGTTCATGCCCCTTGTTCAATTGATGACCCGATTAGATGCAGTGAAAATTGCCCTTAGTATCTAGTCACTGGCCACCAGTTGGGTTCATGCCCCTTGTTCGATGGATAGCCCGATCAGATGTACTGAAAATTGCCCCTGGTGTCCAGTCATTGGCCACCAGTTTTCAACATTATGTCGGCACATGTAATGGGGATCATTAGATCCTGGAACGGTTGCCAACCAATCAGACTCATGCTTTTTTCTGTCCCAACATATTCATAACTTACTCTAGTCCCCTCTAAAGCAGTGATGGATTCCTCATCTACACTTTGCAATGATCATGAATGCGATGCCCCTTGTATGGGCACTCTCAGTTTGTTTATGAATTCCACACATGGACTTGTTTTTGAGTCTTGAGCAAACACTCGTGCATGGAATTTTGACCATGCCACTCTGTTGATCTTTGAGCGACAGACTCGTTAGGGTGACTAGATGAAGAGCGCTTTTTGAGTGACAGACACGCTATGATGACTTGAAGAAGAGCGCATACTAAGACAAACACCAGGCACAACATAACAAAACTCACAATTGACCCAAAAGTAGAAAAGGACTCAAGGTAACTGATCATTCATAGTTCCCCTAATATTACTTATGTTCCCTTTAGAACTCAATTTCGCAAAACCCGAGTTTCGATTCCTTTTTGTTGCTCAAGATAGAGATTCTACTGATAAGTTTAAGTACTGAAAGTTACTCCATTTGCTGATTCAAGCTAGATCTTCCTTACCTAACGCAAGTATGTGATATGTACAGCAGTCGGTATAGCTCATGGATTGATGCAAAGCTGACGACATGAATCGGGCAAGATAATTGGGTCGAGATGGATAAAATGGATATGGTTGAGACTGAACTTCAAGATGAAGTTGCCTACATATCCCAAGAATGGGAATCAGGCCAACGTAGTTCATGGATAAGGCTCACTCGGGTGTTGACACTCTTCTTTTGCGCTCTAACTTTTGCCAAAGTTGCCCTCTCAGTTTTCAACCTCACGAGCTCTATTTATTTTATTTCTTATTTTCATGCTCTAACTTTTGCCTAGGTCACCTTTTCAGGTTTTCGGCCTAGCGAGCCTCTCAAGGATAGTGTTACAACATTTGCAGTGAATTTGATCAATAGTCATCCTTGCCCTAACACTGGAACTGGCTTCGTCTTGATTTGAGCTTAGTTCTCCATTCTCTTATGTATGTCTTTGTCCTTTCTTTCACTCCATTTGCAAAGTTGGTTTTTCTCGCAATGTAGTACTTCCTTATATTGGCTTTCCTAGATTCAGACAAAAATTCCTTTCTCACGGTTCATTAGATTTCATTATAATAAATGCCCCTGGCTTGATGGTTGACTTCTTTCTTTATTTCTTTTCTCTTTTTCTTTTTCTTTTTCTTTTTCTCTTTTTTCTCTTCTTTCTCTTTTTTCTTTTGGTTTCTTCTCTCTTTTTTCTTTTGGTTTCTTTTATCCATTTCTTTTTAAAGTAATGAAAACAATAGGGGGAGGAATTCTATGATGGTGAGGGCTGAAAGCCGTCTTGTATTTCCCAAAATGACATATAGTTGTGAAGAGAATCCCTAGGACAATGTAGAATACCACGCACAATTCTATCTTTGCAAGTTTTGTAGAAGAAACAACTTAAAATTTTTGAAACCATGAATGACTTTGCGCCGATAAGTCACAATTCACTCAAACAATTTGAGGGATCCTTCTTAACACTAGAGCTTATTAACAAATCTCATTCAAAAAACAAATTCAAAACTTTTCTATTTTCAAAAATGTCACACATGCATTATGATAGACACAATAAAATGATCAAAAACTTGACTCCCACTTTCTTATAAAGATGAAGACTTGAAGGTACACGAGAGCGACTCAAAAGAAAAGATTCAACTGATGCAACAACGCAAGAAAAGATAAAGAAAATAAAACTCACAACAACTATTTACAAGACACAACTCAAAACAAAATCAGTACCCTTGAAACAAAAAGGGTTTTCACTCTCTAAGTCCATTGGCAGATTTCAAAAACAGCATCAAGTAGCCCACAAGAGGGTCCAAATCTGCCTTCAATTTGACAATACAACATCAACACCCAGTAGGATCTCACAGATTGATCCTCAAAATTACGTTGTCCCCACACATCTTTTTGACTGAAACAATTGTTTTTCACACCATGCCCCTAGTTCAAAAGGTCCTTGCCAAATGCTTTCGACAATTTCCCTAGCTAAGACTGAGGTTCATCATTCCAACCATCAGTGCTGGCATCTCTACAGAGCCTACTGCTTTATCAAGCTTAAACTCACCAAGATCAAGTAAACTTTCCATCTCTTCAAAGATTTTGTTTCTTTTGCTCAGATCGGAAGATTCAAGAATGAACACAATGGGTTTGGGCTCATTGGCGAGTATGATGTGTTGGCTAGGGTAATGGTTGGTTGTTTGCAAACTATGGGTGGGTTTTATGTTATAGCGTGGCAATCTATTGCGGTTAGGGAGAAAGTTATTGATAACTTTGGGATTTTCAAGTGGGGTGATGACCTTATTGTCAATCAGGTATTGAATTTCATGGCAAAGGCGAAAGCAATGGTCAGCATGATGACCGTACTGCTGATGTAATGTGCAATATTGTGTAAGGTCATGTCTAGGTGGGAGAGGATTGGGGGGAGGTCGAGGATTGAGCGGTTTGAGATACCTTTTCTCTATCAGTACCTTCAATGCACAGGTTAGGCTCATATTGAGTTGAGCGAAGATTTGTTTTGGGGAGCAGGGAGCACTAGGTTTAGAAGCATTGGCAAATGGGTTGGCGAGTGTTGGTCAGGTATTTATGGGCGTGGGACTGGAATTAGGATGGGTGTTTCTAGTAAAGCATCCCTTTTCATTGTTTGCCCCTTGATTCAAAATGCTCTCAACCTGAGCAACAAAAATGTCATCCACAGTCTTTGCAACAACTTCAAGCACTTGCTGGTTGTTCAACCCTTTGACCTTTAAAATCTTAATAGCCCACCGAAGATGTGCACAGGGATCATTACTTGTCCCAGCCTTGTTCTTACCACTTGCTCTTGCTTGGCCAAGGGATTGGGTGGCTATATCGAAATGAGGCCCATTTGTTATTGATTTATCATCACCCAGACTTGAGATAGCTTCGGGTGGGCCCTTTTTAATTATAGCTCACCCCAAGATTGGGGAGCTTTTTGACGAGATCAAAACCCCAAATGTTAAATCTGCCACCGTTCCTTGAAGATCTTCAATCATCCCTAACATCTCAGCAGTAGTGGGTTCGGCCATTTGGCACTCTTGGCGTACCCGAACCGGATTGTGTGCATCTATCATGCACAAATCGGTCCTTTTAACAATGAACACCTTTGGCTTGGGCAGATGAACTGGGATAATGTATATGTTGGGGTTGAAGGTAGGTGGTAGTGTATGGATGAGGTTAAGGTGAGAATGAGGTACTTGGTCGTGAATAGGGAGTGGGTTAGTAGTAACATTGGGTTCTTGAGGTGGAGCCATTGTCTAGTTGTCGATAAGATTTTGAACCTCATGACGAAAGTGGTAGCAATGATCGGTACTGTGACCGCGCTGCTGATGGTATGCACAGTATTTGGTGGGGTTATGTCCAGCAGGAAGTGGGTTAGGCAGAGGTTGGGGATAAAGGGGTTTGAGATATCCTTTTTCTATCAGGACTTTTAGTGCGTTGGTTAGGCTCATATAAGGGGGGGTGAAAGTTCTACCTTGCGCTCGGGTTGGGCTGGCTGGTTGTAGACTAGTGTTAGCAAAGGGTTGGCAGTTTTGGGAGTGGCGACAGTATTGATTTCAGTGGGTTTAGGAATAGTGCTACTGTTAGCATTGGTACTCCCGGAAAACACCCTCCTTGTTGGTTTGCTTGTTCTAGGAATAATCCCACTATTAAATGCACTCTCAATCTAAATCCCTAATTTATGCAAATTTTTGAAAGTGAACAGTGGAGCGACTATTAACTTTTGTAAAATATCAAGCTTAAGGTTCTGCACCACTATTCGCACTTAGTCCCTCTCAGAAGGTCAATCTGTCATTTGTGCTGCCTTTGCTCTCCACCTTGCAACAAATTTCACAAAAGGTTCTTTGGGATTCTAGTAGGTTGTTTCAAGCTCTTGGGTGGTCATTTCAATTTGGGTATTATAAGAGTACTGATTGACAAATGCCACATCCAAATCTTTCCAGCTCTGCTTCACTTTATCCTCCAACTTAGCGTACCAAATGGCTGCTATACCCGACAGGGTTCTTCCATACAGAGAGAGAGTTTCTGAGGCTTAGTCAGACTCGTTGGTTTCAGGATGTCCAAGAGAAGCCATACATGTATCGTAGGATCTCTATACCCTTCGAAACGGTCAATGTGTGGCATTTTGAATCTGTCTGGGAGCCTTACGGCAGCGTTGGTGTACCCATCCTCAATGTCTGGAATGGAGTTAAGTCCCTGTGCCTTTTTGAATTGCTTCTCAAGGTTAGCAATTTTTAATGAGATTGGGTCGAGCTCAATAATATCAAGGAAAAAAAGCCCTTCACTAGGCTGCACCAGGGGTCTGGAAACTCGAGCTTAAGCTAACCCTTCTCGAGGATCTAGACCTTGCAACTCTTCAGCTGGCGGAGGTGGGTCAAAGTTCGGCTAGGGGCCCAGGACTGGATGTGTGATAGATGCCCCAGATGGGCGTTGCATTTCAGTATTGGTCTCATCTTGCATGGAAATTCCTGGTTTCGGCTTGTCATCATGGCCATAACTTTTTCTAGACTTTGTGCCATCACGGGTCTGCTGAGTTAGCAATCGGGGAAAGGGATGGGTGTAAGCTGAGAGCTGACTAACAAGGATTTCAACCCGGTTTGTAATTGATGTATCTAGATTAGATTAGTCTAGATAGGTTTGATTGGATTAGGCTTTTTAAATGAGTCTTTCGGTATTTGATGCATCTTTTTTTAGTTGGTTTTTGGGGATTAGATGGACCAGACCTTTGCTGAGTGGGTTCTTTCTGGGATTAGATGGACTGTGATGGGTTAAGACTTTTTGGGTTGGATTGGCCTTGGCTTTTGCTGAGTTGGATACTACTCTTTCTCTGGCTCAGACAAACCTGGCATTAAAAATGAAATGCCCCATCAGATTAGGATACTGGGCATGCCAGGCAAAGCAAAGCAAGAACAATTTTGGCCCTGGTTTGGTTTATCAAACACATACCCCTGGATTTTGATGCAAATTCTGATTCTAATATGGCCCTCAATTTTGAAAAGAATTAGCTCAAGATTAAGACTCTCCCAGGATTGCATCACACTGTAGACACCCCATTTTTGGACCGACCTCAAGACTTTGACGTCATCGTTTGTACACTCGATGATTGCGCATGTTTGTGCTCGTTTTGAGCACCCGAAGGTCTCAGCTGAGCGCCTTGTCTTTGAGCCTCTAAACCCTCTTTTTCTTATGCTTGTTTTTGGATCAAACCTTGGTGCCTCTTGCCTGGAGGGGGGAGAAGCCTTGCCGGCCACTTTTGGCACTTGTCGGCCACTTTTCCTCCTTGTTGGCCACTTGAAGTGGTCGGTCGGCTAGGGGAGGTGGCCAGTCGACCACCTAAAGTGGCCGACGGCCAATTTTCTCCTTTTTCAGATATTTTATGTGCCAGCTGTGCCAGTTGTTGGTCACTGAAAGCCTCCACCATAAACGTGTATGGAGGGATGAAGGAAAGCTTTTTGCTTTTTTTTCTATATAGGGGGAGATCTCTCCCCATTTTGAGGGTTACAAAAATTTTGTGAGCAAAATTTCTGCCCCTCTCTAGAATTCTCTCTCTTTTCCTATTTAGTGCTTAAAAGTGAGTTTTCTCTACATATTTGCATACAACCCCTTAACCAAATTAGACTACCTTGTAGCTGAGGTTCTTGGAGGTCTTATTTGAGCTCTCAAAGCTGGTTTTGGCTCAGAAAGTGGCTGTTTGTTGCTATGCTTCAAAGGTATAGGCTTAACCCATTTTTAAGCTTATTTTTGCACACTTGTTTGACCACCTTTGCATGCTATTTTTGGCCTAGTTTTCAACTACAAAAACCACTGTTTTTAAGGTTTAAAACTGGTGGTTTAAGGAGTTAGGAGTGGTTCACCCTCTTTTGTAGCATGTTCGCTAAGTATTGTGCCATTATTTTAAAGCTTTTTCAAACCCCCTTTTCTTGGCCTTTTAACCACTAAAACTCAGAGGTTTTTCAATGGCAAAAAGTTGGTTTTAAGGTCCAAAATAGGAGGGGGTGGCTTCCCCTCCTTGTATCTTGTTTGCATGTGTAAATGGCTTAAGATGTGAGCATGTTTTTCTACTTCTTTATGACTTGATCTCAGCAGGTTTTAGCTACTAATTTAGTATGCTTTAGCTCTGTTTTGGGTGGTCTTGGTCATATGAGCTTAGTCTTGCATGGTTGTAGTGTAAATGGCTTCACTAGCTTTGTGTTTCAAAGCCTCTAACATGCTTTGCTTAAGATGATTGCATGCTACAACATCATTTAACATGTAATTTCAGTGCATGTAACTTTGTCACACTCTCACATATTCCACTCTTTCATTGCTTTTGAGAGTTGCACTTTGTGCCTTGTTTATGAGCCAACATGCGAGCATGTTTTTCTTGCCTTTTGTGTCTAAATTTCAGCATGTTTTGGCTACTGTTTTGGCATGTTTAAGCTCTATCCAGAGTTGGTTTGGTCATTTGAGCTTGATATTACATGCCTTTAGTGTTGTGCTCTTCACTAGTTTGTTGATTATGGCTTTTAAACATGTCTTGCATGCATTGTTTGCATGATTTAGTGTCTTTAGCATGCCATTTCAGCACTGAAAATTCTGCAACCTCCTTCATTTCTTCACTTTTAATTTGCTTTGAGGGTTGGTTCGCCTTAAGGTTGTGTTTAAGCTTGAGATAGAGCTTGTGCCCAATGGCTTTAACCCTCTTTTGAGGGTTCCTCCTAGCCAAAGGCATGATCTCTCTCATGCCTTAAACTATCCTTTCGTTGACCCCTCTCTCATTAGAGAACGATCACTTTGGACTTAACCGATTAAAGAATGGCTTGGTAATGCTAAAATGTGTAAACAAAATGAGCAAAGTAAACATGAACAAGATAAGCATTTGTGTTGCATTGTATGTGTTTGGATCGGACGTTAATCCAAACACAAGAAATGTGGGATGTTTCATACTCAAAGTGATGAAACGTGTCACATTTCTTGGGTCGTTGTCACCCTTGATCATACATGATAGGGTGCCAGCCTTTCGAGTCTATTTGTGCATTCATTAAGCTTGTGCAAGCTTGGTTCTTTGGCCATCATGCATGAAAATGCTTGAGAGCCAAGTGCCATACTTCTTTGAGCTTAAGAAATGATAAGGAGGGTGGCAGTACACACATTCCTTGAGAAATACATTGTTGTGCCTCTGTTGTTCTCTGTTGCAGCAAAACCAGAAGCCTGAAAAAAGGAGTGGCCGATCGGTCAGTTAGGGTGGCAGGCAGCCACTTTTTGTGGCCGACCGGCCAGCGGTCCATTTTTGTGCAAAAGTGTATCTGAGTTAGGGCAGAAACAGTCTGGAAGCTGGTACAGTATTCAGAGATCAAGGCGAGTGCAAATAGAGGCAACAGAGATCATGGCGATGGATTTTCAAGAGGGCGCCAACCGAGCATGCATATCTCCCTCGCCCACGAGGCCATTTTATTCGCTTTATTAGTTAGTTGTAGCTATTTAATACATGTATTGTAATTAATTAGTTTTGTAATATTTTAATTAGCTTAGCTTAGCTTAGCTAGTTATTCAATTGTGTTGTAATTAATTAGCTACAATAGTTAATTAGTTGCTTTGTAATAATTAGCTTAGCTTAGAGTAGCTTAACTTATTTATTCGGACTCTCCTTCGCGAGGGCGCAATGTTGTAATAAGTGTGTGTGCATGTCTTCCAATCCCACATCTTTCTCCCTTTTATTTACCCGCTTTCGGCGGTTAGATTAGGGCACGTTTTGATTAGCATACCTTGTGCTCGCATGTTTGCGTCATTCATTTGTATTGCATGCACAGGGCTAGACGCATCATTCAAACTGCATCGTATTTCAATACTTCTTTGAATACATGTATCAAATTATCGCATTCATATGCCATCTTAGATAGCCGAGCCTATTTAGTTGCATTATTGCATGCGTTGCATTAGGCATCTTGTATAGTTAGGAACATGCATATTTCTAACTAACTTTTGTTTTGGCTTGGAGTACACTGTAAGTTTTACGCTTTAGCATACTTGCATGAGTGTGAGTGTTACCATGATAGCTTGCTTGCCATGAGGCTATTTGCTTAAATGCTAAATTGCATGAATGCCTGTGGATGAAGGCTTGATTACTTGAATTGGGACAATTTGACAAATGTGAGTTTTAAGCCCACTTTGCGAAATGACAAATCATCATGTTTTAAGCCCACTTGAGGGTGGCAAATCCGCGCTATAGCCCACTTGAGGGTGGCACTTTCAAACCATTTTCGAAAACAAACATGAGTTATTTTGTTCTAATTCTTGCGATTTAGTCTATACTTGTATGCTATGCACATCACATAGTAAAGTTAGCTAATAACCGGAATAAGAACACATGTGTTTATAAAACAACATATCATGCTTAGTAGATGCCGATCCTTTGATCGAGCGAGCGGGGGTGCTCATTTCAGGATCTTCCCTCCTCGTACCCAAGTTCCCTAGTCGAGGCAACTTTGGTGATGACAGACACGTGGCCTTTGGCAGGAGTTAGGGTTTCCTAAATTTTCCCAAAATAAAATATTTAGGTGGCGACTCTGTAATCTGGCAAAGCAGTCCAGTTTGGCATTATTGGATTCAAAATCTGATTTTCCAAAATGATTTGCCGGATTAGACTCTTTGGTGATTTATCAGTCTTACATTGCACTTTGTGACATTAGATTTAGAACCGTGACAGGAGTCTGAACTGTAGGACTAATTCGCGTCTCTCCAAAGTAGGGGCGCGCGAAAAAAGTCGAGTCCACAGTTTCTGGCGACTCCGTTGGGGACTTAGAGAACTTGACTCGAACTCATGATATGTTGTTTTATTTACACTTATGTGTTTCTTTGCATTGCATTTGCATAGGTGCGCCTAAGTCACGATGTTTGCCATATGCTATTCCTGAATAGTTTGCCAGAGGCTTGCTTAGAAAAGCGTGGCATAAGGCTGACCGGTTACGGGCTCTGCCACGATGGGAACACAAACCTTCGATCGGGATTACCGCTGTACCGTTTGATCCTCCTTTCACTTTTCGGTGTTGGGAGCGAGAGGTATATTAGGTGGTCTTGTTGAGGCACCCTTTTTGACCAATCGACCTAGTTGCATATCGGAAGCCTTAGAGACTTTCCAAACTAGGACAAGTTACTCACCCGAATGTAGGTTTGTGTGAAACCATTTGCTTGCGTAACGAACCCCTAGCTCCTGACAAAATTAGGATAGGGAAACCCTACCCCACCATAGGAGTGTTTTGGCTCTTACTTGCTTGATATGTGCTTTTAGAGTGTGACTCTACAGGAATGTATGTATCAGTTGCAAGTATGAGTATCAGTTTGGGGGTATCAGTTTTGAGACAGAAATTTGGGGGCAGAAATCAGTGTTTGAGTACAGATTGTCCAACTTATGATTACAACTGTGTGTTGTCTCTATCTAAGCCGAGATGCTGTGCGTTTGCTGATTGTTGTTTCTTTTCTTTTGCTTTATTTTCTTTTTGCAAGGTAGTATTTCACAATTGCTTCCGACGAGGCAGTTACCCCCCAAGCACTCTGGACCAGAGTAAGGCGCCTTTATCGATCTGGGGATCTTATTGGAGGACAACCAGTGTTTGCTTCGCTACCACCGGTTATGAGATGGAGGACAGTCAGGCATAGATCACGGTTCAGTAGTCGCCAATTCAATGGTCCTATTCTACATCACCTGTGCGCAGCCGGGTCCAGTTTACTGCTTCTTCTTCAGAAAGAGAATATTCACCAGATCAGATAGATTAGCGCCCCTCAGTCAATATGGAGGATATGATGCGTCAACTCTAACTGACCATTGAGGCTATGCAGTGGGATTCTGCTCGCCAAACGGAAGTAACAGCTCGCCAAACAGAGGTTGCGACCCAGCAGGCTGAACTTATTGTAAGGCTTTAGCAGCAGCAACAACAAACACAACAAGGAATAGCTTCTGTTTCCCATCCACCCCCTGTAGACATCCCAGCACTTAGAGCTTCGGTTCCCACAGCCAATGTCCAGGAAAATGCGGATATCCTTGTGGATCCGATTCCACCCCAGATTTCCAAAGCACAGGCCTACCCAGACATCCTTAAGTTTGAAGTCGACCCCACCACTCTGAAAGTGAGCAAGCTTGAAAAGCTTTTTAAGAGAGCCCAAGAAGTCAACTCCGTCCCAGATATAGAAAATGGCTTCACAGATTCGGCGGTGACATTGCCGGACAGATTTAAAATGCCTCACATAGACCGCTTCGACGGCTCCGGCAATCCCATGGTCCATTTGAGGCTATTCTCCGATATTCTGCGGCCGATGGGCTGACTAGACTGCAAAAGCTATCCCTCTTTAGTCGGACCCTGTCGGGTATTGTAGCCACCTGGTATGCTAAGTTAGAGGATTCTGTGAAATGGAGTTGGAGGAGATGACCGAGGCCTTTGTCGCTCAATATTCTTACAACACGCAAATCGAGGTCACAACTCGTGATCTCGAGGCAACTAGACAAGAGCCGAAAGAGGGCTTCTCTGACTTCGTTACTCGATGGAGGGCCAAGGCTTCCATGATGACAACCAGGCCAACTGAGAAGGACCAAATAAGAATGGTCGTTCAGAATCTACAACCGAAGTTAATGCAGAGGATGATTGTCTTACCCCTACCTACCTTTGCTGACCTTCATGAGATTGGGGTACAGATAGAGGATGCGATGATCCGGACGTAGATGATGGGGAGGACGGGCCGAGTCAAGGATTGGATGACTTAGCACAGCTTGAAGAGGATATTAGTAATCTGCAGTTCTTTGATGAACAGAATCTAGGGGATGTACACATCAACTAGTTTAATATGAACAGATTAGCAGACAACTCAAGGTGGCTTAGTGATGAGCCGGACGTAGATGAGGGGTCTCGACCAAAACAAGAACAGTCAGAAATATGAACATCTGCAACGGCCGGAAGGGTCGACAATAAGGAAAAGTTGCTAGAGAGCATCGGTACGAAGAATTTTGCTCGGGAGTTGAGCAGCGTATGTACAGCTGATACAGAACAACAGGTCGCGCTGAAGCAATTTGAACATGAGAGAATTGAGAATGGTGAGAAAGCCAGGAAAGCCAAAGGCCCTGTGAGGGTAGATTATGTTGTGAACATAGGACCAATTACAGCGGAATCGGACATGTGTTTGTCGGTTGCTGGGGACACATGATGGGAAGATGATGATTTGTGTCTTGCCCATACTGACGAGGATTAGGGACAGAGTCTCCCAGATGATACATGGTATATCGAAGAGGTGGATCACATGACACGGACTGGGCAATACTTCAAACCCCCGTACCTGGACTAACCAGAAGCATCAGGGAAGGATAAGGAAGCTGAGAAATAGAAAGAGAAATAGTTAGAAGAGGAAGTTGTACTGAAGCAGCTGAAAAAGATTCAAGCAAATATCTCCATTTGAGGATTGCTGATGGCATCACGGGTTCATAGATATGTTGTCCTATCTGCAATGGACAAGGCTAAGCTCTCCATCGACACAACTTCTGAACAATTGGTAGGTGTCACGACCCAAACCCGCCCCTATGGGTTTAGCACCGTAATCGGCCAGTAATCCGAGATTACCGAAGGCCTGCTTATCAGTAAAACAGTAATACAGAGTACAAGGGCTAGCGGAAGCCAAAACAATAACTAAAAGGTGTCTAATGAGCTGTGACAGTCTGTATGCAAAAAGACTTTTCATACATATATACAGTCAGTACCAAAACAGTGTACACAATATTTACAATCATTCAGGACAGGGACTTAATCCCTATTAAGACAGTACAGTACAAAAACATTCAGTCTATACAGATCATAAACAAACAGAGCCAAAAAGGGGAAATCTAAAACAACCCCAACAGCCTTGGCTTGGACAGTTCTGGAACCTCAAAGTAAGGCACGAAGGTTGGCTTGACAAAACTGGAGTTTATCCCGACGCCCCTAGCAACGGTCCGGTGCCTGTATACCTATATATATATATATATGAGCAGTGAGCTAAAGCCCAGTGAATAACATAATGCGTAAAGAGGTTAAGAATGAATGTCCTTTCAGTATTGAAAACAGTCATTTCAATCAGTATATCAGTTATTCAGTCATAGCAGTCATATGTGGTACATCCAATAGTAAAACAGTACAGTAGGCCTAAACAGACCGAACAGTCAGTTGATGGCCATCATATCAGTAAACAGTAGTGGTTCCAACATGGGAACCGACAGAGATCTCTGTGACAATAGCAGTACAGTATAGTAACAGTAGGTTGCTAAGGATGCCACAATACAGTTCACAATTAGGACATCATTCATTTAGTAACAGTATCATTTCAGAAAACAGTACAGTTCAATTATTCAGAAGATAATCATTTTTGAACATATCTTTACAACATTGTTACTCACAGAGTTCTGGGCTACAGATAAGCTAGTACGCGTCTCCGGATGCCAACCCTACACAGTTACAGAGTGAACACACACTAAGCTACACAGTTGGGAAAAATAATAGCTTAATTCCTAATTTGACTCGGTGTGGTTCTACATCAATATCCTCATTAAGATGCCTTAAACTAGGCCTAGGAATGCCTAGGATGGAATGAGGATGCAATGATGCACTTTTAAACACTTAGCAAAATTTTCAGAAAAATAAGGTCCTGCTCGAGCGTGGATTTCCCCGCTCGAGCGGACATGTAAACAAAGGTTCCCCGCTCGAGCGTCACTTTCCCCACTCGAGCGGACTGTAAAACATGGCAAAAGTACTGGATGCACGAAATTCACGCTCGATGGGTGCTCGACCTCCGCTCGAGCGTGAGACACAAGTCCTCGCTCGAGCGTACATTCCCCCACTCGAGCGGACTGTAAACACATGCAAAGTACTGGATACACGCATTTCACGCTCGAGCGTCACTTTACCCGCTCGAGCGGACTGCATGAATTCAGTATGTACGCTCGAGCGTGGAATCCCCCGCTCGAGCGTGAGTCCAAAATCTGGAAATTCCAGATTTGAACCTCAAGCTCAAAACTCAATTTTAATGCACCAAAATCGATCCTCTTGGGCTAATTTTCTGGAAAACACTTCAAAACCCATAATATGACTTGTTTCAAAGATCAATTTGAGAAATCAAAGCCCAAAGGTAGTTCAATTAAACACATTTTCCAAATAAGTTTCAAGAACAAAACTCAAACACAACATGCATGAATTTAAACAACTTCAAGGCTTCAAATACTTGCTCCAAAGAGCCAGTTCCTTCAAAATCAAGATGAATTCATGGACTTCAACTAAGATGTAAACATGCATGCAAGAATTTCCATGAAAACAACTTTAAACTTCAAGATATGCACATGCATGCATGGAATGAGCTTCAATTCAATATATTAGGACCAATTCTAGACTTAAATCACTAGAGGCTCATGAACCATGCAAGAATCAACTCAAATACACAATTAAAAGGAAGAACTCCCTACCTTAAGTCTTGAATTCAAGATATATAAGCCTAAATATGCAATCAACCTTCAATTCCTTTAATCTCCAAGCAAAACCTTCAAGTTCTCTAGGCCAATTCACAAATGAAATCAAACTTTCTCCTATCTCACTCTAACTCTCGGTTTTGCCTCTCAAAGATGAACAAGAGTGATGCAATACAAGCTCAACAAGACCAATGTAATTTGACTTAAGTGGCCCACTACTATGGCATAATTGTAAATAAAGCCAACTCATGTAATTCAGCTTATTTAAATCTAATTTAATCATACCAAATCACATCTCAATTAAATATACCATAAATTCACATAAATTCTAATTAACATAAATCATCAATCAATTTCAGATTCGGCCGCCGATAAGGCCTTCAATTTGCAGTTTAAAGCATACAACATAAACAGATAATTTTAACAGTGAACAGATAGGTATGCACTTAAACAGATACACTTAATCAATCAGTTCAGTATTTCAATCAAGTCAATGACTATTTATGATCAGTCTCAGTTTAGCAGTAATCAGTAGGGTTATCAGTAATCAGTGGTGGGGGTTATTACAGTAGGACTGGTTTTCCCGGGAGGGGTCTCACCAACTTTGACGTTCACAGACAAAGAATTGCCGCCTGAGGGCTCAGAGCACAATAAACCACTATACATCTCTATTGAGTGCAAAGAGAAGTGCATACCGGTTGTCTTGGTTGATACCGAGTCTGCATTCAATGTGTGCCTATCGCGTACGGCCTATGCTATCGGCTTAAAACCCGCAGACTTTGTGTCAACAGCCCAGGTGATTCGGGTTTATGATAATACAAGTCGGGAAGTGATGAGGACAGTGTGGATTAGAACTCAGGTGGGCCCGGCGCAACAAGATATTGAATTCCACGTCCTGGATGTCCCAGCCACCTTTAACTTACTTCTGGGGCGGCCATGGCTGCACCAAGTAAGAGCTATCTCTTCTACTCTACATCAGATGCTGAAATACCCCCACGGGAAGGGGGTAGCTATTGTTTTTGGGAACTCTTCAATCCATCCTCCGCCGGAGGTTATTACACCAGTCTTGGAAACTGTGCACTGTGAGAAGGATGTCTTTTTGTCGGGGTTTACCTTGGCCGAGGCCCGGGTAGCGCAAAATATTTTAGCTGTTGATGAGGGATTATATGTCAGTGCGCAATCTGTTTACCTTATGAATAAACTGCAACATGTACCCGGAATGCAATTGGGAAGAAGTGGCCGGAAGGGCATCGCTGCATTGGCTGAAGTGCCACATAACCCTTATACCTTTGGTTTAGGTTACACGCCTACCAAGGAGGATTGGGTAAGAAAGGGGAAGGAAATAGCTGGAAGAGCCAAGGCAAGGCAGAGTAGGAAGCACTATGAGTTAGTGCATAGACCAATTCAAGAAACCCTGAACAGCCGTTTTATTCAGGAGGGGGAAGATTTCCCATTTTGCGACTTTCTAGAGCCATGGCTAAATCCTAAAAAGCGGCGTTTGCCCGGCGTTGAGATCTTTTTTGACCTACAACTGCAAGGGGATGAAGTCTCAGAAGAAGAAATTGACTTGCTTGCTAAGACTGAACAGAATGCGAAGGATGAGTCCAATAGCACAGAACTTAAGATAGGAGCAGCGCTGGCTTGTCTCCTCTTGGATCCTCAAATCACACCAGAGAGCTTGGGGGATGACTTTACCGTTGCCCTGATTGGGGCGAACCCGGGTGTGGACCCTTTTACCGGCATTCTAGATGCATCTATCGCACCCTCCCTCGTTTGGCAGTTTGAGGAGGGCTTTTTGTCTAGCAGTTCTAAATCAAGTGGTGAGTCGGAATCTGATTCCACAGAGTCTGTGGAGTCGGAATCAGATTCCAGTTCTTCTAAGTCGGAGTCTGGTATTCCTGGGGTTGATAACCCGGTTATCGTTGTTTTGTCCAAGTCATCTTTTTCTTTTTCCATCGAGTCAGTTATAACCGAGGAACTGGACGAACTGGAAGTTGTGAATAAGAATGGTACCACTGTTGTTTCTGAGTACTTTTCTGTGCCTTTAGTATATTGCATTAATCAGGACTTTCAAAATTTTGATGAAAACGACAAGGAAGGAATTCCTCTGGTTTTAAAACATTTGATTGATCGAGAGGAGGAGAGGTTTGTAAAACCCCTAGTTGATGAAATTATTTCAATTAACGTGGGTACTGAGAAGGATCCGCGCCTGGTCCAGATCGGGGTCCACGTTGTCTTCGGAGGAACGCGAGCGCTTAGTCACTTTATTAAAAGATTTCAAAGATGTTTTCGCATGGTCCTACGAAGACATGCTTGGAATCGATCTTGAGATTGTACAGTACCGGATCCCTCTTGACCCTGAGGCCCGACCTGTTAAGCAGAAACTTCGGAGAATACGCCCATATTGGGCTTTGAAAATTAAGAAAGAGGTCACTAAGCAGATAGACGTAGGGTTTTTGCTTGTATCTGAGTATCTGACTTGGTTGGCCAACATTGTTCCGGTGCCGAAGAAAGATGACAGAATTCGGGTATGTGTGGATTTCAGAGATCTGAACAAAGCTAGTTCGAATGACGACTTTCCTCTACCGCATATTGAGGAATTGGTGGATTTCACAGCGGGGCATGCGCTGCTTTCCTTCATGGATGGATTTTCTGGGTACAACCAAATCTTGATGGCACCCGAGGATAGGGAGAAGATTGCCTTCACCACGCCGTGGGGAACCTACTGTTATAGGGTGATGCCGTTCGGACTGAAGAATACTGGGGCTACTTATCAATGGGCTGCGACCACAATCTTACATGACATGATCCATAAAGAGGTCGAGGTGTATGTAGACAACATGATTATCAAGTCCAAGGAAAGAGAGGGCCACTACACCACCTTGAAAAAAAATTTCCAACGGATCAGAGAGTATCGGTTACGACTGAATCCTCATAAATGTACTTTTGGCGTCATAGCAGGGAAAAATGCTGGGGTTCTTTATTACACAAAGGGACATTAAGGTCGATCCTTCCAAGATTAAGGCCATCTTAGAAATGCCACCCACAAGGACTGAAAAGGAGGCGCGTGACTTTCTGGGTAAAGTACAATTCATAAGACGGTTTATTGCAAAATTAACCTTGACTTGTGAACCACTATTTGGTCTCCTGAAGAAAGGAAAGAAATTCCAATAGGATGATCGATGCCAAGTTACTTTTGAAAAGATCAAGCAGTATCTATAGAACCCATCCGTGTTGTCACCGCCAGAGCCAGGGAAGCCGTTGATTTTATATCTGTCAGTAATCGACACAACTATGGGCTGCATGCTTGCGTAGGAATCTGAAGATAGGGTGGAGATAGCCATCTATTACTTGAGCAAGAAGATGTTGGAATATGAGACCCATTACACTCCGCTCGAGAAGGCTTGCTTAGCCTTGGTATGGGCTACCAAGAAGTTGAGGCACTACCTGTTAGCTCACTCCGTAATTCTGGTTTCGAGATTAGATCCCATCAAATATCTCTCCGAGAAACCCGCACTTACGGGTAGGCTAGCCTGTTGGTTGCTTCTTCTCTCCGAATTCGATTTGAAGTATGTGACGCGCAAGTCTGTGAAATGGAGAGTGGTAGCAGAGTTCCTAGCCGATCACCCAGTGGAGGGAGATGAAGCAGTAGAGTATCTGTTCCCAGATGAGGCCATTTTGTAGGTCGAAGAAGAGATTTGGACTATGTACTTTGATAGAGCGTCTAATCAGTACGGGTATGGGATTGAGGTGTTGCTGATAGCGCCCGACAATTCCCACATACCTTTAGCCTTCAAGGTCCGGTTTAACGTATCAAACAACGAAGCAGAGTATGAGGCATGTATCGCTGGCTTGGAAGCCGCCTTGGAACTAGGGGCAAAACGGTTGGACGTCATTGGGGACTCGAACCTGGTTGTGTCTCAAGCGAAAGGAGACTGGAAGGTTAAAGAAGAAAGGATGAAAATCTATCACCAAACCCTGGACGTTCTAATTCTTAGGTTTGAGAAGTTAACCTTCACGCATCTGTTAAGAGAGAGTAACAGGTTCGTTGACGCTTTATCAACTGTATCATCTATGATAGACATCCCTTTGGGAGTTCGGATACGTCCAATCATTATTGAACAGAGGTATGTGCTAGCCTACGAACTGATTGCCGCCATAGATGAAGCACAAGATCAGAACCCCTGGTACTTTGATGTTTGGAGCTTCTTGGAAAATAAGGCTTATCCACCAAGGGCAAATGCCAAAAGATAAGAGGGCGATACGGCGAATGGCTGCTCAGTTTATCATCTGCGGGGGTAAATTGAACAAACAAGGTCATCTAGGAATGCACAAGTTATGTGTTGATGAAGAAGAGTAGAAGCGCTTAATGGAGGCCATCCATGGAGAGGAGTGCGGATCGCTCATGAGCGGAGTGATGTTAGCTCGGAAGATTCTTAGACAGGGTTACTACTGGTCAACCATGGAGGAGGATTGTATCGGTTTTGTTCGGCGATGCCACAAGTGTCAGATCCATGAAAATCGCATGAATATTCCGCCGTCGATGCTATACAACATGACTTCTCCGTGGGCTATTTCAGTCTGGGGAATTAATGTTATTGGGGCAGTTACTCCGAAGGGTTCGAATGGGTATGAGTATATCCTGGTGGCGATAGACTACTTTACAAAGTAGGTCAAGGCCCAATCTTTATGCAGTGCTGAAAGCGTCGCACGTAGCTAAGTTCATCAGGAATAACATCATATGTCGCTATGGGGTCCCAAATAACATCATCTCAGACAATGGTTCCCACTTTAAGAAGGAGATGATTGATTTGTTGGAGAAGTACAACGTGGTTTTTCATAAGTCATCTACATATCGGCCGCAAACCAAAGGAGTTGTTGAGGCCGCCAATAAGAACATCAAGCACATTCTACAGAAAATGGTGGAAACTTACAGGGTCTGGCCAGATAAGCTGCCATTTGCTTTTTGGGGTTACAGAACATCAATTCGGACATCTACTGGGGCAACTCCGTATTCTTTGGTTTATGGAATGGAGGCTGTTCTGCCGATTGAAGTTGAGGTTCCATCGCTGCGGGTGATGGCTGAGTGCCAAATAGCGGAAGCAGATTGGCAGCAGAGTAGGTTTGAGGAACTTATGATGTTCGATGAGAGAAGACTGAAAGCACTGTACCACGTCTAAGGTTATCAACGAAGGATTGCCAGGGATTTCAACAAGAAAGTTAAGTCCAGGAATCTAAAAGAAGGGGATCTGGTGCTCAAAGACAACCGAGCTTCCATCCATGACCCTAGGGGCAAGTTCAGGCCCAATTGGACTGGCCCTTACATCATTAAGTCTATTTGGTCGGGCGGGGCTGTCGTTCTTATGGACCTAGATGGCCTCGAATTCTCCCAACCAATCAACATGGACAAGTTGAAGAAATATTACCCTTGAGTGGCTCGCTAGGCCGAAAACCCGAAAGGGCGACCTAAACAAAAGTTAGAGCACAAAAAATTGGAAAAAAGAAAAACTGAGCTCGCAAGGTTGAAAACTCAGAATGGGCGGCCTTGGTAAAAGTTAAAGCACAAAAGGAGAGTGTTAATACCCAAGCGAACCCGAACCAAACTACGTAAGGCTTGACTCCCATCATTGGGATACGTAGGCAACTTCATTCTGAAGTCTAGTCATAAACACTTCCAAATCAACTGTGTCCATCTGATTGTTCTAGTCATCTTTGTCTTTTCTACATCCAAGAGTTCGGTTGTGATCTCCAGCACAATGCAGTGCTATTCAGACAAGGGGCAACCTTCCATTTGTTGGATTCAAGGTTGTGTATTTTAAGGATAGATCTCGGGTGTGTGCAGTTGTGATCCTTATCGAAAATGGTTTTGAAAAGTTTTAATAAAAGTTGATTTGGTTCAAATTAATCTTTTTACAACTTAGACCATTTTTGGACCAAACGGGAAATTTTCAGTACCCACAACCTTCAATTTCATTAATTTCAATACAGAGTTCTCCGACTCTTGATACAAATTGAAGTTGCTTTTTATTACATTTAAAAGGAAAACTCGAAAGTATAGATTAAAGCAACAAACTTGGGGCATGGTTGAGTCAGGTGTTCCTGTGTCCCCTCCTAGAGCTTGTGAAAGCTTCAGATGCCAAAGTAGGCCCGGTTTGCGCCTCATCTTCAAGCCAGGCTATGCACTCGTCCGAAAGGACGCAACTGAAATTGGGAGCGGAGGCCAGAAGCTCTCTTGTCCTCCATGCAGTGGTGTATCGAGCTAGATGTGAGCCTCAGATCGGATATGAAGTCGGGTATTCCACTCCCTCTTCTGGGCAAGTCTGGTCGTGTCCGAACTGACGCCGGAACGGGAATAGAAAGTAGAAGACACAGTGTGTCAGGCCAACCAGCTGAATACCAGGCTGCTAGGACATGCTGTAGCTCATCTCCGATAGATCAAACCAGGGGCAACGCCAAGCAATGTCAACAGCAGATCGGTTGCACATCCATTCGCACCACCATCCCTCATTCGAGAAATCAGCTAGTCATTGGCGAAAGAAATAGCCTCGCGCTGAATATGCAGGGCAAGAGTCTACTGCCTTCAACCTGTCCATGAGCCATATCTGGAGAGGGATGAAAATAAGAAAGATTAAAGAATAGAGAGGTATACGTGGAGAGAAAAAGTGAAAAAGGGTTTTGAGAGAAAAACAGAGCCTGAGGGCCGAGTGATGTGAGAAATACACATGTGAGAAGGGTAGGAAACATTACCTGTAAGAGTAGTGGACTTCCTACGAACCTGGTTGTCTTCCGGCGATGGAAAGCATCCAAGCCCATCAGAGTCTCGGCTAGAGTCAAACCAATACAGCTCTTGCCCTCTTTCAAGCCTCGGGCAACTTCAATCAAGCGAATGCTAGACCCTCCGAAGCCAGGGGCAAGCAGAAAATGAGCCAACATGCACAAGCAGAGGGCATGTTGCTAAAAACTTTGCCAAAGACGGTCGCCACGGTCACCGGCGTCAGAAAATCGATGAATCAGATTGGGAATATCCAACTCCCCGTTATGAATCAGAGATCGAGCATCGTGCAAAGTAAGCCCACACATCCGTCCTAAAGCTTGGATGTGACCAAAACGGGACTGGGGCAAGATTTTCTCGTCACGCTGCGATTTCATCAAAGCCTGGAACTCTTCAAAAGTGGGGCACATCTTTTGTCCTCCGAAGCTGAAAACATGAGTGATTGGATTCCAATATCTAGCCGCGGCATGGAGGAACGGAAAACACAGTGGGGTACAACTCAGCGTGAATAGTGTATTTATCCCGAAACCCCAGAAATTCAGCTTTTTCGAGCCATCTAAAGTTACAATCCAATCGGAGAGTTTTTTAGCGAAGAACAGTTCCATTTGAAGCAAAAATAGAGCTGGAATGAAGAAACCACGAAGCTGGAACTTTTGTAGAAGATAAGGTGCAAAGTGGAAAACAGGTGGCAGCAATCTGAACATTCTCAAAATTACTGGCCGACCGGCCAGTTCGGGTAGCCGACTGGCCACCTTTTGTGGCTGACCGGTCACTTTAGTGGCCGACAGTGGTCACAAGTGTTCGACAGCCTCTTTTTGCCCCCAGCAGAATATTTTTGGCTTTCTTGTGTGTTAAGGATGCTGAAAACCTGTGTTCTATTCCACTCTGGATGCATTCTGCTCTTTTGTTTTACTAATTTTGTTTAGTTGTTCTTGAGTTTGTTGTAATTTGTTTATTGAGTTGTTGTAATTTGTTTTCCAAGTTTATCGCAATTTGCTTATCGAGTTGTATTTGTTTCATTCATCGAGTTGTTGTATTAGTTATTCTTTGAGTTGTGTTATTTTGTTTGTTTTGTTTTGGTTGGTTCACTACCTGACTAAGCAATTGTCAAGACAATGTACAATATTCAATTTTCATTAATCCCATTTTTGTGTAAAATGGTGCAATGCGATGCTCAGAATATAAAATGCAACACTTTTAAACAAAAAGCTATTTTCATTCCAACCACGGTTTCCTTTTTACAAAGAGTACAAGTTTTAAGAAAATATAACTGCCTAAGGCTGTACAATGTGCTAACACAACTAGCAAAAAGAGAAACAAAGCAAAAACATCTAAATTGGCGCCAACCACCTCAGGATCGAGAGGCCCTCTTTGTCCTCTTCCTCGGCGCAGTAGACTCTATAGCACTGTCTCCATCGGCACCACTATCTGACTCTGAACCGGAGCCTGAACCGGAGCTGTCTCTGCTCCCATCCTCGGAGCCCTCCTCAGCATCGTCGCCGCCCTCAGAACCTGAGCCGGCATCATCGCCTCCATTCTCAGATGACTCTGACCGGGGACTCGCTAGCTCCTCGTCCTTGCTGGTCTCATCATCGTCATCGTGTATGACAGGCTCCCGACGTCTCCCTCAGCTGTGTACCGGAATCTCTCTCTGCTGCTGGAGAAAGCTCTGAGGGACCTGTTTGTAAGGATGTGACCTGAAAGGGCAGTTTGAATATATCAGTCATAGTATGTATATCAAATGCAAGTGTGGTGTGTAGAGTGAGTACATATAGAAGTCAAATACAGTCTGAGAATGCAGTGTGTCGTATGCGATCTATACATGAAGTGTATTAGTGCAATATGGGAAATGTGCAGATGAGATGTCAATTTCAGTATATCAGCAGAAATATGATGACCGAAATACAAGAAAACTGAAAAGTTACCTGAATACCATGGGAGCTGATGATCGACTCCCTTCTCAAGTTCATGCCTTCGAATGAGGCCATCACCTCGAGTAATCCCTCAATGTACTCTATGGAGGGCTGCAAATGCGAGTTGAAATAATTAGTGAATGAATGAATGTCTGAGTATCTGAGTGAGAATGATAAATGAAAGTTGTAATGCATACCGGTGGTGAGTCAGGTGCCCTGACATATCGATGACTAGGCAACGGGGGCTCAAGCGGGATCTGATAAGGCACTTCGGAGTATCGCTAACCTGTCAACTCAGTCGGAAGATCAGGCCATCCAATACTCTGCCTGGTAGGAGGCATCTCTCTAGCCTCACCCCTCGGTGCCCGAGCCTTGCTCGTCGAGGGGGCATTTACTGCCCGAGCCCTGCCCATCGAAGGAACATCTACTGCCTAAGCCCTGCTCATCGAAAGAGCATCTACAACTCGAGCCCTGCTTGACAAAGCAATATCACCTGTCCTCCCCATGTGAGCACGAGCACCTTCCAGAGGAGGCATTAGGTACGCCTGGATGTAAATTGTATAGTCCCCCTCCCCAATGTACCGATCTGCATCTGCGCCTAGCATGAAGTCGGTGATCTCCTAAGGGGAGAGACTCTCGGTGGCTCGCATAGAAGGCGGAGGCAATAATGGAACCGACTGTAGTGACAGGCCCAGTGTCTGGTGCATGAAGTGCTCTCCAAGAAACCAGCCCCATCCTACTGGCCCCTCAAGTAGAAGCCGATATCGGGAAGCACCCTAAACTCCAGCAAAATGAAATCTGGCCTTATTTGGCATCGCCACCCAGGGCTGCCATGTGACCTGCAGATAGCAAGTGCATAGACTGATAAGTTGCCATTAGATATGCAAAACGAATTGAAGTTGAAAGCAGGAAAAACTATGAGTTTTGAATTACCTCTACCGTCCTCACGGTGTCAAAATACTGGCGAAGGTACGAGAGGGTCTCTCGGGCCCTCGGCCGGGATGCAAGTAGGGCACCTCAAAGGGCGTCTCGACCTCTGGCTCGGGTGCAAGCGCCGGGAAATAGGCGTATACCCATAGCTGTGAAAATCAAGATAGAGGCAATGAGAATACAGATCAACACAGATAATACGGAAAGCAGAGTATGTGTGCAATGTACAGAAGATGCAGAATGCAGAAAGTACAGAATATAGAAAATACAGAAAGCAAAGTGTGGCACAGTGTATAGAAAGTACAAGTGTAGGGAAAAGATTAGATTATGTGTGTGCAGTGTGCAGTGTACAAAAAGTGCAAAGCAGAAAGCACAGTAGAGAATGGAAAGTTGAAAATTAAAGCATACCTCCGAGGCTCTCTAATAGCCGCTTACTCTGTTCCTGCTCCTGCGGGAGGTCGAGCTCATGTAGCAGTATAGGGTGGCGAGGTCGTCGCCGCTCCAATCATAATAACGAACCTAGCATAAGTCCACTAAGGCGCTCAGCAAATACAGCCCGACTGTGTTCGCCTTGTTGGCGAACAAGGTAGTCCCGAAGAGGAACATGAGGAAGCCTCTGGCATACTGTTCTGTCGCCTCGATCGTCGCGGGCTCTCCCCCTCTGAAGTGGTCAGCGAACCAAGTGTATCAGACCAAGCTTGATGCTCGGAAGAGAGACGGGTGTGCTCCCAGTAGATAGGTCGAAGCGGCCTCCCACTCACCCATATTGGAATCGTATGGGATCGGCCGGCCTCCCACCTCAAGGCCTATCAGCATGGTGAAGTCATACGGGGTCATGGTCATATCCCCGGTGGTAAAGAAATAGAAAGGGTTAATGGTGTCCCACCATCTCTCTACCAATGCGCCTAAGAGGGTCTTACTCGCCATGAGACGCGGGAGTTCCATGCAAAATAAACTGAATCCTACCTCGTCAATAATCTGCCAAACACGATCGGGAAGGTCCATATACCACTCCCTAGCTCCGGTGGACCCATATCCCTGGGTGAAGAGAGAGTCGACTTATGGGTAGAAATACAGTGTGTGAATGTGTTCAGAATGGGCAGAAATACAGTGTGTGAATGTATTCAGAATGAGCAGATAAAATACAGTGCAAAAGTGAGAGTTATGCAAGAAAGGTAAAGTACATCACAGGAAATGTAAAAATGCAGTATGTACCTCAGAGGCATCGTGGGATAGATGAGACTCTGGCTCTCGTAGCAGCAGATCTGCAGGCGCGTGTCGTGCAAATCCACTAAAGTGGCGGACTGTGCTAGGTGGTAGTACATGTGCCTCAGGGCAGTACCTTCGCGAGGGGTGTTGGAAAACGCGCGTGGAGCACGAATCTAAGAGGAACAAGGGTCTAAAGACAAAGAGGAAGAGATTTTGGCACTGTGTGTGTGAGGAAAAGTGTTTTGGGATTGTGTATTTAAAGTTCTCCATGTAAAAAGACTGAACTGTCCCGAATCTGCCTCAACTGGCCGACCGGCCAATTTTGTGGCCAACCGGCCACTTAGGTGGCCGACAAATTTTTAAACCGGCCAACATGCTTCTAGGGTGGCCGGTAGGTGTCCTATGTTTCCTCTGTGTGTTTTCAGACTGTTTTGAGTCCTTGGCTCTCGAGAAAGTGCAAGAAAAGTCCACTTTTCAGCTCAAAGTTTTTCTGTGGAAGTTTCAACTCGTGTCTTCGATGCGTGACTCGTCGTCAACCGGCATGAACGAGGTGTATCCTTTTGAAATGCATTGTATCTTCTCCGAGAGGTAAATCGGAGGTTACAACTGAATCGATCTCATTAAGATGCGCATTTCTTTATTCGATGTCTTGCATTGAACATGTTATTGATATTACATTGAATAGTGTGTTGTTGTCATTATGCACAAAATACGTATGTTGTGTTGCATTGTGTTAAACATACTCTTATGTTGGCATAGAATATGTTGTATTACATCATGCATGCCCTTACATTTACATAGAATATGTGCTTCTCACGTTCGCGTAGAACATGCATTCCTGTTGTACTGTACTTGTCAAAGTTTCTTTCTTGTGCATGCACGATATTGTATGTACGGTTTGTTCAAAGCTGGTGCAACCAGATGACATTGTATGTACAGTTCATTCAGAGGAATTCCGGGTAAGATCATTCCTATCCTTTGAACCCCTTTGGTTAGAAACATTCGGGTACGCCCGGTGTTTATACCTCCTTGCCCCGTTGGTTAGAAATATTGGGTCGTGTGCCCGAGGTTTATATCACCCCTTCGGTTAAAAGCGTTTGGGACGTGTGTCCGACGCTTATACCACCTCGTTGGTTAGAAGCATTGGGTTATGTGCCCGATGTTTATACCACCCCTTCGGTTAGAAGCGTTTGGGACGTGTGTCCAACGCTTATACCACCTCGTTGGTTAGAAGCATTGGGTTGTGTGCCCGATGTTTATACCATCCCTTCTGGTTAGAAGCATTGGGTTGTGTGTCCGATGTTTGTACCATCTCTTCAGTTGGAAGCGTTTGGGAGGTGTGTTCGACGCTTATACCACTCCTTTCTGATTTTGTTAGAAACATTAGAATGTGCTCTGATGTTTATACCACCCTCCGGTGTTTGCACTGCTCCCTTTTTCCTCTCGCACGTGGCGCGTTACGACGCTTTGGTTAAATGCATCTGGACAGATTCCGATGCCTATACCGCTCTTTGTTTCTGTTGCAAAATGTTTGAATGTGTTTCACTTGTTATGTGTTCTCTTTAGTACGGAACCTTGGGGTGTGTCCTTGGGTTCACACCATTTCTTTCCTCGCATGTGCCATGCGTTGGGATCTTGTTTGCCGCCCGGGTGTGCCCGACGGTTGTGTTTCTTTGCCTTTTCTGCGTAAAGCGCAGTTAAGATTGCATAATTTTCTTACATCCTTTTTGTATGAGATGTGGTTTGGTTCGTGCTAACTTGCTTATGTATGAGTTTGTTGTAGCATTTCTTTGCCTAACATTTGCATTTAGATGTTTCATTACAGCCCTCATTGTATGATCATAAGTTATGTTCTGCATTATGAATGTCATTTGCATTTTGCCCCTGCCAGTAGGCTCATCTTCTATTGTTATCTTGCTTGTTTGTCTAAGTCTTCGGCCTTGTCAAAAATAGGTCGTCTCTAGATTTTGACATTCACTCCCGTCATTTCAGGACTTCCAAGTTCTGTCAAAGAGGGGCAACTGTAGACCCCACTTTCGACCGACCTCAAGACTTTGACGTCATCGTTTGTGCACTCGATGATTGCGCATGTTTGTGCTCATTTTGAGCGCCCGAAGGTCTCTACTGAGCACTTTGTCTTTGAGCCTCTAAACCCTCTTTTTCTTGTGCTTGTTTTTGGACCAAACCTTGGTGCATCTTGCTTGGAGAGAGGAGAAGCCTTGCTGGCCACTTTTGGCACTTGTCGGCCACTTTTCCTCCTTGTCGGCCACTTGAAGTGGTCGGTCGGCTAGGGGAGGTGGCCAGCCGGCCACCTAAAGTGGCCGATGGCCAATTTTCTCCTTTTTCAGATATTTTATGTGCCAGTTGTACCAGCTGTTGGTCACTGAAAGCCTCTACCATACACGTGTATAAAGGGATGAAGGCAAGCTTTTTGCTTGTTTTTCTATATAAGGAGAGGTCTCTCCCCATTTTGAGGGTTACAAAAATTTTGTGAGCAAAATTTCTACCACTTTCTCTAGAATTCTCTCTCTTTTCCTATTTAGTGCTTGAAAGTGAGTTTTCTCTACATATTTGCATGCAACCCCTTAACCAAATTAGACTGCCTTGTAGCTGTGGTTCTTGGAGGTCTTATTTGCGCTCTTAAAGTTGGTTTTGGCTCAGAAAGTGGCGGTTTGTTGCTGTGCTTCAAAGTTATAGGCTTAACCCCTTTTTAAGCTTATTTTTGCACACTTGTTTGGCCACCTTTGTATACTGTTTTTGGCCTAGTTTTCAACTACAAAAAACCTTTGTTTTTAAAGTTTAAAAATGGTGGTTTAAGGCCTTTTTGGAGTTAGGGGTGGTTTACCCTCTTTTGTAGCTTGTTTGCTAAGTATTGTGCCATCTTTTTAAAGCTTTTCATACCCCATTTTCTTGTCCTTTTAACCACTGAAACTTAGAGGTTTTTCAATGGTGAAAAGTTGGTTTTGAGGTCCAAAATAGGAGGGGGTGGCCTCCATTCCTTGTATCTTGTTTGTATATGTAGATGGATTAAGATGTGAGCATATTTTTCTACTTCTTTATGACTTGATCTCAGCAGGTTTTAGCTACTGATTTTGCATGCTTTAGCTCTGTTTTGGGTGGTCTTGGTCATATGAGCTTAGTCTTGCATGGTTGTAGTGTACATGGCTTCACTAGCTTTGTGTTTCAAAGCCTCTAACATGCTTTGCTTGAGATGATTGCATGCTATAGCATCGTTTAACATGTAATTTTAGTGCATGTAACTTTGTTGTACTCTCACATATTCTACTCTTTTATTGCTTTTGAGAGTTGTGCTTTGTGCCTTGTTTATGAGCGAACATGCGAGCATGTTTTTCTTGCCTTTCGTGTCTAAATTTCAGCATGTTTTGGCTACTATTTTGGCATGTTTAAGCTCTGTCCAGAGCTGGTTTGGTCATTTGAGCTTGATATTGCATGCCTCTAGTGTTGTGCTCTTCACTAGTTTGTTGATTATGGCTTTTGAACATGTCTTGCATGCATGATTTAGTGTCTTTAGCATGCCATTTCAGCACTGAAAATTCTGCAACCTCCCTCATTTCTTCACTTTTAATTTGCTTTGAGGGTTGGTTGGGCTTAAGGTTGTGTTTAAGCTTGAGATAGAGCTTGTGCCCAATGGCATTAACCCTCTTTTGAGAGTTTCTCCTAGCCAAAGGCATGATCTCTCTCATGTCTTAAACCATCCTTTGGTTGACCCCTCTCTCATTAGAGGACAATCACTTTGGACTTAAGCGATTAAAGAATGGCTTGGTAATGCTAAAATGTGTAAACAAAATGAGCAAAGTAAAACATGAACAAGATAAGCATTTGTGTTGCATTGCATGTGTTTGGATCGGACATTAATCCAAACACAAGAAATGTGGGATGTTTCATACTCAAAGTGATGAAACGTGTCACATTTCTTGGGTCGTCGTCACCTTTGATCATGCATGATAGGGTGACGGCCTTTCGAGTCTATTTGTGCATTCATTAAGCTTGTGCAAGCTTGGTTCTTTGGCCATCATGCATGAAAATGCTTGATTGGTTGCTTGAGAGCCAAGTGCCATACTCCTTTGAGCTTGAGAAATGATAAGGAGGGTGGCAGTACACATATTCCTTGAGAAATACATTATTGTGCCTCTGTTTTTTTTCTGTTGTAGCAAAACCAGAAGCCTGAAAAAAAGGGTGGCCGACTGGCCACTTATACTAGCTGACCGGCCAGTTAAGGTGGCCGGTAGCCACTTTTTGTGGCCGACCGGCCACCAGTTCATTTTTGTGCAAAAGTGTACCTGAGTTAGGGCATAAATTGTCTGGAAGTTGGTAAGTATTCAGAGATCAAGGCATGTGCAAATAGAGACAACAGAGATCATGGCGATGGATTTTCAGGAGGGCGCCAACCGAGCATGCATATTTCCCTCATCCGCGAGGCCACTTTATTCGCTTTATTAGTTAGCTGTAGCTATTTAATACATGTGTTGTAATTAATTAGTTTTGTAATATTTTAATTAGCTTAACTTAGCTAGTTATTCAATTGTGTTGTAATTAATTAGCTAGAATAGTTAATTAGTTGGTTTGTAATAATTAGCTTAGCTTAGAGTAGCTTAGCTTATTTATTCGGACTCTCCTTCGCGAGGGCGCAATGTTGTAATAAGTGTGCATGTGTGTATGCATGTCTTCCAACCCCACGTCTTTCTCCCTTTTATTTACCCGCTTTCGGTGGTTAGATTAGGGCACGTTTTGATTAGCATACCTTATGCTCGCATGTTTGCATCATTTATTTGTATTGCATGCACCAGGCTCGGCGCATCATTCAAACTGTATCATATTTCAATATTTCTTTGAATACATGTATCAAATTGTCGCATTTATATGCCATCTTAGATAGCCGAGCCTATTTAGTTGCATTATTGCATGCGTTGCATTAGGCATCTTGTATAGTTAGGAACATGCATATTTCTAACTAGCTTTTGTTTTGGCTTGGGGTACACTATAAGTTTTACGCTTTAGCATACTTGCATGAGTGTGAGTGTTGCCATGATAGCATGCTTGCCATGAGGCTATTTGCTTAAATGCTAAACTGCATGAATGCATGTGGATGAAGGTTTGATTACTTGAATTAGAACAATTCGACAAATGTGAGTTTTAAGCCCACTTTGGGATGTGGCAAATCATTTTTTTTAAGCCCACTTAAGGGTGGCAAATCCGCGCTTTAGCCCACTTGAGGATGGCACTTTCAAACCATTTTCGAAAACAAACATGAGTTGTTTTGTTCCAATTCTTGCGATTTAGTCTATACTTGTATGATATGCGCATCACATAGTAAAGTTAGCTAATAACTGAAATAAGAACACATGTGTTTATAAAACAACATATCATGCTTAGTAGAGGCCGATCCTTTGATCAGGCGAGTGGGGGTACTCATTTTAGGACCTTCCCCCCTCGTACCCAAGTTCCCGAGCCGAGGCAACTTTGGTGATGACGGACACGTGGCCTTTGGCACGAGTCAGGGTTTCCTAAATTTCCCCCAAATAAAATATTTAGGTGGCGACTCTGTAATCTGGCAAAGCAGTCCAGTTTGGCATTATTTGATTCAAAATCTGATTTTCTAAAATGATTTGCTGGATTGGACTCTTTGGTGATTTATCAGTCTTACATTGCACTTTATGAGATTAGATTCAGAACCGTGACAGGAGTCCGAATTGTAGGACCAATTCGTGCCTCTCCAAAAGGGGGGCGCGCGAAGAAAGTTGAGTCCACACACACATTTGCAAAGATTTCACATTTTGCACAAAAGCACTCAAAACACACTTATGAGAGGTCAGGGTTTCCCTGTCTTAGCTTTGGAGTGAGCTAGGGTTTCACTACTTCAAGCAAGCAATTTCACAAAATCCTGTACATGAGTAAGCGTCCTGTCCTATATTAGAACAATCACTATGGCTTTACTATATGCAGTTAGGCCGAGTGGTCAAAACGGATACCTCAGCAAGACTACCTAATATACCTCTCACACCTAACACCGAGAAGTGAAAGATGGATCAAGTGCTACAGCGGTAGTCTAAATCCAAGGGTTATGTTTCCAACATGGCAGAGCCCACGACCGGTCAACATTTTGGCAAGCTTTTGGGCAAGCCTACGGCAAACCATCCAGGAATAGTAGATGGCAAACACAGTGACTTAAGCACAACAATGCAAATGTAAGGCAAAGAACATATAAGTGTAGATAAAAGTTTACATCATGAAGTCCGAGTCAAGTTATCTAAATTGCCCAGCAGAGTCGCCAAAAATTGTAACTTGGCTTTTCATGCTCCTTTTGGATACGACTAGCCCTACAGTTCGGACTCCCGTGGTTCGGAATTTGATTCCACAAGTGCAATGTGAATACTTGTTAGTGATGATAATGGTTTGAGAGTCAATGTCAATCACTTCTCTTGGTCAATCTCATAATAGTGAGGAGATTTTGTTGGTCCTTTATTTTCCCTCATTGAGCTTTTGTCCAATCGAACCATAGATCATCATGCAACAACTTTGCAATTGTTGATGATTTGTGAATCAATTCTATCCCTCCTTTGAGCCATTTCATGATAGGGAGAGGCAAAGAGCATGAATATCCCCTGGAAACACCCTGTTTCTGCTCTGTTCATTTTCTGTTGCAGCAGGGCTACATTTACATCAGTGGTCGGCCGGCCACTATTTGTAGCCGGCCGTCCACTACTTCTGACCGGCCGACCACTTTTGTGTCAGCAAGCAGTGTTGTTTTCTTGTAAGGCAGAGTAGAAACAGAAGTAAAAAAAGCTTTTCCTGTGGGCAGAATAGTCCTGGCAGCAGAACAGAAGTATTTCCGGGAGGATGTTTAAATTGGCACTCATGGTTCCTTAACCCCCGCTCGAGTTTAATTAGTCTATATAGCTCTTAGATAATTAATTACTTAGCTAGTTGATTTCATATTGTAATTAATTAATTAGTTCAAATTTATGTTGTAATTAATTAGTTTAATTCCAATTTGTAATAATTAGCTAGTGTAGTTAATTTATTTCATTTGGTTTGTAATAGATTAGTTAATTTTGTAGTAATTAGCTAGCTAGTTAGTTCATTCGGACCCTCCTGCGCAAGAACAAACTTGTAATAATGTGTATGTCTTCCAACCCCATGTCTTTCTTTCTTCTATTTAAATGCTTATGATGGATAGCGTAGTACATCATGTCTATTTTAGCATTTTCCATGTATAAAGCATCCATTAGTCTTGCATGCATAAAGTTCGATTCATCATGCTAACAAGCATTGCCGTTTAAGTACTTCTTTGAAAACGTGTTTAAAGCTACATGCTATCAAGTTGATTCACATGCCATGCTAGTAGCCGAGCTTGTTAGTTGCATTTTGTATGTGTTGCATTAGGTATATTCCATTAGTTAAGATCATGCATTTTTCTAACTATTTTCTCTCTTTTGGCTCACCTCAGGAATTGGGGTAAGCTTTTATTTGTTTTAGCATATCGCATGTGTGTGATTATTACCATGACAAGCATGATTACCATGAGGCTAACTGCTTAATTGATATATCTATCTGAATGCCTGTGGATGAAGGCTAGTTGCTTGAATTAGGATATTTTGACTAAATGTACATATGAGGTCACTTTTTTAAGTGGTACATATTCAAAACAATTTTCAAACGAACATAAATCAAAGTATTCTAATTTTTGCAAATTAGTCTATACTTGTGTGCATCATATAGTAAGTTAGCCTAATAATCGGAACAAGAGCATATAATATAAATAAGAATCACATCATGATTAGTAGAGGCCGATCTTTGATCGGGCGAGTAGGGTGCTCAATTCATGACCTTCTCCTCTCGTACCTAAGTTCCTAAGCCGAGACACTTTGGTGATGACGGATAAGTGGCCTTTGGCATGAGTTTCGGGTTTCCAAAATTTTCCAAAAATAGTTAGGTGGCGACTCTGTAATCTGGCAAAGTAGTCTATTTTTGGCATTTTTGATTCAAAATCGATTTTTCCAAAAGATTTGCCAGATTTGGACTCATTTGTGTTTATCTATTTCACATTACACTTGTGGAATCAGATTCAGAACCACGGGAGTTCAAACTGTAGGGCTAGTCGTATCCAAAAGGAGCACGAAAAGCCAAGATACACTCCCGCACCCATGGCCTGCTGACCTGCTAGTTCAGCCACATTGGCTTAACCAACCCCTTCTTCCTGCGTTGGAATTTCATCCGATAAAGGCACCTCATGCCTCTTAGGCCTACCACGCCTACCACCACCACATCCACGTCCTGACATCCTAATAAAGGTAACAGAAAAAATAGCATATTTATAAATGTGCCGAAGCTAACTCACTCACGCCCTAAAGCAGTGGATAACTGTAATTCACTCCACATAAGCACATAGTCACATAAACACATACCAATTTCATTACCGAATAACGACCGTCCCGGCGTTGCCAGAGTTCTAATTAGAAACAGTAATGATCAAATGCCTTTATATTAGGACTCCTAGAAACCCGTAGACTTGATTAACATCCTAGAAATTAAATCCTATACCCATATAATCACATAAACATGTCATCACATAGCATTACAAACATATAAACATCTCTATCAAATGAGATAGACTAATTGTGGTAAGAACCACTTCCCATGCACTCAAAGTATTCAAACCCGGTACGCTCTGATACCAAGTTGTAATGCCCCAAAATAAATGTGAAAAACCCATTTTATTTGTGAAAATTGAATAGAAATGACATACTTTCATTCATCAAAGTTAATATACAAAAGGTGATACATGCGATATATATTCATAAGTGTCCTATCCTAAATCTACTACATCATGTGTCACTAGTAATTAAAAGATGAACGTTGAACAAATATTTAATGTCCTAACGGCTTACATCTTTCCAAGTCATTCCTTGGTTACAACAAAATGAGTCTAGCTCAATATAGTTTAAGCCCTTGGCTATACAAATTAAATACAACAAGAATAAGCTTTTGCTTCAAGTCTCTCCAAGCTACTGTCTTAGCTGAGGCATTCACCAACACCTGAAAATGATTTTTCCCAATAGAGTGAGCCAAAACCCAATAGAAACAATCTAACACAATATATGAGTCTTAACAAAAGTATAAGAATTGAGTGCATGAACGATGCCCGTTATAAAATCAATCACATCTTACAAGAACATAATATGCCAAATTTTATATCCCAATCAATTTTATCTCAATTCCATTCATGTCAATTCATTTCACCTCAATTCCTGAGTCATGTTCATTTTTATCCAGTCAACCCAGCTGAGACTACAACTCAGTGGTTCTCAAATATACATAATCAATACACAACATTTCAATTTTCCATTTACAAAAATTCTGTCCGCAGGAATCGACACCCACGTATACGTGCGGTTTTCGGGACTTGCACCCAAGACACACAAGCCAACTTAATTCAATGGAGTCCATCCCATCTCCTCCTACATATGAAGTACATCTCATTCTTCTCTCAAATATCATACATATACAATGTATTATAACACAGTCATATTCAATGACAACCAACATGAGATTAGTTGCAATTCGCTTAATCCTCATGCGATTTCTACAACAATCACGACTATCTTCCACCGATAGCCCAAAACAGATATACAATTCTCAAAATAGATAAATTATCCAAATTTCCATAGGTGAGAGATAACACGTATAACCGTCCATCCAATTTCATGTCCTCAATATCAATTTTACTATTTTTACAAAATAATTATTTGAAACTTTTTAGGACAAATCCTATTTTCCTTAAATTCCAAACCTTGTGTCACAATCAACAATTTAACACAACAAATCTTCATTTCCACACCCATGACCATTTCCAATACTTTCATTTGAAAACCTCTCTTGAGATTTTAAACCAAAACCATAGGTTTGTTTAAAATTTTCCCCAAATCTTAATGTTGTTTACACAACAACTAATAGCTAAGTTAAAAATCATATGAGAGTGTAGAAAATTCCTACCTCAAGTTTAGAAGACCAAGGGTGAAGTGAAGAAACTTCAAAGCCTCCGAAACCAAGATTGATTTAGATCAAAACGTAGTTCTTGAGGTGCTCTATCTTTTTAAGAAAGGTACAAGGGTGGAGAAATCACTAGATCTAGATGAAAAAGTAGAGAGAGGGTAAGTTTTAGAGGGAGAGAGTCTTAACTTTAAGGTTTGGAGAGAAATGGATCTAAAAAAGTGATGTAAAATGCCCTTTTTACGAACTGATATATGCGCAATCCGCTCGAGCATGAGAAGTGACGCTCGAGCGTCAAACACATTGTTCTGCTCGAGCGAAAGAAGTGACACTCGAGTGCAGAACACACACCTCCAAAAGTTTTACAAACGAAGAACATCGCTCGAGCGCAAGAAGGGCCATTCGAACGGAGGACCAAAAATCTGGGCAACTCAAGTTTGAAAACCAAGCAACCAACCTATTTCAAACACAACCACTATAATCCAATAACCAAAATTAAGGGAGAATAAGGGGGAAAAGACATGACCAACAATACCAAGCTATAAAATCCAAGTCCAAAATACAAAATGGGTCGAGTCTAAACTAGAAATGCTATACATAACTTAAAACTCCACACTACTTTCAAAACTCCACACTCAAAATCGTAACTAAACACATAACTAAAAAATTAAAATATTTAAAAATATATTTATAAAATAAAAAAAAATTACAGAACACAAATGTATCAAATACAATGCACATTAAAATAAATAAATAAATATTTACCCTAAAAAATAAAATAATTTTTTTAAAATATTTTAAAAAAATAAATCTAAAAAATTTCAAAATACAATTCAAAACTATTTTCAAAACTCATAACCAAACAAATTTTCTTTATTCAAAACTCAACTCAAAACTAATAACTTAAAATACAACTCTACACTCAAATCTTGATTCTAAAAATAATTTTAAAAAACAAAATAAAAAAATATTCTTTTCAATTTGTTTTTTTTAAATAGGGTTTTGAAAAGAGTTTGGTTTGAGTTTTGAAAAGAGTTTTGAATTGAATTTTGAATTGTGTGTTCGGTTATAAGTTCTGAAAATAGGTTTTGAATTGAGTTTGATATGTTTTTGAATTGTGTGTTTAGTTGTGAGTTTTGAAAATAATTTTAAATTTTTTTGATTGAAATCACAATTCCAAAACAAAACCAAACGCCTGTGTAAATACTTGAGTCTCATCATGCAAGAATGCCCCTCATGTTGCTCTTTTTTCCAACCTTCTCATTCTTATTTTTCTTGCTCTTTTTCAAAAAAGTAGATGAATTTGTCACATCCATAAATTTTCAAATGTCGGAGGTTAGGGGTGTAAAAATGGCCTATGGCTCATGGGCAGTCCGAAAACCCTCTCGCGACTCAGGGTGGGCCCGGCCCCGAGCCCAGTTTGGGACCTTGGGTTTGGGCCTAGGGCATCATTTTGAAGCCCAACCTGATCGGCCCGTGCCCTAACCCATCGACTTGATCATGGCCTGGCCACCTGGGTCGCCCAAGGGCCAGTGTCATTTTTGATGGAAAATAATAAAATTTTGGTAAAAAAAATAGAAAAAAAAAAAAAAAAATTCCAGGCCCTCTGGCCCACCCTGAGGCCCGCCCAAGGTCTCTCTGGGCCGAGGCCTAATTGTTTTTTGGCCATGGGCTGACCTGACCCAGTTCTAATTTTGATGGGAGCCCGCACAGCCTAATATGGGTTAGAGCGGGCCAAATTTACACCCCTACTAGAGGTATGGGAGACAGTGATGTAGTCTCACATTATTCTCCCACAACATCACGAATCCTTTACAATTATTAATGTCCAATTTCTCGAGTCCCATTAAACCATGAGTAAACCATGTCTGTAGGAACACCAAATTTTCAACCCAATAAATGTCCAAAGCAGTTGTTGAAGTCAGATTCTTAGACATTGAATTATTTGGTAACACTTCATCAGCTACACTTGGATAGTAAAATGAATTGGGAACTGCAACAAATCTAATATCCAAGGTGAAGGAACCGAAGTCAAGCCTGTTCTTCATCTCTAAGATTGTTGGAAGGCTTGAGAGTGTAACATGACTCATAAACAAGGACGTAAGTGATGGAAAAAACGAGTCCAGAAGCATCAATCAACAATTGTGAGCAATGACTAATCTCAAGAGATTTACTACAAGAAAGATCATTAGGTAATCTTCTAACAAGTTCGGGACAATCTTCAATTTTAAGAGATTTTAAACAAGGAAGATCATTAGGTAATCTTCCTTTGAGTCTCATACATGATAGGATGGAAAGCTCACTAAGTTTACCAAAAAGCTGAACCCCTCGATTTCCAAAGTAGACCAATCCTTCTATTTTGGCATATTTACAAAGCTCAGTCTCTCTAGAGAGGGGAAAGGTTGGGCACCACATTGTTACCCATAAAACTCACAACCGATGCACTTTTTACACTCATTCCTTCCTTTAAAAGTTCTTTAAGTGAGGGTAGTTGTCCAAGCAGCTACAAAGATGTGCAATATTTATAATATTCTAATTGCATAGACACTATTTCAAAGAACGAAGCATCTCCACCTAATTAGATAATCTTGAATTGCCATTTCCACAGATGGTAAGTCGTTTCAATAAATTGTGAGGCCGTATCATGTCAAGCACATCGCTCTCAATTTTGTCATTTTGTGGATTATGAGAGTCATCCCATTCTAGTGATAACTCGTTTAACTTTTCCTTAGATATTAAATTGGCATCCATTTTATTCTTAGCAGAACTTACATTCTCCAATTTTTATATGTGTATTGCCATACGAATGTGTGATAAGTTTTTTAACTCTCATATTTTATGCCCACTACCTTTACCCACAATAGAATTTGACAATGTCTGTAGCTTTGTTAATTTACCTATCCATAGCGTCATCTTTTTTAATGATCGAATATTCGTAGCAGTCATATCAAAATAGCGTAGGTTCACCAGGTTTCCCATGTTTTGAAGCAACTTTTCAAGTTTTTCACAAAATTTCAAGAACAAGACTCGTAAATTATAAAGAGTTACCACCAACTCAGGTAGCTTCAAATATGAGAATGGAATACATTGAGGTACCATAGATGCCTTAGATCTCCAATGAAATCTGGTAGTTCATCTATCCCAGAAGTACACAAACACAACTCACGTAAGCACTTTAACATTGGCAACAAATCATAAAGCAAGTACCTTATTATGTAGTTCCTGCTACACGGTGAAAACTCTAAGAAGGCTCGAAAGCATCTAGCATCATCAAAAGTCTTGAATTTTTTTATTTTGTCATATTTGCTAGCAACATAAGATGAATGCTGAGCTTTGTTTGAAATTTTCTTTTGCTTGTTATCTTTTAAATTATTCTCTAACTGAAAATTGATATCCCCTGCAATTGCTTGAGCCAACTCATTATGGCTTGACGATTGAAAAAACCCTAAATTTCCGCTATTCAACACCACCATTGTCCTCAAACCATAGATTATCCAAGTCCTTACCCAAATCAATGGCTCTTTCTGCCTCTGTACAACCACCATTGACGATCTAGTCTTGATGCCATTGACGGCGTTGATTTGAGGTAAAGAGTACCTCGTAGGGGTATGGAAGTCCTCATGGGATGCAATCTCATCTCTCAAACTCTTCGATGGAGACACTATGATGATCATGGTAGGAGGAGGGGCTCCGACGACGGTTATTCAACGAAAAAGATTGGCGATTTGGTGGAGAAAGGGAAATTAGGCCATAGTTGGAGAAGATCTTCTTGGGACGACGTCGTGTGGCAAGATCGGTGATGGTGTAATCTGACCATCGAAGGTAAATCTCGATATGACCTTTCACATCATCAGTGCTGCTGTTAAAGTATTTGCTTTCTTGCAAGAAAGTGGAGATCTCTTGATGGCGCCTGTCTACGCCGGTCGTGAAGTCTCTGTCGGAGAGGGAGAGAGCAGACGTGCTCTTCAAGAGAGCAGAGCTACGGCAATCAACAGTCAGAGGAGGGTTGACTCAACGCTGGAGGAGAGAGATATGGAAACGAGAGGAGAGAAATGGAAGGGGTGATTTAGAGAGAGAGAGAGAGAAGGGTGATTTAGAGAGAGATAGTGAGGGTTTGATTATACAGGAACAGATAGGCGTGAAACTCAATATATTGACAGATTGGTCATTTCATAAAGGGTAAAGTTAGGGGTCATCAAATTTTTTATTTATGAAAATGATCATGAAAAATTTATGATTTTTGAATTATCTTAATTTGTGTATGGTGTTATATTCTAAATATAATCTAAGGATCATAAAATTTTTATAATTATTTTTATGAAAGATTTTTTATGATACCTAATATTGCTGTTTCACAAATATATATATCCTTATCATTATCAACAATGCTAGAGACCTCTAAAAAGACAACTCTAAACCCACCTCTAATGAGGTGGAAAAGGTAAAAAAAAAAAAAAAAAATCAAGACACATGATTGGCTGTGGCAGTGGGGGACCCACTGCCACATCACTAATGGTACCTCTAAATTAGAGGTCCCAAGCATTTTTCTATCATTATTTCACAAATGGGAAATGCTAGAGAGCTCTAAATCTAGAGCTCTAATTTGAGCTCTAGTGATGTGTCAAAACAAAAAAAAAAGAAAAAAAAAAACAAAACAAGACACAAACATCACATCAGAGTGGGTCTCACCTTCCCATTAGAGCTATTAGAGCTCCTATATTAGAGCTCTAAAACATTTTTGTTTCACAAATATATATATTCTTATGATGAAACTATTTTGGATAATTTTATTTCCATACATCATTTACTCTATGTGTACACACACTTAATGAATTAAATATTTATTACAATTTTACCGTTAAACAAAATGACTACTATAGATATTAATACACTACAAATCTTAAAACTAAATTGTCTCTGTACGCATCTTTGGAAATAAAAATTCTCAGTGCACATCTTTTAAAAAAAAAAAATCGCACTAGGGCCTATATTGTTTTTCTATTGTTTTTCACTATCATTATTATTGCACACTATTTCACTCTCGTCATTCTTGACTTGTGTGATGAAAGATTTACATAAAATCATATAAGTTTAAATTTAGAGAAGAATATGACTTTGCAACCAATGCAACCTGTGATCTTTTATGTGTGGAAGGTTTTTTTTTTTTTTTTTTGAGCAAAAGAATTGCTATTATTTTGTAAATTCAACTTTCATAGGATTGCCAAAAAAAAAAAATCAATGATGAAAACTTTTTATATGATTTGTTTTAAGATTTTTTTGATCGCGATGCAAACTTACTATCATCGTTGATTGTGAACTCAAAAAAAAAAAGTTTTCATCAACTTCCATCAATCTTTTCATCATTTCATTGTTGATTGGTTCTAAAGAACTGTTGAACATATGTTGGTGGATTGTTGGATATGTCGGAGTTACAGTTGTGATATGTATAAATGTGTTTTGTGTGTTTAAATTATGAGTTAGGGATATATTTAGAACATTTGATATGTAGAATGAGAAAAACATAATGTAACTAAATTAATAAGTGTGTGAATTAAGAAATGATGTGTATAAAGTGTAAATGGTGTGTGAAAATAGAATTCCCCAACTATTTTCATGCTTAAACTTTTGGGTAAAAAGAATTTAAATTTGAATTTATGGTATGAGAGCCTAAACTTAAACAAATGTGAGAAAAAAAAGTGTGAATTGATTTAAAAAAATTGAAGAACTGCAAACGAAAACGAATTGGGATCTTCTAGAGTGATTTTTTCCTAAAGTTTCTTAGAGTGCTACATTGTGTGGTTGAGATTTACTGGCAAGTCACATCAATTTTTCTGATGTGATTTGTCAGTAAATCTCAACTACACAATGTAGCACTCTAGGAAACTTTAGGAAAATTTCACTCTAGAGGATCCTTGCTCAACGAAAACGGCTAACAAAGGCTGATAAGGATGCCAGCTAGTCTATTATTTGATTGGTGGTTCGCACCATATCATTATTGTGACATGGATTAGCCAATTTTTCCTCCTCAGATCCTACTCCAGTCTCGCTTCCTTCTGGTTTTATCTCTCTCAAAACCCTAAACCCTTTGAATCTCTCTATCTTCGATCGAATCCAGACTGGACACAAAATGGAAGTGATTTAGGGTTTTAAGGATTTCCACAACCAATATTTGCAGCGATGGAGGTTGATATGGAGACTTCTCCCAGCTACTTTGACCCTGAAGATCTCAGCACCAGAGAGCGCCATCGTCGTTATGGGTATTCTATTTGCCATACCATACGCTTTCCATTTCAGTACTAGTCACTTTTTTCCCTCTATTTCTGCTTCACTATCATTTAAAATGCCCAATTTCAGCCAGAATCATTTGGGTTGTTCACATTTCCATCAATTAGGTCTAACCACATTTATATACAAATACAATGTATACATCTGCTAGTGGAGTTACACCCATATAATTGGAGACTGTTTGTAACCAACACCGAATTGGGTTAGCCATTGCACTTTAATTATATTTCATATTTTACAACCACTGCAAAAATTCATTATTTACTTGAGTGTTTTAATGAGATGCGTACATGTAGGCTTGATTATATATTATTGGGACATGATTATATATGGTTCCTATTGGTTTTTCTTTGAAATCATGCCAACTTTCTAATATTGTCGCTTTTTTGAATTTATGCTTCCTTGAGCTTCTTATACTTTGCATCACTTGCCAATATCTTTAAATTTGAAAACAATTATTGGTGGATAATATAACAAAGTGACCAACTAATCATATACCATTTAAACAAATCTTTTTATATAATTTTTCATGTGCTTTACCAAATATTCACAATCATGATACTTGATAGTGATGATCAAAATGAAGTATATGGTTGAATAAAATATATCTAAAAGTCAAAATCAAAAAACACTAGTGGTCCATGCCTAACATAAGCAATGCAATAGAATCCTAAAGTGTATAATGATCATTTTCATTAAGCATACGACCATCATTGTTGTAATCTAAAGGTGGAGCTAATAAATTATGTATGTTAAAATATAAAAAAATGCTCGATGTAAGCTTATGAAATAGAATGTTTTTAGTGCAGTGTTGTAAATATGCTTCGTTTTACCTACTAAACGTTCTTCTGTTATTGCACTTTAAGTGCGTTTTTACCAACACTGCTTTAACGAATTACAGAATTTACTGTATTTCGCTTGTGCATACCTGCACTAAATGATTATGCAATCTGTAGGAAAAGGCACTCAACTTCCAGTCACGACAATTCAGTTTCTTTCAGTGGAACCAGGATTTTGTACGATGGGCAGAGCATTGAAAGGTGGTCAAACGCTGCACTTTTTCTTGAAGATATGAAATAAGAGGTTGAGAGCTTTGATGCTGATCAATTAGAAGGAACACCTTCAAAGACACAATCTGCTTTGTGGAGAAAATCATTGGCTGGCAGTCGTGGTGTATCTGAGGCAGATGTTGCTACTGATTCTATACGTCAACCTGGAAGTTATTCATTAAAATCTTGCAAGCATGAGGATGCTGCATTTTCAGATGGTGGAGATACAACTTTTACTTTATTTGCTTCTCTACTTGATTTTGCTCTCCAAGGTGCTTGAAGTAAAATTTCTCAATTAAAATCACAATTTTCTCACTGTTTTTGCATATGGATTGGTCTCTTGCATCAATGGTTATAGATTTTGACCAGGTTCGAAGGATGTGTTTAAGTTGCATTTATTCGTCTAACCTGTGCCAATTTCTGCGTCAATGTTTTATTGAATCTAATTAATGTTTATCATTTAAAAAAAAAAAATTGAACTTTAATTATTGTGGATTCATTGGCATCAAAGAGGGCAATTCATCAAGTGCATTAATCTTTTGGAGTTTCAGGAACTATTTGATTATGCTTCTATATATGTGATGCCACTATGTTTTTGTGTTTATGTGTAAATCCGAGTTCACCCCTTTTAAATATATATATATATATATATATGTGGAGTTTTTCTGTTTGTGTCCTACATTATGGTATATATCAATTTAGGATTGCATGATGATGAAATAGTGCAATGCTACTTGGTTTTTTGTTGTTTTTGGGATAGACATGTAATTACTTGCTAAAACTGGCATGGAAACTTTTCAAATTACTTGATGCTTATGATCTTTTGTAGAAATGAAATTTGATTTTGACCTCAAATTTTTGAAGTTCATTTTGAGTCAACTTTTCTATCCTCTAGTTAAATTTTTATTTTACATATTACAAAATCTTTAAATTTTTGATGTGCTTATGTTATTCTGAGCCATGTTGGATGCTGATCTAGTAACTGTTTGGTGCTAACCTAATAAATATTTCCATTCCATAACTCCTGGAGAATGTTTTGGAGGATTTTGGACCTAAGATGGTAGACTTGAGAAGCTCACAAAGATTATTGATTTGCTTCTTTGAAAGCTGAATAGATGCTTTATCTTGTTGCACATTTTAAATTACTACACTGGTGTTCAGAATTTCCTTTCTGTGCTCAAGTTTCTTCTGCCACAAAACTTATTATGAATAACATTTATGATTCCCTTGTGTATCTTACAGTTGACATTCTATGTATCATAGGGTTGATGCCTATCCCTGATCTGATATTGCAATTTGAGAGATCTTGCCGCAATGTATTAGAGTCAATAAGGTGGCTCTCACACTTCTCATATATTTGTATTTCTGTTGAAGAGTCTTCTTTTGGAATGTGCGCACATGTACCACTGTAGCATGCTGAGTATTGTGAATATTATTGTTGTATTTTACTGAGCATGCATGAGAAACATATCTTTATTGGGATGAAAATTGGAGGTGGGTCGATAAGGGAGGAGGAAGTCTCATTTCTAGTTTATAGAGAAAGAAACAATGAGAAAGGTCTTTGCCTAAAATATTTTGTACAGTGCACCCTTTTTTCTTTTTTTTTTTTTTCCGTTGTGTAAATACTGGCTCTGAATTGTGCTGAATGAGGTTCTTAGAATGTAGTTATCATGAATATTTTGTTTTGATTTTTTCATATTAAATTTGGTGATGCTCAGCATCTTGGTTGGTTGTTTTACTGTTCCCAGTGCTCTACTTCCGTAGGTATGGATCCAATGAAAGACATAGAATTGTGGAGGACAAGTTGTTGAGGCAGAAGGCTCGACTCTTACTTGATGAGGCTGCTTCTTGGTCTCTTTTGTGGTACCTATATAGGAAAGGAAATAAATCTCTACCATTAATGTTCCTATCAAATTATAGATAAAGTGGGCTCTACAGTGTCACCACAACAATATTGAACTTCTTGAATGCATGCTCATTGAAGTTTGGGAAGTTCATACTTCATGATTTATGTACTGAGGAGTGAAGTATTTGTGTAATTTATCCATTCTCTGTTGGTATCAAATTATTTAGTTGTGCTTAAGAAGAAATAGCATTGTGACATTCAAAAATTATTTTAAAGTAGTTCCATGTTATTAGATTAAAGCACACTTGAAGTTTATATTTGTTAGTTACATCCCTGCTGAATATATGAGCATATAAGTGATCTGACCGTTCTCTTAGACATTTACAATTAATTCGTCTCTCTTGGTCAATGTAATATTTGACCACTCCACTCTGCACGTCACCTTTTAATCCATTGTTTCAATTTGGCTAGTTATGTGGACTTCTGAATATCTTGTTGGTTCGTGGTGTAACGATCTTGATGGGACAACATTCGTATATGTTACAATATCGAATCGTAAATCAGCTAGTATTAGAAATCTTGGAAGATTTTTATTCCTGATTGTTGGTGCGTGTCGTACCTGATACCATGTCTAATTTAATTCTTAGAAAGCTTTACAAAGTGTTATCATTTGCCTCATTAAACAAATTTCTATTTGATGGTGAAATTGGTCATTCTTTTATATACATTTCTCATCTCGTAACTTCCCCCAAATTGAATTCTTAAATTAGATGATTTGGTATCCCAACATTCATCTTAGAATGTTCAAACTTTAGTTACATATTTGCTCACATAGTTTCCTGGTTAGGAATAATGATGCATATTGAAGTTACTTAGTGTACTTGAATGTTTAAGACAAGGTAATCTTGTTGGCTCCTGCATGTTTATGTTGGCTTGTTTGTGAAAATTATTTTTTTCATCTTCTTGCAGGAAATGAAGAACTTCCAGAAGATCTGATATTGGTGATGCATCTTTTATTGTTAGCTCTCAAGTTTTCCATTATGTTTTCTTGCTCTTATATTGTGAGTTTCATCTAATGCCTTATGTCAGTCCCCAACAACTTTGCATTTGGAGGCTTGCCAGTTTGTTGTTGCAGATCATACAGCACAATTAGGCCTCCGGATTGTTTAGTGGCTTGAAGGATTAGCCTCCAAAGTCCTTGATTTGGATAATGAGGTGATGAGTCTGCTACTTTCTCCTATTTTGACAGTCTAATGCTTATCCATGGTTTGTTGTTTCTTTACTTTTTAAAATTTAATTTTGATTTTGAATACCTTTCTTGTTGCATTTCAAAAGATAGTCTGAAGCTGCCAACTATTGTGAATTGATACCACCATATACTTGAATTATTTTTTCCTTTTTCGATTAGAGAAATTATCATAGTTGAAGGTGGCTATTTTCAGCCATTTTTTTTTTTTAGTTTATTTGAGATCTATTTTAGTAAACAAATGATTTAGGTAGTGAAAATTAACATCTTTTTTCTTTAACATGCACATCAATGAGGTGTAAGGCTTGGAGTGCCTTCTTTCCAAATTAGCAGACAATTTAGTGGTCTGAGACTTTTTTCCTGGACAGATTTCAGTGCACGATAATAAATCAAATATAATATCAAGATATTGGATGGCAAAGAAGATAAAATATGCAATAGGTTTTATGTGCTGAAATTTGAAAGCAAAAGATTTAAAGCTTTTATTCTGTATTAGTAAAAGGAGAATGTGATTTGGTAGAAGAATCAGTGACTTGCAAAATGAGTTGCCTGGTTGCGTTAGGAGAGTAGTGATGATGGGCCCTTGGAGGGTTGAACAGGAGCAATTGTAAATTGTATTCTGAAAGCAAAATTTTGTTTTAATACATTGTAGTTCAGGAGGCGTTTGGTGGGAAGGTTACAAAGCATGATATGGTCCTGGAAAAGGGAGAACTTCAGTAGATAATTATATTTAAATGGAGACTAGTAAGTCTAAGATATATACAAATTCACATGACTATCCGTATTGTAAGTTTACAACTATGGTGTGTGGTGATCAAGACATGCATGTACTTACTAGAATAAGTCATCTAGAAACTAGAGATGGATTACATTACATGCATCATGGGTGAGGATCAAATGCTTGTGTGACGAAGAAATTAAAGGATGTGGAACAGTGACAACTTTACATTCATTATTTACCCAATAAACCACATAGGGGAACACATTACAGCAGAAATTATTAACTTCCTTGTTTTTAGGAACCATATCTGTTATTTTATTTTATTTTTGGGAGCAATTTACAGATATGGGAAAGGCATTGGGTTTTTAATTGAGGGCTTTGAAGGTAAGAAAAGTCTCATTGTAGGATGAAGCGTAACAAAACCGAGGTTTGCACCTATTACAGTGGAATAAATTATATTCAACTAGGGAGTATTTATTTAATTTTTTTTGATAAGTAAAGTATTTATTTTATTTTAATTTAAATTTTTTTTTTGGCATAGTGCCAATTTGTGCACTATGCCAAAGGTTAGGTGTGTACCCAATCTTTCCCCTCCCGAACATAGATTAATGTGTACTATTTGGGCGTTGTTTTTTTAAAAGTATTGATGATATCTGCATGTGGAATAGAGGAGGTATTTTATATGATGAGAGAAAAGAGAAGGAATAAAGAGGGATATAAATGCTGCATCAACTACTAAGCGAAAAATTTATTAAGTGTGCTGTGAAACTAAGAGGGTGACTGAGCAAAGGTCAAGAAATGAGACAAGAATAGTAGTATATTATTTGGTTTAGTATAATGTTGGTTTTCCATGGAAATTATTGTTATGTTATGCAACTGAAGGAAAGATGAGCATCTTCATATTACATGGGGGCCAAGAAGTCCACCGAAGTGATTATTAACTACAAATAGGTTAAGGTTGCATTGGCAAGGTCTTCTTTTGGATTGATTATGGTTGGAATGGTCAGGCACTTCAGGGAAGAGATCCCATGTTGTATGCCATATGTGATCACTAGTTTGACTAGTAGAGACTGTGATAGTTTAGAGCTTGATTTCCTTGATTTTAGTTGAGATGCTTTAGAGTTCAATGGGTATATATGAGAAGCAAGACTAGAGTTGGTAAAAGGATTTTGTAGAAACTGGGTGCAGGTGGTGATGGTGTAATGATAATGGATAGCCACTGTCCAACAAATTACTAAGACTGCTGATTTTATCTATCAATTGTTAGATAAAAAAAGCGCAGATGTAAGGAAATATCCATAAATTAATTTCATGATGAAAGTAGAAACATTGTTGTGTGGGATCAAGCACATGTATCGAATTGGAAAGAAAGCGAAGTAGGACAATGGGTGTGCTTTATTGATGGACAAGATCCAGGAAGTGACGGAATAACACACTCATAAGGGCGAGCTCTAATTAAAACAGAGGAGGCTGAAATGGACGATTGATTCGTATGGGTGGATGTTGGAGATTTCATTAATACCACCAGTTGGGGGAGGGGTAAGCAAATGTTGACTAAGCTTTCTGGTCATGCAAAATGAAAATGGAGACGTCTTAATGAAAACATAGATCATGGGATGACAATTTTGTGGCTCTCATTCACATTGTTTTTTTTAGCCCGGTTGACTTCCAGTTTTCATATTTGAACATGTGGTTGGCCCGAAGCAGAACAATCAAACCATGATTAAGCTATGTTGGGTCCTATTATCAATATCTAGACAGAATACCAAAGAACCATTCGGCAGCCATTTAGTCATTTATCTTCTTTGAAGAAGATTATATTTAAAAATAATTGTTTGATGTCCTTGGTTCTTCCCTGACAGTTTAAACTTCACAATAATTTGACTGAAATTGTATAAGTTCTGTGGTATGGCTGGCATAACTGTTGGTTGGCTTTGCAGGTGACAGGTTCTCATGTTGGTACTTATCTCCCCAGCTCTGGGGTCTGGCGTCATACCCAACGTGCTGTAAAGAAAGGTGTCTCAAAACCAAAAACTGTTCATCACTTGGATTTTGAGGCTCCAACGCGTGAACATCCTGAAACTAGTAGATCTAGAAGATTTTTAACATTTTTTGAAATATATTATTTGTTTATTTGTTAGAATTATGTTAACTCTTTTTTTTTTTTTTTCATCAACAGAAACAAGATGAATCTCTTCTGGAAGATGTCTGGACTTTGTTAAGGGCTGGCAGACTAGAGGAGGCATGTGATCTTTGCCGGTCTGCTGGACAGGTATGCAAATATTTTTTGAGGTTGTAAACTTCCTGTCCATTGTGATATTAAATTCCCTTTGGGCAGCCATGGAGAGCTGCAACTCTATTCCCATTTGGAGGGTTGGCCTATGTCCATCAGTTGAAGCCCTGGTAAAAAATGGAAAGAATAGAACTCTGCAAGCTATTGAACTTGAAAGTGGCATTGGTCACCAATGGTGCCTTTGGAAATGGGCTACCTATCGAACTTTCTTATGCAGTTACAATGATTTCTCTAAACGTCACACACATATTCCTTGTGCTCCCTTTTTCTCAATATTTTGTGGTTCTAATTTTTCTCTTCAGCAACTCCCATTGATTGATAAATCAAATCTTGTTCACTTTCTCTTGTAAGATTGGTAGACAATTGACGTTATTGTAAATTGTTTTCTGCTATTGTTGTTTGGAGTTTCTCAATATTTGTAGCTTAATAAGATGCTGCCATTTCTCCATTTAAAAATGGTCGATCAACTAAGTGATTTCTTTCCTCTATGCCTTCTTATATTGAAGAGAATTGCAGAGCAAGATGGTGGGAAATATGAAATGGCGGTATATGCACCCCAGTGTAGTAACTTGAAGCGTATTCTTCCTATTTGTACAGACTGGGAGTTAAGTTTTTCTCCTTAATGATGCTACCTCCTAATTTTTGGTCATGCTTGATTTACTTGGTCTAATCTTCAAGAGAATTGTGTTTGCTATAGGTTGGATAGATTTTGTCATACTTTGGGTTGGGAGGAGTTGTTTCCTGATTTAAGGCAAGAGGTAGTGCCAAGAGTGGTTTCGGACCATTGCCCGGTGATTTTTGAGAGTTGTCCCTTCAAATTGGGTCCAACTCCCTTTAGATTCGAGAACATATGGCTGGAAAATAACTCTTTTAAAGCTTATTTCAAGGAGTGGTGGGCGAATGCAAGAGTCCATGGGTGGGGAGGGTTTCAAGTTTATGCAAAAGTTGAGAGGGGTCAAGGAGAATTTAAAGGTTTGGAAGCATTAAGTTTTTGGTGATCTTTTTTTTTTTTGATCTGCAACAGCAAAGATATATTAAGGCATAAGGCCAAAAAGAAGCGAGGATAAGGCATCCTCTACAAGAAAGATGACATAACGAAGAAAAAACCAAAAAGAAACAAATCAAAATACAAAAAGACAAACATATACTTCTACGCAATACAAACTGACACCCAATCTATAGCAAGCATAAAAAGCGGAATCCCTCGAACATTGGACTGCTGGGGCCCAAAAGGATGTCAAGTATCTCACCCTATCCCATAAATAATCTATATCCCGGGCAACTCCTTCGAAGACACGCGCATTTCTTTCCAACCAAATGATCCAGAAAATTGCGAAGACAATACAACTCCAAAGCACTTTAGCCCTCTTCAACCTTCCAAAAGCGTGAAAATCAAATAATAGTATTTGAGCACCTTCCGTCAAGGAAGAAACTCGCTCTCAACTGACGTAGAAACGAAAAACATACAAATATCAAAGAAACAAAAGAAAAATAACTTAAACTAATGCTAGGTCTTTGTATTTATATAATGTGTATTCATACTTGACAAAAACAATTTATAATTGACATCAATCACAAATCCTTATTCATATTTTAGTACATATTTTATGTCTATGTAGAAAATTAATTGTTAGAATATATTTATACTTTTAATATATGAAATATATACACGCTTCCATAGGCATTCCCAACCTTAGAAACTTCTATATGCTCCTTCTCCCCTACCCCCGCTTCGTGCAACTAAGATCCAAATACAAAGCCTTGCATAATGAATTGGATTGATAGAAGTGTAGAATAAAACACCCAACAAATCCCATAACATGTTTACAACATACCGACAAAAAAGAGAGTATTACAGCCTAGCTCATTTGGCGAGATGTAAAGATTACAAACCCTAATAAAAAAGTAAAGATTTGTTGAAGAAGACGAAGCTGAACCCAGGTAAGTACGTTTCTTTTTCTTTTGCCTTCTATTTTTTTTTTAACATTAATTGTAGTTATGCTGGCATGATTAGTTCTACTTTTTATTTGAATCATAGATCTAGCGTTCCTATAGGCTGCATGAACAAAATCAGTGGTTTTTTTTTTTGGGCCATCATTGTGTCCAAGGATTGTTCCACAAAGGGACACGCACGTTCGGAGAATGTCACGTCCAACAACCAAAAAAAGTGAAAAAAAATGGGACATAGGAGAGTGTGTCCAACACGTATTTGCCACGTCTCCGAACATGTTTGTGTCCCAGACGTGTTGGACATTGATATGTTAGGTTAGATGAAGTGTCTCTGCTTCATAGAATATGATGTATAGAGTGTGAACCTGTGGTTTTTTGAAAAGTTCAAAGAATAATTAGCAGTATGGATTTATATATTTATCGATCATTTGGGTTTTTTAATATTTAGAACCTTGAACCTTTACCAAACCAAAATTGTTTGTGAAATGTGACTTCTAAAAGTAGAACATTAAGTTCTCTTCCTAGTTCTTTTCAACATTTATATGTAGAACATGAACTGCTTGTTATTATTTTCATCTAGTAAATAGAAATTTTGCTATGTAAAAAAATGAATAATTTGTTTTTAATTTCATATTAAATATATAATTAGCCATGACTCAGCTGTGGTTGTATCCTAAGTATTTGGAACTTCTTGTGTTGTCTTTATCCTTACTTCTTGGGTTTCATACCACAACCAAAGTATTAAAAGGCTTTACTGAGGCTTGCCCTAATATTCACCTTGCCTCGAGGTTAAGGTAAAACGTATCAAGGCTTTGATTTTTAGACTAAGTTTCCCAAAGGGTTGCGCATCACAGTTTGTGGCATGCACCTTAGGTGAGCCATGTACATCACAAGCATACGAGGGCATATGAAGAAGTTTCCCTAGGCTCTTGTTAAACTTATGCTAGTAGATGAAACAAACATAAAGAAAGCAATAAATAAAAATAAAAAGAACTATTTTTGCAACTATATTTTGTAAGAGGAAATGATCAATCAAGAAAAAACATAGTTAATGTTCAAGTGAGAAGTTCAATCACTAAAGCTAAGAATGTTAATTTCACTTTTAATGAAGGCAAGTTTCCTTCTCTACAGTGAAATGTTTAATGCCCAAAGGAGAAAAGTATTTACATTTTTATATTTTAATAATTTTATTTATTTATTTAGTAATTTAAAATATATTTTAATAACTAAATATTAAAATTTAAATTTTGAATGCTTACGCCTCAACGCCTTAAGCCTTACGCCTCCCCTCGAGTTAAATCTCAAGGGGTTGGCCTAGTGGCAAGGCCTTGGGTCTCTGGGGTGTGCTCCCTCCAAGGTCAAGGATCGAAACCTCTAAGGTGCTAACAATTCCTTGGAGCCAGTGTTATTAAAGGCGATAGGTGCACTAAGGCGCCAAGGTCTCCTAGGGCCTAGGCTCAAGGTGCAAGGCGAGACGTAAGCTTCACCGAAGTGAGGCGCATCTTGTACGTAAAAAAATATAGAATTTAATATAACTAAATAATTTAGGGTTCAACATAAGCAAAATGAAATCTCAAACATTTAAAAATATATATACCAACAAATACTACTATTTTAACATAGACAAATGAACAACATTTCAAAATTTAACATAAAACATGAATAAAATGAGAGGGGAGAAGAAGAATAGGGGGGCAATAGATCGGTCTAAAGAATGATGAGAAAAAAAAGAAGACCGGAGAATAAGCATAAGAAGATGGAAGAAGAAGAAGGCAATATCATTACAGCCATGTGAAGAAGAAGATAGCAACGTAGAGGAGAAAAGTAGAGAAGACAATAACGTAGACAACAAGAAGAGAAGAGAAGAGAATGAGACAAAAATGTAAGAAGAGAAGGAAAAAAAAGAACGTGAAGAAGAATTTTTGAATTTGCTGGACTGGATAATGAAGGCATGCAGTATAGTAAAGTGTTATTTGGAGATTAGGAATCAGGGCTAATTTTTCTTTTATCATTGATTTATGGTTGAATGCCCAATGTATTGGCATGTGTAATAAGAGTAGGGATCTTTTATAGTTGCATCATCTTAAATCAATTGTCAGATTTTAAACAAAACCAATTAAAGCAACAATAAAAAAAGACCCTCAAGACTTGGGCCTTATTGTGCCTTGGACCAGTCATGTGCCTTATCTAAGTCGCTTGGCCTGGAACCCTATAAAGCGCAAACCTTAAGCCTGGATGGGACTTGGGCCTAGGCATGCCGTATTGAAGTTGCCTGGCCTGGAACACTGCAAGGCGCAAACCTTGGGTCTGGATGGGACTTGGGCCTAGGTGCACGCCTAGGCGCGCTTTTAATAACACTGCTTGGGGCCATCGAACTGGAGGAAAACCCTTGAATTAACCGTGGTCCACTTGTGGAAAACTCCTTGCCGAGGGCTTGTGCACCCCTGGGAATTAGTCTGGCTTTGATCCAGACACCGGCTGCCAATTAAAAAAAAAAAAAAAACCCTCGAGTTATGCATTCGCCTTTAAAAACTTTGACCACAAAAAAACCCTCTATACACATCTTTTGTCCCATTCATTTTTCCTTGATGGGAAGATGAGTGTCTTTATCTCGTCAACAGACAATTACTGCATTGAGGTTGTTCTTCGCTGCTTGGCTTGGCAACAAACAGTGATGGACTTGGTCCACATGAACTTAATGATGGTGGTATTCTTGCTACAGTGATTGCTGCTGGCTTTAAAGGTACGGAATGGTTGTAACTGCATTATCCTTTCAAAATTCATTATTTTGGAACTTAAATCTGATAACTGGAATTGGTTGAAGACTCCTATTTTATTTGATGGCTCAATTTTTTGGGTGATCAACTTTTACTTCAGATTCCACATGATGTGCAATAGAAATAATCAAATTTCAGGGGACATCCAAATACACCTTGAAAAAATAAAAGCTTGTTATATGTATATATTAACATGTATACAGAGTTGCAAGCTTGTGGCTTTAATTAAATACTTTTTTGTTTCCAAAAAAATCATGCCATGTTTATGTGTTGAATAGAATTTACAAGTAACTAAAATACAAAGGATGACGGGAGACATATTGGAACATGCTAATTTGAAAGTCTACAAAAGTTTTTTGGCCCTTTCTGCACGTTGCTTGACAAAAGGATATTGGCAGTTGGATTGTTGGCTCTTCTGTCAAAAATTGGCCAATACCTTCAGGTCCTTGTCTAAATTTGCTGAAATACAATTTGGTTCTATATGTCGGATTGCGTCTAATACAAGGCATCCAGCATGAATTACTTGGAGCTGTTTGACATCATATGTCCTGTCCTACATGGTATTTAGTAAATGGAGATGTAAACACAATGCAAAACCTGGACGTGGGCAGCTAGTTATAGGTTGTGTATTGTTTAAAACAACATTGACTTTCTTCTTGGTTATATAATGTATGAATGCAGAAGAGCTTGTTCGATTTCAAGCTGGTGTAACAATGGAGATCTCACGATTAGATGCCTGGTATTCAAGCAAAGATGGTTCTCTGGAAGGCCCAGCTACATACATTGTGTGGGGCCTTTGTCGAAGGTGTTGCATTCCAGAAGTTATTCTTAGATATATGTAGGTAGAGTTGTTTTCTGGAAGCTGGAAGTCCTTTTGTGTTTCTTCAAATCAGTTGGTTTACCATGTAACATTCTACCTAGGGGTGTTCAAGCAACCGAATCATCTGACCCGAACCGACTGACCCGAATGCATCACGGATGGTTTCGAGCTTAATTTCGGTCGAAGGCGGGCCTGGTTTCAAAATTAATTTTGGTTTTCGGTCGGATTTCGGTTCTACATAATAAAAAATAATTAAAACCGAACCGACCGTATATTATTAATAAATTAATGATACAGAATTCTGATGATGGTTCTATATGTATTTCTCTAATTGATTTGACAAATCACACACACAACTTCCAACACCCTTATCTTTTCCCCTTCTTCATATTTATAGATATTTATAAATATATAGACATCTCTCTCTATCTCATCAAAGAACTCAAAAGACAGACCATGATGATGATCTCACCAACCCCCCTTTCCCCTCTCTGTGTCTCTCTTTGTTTCACAGTGACAGATTTCAAACCATCATCTTGTATGTCAAAAAATCAAACGGCAGATGATGATGGTCTCTCTCACAGTCACAAATTTCAAACCATATTGTATCTCAAAAAACTCAGACAGCAGGTGGATGATGATGAGCACCCACCTACCCTTTCCTCTCTCTCTCTCTCTCTCTATATATATATATATATATCCCTCTCAAGCTCTCACTTTCTTCAGAAATTTCCCAAGTTCTCTCTCTCTCTCTCTCTCTCTCTCTCTCTCTCTCTCTTTCACGAATTCTCTCCCTATTTCTCTTTGAAAACCTAATGCATCCATAGTTTCTCTAATGGTCTCACCCATAAATCTGAACTAAATCTTTAATTTCAAACCCTAAATACTCTATATATTAAAGATCAACTGTGAAAACCCTCTTTGATTCAAGGCTATTGATGAAGAAAACCCTGTAACTTCAAAGTATTGAAGTTTCAAAGTTCTCTACTCAACGATCAACCAAACCCCAGGTACAATTTTATGAAAATTTTGTAATTTTTTTTGTTAATGGTTCATCACTGTTTTAATAATGTTTACTCAAACCTTCCAACCCATTCTCTCTCTCTCTCTCTCTCTCTCTCTCTCAAAAGTAAAAAAACACATGTATTACATACATACACCTACTCACTCTCTGTTTTTCTCACTGTCTCATTGCATGAACTCGGATTTTCAGCCCTGGAAACAGAAATATTTTTCAAATAGGTACTATTTTTTTTTCATTATTTTTTTCTTTGAGATTTTGTTTTTTTTAGTGCTAAAATATGGTAGATGTCATATACGTATTTGATTATCGTTTCATGAGAACTGAATATGATAGTGCTAAATTTTTCAGTTTCCGTTAACAATTTATTTGAACTGTTTTTGTTCATTATTTTTCAATTTAAAATGTTTAAATTTTTCAGTACATATCAATAACAATTTATTTTTCAGTTTAAAATATTTCTGTTGATATTGATTTTTCTGTTGTTTAACATGTTCTTTATTCAAATTAATAATCCTTGAGTTTTTCAAAGGTTTAATGTGTTCATATTGATTATTAAAGGTTTACTGTATTCTGTTTGAAAATATGTGTTCATATTGATTATTCAAGGTTTAATGTGTTCTGTTTGAACATATTGATTGATATGTTCTGTTTAATGTGTTCATATTGATTTTTAAAGGTATTGATTATTAAAGGTTTAATGTGTTCTGTTTAAAAAAATAGACTTTGAGCTTTTTGGTTTTTCAGTTTTCTCAGGAATTGGTTTTAAAGTAGCTTCAAAATGTCTATTATTTTTTAAATGCTGTTATGATTTTTGTTTAAGTTTATCATGTTTTTGTATCATTGCTTTTATATTGTTCATGCAATCTTTCACGAGGTTCTTTCTTTCTTTCTTCTTTTTTATTTTTTTTTATTTTTTATTTTTTAAATTTGTAATATATAATGGATCATCCAAATCAACCTATTGCCCAGGATGCTACTGTTATTCCCCCTTCTACTATCCAAGACCCTATTGATAATCCTTCAAAACCACCTAAGGTGCGTGCAAAAGGTACTGGGAGAAAACCTTCAAGGGCATGGGATCATTTTGATAAAATCAAGGCTGAAGATGGGGTAACTAGGGCTGTTTGTAAATATTGTCAAAAGGAGTATTTGGCTGGTTTAAAGGGGCATGGGACACGCAACTTGTTAAGTCACTTGACTTCTTGTCGAAAATATCCTCACAGAGATGTGGATAATAATGGACAACAAACTTTGTCTTTTCAGTCCAAAAAAGATGGAGATGAGGGTGTTAATCTTGTGGCAATGAGCTTTAGTGTAGAAGCTGCAAGAAGAGTTCTTGTTGAGATGACAGTGCTTGATGAATTACCTTTTAGGTTTGTAGAAGGTGAAGGGTTTTAGAGATTTTGCGCCGTTTTGCAACCAAAGTTTAAGAACATTCCATCTCGTGTTACCATTGCTAGAGACATTGTAGGGATTTTCAACAATGAGAGGGATAGGTTGAGGAAAATATTGAAAGGGCGTAGGATTTGCCTTACCACTGACACGTGGACCTCAATTCAAAACTTAAACTATATGTGTCTCACAGCCCACTTTATAGATGATGATTGGAAATTGTAAAAAAGAATCATAAACTTTGGTCAAGTGGAAGATCATAAGGGAGAGACAATTGGTAAAAAACTTGAAATGTGCTTACTCGAATGGAACATTGGTAGCATATTTACATTGACTGTAGACAATGCTAGTTCCAACCGCACCACAATTAAGTTTTTAAAGTGGAAAACAAGGGACTGGAAAGGGACTATTTTGGGGCATGAGTGCTTACACATGCGCTGTTGTGCGCATATTCTGAACCTTATAGTGGGAGATGGTTTGAAAGAGCTTCATACATCCATTGCTAGAGTTCGTGAAGCTGTGAGGTATGTAAGGTCCTCTCCCAATAGATATGAAGTTTTTAAGAAGTGTGTTGAGAAACAAAAAATTGTGTCGAAAAGTCTTGTGTGTCTTGATGTGCCAACTAGGTGGAACTCCACTTACCTAATGTTGGAAGCTGCTGAAAAGGCTTTTGAGAGATTAGAGGATGAGGACTCTAATTACCGAGCTCACTTCAAGGTTTGTGAGGGTGAGGATGGAGATGGGCAGGTGTTTGGGGATGAAGATGAGAATATGGATGAAGATGAGAATGAGGATGGGGATGGGGAAAATGGGAGGAAGAAGTCAAGGAGATCTCCAACAGCAAGAGATTGGAATAATTGCAGAATTTTTTTAAAGTTCTTAAAACTTTTTTACAATGCAACCAAATGATTTTCAGGTTCTCTTTTTGTTACTTCCAATTACTTCTTTGATGAGATGTTTGTCATCCAAACCAAGATAGAGCAATTAATCAAAAAGGATGACAAACTTTTGTCCACAATGGCACAAAACATGAAAGAAAAATTTGAAAAGTATTGGGCTAATGGGGAGAAAATCAACTTACTTGTGTATGTTGCTGTTTTACTTGATCCTAGGAAGAAACTAAGGTACTTGAAATTTTGTTTTGCACAATTGCTTGTTGAAAGAGTGGTGAATGAGATGACAGGACGGGTAAAGGATTGTTTGTCTCGTTTGTACGAGCATTATGCTTCTCATGATTCGGTAACTGTAGAAATGTCTAATGTGTGTGAAGGATCAGCGATGAAGGTTGATGATGATTGTGATGATCCACATCTATTAATTGCTTCTCAATTTAATACTTATTTGGAAGAAGAATGCCCTAGTCTGTGTAAATCTGAGGTTGATAGGTACTTGGCAGACAGGTGTGATGCTTCCAATGAAGAAAAGTTTGATATATTGGGATGGTGGAAGGTCAATTCTTCCAAGTATAGAGTGTTGTCCCAAGTTGCACGTGATGTCTTGGCAATACCCGTCTCTACAGTAGCTTCCGAATCAGCCTTTAGTACAGGAGGATGCATTTTAGACCCATTTCGTAGTTCATTATCTCCAATGATGGTGGAGGCTCTGATATGTACACAGAATTGGCTTCAAAGCACTATTCCTATTTCTCTTCGGAAGGCAATGGATGATGTGGAGGAACTTGAACAATATGACCCTGCAGGTAATTTTTTGATTTATTTTTATATTTATGTTTTGTACTAAATACAACATAACATTGTTTTAAATTTGAATTAATTGTTCTATTGCTTGTAGCTCTTTCTGAATTGGCATCAACCTCAAACCCAAGTCCAAATATTATCACACTCTAGTATGGCTTGGTAAAGTTACTCAATTCTATATCTTTAATTTTTACTTCTTAATTAATAATATCTATTTGCAACATGTTTTCATCTTCTATGTTCTTTGGATTTGCAGGCTTCGATCTTTTTGGTTTCATGGGGAGTTAACTGACTTTCTTGACTTTTGGTTTTATACCATTAACATAGATCAGTACTCTTCTTTTTGACTTTATGAACAAATATTTTTGCACATGGATAGTAATTGGGATAACTATACTTGTGAATGTTTTGATGGATTACTGTTTGTAATTATGATAGACTGAAAATGGATGGTGACAAACTAAGTAGTTAGCTTATTTTGTTAGTTTTAATGTGGATGGTGGCCGTAGGTGGAATTTTTTTGGCAATACTGCTTATTGCATTTGATGTATTTTGGACAGATTCTATTTCTACTGCTTCAGATTATTTGATGTATTTTGGACAGATTCTATTTTGGACAGATCTATTCCTAGTGCTTCAGATTATTCATTTAGTATTTATTATGTTAGTGCTTCAGATTATTCATTTGGACAGATTCTATTCCTAGTGCTTCAGATTATTCATTTATTATTTATTTAGTTAGCTTACTTTGATGTATTTTTTTGGCAACAGGTTTGTTTTTGGATTGATTTTACACAAGTTATTCATTTAGTATGCCAAACTATTTTTTTTTAATTTTTGGATGAATGAAATATTTTAGTTTGGGCTGTTTATGCTTGGATTTATTTTACAAGTTATTTATTTTATTCATAATGGGCTGTTTGGATTGATTTTAAATAAATTATTAAGTTTTTTTTTTTTTAATGGGCTTATTTGTAGAAAGGGCTGTTTGGGTCATTTTCCAAAGCGAAACATAACTAAATTATAAAATTGGTTGTTTGAATGTTAAATGGGTTAAAAATAATATTTATTCATAAAGGCTCAAAATTGAAGGCCCAACCTGCCCAACCGATCTGAACCCGACCATTAAACTGAAAATCATCTACGGGCGGTTTTGCCAACAAAACCGGTCGGAATCGGTTGATTTTTCATCCACCTGCACTATTCCGGTTCGGTAGTGGAGAGAGGTTCAACCCGACCCGAATCGACCCGTGTACACCCTTAATTCTACCATTTTGCCAATTTCTTCATTTTAAAAATAATATATTTTTTCCTTCTCAAGGAAATTTGTAAGAGAAACAAAGGATCTATAGTAAAGAATAGTAGTTTTTTGTTTTTGTTTCTTGCTAAATTCACAGGTTTCTGTTTCGCTCATGGAGTCGGGCAATCCACCTGAAAGCCATGATGAGCTAATTGAACTAGGTGCATTGCCTAAAACTGGCTTTCTCTATTTATTTAGTCAACAGCAATTGCAGGTAATCTAATTATCTGGATAATAAGTCTTTACTTGCTTGGGGTGGCTATTATCGCATTTTCTTTTTTCATTCTTTTTCTCAATCATCGTTGACCTTCCCTAATGGGAGAATTGACTTGGATGGCAGTTTTGTCAATTCAACATAATTTTTGCCTTGGCAATAGTGTCGCCCTCCTAAATTTTGCTCATCCACCTTTTTTATTATTATTATTTTTCTTTTGGAGTTTAGGGCCCTACTATAATCTTTAGGCTTAATTACATTTTTGGTCTTCAATATTTAAATTGTGTCAATTTGGTCCCTAATGTATGAAAGTGTTTCAATTTGATACTCAATGTTTAAATTGTGTCAATCGTTTCCCCAATATATAAAAATTGTTCCAATTTACTCAAATTTTGGGAATTAAAAATGTAATTAACCCATAATCCTACTACGTTAGAAATTCGCCTAAAAGATAAAAGTATTTTATTTTTCATCAGTTTGAGAATTTTATAGGTTCCACAAACAATCCATTTTTGTATTGTAACTTGCCATTATTTTGGTTGTTACAACAATTAAATACCATTGCTTGTGCTGATAATCTGGTTTTATTATTAGAGAGAGAATAATGGATATGCAAATTGGAGCTTGGAGAGGAACTTCCTTGTTGAATTGTGTGTAAATTATGAGGTGCTGATTTAGGGTTTAATTATGAGGTGCTGATTTAGTAGTAGTTGTATAATGCTTTGCTGATACACTGGTATTTTTTGGAATGGATGAAGGGTTGAAGTTTTTTTTTTAATTTTTTAATTTTAAATTTTTTTTATTTTTTTATTTTTTATGTGGCATGTTTTGGGTAGTTTTTTTTCTATGCAGTAGGTAGATCCTGATCCTGTATTTGTTCTTTTCTACACAAGGGAAATACCATTTTAATGAAAAGTTGGAAAAAATAATATTAATTTAGTAGAAACTTTGCAATATGAAAAGAAAATTTAATTAACTGTAACCAAATTGAAAATATTTTTGTACTGATGTTAAAATGATATTTCCCCTTTGAACTACTGACTGTTATTTTTCAATTTTAAAAAAAATAAAATTAATTCATCTAAAACTAATTATTTTAAGCATAATTATTTAGTAGAATTCTCACTTTTATTCCATTAAAAGTTCTCAAGTCCATGTTTGGTAGGGAATGGTAAGTTAATTAATCCTCTTTGGAGGATCAATGGATTCCAACTATTCGCAATTCTTTAACATGCTTGAATCTACCTCATTTCATTGATGCTCAAAATCATGCTTGAGGATCGATCTTCTACGAGTAATTTTTCCACTAGAGTGCATAGATTGTATTAGGGGTATTCATTTACCGGTGGTGCCTTTGTGAGATCAAATTATTTGGGGCTGTATTTATATGCAGCAAGCCCAGGCCGTAGGGGTACACGTCACCATTAGCGATTGTAGAATCTTAGACTACCTAAGTGGACACTGTTCTTATAGAAGTGTTTTAACTGTATCTTTTTGGTCCGATGGGTGTTATATGGGAGAGGAGTTTCCACTGAGCCTAGTTGTCTGTGATGTGATAGAGGGATTGAGACTGTAGGATGTCAGTATTCTCAACGGGTTTGGCGAGCTTCTTCGTTAGGCCTTATTTTTCTAGAGGAAGTCCCATGTTTTTTGGGGACTGGTTCAAACAATAGATTAAGAAGGTTTGGAATCATGAAATTATTGTTCAATCCATTGCTATTCTTTGGGACCGTTTGGTGTTAGAGAAATAGTTTTGTGTTTAAAGGCATGACTATGACACAAGTACAAGCAAATCTTCTTGCTGAAGAGCTTTAATACCTCAACATCTACTGTTGATGCTTGTAATAATGATGATATATGTATGCTTGCAAATTCTCTCTAATGTGACAGATTACTAGGTGTAGACTTTTGTCATAGATGGTTCGTGGCGGGCAGCTGATCAAAGTGTGGGCGTGGCATGTGTTTGCTTCAATATAGATCAATCACGGGTTCAAGATTATGCTTCTAGGATGCAGCTTCTCCATTGTTGGCCGAAGTTAAAGCGTGCTGGTATGCTATTCATTGGGCTAAAAGCCAGCATATGTTAAGCATCTCCATTTTCATGTTGTATGAGAGGGTTCAAGAAAGTAGTTAGAAAATTCGAAGATCTTTGAAAAAAAACAACTTCGAATTCTCTAGAATATTATGAAAGGCTTAGATTCTTCAATAGTCTCAACTCAAGAACACAAGAGCAAAGGAGATGATGGAGATAAGAGATTGGGTGAAGAAGAAGGCAAAATGGCTAGAGAGAGAATAATGGCAAGGCTCTCCCATGGATCTCCCACTTTCGCTCTCAAGGTTGATAATGGAGAGGGGAAATTAGTTCTTTCCCAAGAGTTAACTCTCCAAAATCCATCCCTTGTAAAGCTATGGGTGGGTGCTATTTATAGGCACCTCATGATGTAGGATGGAGCCTATGTGCAAGGCACATGGGAAGTATTCTCTCTAACCATTTTGTCCGAGGAGGTGAACTCTCCGAGGAGGTGATTTCTCTGAGGAGGTGAACTCTCCGAGGAGGTGATTTCTCTGAGGAGGTGAACTCTCCGAGGAGGTGATTTCTCCGAGGAGGTGACTTCTCCGAGGATGAGAAAAACCCCGAAGAGGAGATCAACCCCTCGGCGAACCCTTGTTCTTAGCCATACCTAACCAATGATCCCCAATCATCCTAAAGGGTCAGGGGTAGTCCCAGAGGACGTCCTGCCGCATCAGGGTCAGGGGTAGTTCAAGAGAACACCCTGCCGCAAATATTGCCGAGTCTCAGGGACCCCCTAGATCGTGCCACCTCGACCCGGGTATAGGCTAATTTAACCGAAGAGTGAATTTATCTCCACTCACCGTCCTCGGGATCGGGTCCTTTGTTCAGACTCCATTACGCCCATGGTTCTGGTGCGTAGATCCCGGAAAGCTCCGAGCCCGCAAGTGTTCTGGGACTCATTAACGGAGCGGCTTCTAGATTGCGTTTGAATCCGTTCGAAGCCAAGTGCTTCGGACCTCTAGGTTCGTGGATCCGAACCCTTTCGAGTCCGAGTGCCTCGGATCTCTAGGCTTACTTAATACCCTTTCGAGTCCAGGCCCGAGTAAGTCTCTAGGTTCGTGGATCCGAACCCTTTCGAGGCTTAGAGCGATTCGGCCTGTTTTGATGGCGATAAATCCGAGCCCATCAATCTTGGACTATTGGGCCCAATTAATTTAGTGGGCTCAAATTAGCTCCTCTTACATTTGCCCCTTGCGTGTATGAGAAATTGTAGTTTTCTCGGACATGCATAATTTCACCTCGTCAGCCATGCTTCTCATTATATACAGGTATATACGACACAGACATATACGGATCTATATACAAACATATACGGATATATACACAGATATATATATATATATATATATATGGAGATATACACAGGTGGGGAATATTCCGTTTGCAACCGTCAGTGGGAATATGCCGTTACTGAGAAGGCATATTCCGTTTGCTGACGTCAGCATACGCAAAACACGCAAAAAAGAAAGAAAAAACACAAAATGCAAGGATGTGGAATGTGGGGTTTCGAACCCCTGACCTCAAGCTCGGCCTCCGAGTCCTTAACCACTGAGCCGCGCCACTCTTGTGACAACACATACAAACAAATATATATATATATATATACTATACAAGACATATATACATAAAACCACAACAAACCAAAAGAAACACTCAATGTGGGGTTCGAACCCCTGACCTCAGGCTCAGCCTCTCACTCTTCAACCATTGGGCCTAACCATTGAACCCAAGCCACTCGGATGACAGAAACACTTCAAACAAATATCTATATTACATAGCTATACAATATATATACATATATGCGTACACAACTCTCCCGCGTCTCTCTCTTCTTTCGATACACGCGTTTGACACGAGGCCCAGCTTTTGCGTCAGTTGGCCGACAAAAAGCAGGCCTCGATTTGCAGGCTCTCCTCGGCTCTCTCCCTCCTCTGTCTTTCTCTCTCGTCTTCTTCTTCTCTTCAGTATCTTCATCACTCTTCTTAACCGCTCTCTTCTTCTTCTCCATCCTCTCTATCGCTCTTCCATCGTCTTCTTCCTTCTTCTTTTTCTCTTCTGTTTTCTGCCATTCTTCTGTGATTTCTTTCTTCTCTTCTCTTATACATGGCTTCATCTCGCCCTCTCTCTCTTTTTCCGGATCTTAATGATCCATCAAGCTCCTCTGGGCCAAGTGCCCCTGCTCTTACGCATCACAGTCTTCCCACACTAACAGTTGAGCAAGTGATGGCTGCTCAAACTGATATTGATGCCAACCACCTCACGTTGAAGTCGTGTATGGAAACAGTGGCCGCGGTCACTAATTTGTCTCACCGTCTGCAAAACAGGACGAGTGAGCTACATCGGGTTAATGCCCAACTCAATCTGCTTCAACAGATGTATAAGGATGCATGAGCGGAGATTTGTGCGCTGAAGGCAGATAACAAAGAACTGAAACGGAAGACTACCTCCATGGAGAGTACAGAGGTAAAACGACAGGCCACTTGTCTGGACCAGTTTGGAGCGCCGGCGTATTTTTCCTTTGATGGTCGGCGAAAAGTTAACTCTTTTGCCGGAAACATTGGGGCAGGGCCTTCGAAGGCCGATGACAAAAAAAAGGAAGAGCTCGGCGACGGAAGAGTCGAGTAAATGAAGCTGGCATGTGGTCGGCATCTGCGAAGACGACGAAGAAGAACAAGAACAAGATTTGTGTGTTTTTTTTTTTATTTCTTTTTCTGGACTTTGTATTTTTTTTTTTCTGGGCTTATTTTGTTTGTATTTCTGGTTTTCTTTTTTTTTTTTTTTTTTTTTTTTGTATTTTCTAGGTTTGTTTGGTTATTTTATTTTATTTTATTTGGAGTCTCTGTAATCGGGGATATCCTCCCCTGACTGTAATGAAATCAGTTTTTTTTTTTTTTTTTACTCCAATAACACAAAATATTGATAATTAAAATTTTCATTTCTCCAAATATTAAAAAAACGTAAAACTTTTTGTTTCAAGTCTAAGAAATAAGAATTAAGAAATTCATTTCTTTATTCTAGCCAAGGCCACATTTATTTATTTTATAGTCAAACTTTGAACTTACTTTTTCTTCAATAAACTTGTACAATTTCAAATCCGAATAATGCTCCATAATTTTCGTAGGCTTATCTTATATATATATATATATATATAGCCTTAGCCTTGGCACTTTTGAGGGACATCATCATCAGAATCAAACTTTTGCCTTTCTTTTTTATATATTTTTCTTTCTTTTTTTTGTTTTGTTGATGGAATATTTGTGAAGAGAGAGTGGGTTTCAGACAAGGGGAATGGAGATATCACATGGGTGTGGTGGTGTAAACTGGATGAAAAGAAAAAAAATAAAGAAATAAAAGAAGAAAAGCAAAAAGGGTATGAAAAAGTGAGAGCATTTTGAGTTCACTTTCACTTTCCAGAGCACCTTCTCTGCATCGGGGTGGAATTAGAGCAGGTGATGACTTAACCACCGATGTGTTTTGAATTGGTAAAATATGATAACAATAAAATAGAGGTAGTGGGAAGAGCAACAGTGTGCAACGCACTGGTTAAAGATTTTAAAAAATGGGGTAGTGGAAGGTTTAAACAGTGTGCAACCCACTCAGGTTTTGCTTTTTTTTTTTTTTTTTTGGAATCCAAAGCTATGCATCCAATTAACAAATAACTTCGTGTTTTGATTTCCATTAAAATAGGGCCTTTGGCACATTGAATCTGAATCTGTTATTGTCACCTTCGTCTCAAAATCTTCCATCTCTCCCCTATCTCTCTGTAAGATAAACCCAGATTTCAACAAATGAGAGGCTCACGCCATTTGCATGCTGGTGGGCGCAGCTCCAAGCAACACCATCGAAGACCCACACCACTGCCACGGCTTCGGATATCACATCTCGGCCACTGATTCATGCCTACACCAGCTCCACCTCATTTCAGTGCTTCACATTCTCCACCTGCAACTTCACCGCCAGCCTTGACTGTTGTTCCGGTACCCACCACACACGTCGCCCGTTCACGCATCGTGTGTGGTCACCAACTCCTCCACGGCACCATCGCTGCGTCCGAACTCGATCGTCCAACGCCGCTTTCGGACTTGATCGTCCAACGCCGACTATGCACGTCGCCCTTTCAACGCGACGTGTGTGTGGGCCTGCCCTGTTGAGCCTCATCATCCATCACTCTTCCTCATTGCCATCAGAATAGTGGGTTTCCTCTTTTCCTTCCCCTTCGTAAGAGAAACCCACCTGAGAATATGTACCCTTGCTTGCTGGAGCCTGAGCTGGATGAGATCTGTCAGATCCAAATGGTGTAGCAATCTTTGCCTCTATCTCGTGATCCACATGTTGCAAACCCTCCTCATCAGTAACGACATCCTCTACGTTGATGCTTAATTAAATCCCGATAACGCTCAAAATTAACAAACTCTTCTAATTCTTCTTGCATTTCTATTTTTCTGATGATGAACTCTGCATTTGTGAACTTCGGTGGAAATTTGATTTGGATCTTGAATCCTGTAATTTTTTTTATCCTGAAATAACTGTGCTCCTTGTTGAATTTCGGACCCGTGCAAACTCTAATTTATATAAGAGATGTTCCTTTGAAATCCATGTATGGAGCTTGAACTTGAATAAAGTTTTGACATCTAAAACTCCATTGATGACCTTGATTAAGGAAATCACCCATTCGATTATGTTGAGAGAGAACATGGACTATAAGTGAGTGTTGTTGCTATCTTTACTTGCATGGGACGAATAAAATAAATATTGTTGTTGTCGATGAAATTCGAGGAAATAAACCCCTCACACTGTATATAAATCTTGTTATCGAATGATTGATTGTTGCAAACCCGAGAATATTAGATATCATGCTTGAACTCCTGATGTAGAATTCATCGTAGGACTTGTTGATATGATGAAATACCTTGCCGAATAACAAAAATGATATATTGTTGTTTAGAGCTTGAATTACCCAGATCTTGTTCTGCTTGCACATAATCACATCGCCGTGGCCCAAGCCGCCGTCAGCCTCTCGCTGCTCCAGCTCCGATTATCGGCCTCTCTCCGCTCCACCTCCGATCACTGTTGGCTTCGACGGTTCCAACGCAGACCACACACGTTCGCCCTCTCAACGCAACGTGTGTGGTTGCCGACTCTTCTGTGGTACCAGCGTTGCTTCCGACTTCAACTTGTCCGATGCCGGCTCAGCTACATCTCCAACGCCGACTATACACGTTGCCCTTTCAACGCGACGTGTGTATGGGCCTGTCTAGCACTGCTCAGCTCGGCGTCGGCCTCAGGTGTATCTGGCTCACATTTGTGGTCTTGCCACTACTTCCAGCCGTGCTCTTCTTCCATTGGCGTAAATCTGTGAGTAACTCTTTCAATTGTTTTATTGATAATGTAAGAACATCATACTTGACTTTTATGTAACCGATGAATAAATTTTCGATACCCGAACTTAGCGAACAATTTGTTTGAAATGATGTAGTGCCATAGCAGAGAGTAAAACCATATATTGTTGATGTAGCATCTATCTCGGTAACGCTTGAATCATAATCTGAACTCGATATTGCTTATGTCGTTTGGCGGTTTTGCTATTTCAGGCGAATGAATTCTTGTGCGAAATCCACGACCTCGGGGCCCCTAGAACTCGCACTAATGAGAGCAATGGCTGTTCCTCGGAAGTCCGAACAGAAGCAAGACTGTCTCTCGGGAATCCTAAAGTAGCACACACCCTACTTTGGCAAGAAAGATTCCTCTGGAAGATAACCGAGTCTACCAAGCTTGCACCCACAGAAGTAAAGATTGTCTCTCAGAAGTCCGAGCAGAAGCGAGGCTGTCCCTCAGAAGTCCGAGGCTGTCCCTCGAGAGTTTGAGCGAAAATAAGGCTCTCCCTCGGAAGTCCGAGCAGAAACAAGACTGTCCCTCGGAGGTTCGAGCAGAAACAAGGCTGTCCCTCGGAAGTCCGAGTGGATGCGTACTTCTACTTCGGCAGCTAATGGAAGCAAAGGCTATCCCTCGGGAGTTCGAGTAAGAGTCCACTCTACTTTGAAAAGAGAGATCCTCGGAGCTTGTACTCAGAGCTCGTACTCGGAGCTCGTATTGATGAAATCAAGGGTTGTTCTTCAGACCCGCACTAATGAGAGCAAGAGTTGTCCCTTGGAAGGCTCTCCCTCAGAAGTTCGAGCAGAAACAAGGCTGTCCCTCGGAAGTCCGAGTGGGAGCACACATGCTACTTCAGCAAGAAAGACCCTCGAAGCTTGCATTGATGGAAGCAATGGTTGCTCTTCGGAGGTCCGAATGGAAGTACACTTCTACTGTGTCAAGAAAACTCCCTTCAGGTTGGTAACTGAGTCTACTATTCCTTTTTCTTCTCTGAGGGGCAACAAAAATTGAAAACTGTTTCAAACAACATAACACAATGAAGATATACAATGTAGAGAAAATAACTTTTAATGGAGATACATAATATGGAGGCAATAAATTTCTTCATAACATAAGAAAGATAGAACTTCATGGACAATGCAGTAAATGCAAACTGTAAATGTCATAGATAGACTCTTTCTGTGGAATGTTGACATTTGCCCCTAGAGTTGCAAGGTCATTTGGAAAGCTTTCACCAACTGCTCGGGCTGTGACCATCATACACCATCATAGCCACATCTTCCAAGATATCCTGGGGCCCTTATTCTTTGAACTTTAGCTCATCTACTTCGACTTTCTTTCTAAAGATCTTCTTAAGTGTCCGGCACTTTTCTGTAGGATGTCCTAGTGATCGGTGGAAAATACAATAATTAGGACCCTCACGGTCCTTCTTTGGCAAAAGCTCTTCGACATAAGGCAACTTCAGTTCCCCGTCTGCCACCCATTCTTTAACTAAGGCCTTCACCTCCTCAATACTACACGGAAAAGGAGTGTCATATTCGCAGTATTTCCTCTTCTGACCTTTGAATTTCTTCCCCTGCGACTTTCGGGTAGAAGACGCGGAAGCCGTAGTGACAAAAGGTCCTCGGGATGACTTGAAGCTGGTTTTATAACTAGTCTCAAACCCGATCTCCTGAGACTGAGGTACGTTGATGTTCCGAGATGCTTCAATTAGTGCCGAGAAGGTGGGTAGCTTGTGATTAACAAGAAGCATCTTTTACCCGTTCAATGCCCCTTCAACACAGATTTGGACCAAGTAGCTTTCCTCCACAGCCTCATGACAGTCCACGGCTTTGTCTTGGAACCTATTCACATATTCGAGAATGTCTTCACCCTCCTGCTGCTTTTCCTTACACAAGGTAAGTGTGGTCACTTTCTCGGCCACCTGAAAGAATTTGGCGTAGAATTTGTTGACCATCTCTTCCCAACTTCGGACAGAGTTTGGGGCCAAATTGACGTACCAACTATATGCTCGGTCAGTGAGGGACTTAGAGAATTCTCTCAGCCGGAGGACATGGTTTGGACCATGAATACCCAGAGTCTCGATGAATCGCACAACATGTTCTCGGGCATTTCCTTGTTTGCCATCGAATTTAATGAACTTTGGCACAGTATACCCCTCGGGATATGGATAACTCAGCACCTCAATAGGGTAAGGCGGCTTGACATCTGGATCAGGCAAAGAGGGTAAAGTCCTCTTGCCTCGTTCGAGATCGAACATGGCTTGCACATCGGCGAGAGTGAGAAACTGTTGAGGGAGAGAGTTTGATGGTAGTATTCCCAGAACTTGACTTGTAGACCCGAAGACTGAGCATGGAGTGACTTGGCCATTCGGGTGTTGAGAATTCATCATTGGTGAGGACATTTGACGATACTGGCCATCAGCGCCTATAGACAAGCCAGTTGGTGATGGGACATTAGATTGAGGCCCGTAAAGTCCACCGCACGGCGCCGCTATACCAGGTTGTGCTTGCAAATTTGTTGTTGGTACCAAAGGAGGCCCATCTGGTACTTGAGTAACATTTGCTGGTGGCGTAACAAGATTAGGTACGGGCAGAGCTCCCTTTTGCGCCATCATGCCCCTTGTATTTTCCTGGACACCAACAGTCGCCGGAGCTCCATTCATTACACCAGAACCTCTCCTAGGCACCATTGGATCTTGGCTTGGCATGCTATGGAGCCCGGGTGTAGGCAAATTGCTGCCGCCTATTGCGGTTTGAGCATGTGTTACTGTGGCCGTGTTGCCATGAGCCATGGGCTGACTGGTGCCTATTTCTCCTTGGATATGATTTTGCGCTCCGACGGGAATGACTCCACCACCAGCTTGATTTCTGTTTGGTGCTGGTGCAAAATTAGAACTCATCACCAACATGGTGTGAGTGAGATTCTGAAGAGTGGTGAGAATCTCTTGCTGAGTATTTTGAAGTCCTTGAATGGCTTCAAGCAAAAGTGGTTGATCTGGAGCCATGGTCCTGTCATCACCACCATTAGAGGATCCTTGCTGGTGAACTTCATCTTCTCCCGCCATCCTTGTCGGAGTTGTGTGGATTCTAGATCTCGTTGAGACCATTAACCAATCCGCCTCCCCAGCAGAGTCGCCAAAATGTATGAGAGGGTTCAAGAAAGTAGTTAGAAAATTTGAAGATCTTTGAAAAAAAACAACTTCGAATTCTCTAGAATATTATGAGAGGCTTAGATTCTTCAATAGTCTCAACTCAAGAACACAAGAGCAAAGGAGATGATGGAGATAAGAGATTGGGTGAAGAAGAAGGCAAAATGGCTAGAGAGAGAATAATGGCAAGGCTCTCCCATGGATCTCCCACTTTCGCTCTCAAGGTTGATAATGGAGAGGGGAAATTAGTTCTTTCCCAAGAGTTAACTCTCCAAAATCCATCCCTTGTAAAGCTATGGGTGGGTGCTATTTATAGGCACCTCATGATGTAGGATGGAGCCCATGTGCAAGGCACATGGGAAGTATTCTCTCTAACCATTTTGTCCGAGGAGGTGAACTCTCCGAGGAGATGATTTCTCCGAGGAGGTGACTTCTCCGAGGATGAGAAAAACCCCGAAGAGGAGATCAACCCCTCGGCGAACCCTTGTTCTTAGCCACACCTAACCAATGATCCCCAATCATCCCAAAGGGTCAGGGGTAGTCCCAGAGGACGTCCTGCCGCATCAGGGTCAGGGGTAGTTCAAGAGAACGCCCTGCCGCAAATATTGCCGAGTCTCAGGGACCCCCTAGATCGTGCCACCTCGACCCGGGTATAGGCTAATTTAACCGAAGAGTGAATTTATCTCCACTCACCGTCCTCGGGATCGGGTCCTTTGTTCAGACTCCATTACGCCCATGGTTCTGGTGCGTAGATCCCGGAAAGCTCCGAGCCCGCAAGTGTTCTGGGACTCATTAACGGAGCGGCTTCTAGATTGCGTTTGAATCCGTTCGAAGCCAAGTGCTTCGGACCTCTAGGTTCGTGGATCCGAACCCTTTCGAGTCCGAGTGCCTCGGATCTCTAGGCTTACTTAATACCCTTTCGAGTCCAGGCCCGAGTAAGTCTCTAGATTCGTGGATCCGAACCCTTTCGAGGCTTAGAGCGATTCGGCCTGTTTTGATGGCGATAAATCCGAGCCCATCAATCTTGGACTATTGGGCCCAATTAATTTAGTGGGCTCAAATTAGCTCCTCTTACACATGGATAGTCAAATTTTGGTATCTACTTTGCAACGGCAAGGCATCCCTGATTGGAGCATTGTGGCTATTATTAATGATATTAAGCTAATTAATAAGGATTTTGATTTTCTTTGTATTTCTAAAGTAAATATGGACTCATGTACTATCTAGGCAAGTTAATGGCAACTCAAGCTAATATATAAAAAAGAAAAAAAAAATTATAATCACCAAAAGGAGATGGTGTGCACATCAAAGTATGGGTTTCATGTTGGAGTTTTAATGTAGGAAGTGATATGTATGTACAATATACATAAATTAATTCTGGAGGTTCCTAAAAAATCGATTTGCTTCAAAAATCTTGATTAATTTTATGATTTTTGGAACAAATTGATTTTTTTAATCAATTTTGGGTTTTGTTTATTTGATTTTTATATTTCAAATTATAAGAAATTTGATATAATAATTAAAATGTGTTATGATTATTGTGATGGTTAGTGATGGTGGTGGTTGGATTTTATTGTCTAAGCTAACGTTCACATGGTAAAATCTCAATTGGTTAAAATTTATAACGTTATGGTTTTGAAAATAAAAACTTGTAAAAATGAAATTATGGAAAAATAAATACATAACTAAATAAATAAATAAATAAAATAATTGGTTAGATGAAATAGTAACTTTGCCTCCTGCAAAAAAGCAACAATACTACAAACTCACCCTTATCTACCTAGAATTTACTAGAAAAAGAAATCAATGGTTTATATTCATTTCATATGTAGACCACACACTTTATCAATTCAATCTTTACTACACAAACACATTCGAGGTAAATTCGGGGGTCTGTAAGGGTGGATTCTTAGCATTTTTCATAAAAAAAAAGGGAAGTAGTCATACACAAACACACTCTTATCTCACACAAGGTGCATGCGCAATGAATTGATCACAATATTGGGGACGGATGGATTGTGTTGTGCCATATATGCTTCTCTGCTTTCACTTAGTCAGGAAGTTGTGGTCATGAAGCAATTAGATGCCACACCATAGAAGATCTCTGCATTGGTGCCCTCTATGGTTGGTATGATGTCCTCTGGAGTGAAGGTGTTGGTAGTCTGCATGCAATCTAGTACCACGGCAGGCACTCTCGGGGCGGCCATCCCCATAGACTAGCAGCATCCCCGCTTGCCGAAATACCAAACTCAATAGAAAGGGCCCTCTAGCAAAATCCTTTCCAACTCACCAGAGTGATGTCGAGCACCGCGATGAAGCACATCACAGTATTCGATGCCACACCTGTCCACAATGCCCAAGTCACAAACAGGACAAGTATGAAGTTTAGAAATCTCATAGCATAATGAATGAAAGCAACAGAGTACATGATTGAAGAGGGGTTAACCCAATTGTCTGATCGAGGGTCACTATGTTGAAATACTATCTAAACTTGTAAAAGCTGGATAACCTTGGGGCCTAGCGGCAATGCTAATAGAAGTATTGTCGGGACCAAAGGACAACGTGCTAGTCCATCTCCCGAGTGTCTGGGGCATTCGCCCCTGGAATACTCAAAGCTCTAAATCTACAATTTAGAGAGTTGGTTAGTACAAGATGAGGCAAAAATTTCAGAATAAATGCATAAATGACATGTGCAATGTATAAATGACATAAAACAGTAAATTGTACCTTCCATCATTTCTAATGACCTTCAATGGTCATCTCTCATGACAACACTAGCGTCTCTATAGAGGGTGACTAGAGCAGCGCCACCCCAATCGTAGTCGTCGATGTGATCAATGTCCACCACTAAGTAGTGGAGATGTATCTTGTTTAGAGGTGACTCCACATAGTAACCGATGGTGTCTGAGTAACCCATCAAACTATCAAATTTTTTTTTTAAAGAAAAAATTATTTATGTTATCAATATTTTGTTTGATATAAATTAATCTCATTAAAAAGTTAAAAGACCCCCATCAAATATAAATTCACGATCTATTGTTTTGAGAAGTTTAAATCAAAAATAGTTTTTGAGTTTATTTTTCATTTTTAGTGAACTTTTAAAATATTTTAAGTAATTTTTTTACTTTATAGATTCACTTAATCTACACACTGAGATACATTTCAAAAGTAAAAATATTTTAAAACTTCACTTACATAGAAAAGAAAGTTAAAAGGTGTGTTGTGTCAAGACTAGAAGAAAGTTAAATTCTAATAAATCAGCCACCTAAGCAGAGCTACAAATGAAGATGTGTTGTGTCAAGAGACTTAAAAATGGCCCAGAACTGCATTTATCCACAAATTGTGTTGGGTGCAGAAGTGAATGACTACAATGCTAACATATTCAATCACATTGTAAGCTGACTCAAACCACCAAAAATAGCACTAATGTACAATAATAGTAATCAAATTGAATTACTTTGCACCTATTCAAGTTTCACTAAACAGGTAGGATATTCGAACAGATTTTCATTCAAAGATTTTCACTTTATTCAGAACTTTCAGCAGCCAAATCTTCTTCCAAAATGCCCTTTCAAAACTCGCCCCATCTGAAGAACTGACCCATGTTTCTCTTCTTTGCAAATCCATCTCCAAATGATATGCCGATTAACAGAAAAAAAAATGCCATTTTTAGTAAAGTGCCAAACCAGTTTGTCATTAGCAAGCCATGGGAAAAAAGGGATTTTACATGTCAACTCAGCTTCAAAATCCAAAAAGCACTATGTGATGAGAGCTTCATTGCATTCCAGACATCAGTGCTTTCATCAATAAGGGAGCAAACTTTAGCATCAGCATGGAATCCGTCTTTTCAAATCATGACACACCAGACATTCAAATCACTTCAAATCCTTTCTTACAGATTGCACATAGAATCTATTGCCTTTGATGACGAGGGAACTCTCAGATGTGCATGGATATTTCAGCCTGCACTACCATTTTTTTTTTTTTTTTTTTAGTTTCCCATAACAAACCTCAATATTGTTGTGAAGAGTCTCAAGCATCCTCAAAAGCTATCTGCAAGATAAGAAAACAAAACCATAAGTTGATAAGAGGTTCAAAGTAATATACATGAACACAATTGTAGTAGAGATAAGAAGGCAAGTGAATTTTCTTAATAACAAATAAATTGAAATTAGCAACCAAACTCAAGCTCACGTAAAGGAAAAAGGACCAAACTTCATCATTTTATTAACTATTATTGTAAAATCTTAGCTACTCTATCAAGTAAAAGATGAAATGACTGATTCTTCCATATTGCCATTTTTGGAGTGGTAAAGTAACTATGGATTGCCCACATGGATTTTGACCAGACTAGATGGCTTACTAACTGTCAAATCTAGAATAGCATGCAAGGAGAAAGGCTTAAAAACACAAAGTGATTTTTTGCAAGGTCTGGAAATTTAAATGATCAAAAGTCTTGCCTAAGAGTGTGCTAGAGGGAGGTTTTTTCAATTATGGAAAGGACTTCTTCTCAATTATCTTGAAATATCTCTTACTCCTTTATCATTTTTTTTTTTTTGGGGTCTCTTAATCCTTTATCATTTTTTTTTTCTGTCTCTTAATCCTTTATCACCTATGAGAGTTTTCTACATTATTGGACAAAGCCTTATTTTAGAATAAAGCATCCAAAGTACTTATCAAGCAAATTCCTGGCATACCTTGAAAACTCGCAATGCAATTTAGATGATGGGCATGCGTACATCCTAAAGTTTGTTTCCACAACAACAAAGCCATAAGAATAGAAAGGTAATGACAATAGTCAATACATTTTTCTATTTAAATTTTCAACAAAACATTGAAAAAATACAGAGAAGCACAGTTTCACAAGCTGCAACTGCAGGTTGTAACAGACTGAGGAAGTTGTCCCATTTAGGGTTAAAAATATTGTCGATGCTCATGGAGATGTGTTTGTATTTGGTGGAGTTGGCGAACGTACTCATGGGGCAGATGAAAAACAATATCAACATTCCAAGTGAAATGGAACCACTCATTAGCTCTCGTCTTGGCAATTTCAAAAATGAACAAATAACTCGAAGTAATACAAATTACTAATCAATTAAAGATTTTGGATAAGACCATGAACATGGTGAGTAAGATTTTGGATGATTGATGAGCTCCACATCTTTAAAGATTCACTTATACGGTTTGAGAGAGAAGCATTGTTGTCTTTTCAGGATAATAAAATTCTTCAATCTGCCAGCTTTTCATTCTAAGCAAGACCCTAAAATTCGAAACTCAAAATTTAAGCACAAGCTTATCATCAGTAAATTTCAAATTTACTAAAGCTAGAACCTAAAACAACTCAAAATTACAATGATGGTAACAATAGAAGAATTATGTTTGAGTGAGTTACTGTCGTGAAAAGTATCAAAAAGTGATGCTATACTTTTCAATAGACTTCAAAAAGCCAGATTTATAAAGTTCAAAGCTTGTACATGCATTTTCTTCTTCTTTTCAAAATGAGATGGAATGCATGTTAAATGCACAATAGTAAAATAATGTAACGCCCTCAAAATTATACATAAAACCCATCATTTTAGACATGCAATGGTATAAAGAAATCAACGCCCTTCCATTCATCAGAGTAGTTCTTACAACAGTATTACATGTTAACAACAAAAGCAAATGCCCTACAGGCTTACAGCTTTCCAAGTCAACATTTGGTTACACAAAAGAAAAGTACTAAGTCTATACAAAATAAGCCCTCGGCTTGATGTACATGTAATACAAACAAAATAGACAAAAAGAGTCCTCAACTCTCATCATCATCCAAGCTATGTCCTGGGAGGTGGCATGCTACCTGTACCTGAAAATAATGTCCCATATAGGGTGAGCCAACGCCCAGTAGAGAAATGCTAAACACAATATGAGCAGTAACTAAGACCTTAGCAATTGATAAATGTTCGATTACCATAAATCAATTCATAACCCATTTCCATTACATGACCACAATATCCATGTTCCATTTCATTTCATTTTCCATTCTCATCATTTTCTCAATTTACATCAACGGCTCAGAACTTGGCCAACCACTTATATGAGACAGTGACTCATATTAAACGCTTTCCATTTTACAGTAGATAAACATACTAGTTGTATCAACATCTCAACAGATAAGTATACAAGCTGTATCCACATTTCAACAGATAAGCATATTAGCTATATCAACATTTCCCAAGATAAGCATATGAGCTATATCAATAATTTAACTGACAAGCATATTAGCTATATCAGTGGAGTCCATCCCCTATCTCCTCCCAAACAATATCCGGTTTAGAGGTCCATCCCTTATTTTCCCCTAAACCGTGGAGTACATCCCCTATCTCCTCCTCCCCACACACAACGCATATACACATAGGTCATATACACAATCAATCAATACATAACGTTAATGTATTCTATCAACCGTCATACTCTATGACATATCCAATTGATTAGTTTTAGTTTGCCTAATCATCATGCATTGTCTAAAACAATCAAAACTACCCTCCACCGGTAGCCCAAGCAATTATTTCTAAACAGATAATAAAAGCTCCAACAGATAAGATATCAATGTTTTTAAAAGTGAGCGATTAATAAATCCAACTCCACCATTTTACAATATAATGAGCCAATTTCATTATTTTCATCTCAATTCCAAACAACAACATTTTTCCCAAATTAATTATGTCAATTAATTTATACTACAACTTAGGGTTTTCTACCCCTTTTTCCAACAAGGACCCCATGATCCAAAAATCAACAACCAACAACAATGACACCATTTTGAAGCCCAAAATACATATTTAAGAGTCAAAATGACAAAACCCCCATTACACATTTCGAAACCCTAGATCCCAAAATCAAACCATTTAACCAAATGCTCAATAATCTAGGTTACAACCCATAAAAGTGAGTAGGAATCCCTACCTCAAATTTCGGAGCCCAAGGAAGAAGATGAAGAAAATCAAAATGCTCCAAACTCCAAGATCCACGGATCAAAACGAAGCCCTCGACGATCAACACAACTTTCACAAAGGCCAAAGAGACGGGAAACATTCTAACTAGATCAAACCCTAGAGAGAAGGGAGTTTCTATAGAGAGAGGCTCTCAAAAAAAGTTTTTGGGAAAGTAAGAGAGAGAGAGAATGTAAAAAGTGTTTTCAAAATGCCCAGTTGCCAACTGATATACGACATTCCCGCTCGAGCGGAGAACACAACGCTCAAGCGTGAAGAACAAAAAACAGGTCCGCTCGAGCGCAAGAAATCCCGCTTGAGCGCCAAGACACAGGAATAAAGCACATCCACTCGAGCGCGAAAACCAGTCTGCTCGAGCGTAGATTTCCCCCTCCCAGAACTTACACCAAAAAGTACTACCCGCTCGAGCGCCAACAAGCCCGCTCGAGCGCGACCCGCTTGAGCGCGGGAAACCCGCTCGAGCGTAGAAAACATACGTGCAGAAGTTTTGCAGGAACACGAAATACTGGGAGTGTGTAAACCCTACTCGAGCGCAAGAAGGCCCGCTCGAGCGGACAACCAAAAACCCAACTCCGCTCGAGCGTAGAATAACCCGCTCGAGTGTAACACCAAAAACCTGGGCAACTAGATTTGAGACTTAGGCTCAACCAACCTGTAACACACCTGCCCAAAACTTTCCAAAACCCAAACACAAAGTGTAAAGGATGTAAACAAGATAATTACAACTATCAACTTCACGGAACCGAGTTCGGAATACAACTGAACAGTAAAGGGACAACCGGGATCGCTATAAATAAAGATTCTCTTAAGGTCCTAACAAAAATGCAAACTCGAAATATAACTGAAACATGGTGCAAAAGTAAATATTTTCCTTCCATTCAGGTACTTGTAGAACAAAAGTGCAAGGATTCTATTGTTTACTTAAACATGGATGAATTAATGTGGGAACAAGTAGAATTTTAGAAGAATGGAAATTGATTATGCATGAATTGAGCTCAGGGTGAGTAAAAACAGGGAACAAACTTGATACAGAAACTTGAAACCAAACAGTCATCAATAGCCACCCATTTGACAAAATATTTGCTAAACCTAGAAAAAATTCATCTCTTATGCTCTGTTTGTTTTGGCCGAAAATGTTTTTGGAAAAATGTTTGTCATATTTTCTGGCGGTTAGTATGATAGAAAATAAAAGTTAAATGGGAAATGTTTTCTATGGTTAAAAAAATAAGCCTTTTTCAATGATAAATGCTTTACATTTTTCAAGGTGAAATTTTTTTCACGAAGTGTAAAACATTTTTTGGTCTAAAGTCTTACCAACACCAACACCACCACCACCGCCGATGCCACCCCCACTACAACAAACACCACCGCTAATACACCCATTAGTACATTAGTTTCAAGTTGCAATCAAACATAGGAGATCATTTTCTAGAGAACATTTTATAGAAAAATAGGTTGTGTTTGGTTTACTTTTGGAATTGTGATTCTAATCAAAAAATTTTAAAACTCATATGGAAACACACTACTCAAAACTCAATTCAAAAATTATTTTTAACACTCATAAGCAAACTCACAATTCAAAACTCTTTTCAAAAGTTATAACTAAATTCTTTTCAAAACGAATATGGCAATTTTTCCATCAGCACCTATGAATAATACAAGATAAAATAACAAATGATAATGAAAATTATCCATTCATTATTAATATTGTGTTTGGTTTGGAGATTTGAGAAGGAATTTGGAAATGAAAAAGGAAAAGGTAGGTGAAATGTGAATAAAGTATATTTGAATTTTGCACACCTTTTTCCTTTTTTCTTTTTAAATCCCTCCCTAAATCTCTCAACCAAACATAGCCTAAGAGAAAATTAAGAGAAAATGAAATATTTTAAAGGAAAAGACAAAAAATGAATTGAAAAGCAGAGTAGTGTGTTTAATTAATCAGTAATGTATTAATTTTGACATTCACAACAATCTTACGATATAATAAACTCTTAGTTGTGACAAAAATCTGAGATGATATTGATAATGAGAAAATAAATAAATAAAAATGATATGACAGATTTTGTGTTTGTTTGTTTGTACCTTGCAGTTGGCTGCTTAAAGTATCTCTGCTTAAAATTTCAAAACTCATAAGCAAGCACACGACTCAAAACTCAATTTAAAAACTATTTTTAAAACTCATAAACAATCACGCAATTCAAAGCTCTTTCAAAAGTCATAACTAAACTCTTTTGAAAACAAATATGGCAATTTTTCTATCAGCACCTATGAATAATACAAGATAAAATAGCAAATGAGAATGAAAATTATCCATTCATTATTAATATTGTGTTTGGTTGGGGGATTTGGAAAGAAATTTGGAAATAAAAAAGGAAAAGGTAGGTGAAATGTGAATAAAGTATATTTGAATTTCACACACCTTTTTCTCTTTCTATTTTTAAATCCCTCCTTAAATCTCTCAATCAAACACAGCCTAAGGAAAAATTAAGAGAAAAGGAAATATTTGAAAGGAAAAGATAAAAAATGAATTGAAAAACAGAGCAATGTGTTTAATTAATCAGTAATGTATTGGTAATTTGTACATTCACAACAATCTTACGATATTGGCGCTATTTGGGAATCGGCTAAAGAGGCTATGATAGCCTATTTGGAGAAAAAAGCAAAAAAGCAGCACTGTTGGAGGATTTTTCAAAAAAAAAAAAAAAAGGTGACAGCGCTGGACAGTGTAGGCTGTGCCTACACTGTCACAGCCGGCAATGGGTACCTAAGCAGCAAAATTACCATTTTGCCCCTTTAATCAATTTTAAAAATTATAATTTTAAGGATAAATTTGTCATTTCAAATTCAAACATCATTTCAACACACTTTTCAATACAATAACTCAACTAAAAAATCATCTCATCTTCCCAAACACAAAACCTAAAATAGCCACTAAAATAATCAAAAAGCCAAATAGCCTACTAAAATAGTCACTTCCCAAACGAGGCCATTGTAAACTCTTAATTATGATAAAAATCTGAAATGATATTGGTAATGAGAAAATAAATAAATAAAAATGATATGACAGATTTTGTGTTTGTTTGTTTGTACCTGGAGTTGGCCAGCACTTTAGGAATGTATTGGATGATGGGCCAATATTCTTTCGCCTTTTCACACTTGTGTTTCAGTATTGGACTACATCCCCAGCACTCCAGTGACAAAAGCGAGGGAGGGAATCCTTGTTCTGGAAAGGTAGCAAGCTCAGGGCATTCCTCGATCCATAGATGCAAAAGAGAGGGAGGCAACCGTTCCTTTGGAAAGGACGCAAACCTAGGGCAATCCCAGATCTCAAGTGTTTGGAGAGAGGCGAGGTTTTGAAACTCAGAAGAGAGTCTTTCCATATTTGGGAAGAATCTGATGGTCAATTTGATGAGAGAGGTGGGCAGGAACATCCCTTCTTCTGGAAAGGACACCGCATCTCCCCACGGCCAATCTCGGCCATCAAGCCGGAGTGTTGTAAGAGAAGAGAGTTTGTGCAAACCCCACTCTAATGGAGATGGAGGCGGAAGTGGAAGTTGACCGACGTCGTCCACTCTCAATTTCCCGATTTCAAGTGAAGTGATGTTGGTGGGGAAACTCCCTTCCTTGACAAAGTTGGAGACCATTCCTGCTCTGCAATTAACTAAACACAGATCTTGAAGCGAAGTGAGTTGGTTGATGTTGTTGCTCTCATCACGACCAACAAGTGACAGGAGCTCCAGATTAGAACAACCATGTATCCGCAATTCACTGAGATTCCTGAGATTATTGGCTTCAGGTAAAGATTTGAGACTCCCAAAAAATTCGATAAGAATAGTTTCAAGGGATGGACAATCAATTTTGATCCCTTCCTCTGCAAAAAGTGACTCCAGATTTTTACACCGCCTAATCTTAAGTTGCTTTAGTGTGGATGGTAGCCCACCTCTTGACAATAAATATGTGAGTGATGCACATTCAGAAACCCACAACTCTTGTAGATTATTGAGTGTCATCAACTCCGGTAAGGACTCCAAAGCATCACACTTTGAAACCCAAAGTTCTCTCAGCATAGATGGCAAACCCTTCATTGGAAAAGAGATGAGACTTTCACAACCTACGATTCTAAGCACCCCAAGAGATGTGTATGTGTGCAGATCTTGTGGCAGTTTCTTCAGGATTCCACACGCTTGAATTGTTAAATACTCGAGTCTCGTCATGCAAGGCGGCCCCTCATGTTGCTGTTTTTTCGAACTTTCTCCTCCTTTTTCTTGTTCTTCTTCAAACAAGCAAACGAGTTTGGGGCAATTAAAAATATGCAAATGGCAGAGGGAAGGGAGACATACTTGTATTCCCACCTTATTCCACCACAATGTTATGAGTTCTTTGCAGTTTCTAATGTCCAATTTCACAAGTCCCATCAAATCTCGTGTAAACCATGTTGGTAGGAACACCAGTTTTTCAACATCAGAAATGTGCAGAGCAGTTATTGAAGTCAAATGCTTAGACATTTGATCAGCCAGTAACTCTTCATCAGTTGTGCTTGGATTGCAGAGGGAGTCGACAACTGTAACATCTCTAATATCCAAGGTGAGGGAACCAAGTTCAATCGTGTTCTTCATCCCTAAGAGTGCTGGAAGGCTTGGGAGCATGACATTCTTCATTGACAAGGACGCAAGTGATGGCTGAACGAGGCTTGAAACATCAATCAACAACTGCGGACAACCATCAATTTTGAGAGAATTGAGACAAGGAAGATCATTTGGTAATTTTCCAACAAGTTTGGGACAATCTATGATGGAAAGCTCACTGAGATGACTGAATGGCTGAACTCCCTCTGTTTCAAAAGCAGACCAATCCTCCCATTCTGGCATAAACTTAAAGCTCAGTCTCTCTAGAGAGAGGAAAGGTTTGGCACCACACTGCTGCCCATAGAACTCACAACCCAGGCGCTTTATTGCACTCATTCTTTCAATGTAAAGGTCTTTAAGCAAGGATAGTTGTCCAAGTGGTGGCAAAGATGTGCAATATTTACTACCTTTTAATCGCATGAAAACCATTTTAGAGAATGAAACATCTCCAACCCAGTTCGGAAATTTTGTACTGCTATACCCACTGATGGTTAGTCGTTCCAATAATTTGAAAGGTCTCATCACGTCAAGCACATCCCTCTCAACTATGTCATTCTGTGAACTACGAGATTCATCCCATTCTAGTGATAACTCTTTTAACTCCTCCTTAGACATTAAATTGGCATCCACTGCATCCTTAACACCACTGACATTCTCCATTCTTGATATGTGTAATGCCCCTTGAATGTGTGATAGGTTTTTCAACTCTCCTATTTTACGCCCACAATCTTTACCCACCATAAAATTTGACAATGTTTGGAGATTAGTTAATTTACCTATATGTAGTGACATCTCTTTTGATGATGGAATATGCACGCCAGTCATGTCAAAATGGCGCAAGTTCACTAGCCTCCCCATGTTTACAGGCAACTTCTCAAGAAAACAACAAAATTTCAAAAACAAGACTTGTAAATTGTAGAGAGTTACCACCGACTAAGGTAACTTCCTAATTTGAGAATAAGATACATCAAGGTACCGTAGATGCTTTAGATCTCCAATGAAATCTGGTAGTTCCTCTAGCCAAGAACAACACAAACGCAACTCACGCAAGCACTTTAACGTTGGCAACAAATCATGAATCAAGTACATTGTTTTGTCGTTGAATGTTCTTGGCGAAAACTCTAAGAAGGTTCGTAAGCATTTGGCATCATCGAAAGCTTTGAATTTTCTGATTCCGTCAAATTCGCTAGCAACATAAGATGAATGTCGAGCTTTGTCTGAAATCTTGTTCTGCTTGCCACCCTTTGAATTATTCTCGAACCTAAAACAGATGTCCCCTGCAATTGCTTGAGCCAAATCATTGATGAGGTCATGCATTATGAATAGCAATTTATCATGCCTTGATGATTGGAAAAATGACCTAGACACCAATTCGTGAAAATACCTACGGCCTACATCTTCTATTTGTTCTTCACCTTCTGGGTGTTCAATTAAACCTTCCGCCATCCATAGCAAGACTAATTCCTTGTCCCCAAATTCATAATCCTTTGGGACAATTGCACAATAACCAAAGCACCTCTTCAAATGGGAAGGGAGATGATGATAGCTCAATTTCAGTGCTGGGAGAATGCGACTTTCCTCGTATGGTTTATCCAATATATTGCTAGTTAGTACCATTTTCCATTCATGCTCATTTTGTTTACATTGTAATAAGCCACCGAGGGCCCTTGCTGCCAGCGGCAAGCCTCCGCACTTGGCAACAATTTGCCTGCCAATTGATTCCAATTCTGGATGTTCACTAATATTTATATTCTTGAATGCATGATGGGAAAATATTAACCAGCAAACATCAGGTGATAAGCTTGGCAAATTGTGATATTTAATCGTCATCACCTTTTCTGCAACAGCTGTGATTTGCGTTGTCACAATGATTTTACTTCCATGTGCTCCAGCTCGCAATGGAGATTGTAGTGAACTCCATTCTTCATCTCTATGGTTCCACACATCATCTAAGACAAGCAAAAACGTTTTTCCTGCCAGCATGACCTGAAGTTTACGTTGAAGGACGGTTAACTCTGTCAAATCGCATGACTGGAGAGTGAATGACTCCAGAATTGCCTTTGTTATTTTCTTAACATCAAACTCGTCAGATACACAAACCCACGCTTTTAGATCGAAATGGATTTTGACACCATCATCATCATAAATGAGTTGAGCCAGAGTAGTCTTGCCAATCCCACCCATGCCGGTGATGGGAATGACATCGACTTGGTTTTGAGTTGGTGTATCTCTAAGAAGTAATTCAACAATCCGTTTTTTATCTTCATCTCTGCCACAAACAAAAGGATCATCCAGCAAATATGTGGTTTCTCGTCTCGGCCACGGCCTATTAGTCCCCATAATAGCCTTTTTCACCAAACCAAGTTCCTTAATTCTTGTAGTAACATCTTGTAACTGACCATTGATCTTCTTTATCTTGGACCCAATTGCGAAATTGAATGAAATCGCACTTGGAGTAAAACCAGTGCAACAAGTAGAAAGGAGGAATCGTCGTACCTTCATACTTGTGCTGGCCTCATCAGTCTCTGCCCTGATCAGCTTCTTGCGTAGAACTTGAGTGGAAAACTCATCCAGCACATCGTCCGCATTGTAAGCCAAATGCTGGAGCTCTTTCAGCCACCTATTGACAGCCTTGTCAGATATCTGCTTGTCCTCTGCATCAGCAAGAACATCGTTTATATCTTCGAATGACTTCTTCAGCTTCTTGATGGAAGTGCTGACACCCTCACAGCGCGCCAAGTTGATGAAATCAGGGGACAACAACTTGTCAATCACAGATTGAAGCAATGGAGAGATAAAGATCCCCACCACATCCATGTCTAGTCGTCTTAGTTGTGAAAGAGCCCAGGAAGGAATGTATGAAACAGAGCAATATCAGAGAGAGAGAGAGAGAGAGAGAGAGAGAGAGAGAGAGAGAGTTGAGAGCAAATTTTTGGAACAAGTTTGGTAGGTAGGTAATTGAATGAAGAATATGATTTTTGATGGTTCTCTCTGTTCTCTAGCAAGCAGGGTATAAAGCAGGTAAGGCCCTCCCTCCCTCCCTAGCAAGCAGGGTATATGCTTCTCTCTGTTCTCTAAGTAAGCAGAGTATAAAGCAAGCAGGGTCCTCCTTCCCTCCCTAGCAAGCAGGGTATATGCTTCTCTCTGTTCTCTAAGTAAGCAGGGTATAATTTTTTTTTGTACAATTTTCTAATTAAAAAATGATATGCAAATAAAAGTTCAAAATTTTAAGACAGAAAAAAAGGGTAAATTAGAATGATCACCTCTGAGATTTATATATATAAGAGAAAAGTTAGGTATCATGAAAATTTTTTCATGAAAATGATCATGAAAAATTTATGATCATTGGATTACCTTGATTAGTGTGTGGTGCATTATTCTAAGTGTAATCCAAAGGTTACAAAACTTTCATGATTATTTTCATAAAATGTTTTTCATGATACCAATCAGCTTTACAAATTTGGTATAATTATATCATCCTTCTTTTTGGTAAAGCTAAAGTGCCGGAAACTTATACAAAAGAAAATAAGATAAAATACACATTTTAAAGTAAAATAAATTATAATATTATTTTTTCATTAAACGACTAACAAATTACTGATGAAAATAAGATTAAATATTATGTAAACTTTAAAAGTATCAAACAAAATTATGTGAAACTTGTAAAACTCCATGGATATTTTCTAAACTATAAGACATGTTAGTCTAATTTACTTCCCCCCCCCAAAAAAAAAAAAAAAAAAATTGAAACAAACAAATATGACTTAATATCTAGAGTTTCTTACCGAACTCCAATTTTTTTTTTTTTTAAATAAAATTTTTAAATTCAAGTTGTAAACTTATATCCCAAGTTGTTTCATAATGTCCTTTTTTCTAAACTAATTTATTATAAAAAAAAAATGATATTTTTTTTAAATATTACTTTAACTTTGAAGTCGTGTTTTGAAAATACCTTATAAATATTTTAAATTTCAAAAAAAATGGGCTCTGTATAGGTAGGTCAAAATAAAATTAAATATAAGGAGAAGAAAAGAGAGGAGTTATTTTTTAATCTAGTTGCAAACTTTAATACTTATAGTTAGTTCAATCGAATAAAAATAAGGGTTGAGCTTCCCTTTAGTCTGTGATCGGACTAGAGAGTATCGTTGGGCCTGTGGGAGCCCACCACAGGTCTCATTTCGATAATCTGAACCGTTCAATGTGTAGAACTCGTCGAATACTATATGTCTATAAAAAATCACATTGATCAGATATCGATAGCTATCTCATCGGATCAGATTTCTATTAACCGTTTATTTTTTCACCATCTATTTTTTTTTAATACAAACGGATTTGATCACGTAGTTATCGATATCCAATCAACGTGATTTTTTATATGTATATAATACTCGACGAGTTATACACATTGACGGTTCAGATTATCGAAACAAAATTCGTGGTGACCCCTCATGGGCCCAATAGTACCCTCAAATCTGATCACAGCTCGGAGGAAAGCTAGACCCTAAAAACAAAATGAAATGGAATGTGACCATTTGAATGATAATTCAATTTTCAAACTCCCTAAGATTATTTTAGGAGTTGGTTTCTCATTGCTTAAATAATAAAGTGTGAAGTGTTAAAAAAATAATAAATTCAAAAGACAAAAAGAAAAGAGCATATAATATTATTAATAATGTGGTAGAGCATCTTGTCCTCTTTCTTTTTTCTTACTTAAGCTTAATAATATTCTTCGTCGCTTTTCAAAAAACAAAAAAATGGTAGAGCATCGCTTGTAGTACTATATTTCTCACTACCTCTCTCACAAGCTATAGAATTCACAAATATATGGGTTTCACCGCCTTGTAAGATACGGTAAGAAATACACAGGCAACAATTGTGACATCCGAATTTTCTTTTAAAATTGTAATAAATAGAAATCAAAAATAAATAAATAAATAATAATAATAAATAAATAAATAGGAAATTGGAAATTTATTAATTAAATTGTTTGTGAGACACCATACATTAAATATTTTAGTAAGTGGTAAGTGATGTTGGGTGGTGAGATTTATAGACGTGAACTTAAAGTATAATCATAAATAATTTTAGGACTCATAAAAGGAATCATAAACTTTAGATTTGATTTTAAAAAAAAAAAGGAAAAAAAAAAAGAAGTGATTTGTCGCCATCCTAAGGCATAGGATAGTGACTAAGCGCCTTGGCCATGTACAAGGCAGGCAAGATGCCACCTATTGGACAGCTGGCCGAACCAAAGTCCACCTGCTGGGTATAAGCCATGCAATATGGCTATAAATAGGAGATGTGAGCATCCAAGTAAGGAAACACATTGACAGAATAAGAGAACATTCGAGCAAGAAACGACAAGCAAGCTTAGAAGAATTTAGGGGTAATTTTTAGGTGAGTTTTATTATACCTCAAGTTACTATAATATATTTTCTACATGTCTTAGGTCATCATAATATATTTTACGAATATTTTGAGTTACCACAATTGATTTTATATAATTTATGTTTTATGGTTAGGTTAATGTTTTAATTACGTGGATTATTTTCTGAACTCTATTTGCGTAAATTAAAAACCATGGATATGTTTGTTTAAATTTTAGAGATTATTTGGCAATGATCTTGTAAACAATTATTTTCTATAAGTACAACCACGGGAGTCCCATGCTTTGGGGGACTTAAATAACCATTGGCCCTTGTTTAACCACTTTGTGGTCTCCTGTTTGTCATGGATCCATTGACCCCTGTAGTGATTGTCACTTTATAGTTATTTATTTCAGTTTCTAGCACTTAATTAATTTGTGTATTTAACTCAAATTATGTTAATGTTTTAGCTTAAATAATTATCCATGGCTATTTTGTGCCCCTATACTCACAGTATAATATTTCTCACTCTGCTATATGTGTCACGACCCAAACCCGGCCCTATGGGTTTAGCACCGTAACCGGCCAGTAATCCGTGATTACCGAAGGCCTGCTCAACAGTAATACAGTATAACAGAGTTCAGGGCCTGGCGGAAGCCAATACAGTAAATAACTAGTGTCCATTGAGCTGTGAAAATCTGTATGCCAAAAACATTTCCATGCATTCATACAGTTCAACAGTACGGTCTATATACAGTCAGATACAACATTCAGTACAGGGACTTAATCCCCCGATAACAGTACGGTAAAACAGTAAACAGTCTATACAGTACAATGACAGTTGGGTGAAGCTAAGACACCCCAAAAGCAGTCTAAGCTTGATTACACTCGGGACCTCGCAGTGAGGCACAATGGTTGGCTTGACAAAACTAAAGCTTGCCTGACGCTCCTAGCTGCGGTCTGGTGCTTGTACACCTACATATATATATGAGCAGTGAGCTAAAGCCCAGTGATTAACATAATGTATAAAGGGGGTTAAGAATAAATGTCCTTTCAGTATTAAAACCAGTCATTTCAGTCAGTTTTATCAGTCATTCAGTTTGTGGCTCATATGTCAGGCCATAACAGTCATTCAGTCAAAATAGTGATATGTGGTACATCCCTTGGCGTAACAGTACAGTAAACGGTAGGTCTTAAAAGACCGGGTCTTAACAGACCAAACAGTAAATGATGGCCATCAGTAGCAGTACAGTAACAGTACCAATTCAGAGAACAGTACAGTACTTGTGGATCCAAGAGGTGGCTCCCACTGTAGCACTTAGCTCCGTAGATTCTAGAGGTGGCTCCCAGTGTAGCACTTTGCTCCTTACCAGTAATACCGGGATTCAAGAGGTGGCTCCCACTGTAGCACTTAGCTCCGTAGATTCTAGAGGTGGCTCCCAGTGTAGCACTTTGCTCCATATCGGTAATACCGAGTGGCCATCACAACAGTAAACAGTAGTGGTTCCAAACTTGGGAACCGACAGAGATCTCTCTGTCACAGTATGTGGATTCAAGAGGTGGCTCCCACTGTAGCACTTAGCTCCGTAGATTCTAGAGGTGGCTCCCAGTGTAGCACTTTGCTCCATATCGGTAAACAGTAGGTGCCAAGGATGCCATAGTACAGTTCCAAATATAACTCATACGTTCATTTAGTATACAGTATCAGTTCAGTGGACAGTTCAATTCAGTAAGCAGTGTCAATTCAGTAACCAGTTCAGTTCAGTTCAGTTCAGTAAACAGTTCGATAAGATAGACAGCTCAATAAGGTAAGCAGTTCAATAAAGTAAACAGTTCAGAAGATAATCATTTTTGGACATATCTTTACACAGTTGTTACTCACAGAGTTTGGGCTTATCAGTAGCTAGAGCGTCTCCTCGGGATGCCAACCCTACACAGTTAACAAATAGAACACACACTAAGTTTAACAGTCGGGAAGGATGATAATTAATCCTTAAATTTCCTCGGTGTGGTTCTACGTCTAAATCCTCATTAAGATGTCTTAAACTAGGCCTAAGAATGCCTAGAATGGGATGAGGATGCAAAAATACAGTTAGAAGGCATTTTTCAAAAGTTGCTGAAAACAGGCTCCTCGCTCGAGCGAGCCTTCCTTCGCTCGAGCGAGCTTCCAAAATCAAAGGCTTCGCTCGAGCGAACAATCCTTCGCTCGAGCGATCTGATGAACAGTAAAAGTACTGGATGCTCGATTTTTACGCGCGATACCACGCTCGATTCTCGCTCGAGCGAGCTTGCAAAACCAAAGGGCTCGCTCGAGCGAGGAATCCTTCGCTCGAGCGAGGAAGCCAAATCTGGAATTTCCAGATTTGTCTCCCAAGTTCGAACCAAGCATTCAACAACCCAAAACTCAACCTCTTGGGCCCAAATTCTGGGAAAACATTTTAAACTCAATGTATTACAAGTTTCAAAAGCTAATTTGCACATGCAAGGCCCAAGAGTTGATCAATCAAAGCCATTTTCAACCCATTTTCAAGAACACTTTGCAAACATGCAATGCATGATCTTTAAATCAATTTTCAGCTTCAAATCTTGTTCAATTGAGCTTAATAGCTGGAAAACAAACTGGAAACATGGACTATGGCTTAAACATGGACATGCATGTACAATCAATCATGGATTCTTACACAAATATGGGCATGCATGTGACCATTAACCATGAAATCAACTCCAAATACCTCAATATAAACATGCATGTAACATTTGAGCCCCAATTCACCATTTATGAGCAAATTCATGATTTACTTCTCCATAACCATGATGCATGCAAGATGGTGCTTAAAACATAACAAGAAGATGGTGATTTTCTTACCTAAGTCTTGTAATTTAAGCCTAGAAGCCCAATCATGCAACACACTTCAATTTACTTCAAGTCACCAAACAAATCATCAAGAACAAGATGAATTTAACCCTCTCTCACTCTCTCTATGTAATTTCGGCTATGAGTAAGAATAGGGGCTGATGAAATGATGCTCAACATGTAATAAGGCTCATTATAATTGTTTAAACAAAAGGTCCACTAAGGTGGCAATTTAGTAATTAAGTTGAACTTGGCAATTAACTCATTTTAATCTAGTTTAATCATTCCTAATCAATTTTCAGATAAATGTATCGTTAAATCACAATTATTCTACTGATTTTAAAACACTAAACGGTTCTCCATTCGGCCGCCGATAAGGCCTTCAATTAGCAATTTATTCATAAAAATGCAACCAGGCATTCAATAAATCAACAGATGCAATTCAATAATTAAACTTATTCAATCTCGATTTCGATTTCAATCGGTCCATTCAATACTTTCACCAGTTCGATTATCAATCATTATCGGTTCGGTTTAGCATTAATCAGTATATAATTCAGTGGTTAATCGATAATCAATACGAGGGTCGTTACAGTCTCCCCTCCTTATAAGGAGTTTAGTCCTCTAAACTCGAGTTAACATAACCACAGAGATGATGCCTATCATAAGGAAATTTTCACCCTATAACAGGAATATAATCATTTTCATAAACGAGTACATGACCCATTCCCAATCTTAGCAATGCACAGTAACAAAATCAGAAATCACGTGTAGGGATTTAGGTTCATATTAAAACAGAATCTTATGCACATTCAATTTTTCAATCAAAGACAGATTCGGATATATGTTCATTTTCATATTCTTGCCCAGAGCATACATAGATGCACAATTCTTACTTAAGCATATGCGGTGCATTCATTAGCACTACTAGAGTAGATGCAGAACAAATACAGTGCAGAACAGGTACAGTACATGATGGTTATGAAAAGCCAGTTCCATAACGGAATCCCGCAACCGAGTAACAGAACAGACGGATATACGTTCCATAAAGGAACTTCCGATACCGGGCAGCTAACACATATTACAAATACCAAGAGTCACGAATACTTATCAGAGATTGAACAGTCATTCTATATATCGCATATAGCATTTCAGAAACAAAATTTATTTCGTGACACGGAACATGAATACAGTCGCACAGTAGTATATAGCAGATACAGTAGTAGTAGCAGTATCAGTACAGTGACAATACACTACAGTAGCAGTAACGATACAGTAACGGTATAGTAGTATTCACACTACTTATATCAGATACTTATCGGGGTTATAGATTCACACTGGGTTCAGTTTCATAAGTGATTTCCCCCGTTGAGTTACAGAGATTCGTTTCATTCAATTTCGAGCCTTTCGTTCAGTCCTTGTTCAATTCGGTTCTCAGTTCAGTAACCCATCACAGTCAGTCCAGTTCATTCGGGAGTTATCGGGAACATAAGGCGATTTTGTACATTACTCCCATAGCAATAGGCAGGGTTCTGAAGTAGGTATTCATATTCATCAGTTTCAGTCCTCACAGATTCAGTCATAGCACATGTCAATACGGAAGTAGTCCTACAGATTACATATACTCCCCGACAGTCAGAGTCTATGATCAAAACCAGTCTGTGGTCAATAGATTCATCAGTTCTGAAGTACAGTAATCACCAAAACAATCATTCCGAGCAAAGATATCATCATATGCGTGTATCTTTGGAGTCTACTAACATTCCCAATACGGATTTCATAAGTTCAGTGTACAATACCAAAATAGTTTCTCCGGGTACGGTAGTTAAGGCAATCAGTCATACGTCTGTTTAGTCTAATAACATCCTTAAGCAAAGGTAAACAGATATGTACATAAGTTTAAACGGTTTCCATAGCACGGGTAATCGTTAACATGAGGTTTACAATGTTGTACATGTAGCTCGCATCAACAGCAGATTTCAAGAGACTCATTAATCACCGTCCATTCCTTTCAGTCTTGACAGTATTACAAGCATGGGAACATATATACAGGTGTGAGTCACATTCAGTTTTCATGTAAGCATTCGTTCACAAATTTATAAGCAGAAGTTCATCTTTACAAACCAATCTGGGTTCTCAATTTCAGCAGTCCCACACACAAACAGTTCACGTGTATAATTCGAGTTCAAGGGTCCGTTCATTCAATGATGTTCATTAATACATAACAGTTCAGTACAAATCCTGGTCATATAAATTTCTCGAATTACAGTCAATCATAAGGTACTCCCATGTTCAACGGTTCTAGTACAGTTCAAAAGGTCATACCTAACAGTTCACATTCAGTCGTTGCAATACGATACAAGGACCTAACTCAGCAAGTTCTTGCCGTTCACAAGTCCTAACAGTTCTTATAGTATATGGTTCATAATTCCAGTAGTTCAATTAGCGCAGTCAATATGTTCGCAGTCTATACCCAATTACGGAATATACGATTCCCCACACAAACGTTCGTATAAGCAATTTCATCTCTTTAAGGTAATACCCGTGTCAGTCAATTCAGTATTCCAAACATTTTCTGGAACTAGGGTCTAGATTTAGGCTCATTGTCCCTCACGTCCATGCCTAGAATAAGTTTCAGATAGGCGATGGCAACGCCCCATTGGTATTTCCCACATACGGTACAGATAGGTATATCGTTGTTCACATTACTTCTTTGACCTTCATTGGTCGGAACTATTCCCGGGATTTTCCATTTACGGAGGTCATTCAATTACCGGTCATTTTCACTTTCTATTTCTCCTGTTTCATTCTTTCTGATTCACTTGACGATGTTGATTTGGATATTTCAATGTCGCTACGTTGCCTCGGACACTATACTCTATCCAAGACATCTACACACTTTGACGATTTTGACATGCCAATTCAGTCAAACACGACTAGGTCACGCCCACCTCCAAATTCTTTTCCAGTCAGTGTAGTCAGTATCTATCATGTGGGTTGCCTATCGGATTAACTGGGTAAATTTTACCTCATATTCGATCACAGTCTTATCACCTTACTCAAGTTGTTCAGACTCTAGCACTTTCCTATCTCGGATGCATTAGGGAAAGTATTTCTCGAAGGATACTTCACACATTTTCTCAGTTTCTAAACCCAAGTCTCAATTTTCAGTAATTCGGTACCTTCCAGAAATTCCGGTGGTTTCAGTTCATTGGGTTTCAGTATCAGTATCATCAGATCATATTCAGTTAATTCAGGCACGCATGTCTGCCTTTATTCCCTCAGATTTTCGATTAAGGCCTCAATCATTCATTCTAGCCTATTAATCCTCGGTCGGAAAATTCAGTTTCATCCACATTCCTCGCCCTTTCCCTCGTTACACACAACGGGGTGATTATCAATATAGGAAAGGTTCTTATTTATTACACGTTTCATCTCATATCAGTTGTGTGTATATTCTCATTTCAATTCAGGTACGGTCGCATGACCCTTCACTTCCACACGTTCATTTTCTTATAAATTGCCACAGTCGGTAGTAACATTAACATTACATGTTATTCCATTTAACTTCTTTAAGTATGCATATACGTTTCGTTTCATTTCAGCCTAGGCAGGACAGTATTATAAATATAAACAGTTGCATACTTAAACAGTTTATCGTGTAAGCAATCATGTGAGCAGTCATGTGTTTAAACAGATTAACACATTATCACATATTCAGTCATGTCACAGTCACACACTTTTTCCATGTTTATGCAATGCCCTAATTTCTTTTCTAGGACATCCTATAGCTCATTTGGACACGTGTGTGCGGTATAACTCGTGGTTAAGTATCGCTCTGATACCACTCTGTCACGACCCAAACCCGGCCCTATGGGTTTAGCACCGTAACCGGCCAGTAATCCGAGATTACCGAAGGCCTGCTCAACAGTAATACAGTATAACAGAGTTCAGGGCCTGGCGGAAGCCAATACAGTAAATAACTAGTGTCCATTGAGCTGTGAAAATCTGTATGCCAAAAACATTTTCATGCATTCATACAGTTCAACAGTACGGTCTATATACAGTCAGATACAACATTCAGTACAGGGACTTAATCCCCCGATAACAGTACGGTAAAACAGTAAACAGTCTATACAGTACAATGACAGTTGGGTGAAGCTAAGACACCCCAAAAGCAGTCTAAGCTTGATTACACTCGGAACCTCGCAGTGAGGCACAATGGTTGGCTTGACAAAACTAAAGCTTGCCTGACGCTCCTAGCTGCGGTCTGGTGCCTTGTACACCTACATATATATATGAGCAGTGAGCTAAAGCCCAGTGATTAACATAATGTATAAAGGGGGTTAAGAATAAATGTCCTTTCAGTATTAAAACCAGTCATTTCAGTCAGTTTATCAGTCATTCAGTTTGTGGCTCATATGTCAGGCCATAACAGTCATTCAGTCAAAATAGTGATATGTGGTACATCCCTTGGCGTAACAGTACAGTAAACGGTAGGTCTTAAAAGACCGGGTCTTAACAGACCAAACAGTAAATGATGGCCATCAGTAGCAGTACAGTAACAGTACCAATTCAGAGAACAGTACAGTACTTGTGGATCCAAGAGGTGGCTCCCACTGTAGCACTTAGCTCCGTAGATTCTAGAGGTGGCTCCCAGTGTAGCACTTTGCTCCTTACCAGTAATACCGGGATTCAAGAGGTGGCTCCCACTGTAGCACTTAGCTCCGTAGATTCTAGAGGTGGCTCCCAGTGTAGCACTTTGCTCCATATCGGTAATACCGAGTGGCCATCACAACAGTAAACAGTAGTGGTTCCAAACTTGGGAACCGACAGAGATCTCTCTGTCACAGTATGTGGATTCAAGAGGTGGCTCCCACTGTAGCACTTAGCTCCGTAGATTCTAGAGGTGGCTCCCAGTGTAGCACTTTGCTCCATATCGGTAAACAGTAGGTGCCAAGGATGCCATAGTACAGTTCCAAATATAACTCATACGTTCATTTAGTATACAGTATCAGTTCAGTGGACAGTTCAATTCAGTAAGCAGTGTCAATTCAGTAACCAGTTCAGTTCAGTTCAGTTCAGTAAACAGTTCGATAAGATAGACAGCTCAATAAGGTAAGCAGTTCAATAAAGTAAACAGTTCAGAAGATAATCATTTTTGGACATATCTTTACACAGTTGTTACTCACAGAGTTTGGGCTTATCAGTAGCTAGAGCGTCTCCTCGGGATGCCAACCCTACACAGTTAACAAATAGAACGCACACTAAGTTTAACAGTCGGGAAGGATGATAATTGAATCCTTAAATTTCCTCGGTGTGGTTCTACGTCTAAATCCTCATTAAGATGTCTTAAACTAGGCCTAAGAATGCCTAGAATGGGATGAGGATGCAAAAATACAGTTAGAAGGCATTTTTCAAAAGTTGCTGAAAACAGGCTCCTCGCTCGAGCGAGCCTTCCTTCGCTCGAGCGAGCTTCCAAAATCAAAGGCTTCGCTCGAGCGAACAATCCTTCGCTCGAGCGATCTGATGAACAGTAAAAGTACTGGATGCTCGATTTTTACGCGCGATACCACGCTCGATTCTCGCTCGAGCGAGCTTGCAAAACCAAAGGGCTCGCTCGAGCGAGGAATCCTTCGCTCGAGCGAGGAAGCCAAATCTGGAATTTCCAGATTTGTCTCCCAAGTTCGAACCAAGCATTCAACAACCCAAAACTCAACCTCTTGGGCCCAAATTCTGGGAAAACATTTTAAACTCAATGTATTACAAGTTTCAAAAGCTAATTTGCACATGCAAGGCCCAAGAGTTGATCAATCAAAGCCATTTTCAACCCATTTTCAAGAACACTTTGCAAACATGCAATGCATGATCTTTAAATCAATTTTCAGCTTCAAATCTTGTTCAATTGAGCTTAATAGCTGGAAAACAAACTGGAAACATGGACTATGGCTTAAACATGGACATGCATGTACAATCAATCATGGATTCTTACACAAATATGGGCATGCATGTGACCATTAACCATGAAATCAACTCCAAATACCTCAATATAAACATGCATGTAACATTTGAGCCCCAATTCACCATTTATGAGCAAATTCATGATTTACTTCTCCATAACCATGATGCATGCAAGATGGTGCTTAAAACATAACAAGAAGATGGTGATTTTCTTACCTAAGTCTTGTAATTTAAGCCTAGAAGCCCAATCATGCAACACACTTCAATTTACTTCAAGTCACCAAACAAATCATCAAGAACAAGATGAATTTAACCCTCTCTCACTCTCTCTATGTAATTTCGGCTATGAGTAAGAATAGGGGCTGATGAAATGATGCTCAACATGTAATAAGGCTCATTATAATTGTTTAAACAAAAGGTCCACTAAGGTGGCAATTTAGTAATTAAGTTGAACTTGGCAATTAACTCATTTTAATCTAGTTTAATCATTCCTAATCAATTTTCAGATAAATGTATCGTTAAATCACAATTATTCTACTGATTTTAAAACACTAAACGGTTCTCCATTCGGCCGCCGATAAGGCCTTCAATTAGCAATTTATTCATAAAAATGCAACCAGGCATTCAATAAATCAACAGATGCAATTCAATAATTAAACTTATTCAATCTCGATTTCGATTTCAATCGGTCCATTCAATACTTTCACCAGTTCGATTATCAATCATTATCGGTTCGGTTTAGCATTAATCAGTATATAATTCAGTGGTTAATCGATAATCAATACGAGGGTCGTTACAATATGCTTATAGCTGTTACCCCTTTCAGGTGACAAGGTTTAGCGAGATCAAGATGGAAAATGAATCGATGTGTTGTTTTTTTTTTAAATCTTTTTTTTTTAATATTATTTCTGTCTTTTTTTTTTTAACTCTTGTAATACAATAAAGTTCAATGACTATGTTTTGTTTCCTTTTAAATAAACAGTTGGTACCTAATTATTTTATTTTAATTTATTTAATTTATCCGCTTGCGCTGCGACTATAGAATTATTCGAATTATTTTATGTTTATCTTGTTAGTACGCCGAGCTTTTGGGTACCGGGTTTGAGTCGTGACATCAATGATAGATCTAGAAGTGATTGCCCCTTACGAATTCAATCACTCATATATTAGTATTAGTCATTAATTATTTTTAAATTATACAAATTCACCCTCTCTAGGTTTTAAGAAAAATTAATTAGTTGCACAATCCATGCATTCTATATCTATGAAACATAACGTTCAAAGTATAAAAATCAATAGTTTGGGCAAAAGATAACATCTTTAAAAAAAAAAATAGTTTTGTTTCTCACAACTAGTATAAAAAAAAGTCTTAAAATTGCCATCTTTTGTAATTCAACAAAAAGATATACATATAAAAAAACTTATTTATATATGTTTTTCATATTATTTTTTACTCTTTTTTTTTTTTCTTCTTGTTGATAGAAATTGATGTTTTAGTCAATAATAATAATTTATTTATTCATTTATTTATTTTTTGGTGCAAATTTTGGTTAGTATATATTCACACCATTGTTAGAATTCTAGATTCATCCCTGTTAGTATTTTTTTTAATAATATTAATGATTACTTTATTAGTGCTGATAGAAGACAACACAATTAACCCCAGTTGGGACGGTTGAAAAATAATGGTAGCATTTCATTTTCCCCAAGAAATGGACAGATGTGGAGTATATGAGAAAAGAAATGTTGGAGATCCATAATTTAAGATTGGGCAAAATTCAGTTAACCCTTGGTTTAAGGCCGAAACTTTACCCCTATTGTTCAAAAATAGGCAGACAATCCTTTTTATGATTTTGGATTAAATTGCAACTCTAACACCGTTAAAAATAATGTAAAATTAGCTTGATACCCCTTTGTCCTTCTACCTAATTTTTGCTTCTCTTATTTTATTTCCCTTTCTTTCTCTCTTCTGCACATAATCTCTAACTTAAGCAACAATAATTTTTCATAAAAAATAACATTAATTCAATTAAATAACATAATAACCACCCATCAAAAGGGAAAATTAAAATTAAAAAAACCCTCTAATTATTTATTTGATCTCTGACTTTTTAAACTAATTTTCATTTAATTATATTTTGCACAAAAACAGATACATATATATACATACATACGCAATATATATGGGAATTTTTTTTTAAGGTACATGATATTAAGATTTTATAAGATAAATGACATACAATATTTTTATAATAGTTAAAGTCCCTCAACATTTTTACAGAGACAATTCGACTTCTCTATGAAATCAGAGAAATTTCTCTAAGTTGGGGACCAAATTTCTCTAAATCAGGCAAAATTTCTCTAAGTCGGGCAAAATTTCTCTGAGTCGAATTTTTTCTGTGAAAATGTTGAAAGACCTTGGCTAATAGAAAAAAGTATCTTGCACGTCTCTTACTACACAAAATGGAAGAGGGATGTTTTACTAATTTTCCCTATATATATATATATATACATAGGCTATAATAATGGAAAGAGAAAAGGGGTTGGTAGCTGATAGATATGAGTGAAACAAAATTAGATAAAATAAATTAAATGAGAAAGATGAAATTACAAATTTTACTCTTCTTTGTTTTCTGTTCTCTATTCTTTATTCTCGGTCTTTTCCCAAACAAAAACAGATACATATATGTATATATATACCTACACAATATATATACACATTGTATATATTGTAAAATGAAATCAAAGAATCATTTGGATTAATCAAAATCATGTAATCATCCAATGTAATCATGAAATAAACTTAACATAAAGAATTCAATTTTTTTGGATCAAAGCCTTGCATCTATGATGGACAGACTAACGCTATGAAATCCTATATTTTTGAGGTATTTAATATTTTAGTAAGAGGTAATGGTGGGTTATTATTTGGTGGCGAAATTTTTAGATGAGAACCTAATTTATTTCTTTATATTTATATTATTTCTTTTATATCTATCTTAAGTTGAAATATAGTACACAGAATATTTTAGAATAGGACCCTTTTTATGGCCATTGTTTAGGCCTTGATGTTATTTCCTATCTTGTACAGTTTCCTAGATATATATTAGGTATTGATTTTTTAGATATATTTGTATTGTCATAGTTAGGTTTCTAGTAGGATACTCTTTCTCAGCCTATATATACAGGCCTTCTATTGTATAGGATCAATTTCATGGAATAAAATATATATTATTTCCTCTCTCTCTACTATTCTAATATGGTATCAGAGCCTAAAAAACCCTAGCCACCCTCTCTCTCTCTCTCAACTAGCCACCACCGAAACCCCTTTCCAGCCACCATCCACCAGCCAACAGCCTCTCTCCTCCTCTTTTAGCTAGTTGAAACTCCTTTCCAACCCATGCCCACCAGCCAAAACTTATTTCCAACCTCTATCCACCAGCCGACAACCCCTCTTCCTTAACCCTTGACCCTCAGCAATCCCTAGAAACCCCTACCAAGGGCTATGTGAGTGTCGACCAATCTTTTATGTGAGTGAGATTGATTCGGCTCTATCCCTAGGGTTTGTTTTACCCTTTTTTCCTTGTTTTGGTGCTCCAAATTAATGTGTTGAGCTTTTTTTTCCTCTTGTTTGTGGAATGGGCAACTGGTTTTATTTGGTAGCATTTAATTGGATAAGAGTTGAGTTTTTTCCGGCCTCTTGCTTTTGTTTTTTGGACTGTGTTGTTGTGACTTTGTATGTCTTTCAAACCTATCACTATGACTGATGAGACACCTCCTGTTGCTCCTTTTGTTGAGACCACTAAACCTATTTCTATGAGCTCTGATTTTTCTCTTTCTCACCACACTCTTGTTCATCGCATTACGAGTGTGGTGCTGAATGGGAAAAATTTTGTCGTATTGAGCCGTTACCTTAAACTCTATTTAGGGGGCAATGGAAAAGCTCATTGGCTTTTACCTTCTACTACCCAGCCTAATGAGATCAACCCTAAACAGACCCAGTGGAATATTGATGATTGCACTATTTTAGGTTAGATATTTAATTCTATGGACGATCGTATCTACTACATGTTTCTTTATTGCGACATAGTCTCTAGCCTCTAGTGTGCCTTGTTCCAGATGTATGCCCATGCTCATAATGATGCTTGCATCTTTGAGCTTGATCAAGATATTGCTCGTGCCACCCAGTCTGCTTTGGGCCCTTCTGTGTTCGAGTTCTTTAGATACCTTCAGGCTTATTAGGAAAAATTGGCCCAATATGAACCCTTGACTAATTTACCAGCCGGTGCTGTTTCTCTTGTGACCAAACGTCTTGCTCGCCAACACACTTACTAGTTTTTCATGGGTTTAAACTCTGAGTTTGAATCTTTTCGAACTCAGATTTTAAACAACTCTCCTATGTCGTCCCTCTATGGGGCATTCGCTACCATTGATAATGATGAGCGTCACCGGTGTTTGGTTCAATCGAGCTCTCTTTCCCTCTCTCCAGTTTTATTTGATTAGATGGCCCTTGCTACTAAATCTGGCTCTTGGGATTCTTCGGGTTCCATTACTTGCCATCATTGTGGCACTTTTGGGCATGTCAAGGCGCGTTGCTTCAAACTTCATCTTAAGTTGAGGCAACGTTCTATTCGTCCTCATGGTCCTGGTACCCCTCGCACAACTGCTTTAGTGAAGCTACTCCTACTCTTACGCCTTCTACTATCCCTAACTTGCAAGAGTTATAAACTCAGATTGCTTAACTTCAGGCTCAGCTTGGATCCCTTGCTAGTTCTTATGGCCTATCACCTTCCATTGCTGCCACCCTTGCTACAGGTACATTTACTATTTTCTATGTTTGGTCTGCTAGTCCCTCATGGGTTCTGTGGCTAATCATTATATGACGGGTGAGTTTTACTTTATTTCTTCTCTAGTCCCTGCTACCATAGCCCAATTTGTTTGCCTCGCTAATGTTTCTTCAGCTTCTGTTTGTCATAAGGGTGCTATGTCTTTATCTTCTACCATTACTTTATCATCTGTTTTACATGTCCCCAATTTCGCATATAATTTCTTATCTATTAGTCGTCTTGCCAAACAGTTTAATTGTGTTGTTATCTTCTTACCCTCTTCTTTTCTTTTACAGGACCTGAGTTCGAAGAGGATTTTTGGCCAGGCCTATAAACGTGATGGGCTTTATTACTTTGGGGACACACCGGTCAAGCCTTATACTTCTTCTTTAGCTAGTTTTCATACCTCTATTTTGCTTGCTCCTTTGTGTTGTGCTTTTAATATTCAAACTTTAGAACTTTGGCATGCTCGTATAGATCATGTTAATTTTCAGTATTTATATCAACTTTTTTTCCTTTTTCATAAAGCTTACAAAGATTTTAAATTTCATTACGTGGTTTGTGAGTTGTCTAAACATACTCATAGTAGCTATACCTCTCACATGACTCGTGCTCCTGCTACCTTTGACCTTATGCATTCTGATGTGTGGGGGCCTCTCCGGTTATGCCTTTTCTGGTTATAGATATCATGTAACCTTTGATTACACCCGGTGCACTTGGGTCTATCTTCTTTGTCGTAAGTCCGAAGTGTTTTCAATTTTTGTTCAGTTTTTACAAATAATTAAACTCAATTTTAGACAATTGTTACGAATATCCATTATGATAAAGGTAGGGAATATATTTCTAATGAATTTCATTTCCATCTTAATCAAACTAGTATTCTTTAACAACTTACTTGTCTTGGAACCCCTAAGCAAAGTGGTATTGCTAAACGCAAAAACCGTCACATTATATCTGTTGTCCGTTGTCTCCTTCAGGGAATGCATGTCCCCAAATCTTATTGGCATATGGTTGTCATCATTACTGTTTACCTTATTAATAGGACACCCAGTCGTGTGTTGCATGGTCTTACTCCGTTCCATATTCTTATGCCTACTACAACTCTGTTTTCTATATTACCTCGTGTCTTTGGGTGTACCTGTTTTGTTCAAAATTAGAGTCCCACTCGTACTAAATTAGATGACACGTCCATTCGGTGTATTTTCTTAGGGTACTCTTCTATGTCCAAGGGGTATAGATGCTATGATCCTGTGTCTCATGATTTTCATTACACTTTAGATGTTACTTTTTGTGAAGATGTTCCATACTTTGGTACTAACCCTCTTTTGCAGGCTCATACACTCGTTTCTTCTAGTGTTCGTCCGGTGCCGATTTGGGATGAGGTTGAGGCTGAGGTTGTTCCCCTTCATTCTCTTCAACCTTCCTCTCCCCCACTATAGATATACTCTTGTCGCCCTTGCTCTCAGCTACTCCCTGCCGCTTCTCCGATCTCTGGGTTCGGTAACTCTTCACCATCTTGTCCACCTCTTCCACCACCTCATCGTAACCTACCTCGGGCTCAACACCCTCCAGCTCATTTGAGTAGTACTAATCATCCCCTGTCCCAGTATCTTTCTTATGACAGGGTTTCCAACTCTTATCGCTCTTTCCTTGGCAAACTTGACGCGGAGTCTATTCATCGTTTTGTGTTAGAGGCCATTCAAAATCCAAAATGCGTAGTGGCTATGCAGACTGAGATGGCAACCTTACAACAGAACCATACTTGGGATCTTGTACCTTTACCTCATGGAGAAAGCACCATTGGTTGCAAGTGGGTATTCACTATCAAGTATCTTACAGATGGCTCAGTCGATCACTACAAGGCCCGCTTGGTGGCCAAAGGTTTCACACAGATTCCTGGCAAGGATCTTGCCGCCACTTTTGCCCCTGCTGCCAAGCTTACTTCTGTTCGTCTCCTCATCTCTCTTGCAGCATCACATTCTTGGCCTCTTCCTCAGCTTGATGTCAAGAATGCGTTCCTTTATGAGGGATCTACTTGAGACGATTTATATGGATCCTCCACTCAATTTTCGGGCTGAGGGGGAGTATTCGGGGAAAGTATGTTGGTTACACAAATCACTATATAGTCTTAAATAGTCTCCACGAGTATGGTTTGGTCACTTCAGTTCTATTATCATCTCCATAGATTTTGTTCAGTGTCATTCAGATCATACTTATTTCATCAAGCGTAATTCTATGGGACAATGTATCATCTTGTTGGTTTATGTAGATGACATTATTCTCATAGGTGATGGCTCTGCGGCCATTGGTCAAGTAAAGGAGAATTTGGGTCAGACTTTTGATATCAAGGACCTAGGAAGTCTCAAGTATTTTTTTGGGGATTAAGGTTGCACGCTCGACACAGGGAATTTCTTTGTCTCAAAGAAAGTATACTCTTGACTTGTTTAAGGATACTGGTATGTTAAGGTGTAAACCTGTTTCTACTCCTATGGATCCTAATGTCAAGCTCACATCAGAGTCTAGTGAGTTGTTGAATGACTCTGGCATGTATTAGCGTCTTGTAGGGTGTCTCATTTATTTGACCAATACTAGATCTGACTTGACATTTGCAGTTAGTGTTGTGAGTCAATTTATGCATGCACCTCATATAGAGCATCTTGACGCAATTCGTCATATTTTGAGGTATTTGAAGACTTCTCCTGGCTTGGGATTGTTTTTCACAGCTGGTCTTTAATTTGGACTCTCTTGTTTCACCGATGCCAATTATGCGGGATCTAGAACTGATTGACTTTCCACATCTGGCTTATGTACTTTCTGTGGTGATCATCTTATATCATGGAAAGTAAGAAGCAAGTAGTTGTGTCTATGTCTTCTATAGAGGCTGAGTATCGAGCTATAGCACAAGGAACATGTGAGCTTCTTTGGCTTCGCTCTATTTTGACAGAGTTAGGTTTTACTGAGACTGTTTCTTCCTCTTTATTTTGTGATAACAAGTCTGCCATTATGTTATCCTCTAATTCTATGTTTCACGAGTGTACCAAGCATATTGAGGTTGACATACATTTCATTAGAGAAAAGGTTTGGACTGGTATTGTGAGTCCATCCTTTGTCCCTTCTTCACAACAGTTAGCAGACATGTTTACTAAGTCCGTGAGACCATCTTTGCTTCAGTCATCCATTGCCAAGCTACATTTATCAAATATCTTAATTTCAACTTGAAAGGGGGGGGGGGGGGGGGTATTGAAATATAGTGCACAGAATATTCTAGAATAGGACCCTTTTATGGCCATTGTTTAGGCCTTGATGTTATTTCCTATCTTGTAAGTTTCATAGATATTTAGGTATTGATTTCCTAGATATATTTGTATTGTCATAATTAGATTTCTAGTAGGATACTCTTTCTCAGACTATATATACAAGTCTTCTATTGTATAGGATCAATTTCATGGAATACTATACATATTTTTTCCTTTCTCTCTACTATTCTAACATCTCATTGTTATACATCTTTTTTAAAAATAAATTTACTCCCAATCCCCCCACATTTCACATCCTCTTTAGGTGGAAAAGAAATATATATATAAGAATTGCTTTGGTGCCCCTGGGGATGGGTTCAGTGGATAGGGCTCGACACGAAAATGCTTTCAACCCATGTTCAAGTCTCCATTGCCTCTCAGTTGTGGTGCCTTTGCGTTTTCCTGATCCAGCGTGCTGGATCAAAAGCTGGGGGAGCCTTGCCCGGGACTGGGGTCTGGCTAAGCCCGTGCCACCCCCTTTTTTTTGGTACCCAAAAAATAAAAAAAACTGCTTTGGTGAAGAAGGCTTGTACTTTGGTTCCTATTTTGCCGTCCAGTTAGATTAGTTGCACAAATTGAATTACACGCCTGCCATTAGCCCATGCCCCTTGCTGCCAACAGACCATGTGAATAATAAATTAAGAGCTGAAATTTTATAGAATTATTTTCTTAAGAAATGCTATAATGTGCACCTCTTTAGTGATGCATATTACATAAAGTTTATCACAAAAAAAGTAATTTTATTATAAAGTTTCACAATATTAACCACATAATGCATAATCTCATTATAAATTAGTGTAACAAAAAATGTCATAACAAAATCACAAATTTTTGCAATATCAGTAACCAAATTTAGAATATTTTGTTACGCCAATTTATTACGAAATTACATATTTTATAATTGCTATTATGAATTTTTGTGGTGAATTACACATTTATTTTGTGGTAAAGTTACAACATAACATTTCTCCATTTTCTTTAAAAATAATTTTAGAATGATTATTTATATAATTATTATGTTCTTAACTTTTGACTATTGGATCTTCACCTTTTGTAAAATTAAATATTAGTTGAAGACAAAGAAACTGCAGATATCGTTAAAACTTGAGAGGAGCTGTTCTATCTCTTTGCACGAGCTTTGGTCGGTGTTTTCTACTTCTGTTCTTTTTGCAATCGCAGTTGGTTTCTTTGGGTGGTGTTAGTGGATTTGTTAAGGTTGATATAAAGTGTGGGGTTATATTTCTGAGCATCAACACGTGGCAAGATGACGTCGGCGTGTCATCAAGAAAGCTACGTGTCACAATATAGTTTTGCCATGGTATCCTAGTATTTGCCGAGGTTATTTCTGAAGGCATCTTAATCCGGATGAAGGCCTGAAACCTCGGCTACACCTGCAATGGCCGAGCTACCCGCAGAAAACTGGAGCCGAGGTAACTGTCGGACTGACCATATCAGCCAATATAAAATATTATCTTGGTAGGTGGATGTCCAACTATGTGGAGTAAGCCATCATTTCACTAACTAAGTGGCCTCGAGGCCATAAGAGTTGATCACGAGGCCATTAGAGGCCATGTGAAGGGATAAAGAGCTTTTACCTGGAAAGCTGCCGAAAGTGCATTGGTGGGCTGGCAAGACAGCTCAAAAGTTAGTGGCTTCTGCACTAACTTCACTAGTATATATATGGAGAGGTCAATGGACGAAGGAGGGGGGAATTCATTCGGAGCAGAGCATAAATAAGCTTCAAGTTAATAGTAGCATTTGTAATTATTTACTTTGTGAGTGGGAAAGTTACAGAGAGTTAATTGTAATTTCTGTCATTCAATAAGAGAATTACCTCGGCCTCCCGTGGACGTAGGCACTATTGCCGAACCACGTAAAATCCTATGTGCCTTTGTATTATTATCTGTGCCATCTATTCTGCTTGTGTTTTTGCCGCTGAATCACTAAGATAGGCAGTGTGATCAGAAAATCACTCACACAATTTGGCGCCGTCTGTGGGAACGAAAGACGAATAGATGGCTAGTAATACACAAAACGAGAAGGTCGGGGGCAACGCTCCCGCTGGGAGTGACAGGTCTAATGACCTTGATGTTGACAGAGACAACCACAACAACAAAGTCCGTGGCCAGGGGCACGAAGGGAAAGACGCCATCCAGGAGGACAGATACTACAAGGAGGATGACCTCCAAGTATGGAGGGAACGGTGCATACGAAGGGATGAAGAAGTCAAGGACCTAGCATACAAGTTGGCCGACCTACAGTCGGTCGTCAACTTCATGATGCAAAATAATGTCATGAAACCACCATACCCACTGCAGGATACGCCGATCCCAGCAGTTCAGAATCAGAATGGAGGACGAAAGATAAATCCAGAAGCATCACAACGTTCGAAGAGCAAGAGGCATTCACACCCGCCCTCCGAGGAGATCGGGCGAGAGGAATCCAGACAAGAAAAGTCCCAAAGAACATGTCATACAAAGGATCATGAAACCAGAGAACCTCGGCATATACAAAGACGGGCTCTCTGCTTCGACACTACCCAGGGAGAAAAATCTAAACAGGCACACCACGAGGCCGAGAGCAGCGTGCCAAAGGGACTCAAATCGAAAGATAGCCGAGCTCCAGGGAGAAGCAAAGAAGATTTGAGAAACTACCTCAAGAGAAGGGAACAGAATGCTGAGGCCGAGGTAACCTCATTCGTCAAGCCAAGGACGCCATTCTCAGTAGAACTAGACAAATTCGAAGCTCCGAAAAGGTTCAGCATGCCGAGGTTTCAAATCTATGACGGAAAGTCAGATCCTAACTTCCATGTTGGGTTATTCTTAAACTCAATGGCATTATACAGTGGAAATGGGCCTTTGCTCTGCAAAGTATTCCCATCGTCCTTTGGGGAAATTGCATCGGATTGGTTCCACAAGTTACCAAAGGGAAGCGTGAAGACATGGGAAGGCCTGGCCGAGATGTTTGTGGCCAGGTTCGTGACAAACAAGCTACAGCCATTAAGGGTGGATGCACTAATGGCTTTGAAGATCAGCAAGGATGAAGGCCTTAGGGCCTATGCAAAAAGATATTACGAGGTGTTTAACCGAATACCCGAATGCAACCAGGAGGTAGCAGTAGTGTCTTTCAAGAACGGCCTAAAAGAAGATTGTTCACTTCGGAAATCTTTGGCGAAAACATTGCCGAAGAACATGGAGGAACTCATGGCAAGGATCGAGAAGTATGCCAGAGCCGAAGAAGATACATCGGCATCAAAGCAAGTCAAACCGGAGCAAGGGAACACCTCGCCAAAGCGAAGCCGAAGTAACAACGGATTCAGCAAGGCGGAGGTAGAGCTGAGGGCTAAACAAGCGGTAATAACCGTGTTCCGAATTCCGATTCAGAAGGTCCTAGGAAAAATTCGGGGCGAACCCTATTTCAGAACACCGGCGAGGCAACCTGGGGAGTTTATGGGACGAAACGCGGATAGACATTGCTCATACCACGATGAAAACGGACATACAACACAAGGATTGCAGAGCCCTCAAAGCGCACTTGGAAGATCTGGTGAGGCAGGGCCACTTAAGAGACCTTGTTGACGAAGCCAGAACAAGAGAGGAACAGACCAGACTGCCTCAGGCTGAAGCGGCCCCACCACCACCGCAACCCCGGGCGGAAAGACCTCGGGTGGTAAATGTGATTCATTCCAAAGTGAATGCAAATGACGTTCGGGGAGAAACCCAACGAGTAAAACATCTGCAGCATGTGAACCAGGTCGGACTGAAAAGACCTCGGCCCGAAGATTGCCAAGGTCCGATGATAACCTTCACCGAGGCCGACCTAGAGATGGTCCAGCATCCACATAATGATGCCTTGGTAGTATCCCTCCAGGTTGGGAAGTGCCAAGTAAAACGCATCCTGATAGATCAAGGCAGCTCATGCAACATCATGTACGTTAGATGTTACAAGGAGCTGGACCTACACCCTGATGACCTGGAGCATTCAGACGGCCCGATGGTCGGCTTCAACGGAACGCCAACGTGGCCCCTTGGTGCCACAACCTTGGACGTACAAGCAGGCACAAAAATGATCAAGACTGAGTTCATTGTGATTGATACTCCATCGCCATACAACATCATCATAGGCCGGCCGTGGTTGCATGTAATGGGGGCAGTCCCCTCAACATTGCACCAACTACTGCGCTTCCCCACAGAACATGGGATTGAAGAAATCCGAGGAGATCAACTGCAGGCAAAGAATTGCTCCATGGCAGCAATGAAGACTACCTGCAATATTCAAGAACCAGCCAAGACCGAGATTGAAGACAAGGACATAGAAGTCCTAGAGGATGTCGGCAAGGAGCCGGCCGAGAAGAGTGAAGAATCACTAAAGAAGATTTTCGTCCAGGAGGGCGATGAAGAACGTTTCTTTCTTCTCGGTTCAGGCTTAGCCGAGGAAGAGGAAAGGGAACTAGAGGCATTTTTAAGAGCAAACATAGAAGTGTTCGCCTGGACACCTTATGAAATGCCTGGCATTGACCCCGAGGTCACATGTCACAGACTGAATGTGGACAGGTCGGCTAAACCAGTGGTGCAGCGAGCCAGGAGGCCGACGTTGGTACACGTCGACGCAGTGGAAGAAGAGGTTGACAAACTTCTAGAGGCCAGGGCCATCAGAGAAGTTAATTACCCGACATGGTTATCAAACACCGTGGTGGTGAAGAAGAAAAATGGCAAATGGAGGGTTTGCGTAGACTTTACAAGCTTAAATAAAGCCTGCCCCAAAGACAGCTTCCCTTTACCAAAAATTGACCAGCTGGTGGATGCTACATCGGGACATGGAAGGATGAGCTTCCTAGACGCTTACAGGGGATACCACCAGATAGCCATGTACCCACCAGACGAGGAAAAAACAGCATTCATCACCCAAAAGGCCTGTACTGTTACAGGGTGATGCCTTTTGGACTAAAAAATGCAGGAGCAACCTATCAAAGGCTGGTAACCAAGATGTTCAATCATCAGATAGGCCAAACAGTGGAGGTCTACATCGACGACATGGTTGTAAAGACCAAGGAGCCAAAGAATCATCTTGCGGACCTAGCCGAGGTATTTGACATACTCAAGACATATCAGCTCCGACTAAATGCATCAAAGTGCGCATTTGGGGTTGGGTCTGGGAAGTTCCTAGGGTACCTGGTAACCAGAAGGGGAATAGAAGCCAGCCCAGATCAGATCAAGGCCATCCTAAATCTACAGAGCCCCACCTCGGCAAAACAGGTTCAAATGCTCACTGGCAGGGCCGCAGCCCTAAACAGGTTCATAAGCCGAAGTTCAGACAAGTGTAAACCCTTCTTCAACCTGGTAAAGAAGACTGCAGACTTCCTGTGGACCAAGGAATGTGAGGAAGCTTTGGACAATCTAAAGAAGTATCTGACCACGGCTCCAATCCTCTCAACGCCGGAGCCCGAGGAGGAGTTGTTTTTGTACTTGGCCGTGTCCGAACATGCTGTGAGTGCAGTACTAATCCGAGAAGAGAAGGGAGACCAGAAGGCCGTCTACTATGTAAGTAAGACCTTAGCCAGTGCTGAAACAAGGTACTTGCCATTAGAGAAATTAATGCTGGCCCTAGTCATGGCCTCAAAGAAATTGAACCACTATTTCCAAGCACACAAGATTCTGGTGCTAACAGAACACCCATTGAAATCCCTGTTACAACAAGGAGATTTGACAGGAAGAATCGCAAGGTGGGCAGTAGCCCTGGGACAATATGACCTGGAATTCAGGCCCAGAACAGCAATCAAGGGCCAAGTTTTGGCCGACTTTGTGGCAGAATTTACGCCAGAATCAATCGAACGTCGGCCTCCGATTAGCCGAGATGAACAAAGCTCTAGCAGGCAAGAAGAATCCCAGCCGACAGCAAAAGAGCAAAGGAAGGAGAAGCACAGACCATGCAGCATTTACATCGGCGATTCGTTTAGACTCTTTGTCGATGGAAGTTCAAACCGACGAGGAGCGGGGGCCGGAGTGCTGCTGATATCCCCAGATGGAGAAATAATAGAACAATCCATCCGTTTGGGGTTCAAGGCCTCAAACAATGAAGCTGAATACGAAGCATTGATTGCCGGACTAAAACTGGCAGCAGCAGCTGAAGCCGATGAGGTAATAGTTTTTTGTGATTCACAACTAATTGTTAATCAGTCAACAGGGGAATTTGTAGCCAGGGACGAGCGTATGTCGGCATATGCGAAAGAGGTGATCAGATTAGCCGAGCTATTTCAGAATTGCCGACTTCTTCAAGTTAGCCGAGATGATAACAGCCACGCCGACGCTTTAGCCAATCTGGCGAGTTCAATGCAGACTGGAAAGACGAGAACAATTATGATCGACTATATGTCGGGCCCGAGCATAGAACCACGGCACGCGAAGCAAGAAGCAATGTGTGTGGACATGGGGCCGAGCTGGATGGATGCAATTGTTGCATTCCTGAAAGAGGGAAAATTGCCAGAAGATCGCAAGGAGGCACACAAAGTCAGACTGAAGTCGGCAAGATTTTGCCTATCTGCGGAGGGACATCTCTACAGAAGGTCCTTTACCGGACCCCTATTAAGGTGCGTACACCCTTTTCAAGTTGAAGATTTTTTGTATGAAATTCATGAAGGGATTTGTGGAAGCCACACTGGGGGCAGATCGTTAGCCCATAGGGCCATTACCCAGGGGTATTGGTGGCCATATATGCAAAAAGATGCCGAAGCATATGTGAAAAAGTGCGAACCCTGTCAACGGTTTGCACCCTTGATTCATCAGCCAGCGGCCGACCTGAACCAGTATCCAGCCCCTGGCCGTTTGCCCAGTGGGGCATGGATCTGGTCGGACAACTTCCCCAAGCAACTGGGCAGAGGAAGTACTTATTGGTGGCAACGGATTACTTTACAAAGTGGATAGAGGCAGAACCTCTAGCTAAGATCCGAGATGTGGACGTCAAGAATTTCATATGGAAGAACATCATCACCAGATTTGGAATTCCCAGAGCCATTGTAGCCGACAACGGAACGCAGTTCGACAGCAAGCTGATCAAGAATTTCTGTGCGAAATTCAAATCAAGAATTACTTTTCAACACCAAGCTTCCCTCAAAGCAACGGACAAGCGGAAGCATCCAACAAAGTAATTCTGGATGGAATAAAGAAGAGGTTGCAGGCAGCAAAAGGGAAATGGGTAGATGAATTACCCAATGTGCTTTGGGCATATCGGACTACGCCGAGAAGATCAACGGGGGAATCTCCCTTTGCCATGGCCTATGGCACAGAAGCAGTCATTCCACTGGAGGTCGGCATCCCAGGGATCCGAACCCAGGGAGTTGAAGATGGGACTAATGACATACTTTTAGCCCGAGATCTGGATCTTTTGGAAGAACGAAGAGAGAAGGCTGCAATCCAGCTTGCAGTATACCAGCAACAGCTTGCCAGGGCTTACAATAAGAAGGTCAACCCACGAGATTTTCAAGTCGGCGACCTAGTCTTGAGAAAAGTGGTCGGCAACAAGAAAGATCCCAGGGAGGGCAAGCTTGGCCCAAACTGGGAAGGGCCTTACAGAATTACCTCGGTGTTAGGTAACGGAGCATATCGGCTTGAAGACAATGAAGGCAAAGCACTGCCAAGACCCTGGAACACTTGCAACTTGAAATTTTTCTATCATTGAGAGATCCTTATTCTTGGCCGATGCCATATGATTGGTAGAGATGCTGGAAGACATGGTAAATGAGAACCCAAGTGGAACTCAGGTTCACATTGGGGGCAGAGAAGATACAAAGCCTACCACTTGTTGAAATTTGTAGCAATTTACAAGTTGGTTTGGCCGAATAACAAAGCCTACCACATAATAGATGGTCTGGCCGAATAACAAAGCCTACCACTTGTTGAAATTTGTAGCAATTTACAAGTTGGTCTGGCCGAATAACAAAGCCTACCACTTGTTGAAATTTGTAGCAATTTACAAGTTGGTCAGGCCGAATAACAAAGTCTATCACTTGTTGAAATTTGTAGCAATTTACAAGTTGGTATGACCGAATACAAAGCTTAGCTTCGCTTGTTGAAATTTGTAGCAATTTACAAGTTGAAGTTGAGCCGAGAAGATTCCTTAGCTTCGCTTGTTGAAATTTGTAGCAATTTACAAGTTGAAGTTGAGCCGAGAAGATTCCTTAGCTTCGCTTGTTGAAATTTGTAGCAATTTACAAGTTGAAGTTAAGCCGAGAAGATTCCTTAGCTTCGATTGTTGAAATTTGTAGCAATTTACAAGTTGAAATTGAGCCGAGATGGTTCCCTGGCTTCGCTTGTTGAAATTTGCAGCAATTTACAAGTTTGTTTCTCTTCACTTGTTGAAATTTGTAGCAATTTACAAGTCGAAGGAAAGCCGATGTTATGGCATACAGTCTTATAGCAATTTGCTGGTTGGACATACCAATGACGATGTTCAAACACTTGTTGAAATTTGCAGCAATTTACAGCAATTTACAAGTGGGGGAAACTGAGATTATTGTTTGAACGATCATTGAAACATGAGAAAGGTTTGCAAAAGTTAACATTGAATTATATATGTTTTGTACTTGTTGAAAATTATGAAAAGATTGCAGGTTAGTATCTTGCCGAAGTAAAACTTGCAGTTATCATATCCGAAGTATGTAACCCCGAGAAGACTATCCAAAGGAAGAACTGTGCAAAATATTCAAAGTACAGAATCAAATAGAAGAGTTGAAGAAGAATTAAAGCATAAGGATAAAACATTTAAAGAAGGCACTATGGCCTAGCAGCAGTCAAGTGATCACAAGCAACAAAGAAAGGCACATCGGCCATAAAGAAAGTTCAACAAAAACAAAAAAAAAAAAAGAAAATACAAAGGAATCAAACTTCTTCAACTTGAGCAGATGGTTGGGTTGAAACCTCCGGAGGCTTTGGCAGAACCACCTCGGCATCTTTTTGCTTCACAACCTCTGCGTCTTCTTCTACCACGACCTCGGTTTCCTTATCCGCCGCGACCTCGGCGTCAATTTCGGCCAAAGTCTTCTCCACAGTTTTTTCAGCCAGAAGCAGGTCAGAAGATAGCACGCCAGTGTTAGCATCCTTGGGCACCTCCTCATCCTCCTCTTGGGTCAAGTCAAGAAATTGATCATCCTTTGGAGGAGATTTGGCCTTCCTCACCAGGGCTTCTTCTTCACCTTCACCTTCCTCTTCAGCTTCGGCTTCAGAATCTTCTTCTTCAGCTTGGCTTGGAGATGGAGAAAGAGGACAAGGAAGACGCATGGCCTTGGTCTTGCGCCATGGCGAGTCGACTGAAAGATTAAGCTGTTTGGCCAAAGCATTCCAACCTAGGGAATATCCCTTGTTGCATGCTTGCTTGACCTGACGCTTATAGTCTTCAGCGACATCGGCCATGCCTTCAGTATAAGCAGCATCAATTTCGGCTTTCTTGGTGGCCAAAGCCTCAATCAGTTCTTGCTCGGCTTGATTCCTTTTAACCTCGGCCTCTTTTTTCTCAGCTTCGGCGACCTTCTTGATGTCTTCAGCAGCCTCAGCTTTTTTTAGAGCCATCTGCTGGGCCTGTGTGGCCGCCTCGGCCTGATCTTCCAGCTTTTTCATCTTCAATAGATCCCTTTTATGGATCTTTTGAAGGGCAGAAAACTCCTTCTTCAAATCAGATAGTTCCTGCCTAGTTTCATACGCCTTCATAGAAAAAGAGTGGGCGTGCTGAATGGCCTGAAAGTTCACAAGGCAAAAGTTATTACAGAATGAAACAAAGTAATAGTAAGACAAAATATCAAAATTCTGAAGACTTACCTGGACAAAGGCTACAACAGGAAAAGGCATGGTATTATCCTCGGGCATAATGGAGTCTTTTTCCCCAGCTAGTCTGAGTTGGACATCGTCTGGGATTGAGAACTCTTGCCTAAAGTTTTGCAGTTTGGTTGGGGTATTGACTCTATCTCTCCACACACCCATGGTCTTGATATAAAAGAATTGGGTAACGGAAAAATGGAGATCTACAGGATTTTAAGGACCTCGGCTTAAACCTAGGTACAAATTGTTTTAATTTTTCCTAAGGACTGAAGGTTCTACAGCAAATCCCAAACCTAAATCTAGAAAGAATGAGTATGAGGGGCAGAAAATCTGGAAAAAATAGAGAAGCAAAAAGAAGTCTCAGAACACGAGGGAGTGGAAAGCCAAAAATAGAAATGAAACAGTGTAGGTGTTTGCAACATAAACGAAATCGTGAGATAAGATACATGATTCACAAATCAGATACAGAACAATCAAGTGACAAGAAATTTCAGAAAACCAAGCAAGAACTGGGAAGAGAAAGGAGCGACGGCTTACCAGAAGAGTTGAAGCCGAGATGACTGGCGCCGAACTGAAAGAGCTTCAGAACTTCACAGAAATGGCAGATGGAGGCAGTTGCAGAACTTGGAGCTTTCGGCAATGGCGGATTCAAAGAAGAGGGAGCTTTAGAGTGAGAGAAAGCAAAGAAATCGGAATGCAAAAGTGAAGAGGAGAGAGAGAAAGGCAATTGTTTTGTCAAAAATTGAAACGGCGGCAAAGGCAATTATTTTGCCTAGGGTATCGCACGCGTCAGACGGCGCGGACGAAGGAAAGACGACCAACAGGCGCGTCACCAGCACGGGCCAATAAGGATAAAACACGTCGATGGAACAGTTGTAAAACGGTGCATGACAGCTCATGCGCATATGGGAGTTGATTTGAATTTAAAGAAGAGATGTCGGCCTGAAGTAAAAGATCTCGGCTAGAAGTTCTTAAGCCAAGGTACGAGAAAGAAGTTCAATGTAAGTTCCATCACCTCAGTATGCCGAGGAAATAGAACTTAGGGGGCAGTTGTGGGGTTATATTTCTGAGCATCAACACGTGGCAAGATGACGTCGGCGTGTCATCAAGAAAGCTACGTGTCACAATATAGTTTTGCCATGGTATCCTAGTATTTGCCGAGGTTATTTCTGAAGGCATCTTAATCCGGATGAAGGCCTGAAACCTCGGCTACACCTGCAATGGCCGAGCTACCCGCAGAAAACTGGAGCCGAGGTAACTGTCGGACTGACCATATCAGCCAATATAAAATATTATCTTGGTAGGTGGATGTCCAACTATGTGGAGTAAGCCATCATTTCACTAACTAAGTGGCCTCGAGGCCATAAGAGTTGATCACGAGGCCATTAGAGGTCATGTGAAGGGATAAAGAGCTTTTACCTGGAAAGCTGCCGAAAGTGCATTGGTGGGCTGGCAAGACAGCTCAAAAGTTAGTGTCTTCTGCACTAACTTCACTAGTATATATATGGAGAGGTCAATGGACGAATGGAGGGGGGAATTCATTCGGAGCAGAGCATAAATAAGCTTCAAATTAATAGTAGCATTTGTAATTATTTACTTTGTGAGTGGGAAAGTTACAGAGAGTTAATTGTAATTTCTGTCATTCAATAAGAGAATTACCTCGGCCTCCCGTGGACGTAGGCACTATTGCCGAACCACGTAAAATCCTATGTGCCTTTGTATTATTATCTGTGCCATCTATTCTGCTTGTGTTTTTGCCGCTGAATCACTAAGATAGGCAGTGTGATCAGAAAATCACTCACACATAAAGTATCTTCCATAGGCTCTGTTCTGTAAGGTTTTTGTGTTTTGGGGAACTAGTAGGGTCTTCCTTTGTCTGCTGTGTTTTGGGTTAAGAATCAATGCCAGAAAAATTACAATGGATGAGTTTGCAGTTGGGTTTTAAGTACTGGACAGGGGTTGACTGCATTGGGCAACGTGGTGGCTTGTGGGCTGCTTGGGATGACTCTCTGGATCTCCAGGTACTTCTCCCAGTGACGCACGGGGTTAGAGAGGACCTCGGTTTGAAGCTTTTTGGTCGATGGAAGTGGCTACTAAAAAGATTGTGGAGAAGGTTTAGCAGATTCCAGTTGTGGAATCTCAGGTATATCGACTTGTGCAGCTTCAGAAGATGTTGCTAAGGCATTTGCGTAATTGGCATAACTTATCATGTCGTAGTTTGGCCAAACAAATTGAGGATATTCGAAGAATACTAGGGGAATCGCAGGCTGATCAAGATGTGATCAACGGTTTCGGAACGAGTTGGATAAGTTGTTGCATAAGCAGGAGATGTATTGGGCACAGAGAGCAAAGCAAAGGTGGATGCAGCTGGGGGATAAAAATACTAAATACTTTCAAATGATGGAAACCTTTAGAGCTTCAAAGAAAAGAATAATTTTCTTGCAAAAAAAGGATGGGTCGAGTTTATCGTTACAATATGAAATTTAGAAAGCATTTGTGGATCATTTCCAACAGCTCTTTCAATGCTCCGGGTCAGGTACTTCGGATTAATTTTCGTACCCAACTAATTTTCATTGTTTAAACATGATTAATTGTCAATTATCAAATAAGCAAAAAAGTGTTGCTGGATGCCCCTTTCGAAGAGCTGGAGATTAAGAATGCTATTTTTTTGATGGGAGGGGTGAAGGTTCCTGGGCTGGATGATATGATCGCTGCTTTCTACCAAAAACATTGGAGGGTGGTAGGTCCTTCTGTCTGTGGAATGGTTTTGTCGTTTAGGGAGGGATTTGATAAGGAAAAGAGAAAAGGTATGTGAAACTAGGTGAAATGTAGGTATATTTGATTCACGTTTCATCTACCTTTTCCCTTTCCTTTTCCAAATCCATCCTTAAATTCTCCAACCAAACACAGTATTAAGGAACTAAACCAAACTTTTCTGGCCCTTATTCCGAAGAAGAAATCTCCACAAACTGTCAATGACTATCAACCTATTAGCCTAAGTAATGTAAGCTATAAGATCATTGCAAAGGTGTTAGCTAATAGAATTCACAAGGTTTTGCCTGTCTTAATAACTCTTGCTCAGAATGCTTTTGTCCCTGGACGTTTAATTACGGACAATATTATTATTGCTCATGAGGTGTTGGAATTCATCCGTTAAAAGAAATCTGGGAAACAGGGCTTTTTTTTCAATGAAATTAAATATGAATAAGGCCTATGATAGAGTCAATTAGGATTTTTTGCTCAAAGTTATGGATGGTATGGATTTTAGTCATAAGTGGATTAGGCTTATTTCACAATGTGTTTCCACAGTTCCGTTCTCAATTTTGATTAATTCTCAGAGAACGGACTGGTTTCAACCTAGGTGTGGGCTTCGCCAAGGCGATCCTCTTCCTCCTTATTTACTTCTTTTTGTTATCCAAGCTCTCTCTTATGGTCTTGCGAGAATGGCCTTTCAAGGGATTTGTGGCGGTATATCTATTTGTCGACAAGGTCCATCCATTTCTCATCTGCCTTTTGCTGATGACTGTTTAATTTTCATGTCTTTTATAAAGGAGGAGGTGTGGTGTTTAAGGTGGCTTTTCGATGCTTTTTTTATCAATCGGGGCTCAGGATTAATTTCCATAAGTCAGATTTGTTGGTTAGTCCCAATCTTGAATCCCATTTTCTGGAGTTTTTAAGGGATTGCTTTGGTATTCGAGAGGTGGCTAAGCCTGGCATTTATTTAGGAGCCTCTATGGATGTTTCAAGGAAGAAAGGGAATGTGTTTAGTTCCATGATTCATAAATTCAAGACCAAACTTCAAGGTTGGAAAAGAGGATATTGACCTTTGCAGGTAGGTGTGTTTTGGCTAAAAACACCCTTTTAGCCATCCCGGTATATTTGTTTTCGGTTTTTAAGGCCCTTGAATCTATACTATATATTAAGCAAAATGGGGTTTTTAACCCTAATGCTTGTGGGAGCTCCAATCTCTCAATCTAAATTTCCTGATTTTTTGATTTAAAAAAAAAATCTTAGCATTTATTAACTTCTCTCAACTCCCAAGTCTTACCATCATAATAATACTTTAATGTATTAAGAACAAGTATAAAAAAAATTCTTTGAAATCAAACACATATGAATTCTTTGAAAAGTCCCAACACATGATTATTATCCCTCATAATAACACTTTAATGCATTAAGAACAAGCATAAAAAAAATTTCTTAAAAAGTCTAACACATATAATTATTATGAATTCCTTGAAAAGTCCCAACACATATGATTATTATCCCTCATAATAACACTTTAATGCATTAAGAACAAGCATAAAAAAAAATTCTTAAAAAGTCTAACACATATGATTATTATGAATTCCTTGAAAAGTCCCAACACATATGATTATTATCCCTCATAATAACACTTTAATGCATTAAGAACAAGCATAAAAAAAATTTCTTAAAAAGTCCAACACATATGATTATTATCAGCATTTATTGATTTGGTTAAAATTCTCTGATCAGCATTTATTAATTTTCGCCAATCCACATGCCTTTTAAGAGCTTTGGTCAAAATCATCTCATACAAATAATTATAGATACAACCCGTTCATAGTTATTGTAGCACCATTTTCAACTTGTAACGCCCTCAAAATAATACATAATACCCATCATTTAGACATGTAGTGATATAAGAAAATCAACACCTTTCCATTCATCAGAGTAGTTCTTACAACAGTATTACATGTTAACAACAAAAGCAAATGCCCTACGGGCTTACAGCTTTCCAAGTCAACACTTGGTTACACAAAAGAAGAGTACTAACTCTATACAAAATAAGCCCTTGGCTTGATATACATGTAATACAAACAAAATAATCAAAAAGAGTCTTCAACTCCCATATCCATCCAAGCTATGTCCTTGGAGGTGGCATACTACCTGTACCTGAGAATAATGTCCCATATATGGTGAGCTAACGCCCAGTAGAGATATGCTAAACACAGTATGAGCAGTAACTAAGACATTAGCAATTGATAAATATTTATTTTTCATAAATCAATTCATAACCTATTTCTATTACATGACCACCATGTCCATGTTTCATTTCATTTTCTATTTCTTATCAAGTTCACAATTCACAACAATGGGTCAGGACCTGGCCAACAGTTAACATGAGATAGTGACTCATATTAAATCTTTCCCATTTCACTATAGATAAGCATACTAGCTATATCAACGTCTCAACAGATAAGCATATGAGTTGTATCCACACTTCAACAGATAAGCATATGAGCTATATCAACACATTAACTGATAGGCATATGAGCTGCATCAGCGGAGTCCATCCCCTATCTCCTCCCAAACGACATCCGATTTAGAGGTCCATCCCCTATCTTCCCCTAAACCGTGGAGTACATCCCCTATCTCCTCCCACACGCACAACGTATATACACATAGGTCATATACACAATCAAACAATACATAGCGTTAATGTATTCTGTCAACCGTCATACTCTATGATACATCCAATTGATTAGTTTTAGTTTGTCTAATCATCATGCATTGTCTACAACAATCATAACTACCCTCCACCGGTAGCCTAAAGCAATTATTTCTAAACAGATAATAAAAGTTCCAACAGATAAAATATCAATGTTTTCAAAAACGAGCGAATAATAAATCCAACTCCACCGTTTTACAATATAATGAGCCAATTTCATTATTTCCAACTCAATTCCAAATAACAACAATATTCCCAAATTAATTACACCAATTAATTTGTACAACAAATTAGGGTTTTCTACCCCATTTCCCAATATCAACCCAATGGTTCAAATATCAACAACCAACAACACTATCATCATTTTGAAACCCAAAACACACATTTTAGAATCAAACTAACAAAACCCTCTTTTAACATTTTCAAACCCTAACTCCCCAAAACCAACCATTTAACAAAATGCCCAAAAATCTAGGTCAAAATCCATAGTAGTGAGTAGGAATCCCTACCTCAAATTCGGAGCTCAAAGGAAGAAGATGACGAAACTCAAAGTGCTCCAAAACTCAATATGCTCGGATCAAAACGTAGCCCTCGACGATCAACACAACTTTTGTAAAGGCCAAATGTGAGGAAACAACTTCTACTAGATCAATACCTAGAGAGAAATTGAGGTTCTAGTGAGAGAAGGTCTCTCATGGAGGTTTGGAAAAGTAAGAGAGAGAAATGGAGTTGAAAAAGTGATCCAAAAAGTCAGATCTCGGTTTTATATAAGAGTCGCCCCGCTCGAGCGTGGAAAGCCCCGCTCGAGCGTCACTCACAGGCTCCCGCTCGAGCGTCCAAACCGCCGCTCGAGCGCCGGATGCACGCTCCCAGAACTTTTGCAGAACCAGGTTCCCGCTCGAGCGTCACACACAAACTCCCGCTGGAGCGTCCAAACGCCCGTTGGAGCGTCCAACACTGCAGAGGAAAATACTGGGAGATAGAAAATCATGCTCGGGCGTCAAAACACCAGCTCGAGCGGAGAAGCAACAACGAAGGGCTCGCTCGAGCGTCAAAAGCTCCGCTCGAGCGTGAAGGCAAAAATCTAGGCAACTACTTTTGGTTTCTAAGCTCAACCAACCTGTTTCAAACCTGCCCAACACAACCCAAGACTCAAATACAAAGAGTAAAGGACGTAAACAAAATATACACAACAACCAACTCCACGGAACCTAAATCCGGATACAACAAATAAAGAAAGGGAAACCGGGATCGCTATACAACTTCTCCCATACACTATGGTTAGTGATAAGATTGTTAAATTATTTTTATAAAAAATCTAAAAAAAAATAATTTGTATATTAAAAAAAATTAAAACAAATATAAATATTTATAATTATCCCGTGCATAGCACGGGTGATAGGCTAGTATTTTATCAAACAAATTGAGTGTATTGTCAATCGTTTTATCTAGAAGGATGCTGAGGGAAGGATGACATTGGAAGGATGAATTGGAACTTGATTTAAAATATAAGGGTTTGTTACAATTGAAAGTAAAAAGATCAAACTAAGAATCCGTTTGGTTTATTTTTCAAATCACATTTGACGGCCCAAAACTCAAAAACCTATTTGGTTTTGGATTTTCAAACTTATATTCAACTCAACCATTTGAAAACTCTTTTCAAAAGTCATAACCAAATAAGTTTTAAATTTTCAAATCTCTTTTCAATACTCAAACAAATAAGTTCTAAATTTTCAAACTCTTTTCAAAACTCATAACCAAACAAATTTTAAATTTGGCCTTTTTGGTATATGTTTTAAGATATTATTTCAAAAATAATTTTCTAGAGAAAGTTTAGAAAATTAAAAAATTCGTTTAATTGTATATTTTGAAAATAGTTTTAGAGTTTTGGAGTTTTGAATGATTTGATATTTTATTGTAGTTGAATAAATGGGTGTGAGAGAAAAAGTGATTGAGAAAAGAGAAGAATGAGAAAAAATGATTAATTGATGTGTAGTAGAAAGAAAAGTGATTTTGAAATTTTTTTTTAAGTATTATCCAAATAATTTGTTATGTTTTAGATATATATGGGCAATTCAAAAAATATATGTAAACAGTAAACAAAATATGAAGAAATGAAAAAAAAATGTAATAAATATGAAACGTTTTAAATGTATGTAGACTGAGTAAATACAAATCAGAAAAACAGTTTTAAAATTTTAAAAACGTTCTTACAAACTAATATATACATATGAAATTATGTCCTATAGATTATATTAGATCTATTTACAAAGTACATTTAGATTACGTATGTAAAAGAAGTAAACAAAATTAAAATATATATATATATATATATAAAATATAAAATAAAAATAAATTGACTATAATATTGCAAAAAGTTTTGATTACGTATATAAAAAAAAGTAAACAATATTGACTATAATATTGTAAAAGGTTGACTATAAGACAAAATATATATATATATATATATAAGACCGAAAAAAACTCTAATTAAAAACCCCTGACCAAACTCTAGTTAAAAACTAATTTGAAAACTTCTGACCAAATAAATTTTTAATTTGTAAATTTTTAAAATTACTTTCAAAATATATAACTCAAAAACTAGTTTCAAAACTCATAACCAAACAAGTTTTAAATTTTTAAAACTCTTTTCAAAAAGCTTATCTTTCAAAATGAATTTCAAAATTAAACCAAACGAAAGTTTTGGATAAAAATGCAAGGTTATTAAGTGTAATTTACCCAACATATAACATTTCTCTCAGTTTGTTTAGGATGGAATAGGTAGAAAGTGAAAGAAATAGAAGAAAATTTAATTTCTATGAGTTTATTTTGCTTAAAGTGGTGGAAAGTATAAGAAAATTAATTTTCTCGTACAACTCATATTAGAATTGTAACTAATTTTTTATTTTTTACAAAAAACACAAGAAAACACAAGAAAAATTAAATGTGTGAGTTATGTATAACTCAATTTTTAAATTTTAAATCTTTTTCTTACAAAATTTTCATCTTAATCAAATGCTTGCAAGAAAATATATTTTCTTTTCTATTTCTCTTCTTTCACTTCATTCTGTTTTACTTTCACTTTCTACCAAATTTTCTTTATAATTAGACGGAGAGGGGAATATTGTATCCAAAAAAACTTGCAGAGGAATAAATGTTGTATGGGAAGAAAACAAAGGGGAGGGAATAAGGGAGTCAATTAACTTGGTCCAGAAAACGTTTTGTTTTGTTTTGTTTTGTTTTTTTTGTGTTATCAACAAACAAAAGAGAATACATGAATGTGCTTTTTTAATATTAAAGTTAATTTCAATCATTTGGATCAAAACAATTAGAAATGACAAAATCAAGAAAGCAAAAGTAATGAATAGTAAAAATATTAATGTTGTGTTTTGCTGGAGATGTTGATGAGAAAAATGAAAAGGGAAAAGAAAATAGAAATAAAAGAAGAAAGAATTGATAGGATTTGAATTTTAAGTTAGGTTTGGTTGAGTTGGGAAATGGAAAAAGAAAAGGGCTTAGACTGTGTTTGGTTGGAGGATTTGATAAAAGAAATGAAAAGGAAAAAGGAAATGTAATATCACTTCTTGGTTGGTTATAGTGGAAAACACAAGAGGAAAAAAAAGAAGAAGAGGGAAATGCAATCCCACTTTTTGTGTTTTGGGTTCACTTAGGCTTTTTTATTTTTTTAATTCCCAACTTAACCAAACATAGCTTAGAATTTGAATTCTATCTATTCATTCTCATTTTCTTTCTATTTCTCTTTCTCTTTCCCTTTCCATTTCCTTCATCAAATCATTCAACCAAACACAGCTTTAAAAGATAAAATGTGGGATTGCATTTCTCTTTCACGTCCTTTTTTCTTGTGTTTTCCATTTGTTAGGTATTTGTAATTAGTAATCATGTTTGACAAAATTCCTTATAATTGTAATTTTATTCGCTCTTTTGTTTCAATGAGGCTGTGAGTGTTTAGATGTGAATTCAACCTAAAGCCAAAATTGTTTGACTACTCAAGCGGTCATTTGTGTGCTCGAGCGATGAAGTGGTTCATCCAGTATCTCTGCCTGTGTCTAAATTTCTAGGAGACAAGTTTTACCGCTCTAGCGGTGGATGTTGCGCTTGAGCGGTTGGCCTATATGTTTGCACCGTCTTTACTCACACCACTGGAGTGGTAAAGTATGCGCTTGAGTGGTCTTCGCGATTCTGTTTAGTATAAAGTGCACCGTTTGCTATTTTTAAGGTTTAACCCGTCCAAATTCTCAAAGAGGAGAGCTACCAAGGTTTTCTATACTGGGGGGTGTTTATATATTGGTTTTCTTCATGATTTTAGAGTGATTGATGGATCTACGAGTTTTATATTGACATTATCAAGGGGTTTATTTTTATTATTTCATTCATAAAAAAGAGAGGTGTTCTTCGGCGAATTTCGAAAAGCTTAGGCTTGAAGTTTTGGTAAATTCTGGAGTGGCTCATCGTCGTGGATGCGACATCGGCATTGTGGATTCAATGTTGGGCAAAGCAATTCCGAGGTGAAGACAGTGGTGGAAAAAGCACATCGAGCTTGGTTTAATTTGGGCATGAATTTGCTAAGTAATTGAGGACATTCATGTGTAATTCGTTTTTGTTTTCTTAGTGGATTGTTTTGTGGTTTTGATTGGTGGTTTTTTTTTAATCACAATTGGAGGTGCTCTAATTGTGATTTTTTCCACATTAAATTGTTGTGCCAATTTATTGCTGATTGTTTGATTGGCACTGATATTCACTGTTTAAAATTGAAACATAATCACGAATCAATCTCGAGGGTTTTTAGATTTTTCACCATTATAACCAAACAAAAAATAGGATTGCATTTTCTTTTTCTTTTCCATTTCTCTCATCAAATCTTCCAACCAAACACAACCTAAGGTGGTAAGTAATAAAATGGTAGACAAAGGTTGTGTTTGGTAGACAGATTTGATGATACAAATGGAAAGGGAAAAGGAAATGCAATCTCATTGTTTGTTTGGTTATAATAGAAAGCACAAGAAAAAAGAAAGTGGGAGGAAAATACAATTTCACTTTTTGTCTTTTGGATTCCCTTAGACTCTTTTTTTATCCATTTTCCAATTTAACCAAACATAACTTGAAATTTGAATCCTACAATTCTTTCTCATTTTCTTTTTATTTCCCTTTCCCTTTTTATTTTCTCGTCAAATCTTTTGATATAAAGAGAATAATGTATATTGATATATTCAGTATATTGATGTTATATTACAATGTTCAGATGACTCTCTTTTATAAAGGAGAGAGTGTTACAAAGGGGCCAAAGGTGGCCGAAAGAAGAAATAGGAAAGCATGCACTAAGGAGACAACATTATTAAAGCTAGTTGGTATTTTACAGCTAATATATATATGCACTAACATATTATATTCTAACAGCCCCCCTCAAACTCAAGGGGGGTAGGAACCAACCAACTTGAGTTTGGAGAGAGTAACAAAGCAAGAAAATAAAATAAAATAAAATAGGATAGGAGACACTGTATGGTCGTGTCAAACCGTTGGTGAAGACACTATATGGTTGTGTCGAACCGTTGTAGCAGCTAACCGAAATGAATGTCGAGACAGTTTACAGAGTCTTGCCGGACCCATGTAGAAGCTAACCGGAATCAATGTCGGGACAGTTTACAGAGTCTTGTCGGACCCATGTAGAAGTCGCACCCTCAAAAGGCGTGCCCAATCTATCAAAAGGCGTGCCATCAAAAGGCGTGCCCAATCCATAAAAAGGTGTGCCGGACATTATGGCGATGTGCGTGACTACCTTGGCTTGCGCGCCCATGTTGTCGTCTAGCGCCGAGCGGCGCACGATGCGCGTGTCTGCCTTGGCTATTTAACCAAGACGGAGGCTGAGGCTGAGGCATAACAAACCAGCTGAAACCTCTTCGTTCTCTGACACTTTACAACCAACCCTTCTTCTGCAGCCGACCCTTTCTGACATTACCAGTCTGAAAGCTCTGATTCTCTGAAACACTCTGCAACCCAGAATATGGCCTCTTCTTCCCGTTCAGCTACCCAGAACATAGCCTCTTCGTCCCGTGGTCTGCTCACTCTCTTTCCCGACCTCAACGAGGCCACAAGAGAGATAACCGGGGCAGTTGCCCTTGAACCTCAACCAAGCGCCCCTGGACCAAGCGCCCCTAGTTTTGCGCCGTTGAACTTTCCAATGTTGTCAGTTGAGCAGATAATGGCTGCTCAATCTGATATTGAGGCCAATCATTATACATTGAAGTCATGTGTTGAGACCATGACGGCGGTCACCAACCTGTCGCACCGGCTTCAGAGTAGAACAAATGAGGTGCAGCAGGTAAAAGCCCAACTGACCCTGCTCCAGCGCATGTATACGGATGCGCGAGCAGAGATATGTGTGCTGAAGGCAGAAAACAAAGAACTGAAGTGCAAAGCCACCGTTATGCTCCGATTTGGAGGGCCACCATATGTGGCGTGGAAGGAGCAGCAGGGAGGCAACGTGCTCGGCGACGTGGGAAACACGGAGGCAGTGCCGTCAAGGGGCACCCAAGACCGAGGCAAGAAGAAAAGAACAGCTGAAGAGGCGAAAAAGTAAAGCTGGTTTTTTTTTTGGTGGTTGTGGGTTGTGGTTGGAGATTGTTTTGTTTTGTTTTTTTTTTTTTTTGTTTTTTGTGTTTTTTTGTGTTTTTTTTTTTTTTTTTTTGTGTGGTGTAAAATGGTGATCGGGTTTGATCCCTGTTATGAATAGAAGGAGTTTTTTTTTTTTTGTGCAAATTGGATGGCAAGAATGACACAATACGAAGCAAAAAAAAAAATGTTAAAAATAAGGTGAAAGAAAAATAAAGAAAGAAATAATAATAATATATTTGAAATCAAAACGAGAGAGTGAGGGAAAAATGAGATTGGTTCACGTGGGCTTCTTGGCTCACGGTTTTGTTAAAACCTGCAATGGTGTTCGTTTTTTTTTTTATTTTGTTTTTATTTTTTATTTTATTTTTTTGGTTTAATAATAATAATAATAATAATAATATATTAATGGGAAAAGCATGTGCGTTGGTGGGTTCGAAAGTTGACAAAGTGGTGGGAAATCTATTATATATTATATATATATATTAGATGGTCATGGGAAATTCGGTGGGTGGCCAAACAATGATGACAGAGAGGTGGAATATATTATAGAGAGATTATGATGATGGTTTTGTGTGGACAAGTACTGGTAGAGAGAGAAAAGGCTAAAAAGAAAAGATTTGAGTGGGAAGTTTGTATAATATATCTCGCCTTTACTGAAAGACAAAATGTAGTGGATGTCAATATTAAAATAAAAAGAAAGGAAAAGAGAGGGTGTAAAGTGAGAGAGAGAGAGGAGAGGTCAAAGCCAGAGAGCTCGTAAACAGTAGGGTTAACACCCATGCCGCAGAAGAGGCGCTTGATGGCGTGAAATGGGTCTGACCGGAACAGTACTTGAGGATGAGCATGTAGTAGCTGATGAGAAGAAAGAAGCTGCAGAGGATTGAGATTGGTGTAGGTGGGTCGCTCAATATCGAGAGATCTGCGGCAAATGTCATAGATGGCCTCATTGTTGAGGAGTATAGCAACATTAGTGTGCTCAAGCAGAGAGTGGGTGGACAAACGACTACGACACAGACGACGGCTTCGAAGTTTTGAAATTCCAGCTCTTCTCTCTCACTTTAATTCCTCCCGATGAACAAAAAATATTCGGAAGTGATGATGATCGGCTCGTGTCGGACGACTCTGATCTCCCCTCGATTTCCGAAAGACTTCGATTGTTATCTGTCAGCGACGAAGAAGGAAAATCGGTGGATCAAAATGCTGAATTGGCCAAATCTGATGAAGAATTTGCTCGGATGTTGCAGGCAGAAGAAGAAGCACTTATGTTGCAGCAGTATGTTGCCACTGAGGATAACTCAGAAATTGAGACCAGGATACGGCCTTACGTCAGTCAGGTTCTAATGTACGAAGACCCAAATCGCCAGGATTCTGCTAGGAAGACAGTGCCTGTGGAGAGGCTTGAGGTCCGGCGGGCGGCCCAGGCGAGATTGCCTCCCGCCGATGAAACGAAAATAATAGGTTCTAAACCTGCTCTGATACCATGTAAATTTCAATAAAGAGAATAATGTATATTGATATATTTAATATATCGATGTTATATTACAATGTTCAGATGACTCTCTTTTATAGAGGAGAGAGTGTTACAAAGGGGCCAAAGGTGGCCGAAAGAAGAAATAGGAAAGCATGCACTAAGGAGACAACATTATTAAAGCTAGTTGGTATTTTACAGCTAATATATATATGCACTAACATATTATATTCTAACAAAACACAATCTAAGGATTGACTATGTAACAAATATGATTGGTCCATTTTGTCAAGATTTTATGAAGTGAAATAAAAAGTAGATAAAGAGAAGGGAGGCATATGGATAAGATCAAGAAAACAAGATAACAATGTTACATCTCTTTAATTTATTACTCTTAAATAATTTTTAATAATGTGATATTGAGATTAGATCTCACATGATAAAATATTTGACAAATTAAAATTCGACATTTATTAGACATATCATTAGAGATGATTTTAGGAGTGCTCAATTAAGTGTTTCTAACATTTTTCGTGAAAAAAAAATATATGACATGATGCCCACTTGATCTAGTCTCTACTACTAATTTTATTTTATTTTATTTTTTTATTATTATTTGATAAATTAATTATTTCGAGTATTTTCAAAAAATATATATATATGGCATGATGCTTACTAATTTTATTTTATTTTATTTTATTTGTTATTATTATTATTATTATTATTATTATTATTATTATTATTATTATTATTATTCAATAGCACAAGGTCTTACTTTTTAATGTGGGTGAGAATTATTTTAAGAAGTAAATTATTAGATAATATATATTGATTGGTGATATTAATATTTAGTTTGGATGTCAAAACTTTGAAACTCCAAACAGTTCCTTTCAGTACTTTTTATTCTTCAAATTTTACATACTCAAGTGGTTCCATTCTAACCTAATACACATTTTATTTAGTAATAAAATATCCATCCATTTATTAAATTAACAAATACATGACACATAAAACTGAACCTCACTTTTGCCTGTTTGTTTATTTATTTATTTATTTATTTTTATCGGCAAAATAAACTTTATTGATAAAAACAAAGGGCAAACACATGAATACATCAATAAAGCAAGGCAAGAGCCAAAGCATCATAGTGAACCTCTAAATCTCAATTAGGTTGGCACTAAGAAGACCACGAATTCATATACAAGCTCAGGCCATCAAAGTTGGAGAGATACCAACAAAAAACCCACCAAAATAAACACCCACTCATACAACCAACCACCTCACCAAAATTTACAAAGAACACCTAGGCAAAATAAACCACCCAAAGCACTACCATAATAACTAACCAAATCCTAAATAAAAACATAGCAGTACCAACAACAACAGAGCCAGCAGTGATAACCTCCACCAAAATTCCAACTTCATCAAACCACCCAGCCAATGAAGGTCACACTGCGTGGCCCTGCAACAAAACACCCCAAAACGAATCTCGGAGTTCCAGAGCCTCACCCAATTTCACCAAGAAAACCATAGCAGTACCAGCAGCAACAAAACTAACAATTAACCTCCACCAAGATTCCAATTTCATCAATCCACCAAGCCATTGAAGATCACATTGCGTGGCCCCCCACTGAACAAAATGGGATATCCCAGCAACAAGACACCCCAAAAACTAAGCATCCTTATAGCACTACCCTCACACCACCACCCAAACAGAATCTAAGTTAAAGAGAAAATCATGCACAGTGAATTTGTGATCTTTAAACACTTCCTTGAACCACACAACCATTTTAAACTTTATCCTATCACACACACCTTCGACATTTGGGGTAGCATCGCTAAACAAGCATTCATTACGATGATTCCACACGGACCACAACACTGTAATAGGAAGAGCTTCCCACATCATCCTCTCTTTTTTGTCGAGCCTAAACCCTACCCATCAGCGAAGAATAGCCTCCACTACATCTGGCAGTGCAACTTGTACTCCCCACCAATTTAGTATTTCTGACCACACTCTCCAAGTCACTGGGCAAGACAATAGGACATGATTGAGTGACTCATCCACAGATTTGCACAGAATGCAGAGGGTTTATGCATTTGCATTGAGAACGCCAATCCGAAGAAGAAAGTCTGCTATTTTAATTTTACCTTTCCAAGCAAGCCACCCAAAGAATTGGACTCTAGGAGGAATGTACTTCACCCACACCCTTTTGCTTGTTCTACTATAGCTGCCAAAACCACTTGCCAGAAATTTGTAAACTGATTCAACTGTAAACCTACCTGATTTTGAAGCCTCTCACATTAGTATATCTTCTGAGGATGACCTAAGGACAGGACGAACCTCTAAAAATCCTATCAATCTGGTAACCTCCACACTTTCCCAATCATATAGCTCCCTTCTGAATTGGAACAACCACTCAGCTATAACCACATTCCTTTCCATCATTGTAGAGAAAGACTCTCCCTTGTTTACAACCAGTCTATATAAGAGTGGGAACTCATCTTTAAGACTTACATTTTCACACCATTTATCCACCCAGAACTTCACCCTATGGCCATTATCCACTTTTAGCTTACAATTTTCTAGAAAAAACACCATAAGGCTGCTATTTTGTTCAATACCTATCACAATATCCTTCCAAATTCTTGAACACCTGCTGTTAGAGGTGACTGAAGGCCACCAATTCCCCTTATCTACCCTGTATTTGCTGCATATGATTCTTCTCCAAAGTGCTTTGCTCTCAACTCCAAACCTCTACCACCATTTCAATAAAAGGCAATCATTGATCTCATTAACTCTCCTAACCCCCAATCCTCCTTGGTCAACAGGTTTGCAGACTTCCTTCTATTTTACTAGATGAACCTTCTTTCTTAATTCAGACCCACCCCAGAGAAATGATGCCTGAAGCTTATCCAACTCTCTTGCAACCCCTTGTGGCATTTTATACAATGACAGATAATACATGGGCAGAGAAGAAAGTACAGACTTTATCAGTGACAATCTCCCTGCAAATGAGAGTAATCTCCTTTTCCACCCTGCTAGTTTAGTTCTGACTTTGTCCAAACAGGCCTCCAAGTTGCTTTTCTACTTGGGTTAGCCCCCAATGGTAATCCAAGGTACTTAATTGGTAATCTTTTCACTTTGCAATTTAGCACAGATGCAAACTCATTCATAGATTCAACTGGAACTCCTACATCACTCACTACACTTTTGTGATAGTTTATCCTCAGACCTGACAATAGTTCAAAGCACCTCAATATTCTCTTCAAATTTCTAACTTCCAAAACTTCAGCTTCACACAATAAGATGGAATCATCTGCAAATTGTAAATGGGTCAAAACTACCCCACCTGCTTCAATCTTCACCCCTTTTATCAAATCCATATCCAAAGCTCTTGATAGTAATATGCTTAAACGCTTAAACCCTCTGCTGCTATGTTGAACAGAAAAGGGGACAGGGAATCCCCTTGTCTGAGCCCTCTTTGTGGACTAAATTCACCAGTAGGTGCTCCATTAACAAGTACAAATAGTCTAGAAGAGGTAATACACTCCTTAATCCATGGCATCCACTTCCCTCGAAATCCAAAATTTATCATCATTGAAAACAAGAAGTCCCAATTTAATGAGTCATAGGCTTTCTCAAAATCTAACTTTATGATCAAACCTCTTTTCCTAGACTTTTTCCAACCATCCACCACCTCATTTGCCACCAAAACACCATCTAATATGTTCCTTCCTCCTAGCTGATTGATTTTCACTTATAATTTGAGGGAGCACTGCCTTCAACCTAGAGGATAGTACCTTTGATAGAATCTTATACAATGAGCCAACCAAATTGATTGGTCGATAATCAACTAAACCCACAGGATTCTCCTTCTTAGGCACCAAAGTGATAAAAGAACTATTGATCCCTTTAACCAACTTACTGTTTTTATGGAATTCACTCATAAAGATGATCACACTTGTTTGTTTATTTTAACATGCACTTTAACAAACATTTTTAACACATCCATTATAAATGCTTTAAATCTCACTATAATTAAATAAAATTTTATATTAAAAACCCTATTAAATAAGAAAATTCTAAAAACACAAAAATCGATCACATAATCAAATATTCGTACATTTTTTTTTGAGTCTCACCTCCATGTGAGGGGATTATATCTAATTCTTTAATTAGTTTATTTACAAGCAAAATTGTATTACTTATTATGGGTTGCCTATACTCTGATTTTTTTTGTTTTTTTCATTGCTCTGATCTTGTTTTGGGTAAGAACTCTTTTGATTGGTAGTTTAGAGGTGATGCACAAAGATTATGTGCATGTTTGTGTAATTTCTACCCATTTGAATGTTAATAATTAAAAATTAAAATTAAAAGCATCTCCACTACTTTTCAATAATCAACTGTTCAAGTTTATTTTTGTCTAATAAATTCTACTAAAAAATTACACCAAACAGTCTTATACAAATTTTTAAAATTAAAAAAAAAAATTTATAAGCAGTTCCATAAAGTGCACCAAACAGTGCCTATGCATGGAGGTGCATTAAAGTATGATGTGTCTCAATTGGATCTTTGGGGATGCAATAACGAAAGGAATAAAGCAAATTACATTGTTCATCCTTATCCTTCGATTCTTGTGTCATTTTAATCCCTGTAATTTCAATTGACTCAATTTTGATCTTAAAGTTTTTATTGTCTCAAATTGGTTCAATTGATCCTAATTGTTAGCATTTTTTAGCAAATGCACACATGAGCAACATGTGTCATGCTTTTAGGAATAAAATTGTAAACTTCATCAATTCAACAACTTAATCTTAACAAACTCATTGATAATTTTCTATCAAAAACCCTAACGATATTATCAATTGAACTAAATTGATGTAAAATTTAAAATTAAAGGATAAAATTGACTCAATTGAGACTTTAGAGATTAAAATAACACAAGTAACAAAACGCAAGGATTACCGTTATAATTTCCCCACAAAACAATTGAGCAACAATAAGTTTACGAAAAAGATCCAAAAAAAAAAACAGCCACTAGTGCTGTTTTCATTATTATATATAGGTAACAGAAACACACAAAGTGACTCTAGAAAAACAACCCAAAGAGTTTTTTTGGGTGAATAACAACCCAAAGAGTTAGCTCTCTGTAAAGCACAAACCTAAAGGGTGAACAAACAACCCAGCAACAAGCAATAAGTCCCAATGGACTTTAAACACACTAGAAAGTCCAAGCATTTAGGGCATAATAAAATTACAAACCATCATGTTTTAGAGGTGCATGTCACCCTTTGGTAAAACTGTCTACTGTTTTATGACAACAAAGCACAGCCACGCACGTCGGCAAATAAGTCCAAAAACACATAAATCAGACACAAAATTGAACAACAAAATATATGAATGGACAGAAGGATCCACTTCTAAACAATCCTCTCCATTATATAATTTCCGTGTCCAGCTCTTTGTTTGGTTTCTGCATTCTCAGACTTATGAATAACAAATGACAAGGCGGTGTAGCAGTAGTAGTATACTAACATCGCATGACCCAGAAGCGAATTAGTCGTATACCCAACATCAGCACAATGGAAAGGAGGAATGCCACTTCAAGATACTCGTCAATTGGCTGTTCACATCCACCTCCACCACGTCCACATCCACCTCCACCTCCACCTCCATCTTTCTGAAAGAAGGACTTGAATGCCATGAATATCGTCTGCCCAATCCTAAAGAATTCCAATAAGATCTTTTCCCATGCGCCAGGCTCAAAACTTTCCTGGAACTTTTCCCACGCGCCAGGCTCAAAACTTTCCTGTTGAGCTGCATGAATAAAAATTAATAAAAAAATGAAAATGCTATACTGGTTTTTTTTTTTTTTTTGTCACCATTTTGTATCACTGTTGATATTTAAGATTGATTCTTTGTTAAAAAATCATTGTCATACCTTCATGATATTAAACAGAGATATATAGCAAGTATTGAAGGAAAAAAAAAGAGGGGCGGTAACATAAGGTATAGAACATTACTCCAAGAGCATAGTAGAAAAACTAATCCAATCCATAACGAAGTACCGACAAATACAACAAATACAGATTGGCTAATCAATAAGATAGCAATTAATGCTAAAATAACAATGATTCCTTTTCTCAGCCAAAAATTGTAACCATGAATACATGGACTCTTTATAAAAACTTATTATTATTTCTCACAAAAATGCTAGAAGACAGTCTTCTCTTTTTGTTGTTTGGCCTTTGCATGAAACAGCCTTTAGTCACTCACAAAGTCACAATATCAAGGTCTTAAATATCGGAAATTGGTGTAGCGAGAGATATCAGGTGATTCAGTCTTAAATTTTTAAAAATCTGTTTTTTTTTTTTTGGCTCCACGCCACATCTTTAAAGTCATTGTTAATTTAGAGCTATGAATCATTGCTCATAATTTTTTGGGGAAAATCAATTTATCCACTTGTGGTTTGGTATGTAGCGCTTAAACCATATTATTCAAAAATAGCCGGACACCATCCATAAGGTTTCATACTAGGTGTAAATGTCAACTCCGCAAAACGTCATGTAAATTACCTCAACAACCCTATGTTTTATTCCTTTTCCTCCTATTCTTAGTCTCTTCTATTTTTTTTTTTTAAATAAAAAATAAAAAATAATAATACTTCCAGGTCAAATTCATTGACCCTAAATCCTAACCAATTATTTTAAAAATAATTTATAACTTAAGAAATTATTTAACACTAAATCCTATTTACTTAACCTATTTTAAAATTTTTTCACCTTTTTTTTTTTTTGATCGGCAAAATAAACTAAATGTTATTTTGCCACTAAATGTTTTTTTTAACACTAAATTTTTTCACCTTTTAAAATTTTTTCACCTAAATGTTAAATATAGTTTCCAACTTAACTAATTATTTAACATTAAATCCTATTTACTTAACCTAATTTTTCAATTTTAACGTAAACTATAAATATAATTTCTAACTTAAACCAATTATTTAACACTAAATCATTTTTATTTAACCTATTTTTTTAATTTTTAACTTAAACTTTAATTTAACCATACATATACACAATATATATATGTAATATATACACAAAAATGTATATACAATTATATATGGTGGGTGAAATGAGGATGAGAATGGGAGAGGGGATCACGACGAGGGGGCTGGGGAGGGAAGGGAGAGGTCGAAAATGGGAGAGCAGGTCAGGGCTAGGGCTGGCTGTTTGCGTTAGGATTTGTAGGTTATGGAGAAGAAAACGACAGGAGCAAAAATGTACGGGGCCAAACACAAAGGGGTAATTTGCATTTTTTCCTAAATTTATTATCACCATATATATTGGAATGTATCACTATTGAAAATCAAAAAATCAAATATGTATCAATTGGAATACTTGAATGTATCAATATCGAGAAACAAAAAAAATAATATGTATCAATCGACATAATACATATTGTTCAATATTTAAAATCACAAGAAATACGAGTTTAGTTAGAAAGACCTGATGACGGTTGCTAGCTATAGAGGTGGTTGTGTGTCTGTGGATTGTGTAAAATCTGAAATTTTAATTATTATTTAATTAAGTGAATTAAAATTTTATTAGTATTGTTATTAAGAAAAAAAAAGGGGATAAATTAGTAAGCATATTTTGATCTTATAGTTGTATTTTATTTTAATTATTGCAATGTATTTTAATTAAGTTTAAATTTTAAATAAATTTATGATGCAGGTTTATAATGAAAATATGAGGTTTTAATAATATATATATATATAAAAAGTGTACTAAATATAATTGATCAAATATAATGTTATTTTAATTAGACTCATAAGACAAGGTATTACAAAACAAAATAAAATAATTAACGAGTGGTTTTCTGGGAATTTGTTATATAGATAATAAAACCCTAGTTGTAAGCTATGTTACTTAAAACGTGGATCGTTCTGGTACACGGAACGAGAACTGGAACGTGATACGCTATATGCTCTAAAATGTGATACGATAAGAGTAGACTTGTATATATTACACCTATTAAGCACGAACACGCGACACGACACGGACATGACACGGACACACGGACATGCAAATTTTCAAAAAATGGGGAACACGACACGTTGAGGACACGTTTAATATATATAATTAATTTTATTTATTATATGTCATAAAATTATAAAAAAATCATTAAAAGGTAATAAAATATACAAAATAACACTATTAAATTTAGTAAAAATAAACATTCAGTTGATTTAACATCACAAAAAAAATACTCAAATAATATAGGCACAACCGAGAGAAAAAAGAAAATAGAAAAAAAAAATAAAAGACAGAGAGAGAGACGGATCACTTGGAGACGGAGAGAGGGATCACTCAAAAAAGAAAATAGAAAAAAAAAATAAAAGACAGAGAGAGAGACGGATCACTCGGAGACGGAGAGAGGGATCACTTACTATAAAAGAAAAAGATAACTCACTATATAAAAGAAAAAATAAAAGAAGAAAAACTAAAATCAGACAGAGAGGGTGAGAGAGAAAGAGAGAGAGAGAGAGAGAGAGAGACAGCGACGGAGAGAGAGAAGAACGAAGAAGAAGAAGAAAAATGAAGAAGAGCAACGTGTACCCTAACGAGCGACGACGAGACACGAGTTACGACCGACGAGGAGAGACAACCGACGAAAAGAGACGACCGACGAGGAGCGAAGACGAACGACGAGCGACAGGTGTCTCTTTTTCTCCCTTTCTCTTCTGTTCTCCCTTTCTATTCAATTCGAATCGAGTTAGGGCAGATATTGCTCCGTTTTTACTTATTTGCAAATCACTCCCCAAAAAGTTTTGTAAATTGTGAAATTACCCCCGAACGTGTCCCAAAAGTGTCTATAACGTGTCCGGATGTAAAAAAATTTTTTAAAAAAAATGGGACACTCTCTGCTGCATGTCGGACATGTGTCCACCGCGTATCCAATGCGTGTCCGACACTGGTACGAAGCCCTCGGAGAGGTGTCCGTGCTTCGTAGTATTACACTTAAGAATTTAAGGTACTTCTAGAGTAATTTTCTTTTAACAATTAAGTATCCAATAAAATTTTTTCTTGTTCTTTCATGTAGCAAATCATTTCTATGAAAATTATGACCCATATTTGATTTTTTGTCTTGTCAAAACTTAACTCACCTTAAATTTTAGTTCATATATTTGATTTTTTTTTTCTCCTAAAGTTAACATTTAAGAAAATATATTGGAAAAAAATTTAGGGATCGCTTTAGATCACTAAATTTATCATTTTGGAACGAAAATGTACCATGTTTTGGAACGTGCGTACCAATACGTAATTTACTAGGATATTAACATTTTCTGGTAACATAGGTTGTAAGTATATTTTCTTTTCTTATTATTTATTTTCCTCTCCAAGTAACTGTGAGCCGTGAGAGGGGGAGACAGAGAGAAGCAAAGAATTGAGGAGAATCGTTGAAGAAATCTGAGGGAAAGGAACTCTAAACATTCTATGTATATTACTTTATGTATGTTGGTATGTCCCAGCCGTGGATTGACTCTGGGAGTTGGAGATGGTGCCAAGGGGAGGGGTTAATATTCATCTAATATTTAATATTCACTGTTGATGTTATTTGCTATATAGTACAACCATGAATAGAGGTGAAGGAAATATATCAAACGAACGAATTTTAAGTTGAAATTTTAACAGTAACTTAATTACATATTGAATTTCATACCAAAATTTTCTTATAATTTTTGGGAGTCAAAAACTATATAAATTGATGCGTTCAAATCTGTCCAGAAAATTAGTACTAACAGTAACTTCGGAAGTGTCGTTCTCTTTGAGTATAAATCTGAAAATTATCAAATCAATGTCATTAGAACCGGTTACGAGTCTAGTTTCTTACATTTTTAGCCTTGCATTGATTGCTCGTGTATATTAAGCGAACCGTCAATTTGTTTAAAGTGCTGCAGAAAGCGACCTGTTTGGACATAATTAATTGTAAAAAATTATTTTGATAAGCAAATCAAGTAAAACCAATTGGATTTGAAACTTAGGATATATTAGTTGATATCTGGAGGGTTTTGGAATTTTTTGAACAGCATGGAGTGGGTTTTTAATTTTCAAAGTTAGCGAATAGATCGAAAAAACCTGTTTAAAATTCTATTTTATCTCAAAGTCATATTTAATTAAGTTTTGATCCAAAACCCATGTTTTGGGTAATTTTAGACCTTGAAGAACATGAACTTAGGTATTATTTAAGAGTAACGGTGAGTTGGGTTGAACCGTGTTAGTGCGCTTTAGCTTCGAGTTACTTAGTTTCTTATTCTTTTTAGTATTTTTAAATTAGTAATGACGTATAGTTTTCATACTTGGTTCAGGGCACTAGTTGGACTTTTATACTCTATTCGAGGATTATATTATTCCGTTTTCAGGTTAGTAGTTGTATGTTACATATTTTTATAAATGTTCCCTTATCCTGAACTGTTGGAAAATTAAATTGTTGTTTCAAGACTAAACTGTTTTGATAAAATTATTATATTATCAATGGAATGAAATTATTTCTGAAACATGTGTAACCTTTGCATTCAGTAAATTGTTTGAAATAGTCTCATGTTTATAATGGTGAACTATCATGTTTTGCGAAACTAAATTGTATTGATTATTGAGACCATCTATATATAAAAGTCCAGGAAATTTATTCTACTGTGTGGTGACTCTAGCCATTAGGGAACAAATCCGAGTTGGGCTGTGATAACTCTAGTGCTCAACGATTGCCACCCCGAGTTGGGCTGTGTGGTGACTCTAAGATGAGACCAATGATCAAAATTAATCAACCACTTTAGAGAAAAGGCCCGGATTGCCACCCCGAGGATGATTCTTGGTTTGATATTGGATCCAACAGGCTTATTGCCTTGAAAAGCTTGTGGCAACTTGTTAATCATGGTACCCAAATTATTGATGATCATCTTGTAATCTGTTTTAAGTGGAGAATGTCATTTGTTATGTTCTTGAGAGACATGAATATTTTTAACTGTTGAACTGTGGAATCTTCTTTTTGAAACATATTGTCTTTATCAAAACTATATGCTAATCTAGTTTTTGTGATATATATCTTATTTTGGAATTGAACCCTGTTTTCAAAACTATATTTACTATCCATGCTTCTACTCACTGAGCTATCAGCTGACTTAGTTGTTTATCATTTCAAAGTGATAGAAGGACTTAGAGTGAACTCATGACGTAGTGGGGACTCAATTGCATAAACCTCTAGGACATTCATTTTTTTTTTCCCTCCAAATTGTTGTGTCAATTTTGTGCATACTTTTTGATTGAGATTCATTTAGAATTTTTTTGTTATGTGAACTGTTTGTGTCCCATTTGTTTGGATGATATTTATTAGGGTTGGTTTTGCCCGTTTATACTTGTGCCATGTCACTGGATTGAGTTTTGATTTATTTATTTCTGAACTATTGTTACATTTATTCTATGTGATTATGGATTCATGTTTAGGCTTACATGTGTCTTGGGCTAAGGCCATGTGGTCCACGACTGGTCATGCCCGGGTTTGGAGTGTGACAAGTTGCTACTGGGATTTCTCACTATGTTGTTGACTCCTGAAGAGGTGAGATAATATATTCACTATCATTTTTAATGATAATTTTGTAACAATAATATTACATAGCTTAAAATAATTACTTAAAAATAAAATTTTTAGATGTATAGACTAGATTCATTTTGGATGTGATCCATCACACTTTTCTAGTCTATATGCATATAATCCTTAGGCCAATATATACCTATGGTCCCTGTAATTTTTTAGATTGTATAAATTTAGTCCAATTGATAATATTCGTAAAGAAATTGAATAGACATCAAGAGCAAAATACATATTCTGAATTGGACTAAACTAAACTGACATAATATGACAAAGTCAAGGTAAAATCAATGCAATTAGAATTACAATGACCAAATTGATATAAGAGGGAAACTACAAGGCAATGAATCTAAACTTTAAATATAATTTTTAATCAATTATTTATCACAAAATCCATTGTATTTAACCTATTTTTAAAAATTTTAACCTAAACTTTAATTTAACACACATAATAAATAAAAGTAATATATATACATATACAACTATATACAATGGGTCATGGGAGGATGAGCATGGGAGAGGGATCACGATGAGTGGGTCGGGGAGGGGAGAGGGGGATCACAAGGAAGGTCTGAAATGGGAGAGGGGATTAAGGCTAGGGTTAGAGCTGGTGAGGCAATGGGTAAAAATGTCATTTTACAACATTATTTCAATTTCATTTAAATGAAAAATATTCCAACTTACGAAATTTGAGTTTGTGACAATTTTAGTCAATTTGGGGGAAAAAAATGTAACCGTTTCACTTTAATCCAAAACCACAAGGAAGAATTTTGGCTATTTTTGAACTATAAGGGGGTAAAATGCTACAAGGCCAAACCACAAAGGGGTAAAATTGGATTTTTCCTTAATTTTTATTGCCGCCATATATATACTGAAATTTATGAATATTAAGAAATCAAAATATCTAAACACATCAATCGGTATACTAGAATCTACCAATATCGACAAACACAAAAACATATTAATAATAATAATAATAACAATGTACGAATTGATATTTAAAATCATAGGAAATACAATGAAGTTAGAAAAACCTAATGACTGTTGCTGACTAGAGAAGCGGTTGTGCGTTTGCAGGTTGCTATTCGAATTTGTCACTATGTTGTTGGCACCTAAAGAGGTGAGACAATATATTCACTACCTTCTCTAATGATATTTTTGTAACAATAATTTTGCATGGCTCAAAAATTAATTAAAACAATTTTTAGATGTATAGGTTAGATTCATTTTAGATGTGACCTATCACACTTTTCTTATATGCATATAAATTTTAGGCCAAATTATACCCGATGGTCCCTGTAATTTTTTAAATTATATTAATTTAGTCCAATTGATAATATTCGTAAAAAAAAGTGGATAGACATCAGTGGATAGACATCAAGAGCAAAATAATCCGTTCAAAAAGAACGGACCATTTCAAATTGGATGCCAATCCCTCAATCAAATTTTTTTTTTTTTGGTTGATAAATCCAATCCCTCAATCATTTTGATGAGATCAAATAAAATATTTTACTCTTTGATTTCAATCTAATTTCTAAATATTGTTATTAATTCGAGTAAATTGACATAAGATGCAAACTAAAAGGGCAATGAACCTAAACTTTAAATATAATTTCTAAATTAAACCATTTATTTAACCTTTTTTCTAAAATTGTTAACCTAAACTTTAATTTAACCATATATACACACAATATACACACATAAAACACACACAGATATATGTATATATATACAGTTATATACAATGGATCAGTGGAGGATGAGAATGGGAGAGGAAGTCATGGTTGGGGGGCTGGGGGGAGGGGTTCATAGCAGACGGGATCACGACAAGAGGTTAGGGAGGGAAGAGGGGGGTCATAGGGGAGGTCGGAAATGGAAGTCGGGGTCAGGGCTAAGCTTGATGCTAGGGCTGGGGAGGGAATAGGTGCAACATAGAGCGTTGGCTGTTAGAGATATGGTTTGTAGGGTATGGAAAAGAAGACAACAGGGGCAAAAATTCCTTATGCAAACACAAGGGTAAAAATGTCATTTTACAACACTCTTTGAATTTCATTTAAAAATGAAAAATCATTCCAACTATTGAAATTTGCGCATTTGTGACAATTTCAATCAATTTGGACGAAAAATATAACAATTTCACTTTTGTCCAAAATCTTAAGGGAGATCTTTGGCTACCCTTGAATGATGAAAGGGTAAAGTGCTACGACGCCAGACCACATGGGTTTAAATTGAATTTTTCCCTAATATTTATAATCACCACATCAATATTGAGAAATCAAAAAATCTAAACGTATCAATTGGTATACTGAAATGTATCAATATCAAGAAACAAAAAAATCAACATATATGAACCAATATAATACATATCGTTCAATATTTAAAATCATAGGAAATACAAGTTAGAAAGACCTGATGATTGTTGTTGACTGTAGAAGGTATTGTGCATCTGAGGGCTGATGCTTGGGTTTCTCACTACGTTGTTGGCACCTGAAGACATGAGATAATATATTCACTACATTTTTTAATAATATTTTTGAAAAAATAATATTGCATAGCCCAAAAAATTACTTCAAAATAGATGCTCTATTTGATTTGATTTTTAAAAACTATTTTTAGACAAATTTTCTTTTGCCTTTAGTTAACTTTTTTCATATGTAAGTTAATTTTTTTAGTTTATCTTACTTTCTTTTTTTTTTTCAAAAAAAAAAAGACTAAATTATGCAAAATGTTGACTAAACACAAGAAAACCCGAACAAAAACATGTTTGGGGAGGATCATGACGAGGGGGCTGGGAAGGGGAGAAGGGGATCATAGGGGAGGTCATTATGCAAATACATGGGTAAAAATGTCATTTTACAACATTATTTGAATTTCATTTAAATGAAAAATCATTCCAACTCTCGAAATTGGCGCATGTATGACAATTTCAATCAAATTTGGATGAAAAATGTAATTAAACCACATAGGAGATCTTTGGCTATTTTTGAAGGATTATGCAATAAAATGCTATGGGGCCAAACCACAAGAGGGTAAATTGGATTTTGCCCTAATTTTTATTACTACCATATATAATTGGAATGTATGAAACCGAGAAACGAAAAGATCAACATGTATCAACCAATATAAGACATATCGTTCAAATACTTAGGTATCGTTTGGTAACGTTTACATTTTTAGTTTATGTTTATAAAAATTTTATAAACTGGTTTTTGTTTATTTTTAGAAAAACATAAATTACAAACGCGTTTGGTTTGAACAAAATATTTAAAAAAATTTAAAATCATAAACTAAAAAATAAATTTGTTCAGGCCTAAAATATTTATATTTATTTTTTTTATTTATGACAATGGGATCACACACATTATAATTGAAAAAAAAATTAATTAAAAAAAATATTTGAAAAAAAAATTTAATTGGAAAAAAATAATTTGAAAAAAATGAAAAAAATTAATTAAAAAATAATTGGGAAAAAATTTAATTGGGAAAAAATATTTGAAAAAAAAATTATTTAAAAAAAAATAATTGAAAAAAAATTAATTGAAAAAAAAATTATTTAAAAAAAAATTAATTGAAAAAAAAATTAAAAACTAAAAACGTAAACTCATTTTTTGAGTTTATATTTTTTCCTCAAATTTATAAACTGAGACAACCATTTATAAACCAAAAAAATTATCAAACAAGTTTTTATGATAGTTTTTAAAATTTTTGTAAATATAAACTGAAAACAGAATGGTTACCAAACAGGCCCTTAAACTCATAGGAAATACAATGAAGTTAGAAAGACCTGATGACCGAAGCTGACTCGAGAGATTGTTGTGCGTCTGCTGGTTGGTGCTGAGATTTGTCACTACGATGTTGGCACCTAAAGAGGTGAGATAATATATTCACTACCTTTTTTAATGATATTTTTGTAACAATAAGATTACATAGCCCAAAAAATACTTAAAAACCAAAAAATTTGGATATATAGATTAGATTTATTTTAGATGTGGACCATCACACTTTTCTAGTCTACATGCAAATAATTTTTAGGACAAATTATACATATTATCCCTGCAATTTTTCAGATTGTATCAATTTAGTTCAATTGATAATATTCATTAAGAAATTGAATAGACATCTAGAGCAAAATAGTTCGTTCCAGAAAGAAATGGACCATTCCAAATTGGATGCCAACCCCTCAATCATCCTTATGAGAGTGAATTGACTATTTTACTCTATGAATTCAGTCCAATTTCTAAATGTTGTTATGAATTGGACTAAATTGACATAATGTGATAAAGTCAAGGTAAAATCAATGCAATTAGAATTACAAAAACCAAATTTATATAAGAGGCAAACTACAAGGACAATGAGTGTATTTTACCCTAATTTTTATTACCATTAGCAAACTGAAGTGTATCAATATCAAGAAATAAAAAAGGTCAATATGTATCAATCGATAAATGTATCAATATCAAGAAAATTTAAAACTGATATGTATAAGTTGATATAATACATATCGATTGATATTTAAAATCATAAAAGTGAATACAATGAATCAGAGAGACCTGACGACTGATGCTGACTATAGCTAATGCCCTGCGTCTGCGGGTTGCTGCTCGTTATTGCCTCTGGTCCATTGGCACCTAAATAGGTGAGATAATATATTCATTATCTTTTCTTATGATATTTTTGAACAATAATATTACATAGCCCAAAAAAATTACTTAAAAAAATGTCAAAAATAAATTTTTTGAAACGTGGACTAAATTTATTTTGGATGTGATTTCATTACACTAAATTCAAATTTACACCGCAAACTTTATTTTTTAATAAATTTTCACATTAGTTTTTAGACTCCCTAACTTTTTCTTTTTTGTAACTACCAGCCAGTAGACACAAACTTGTCCACATTTTCATTAAATAATAAATAATATTAGAATTATTATAATTTTTATTATATTTTTTATTTTGGATGTGGCACACTTACAATCACTATTCCAATGAGTCTCACAATAATTTGATTAATATTCAATCATTATGTGTCTACCACATCAAACAATAAACAAATTATAATAAAAAAATATGTTAAGGGTAGCATTAATCCAGACAATAAGAAAGGAAAATATAGCTTCTCTCTCTCTCATTTTAAGAAACATCATTCATACATACCAAGGAAGAAATAAAGATAAATAAGCCCATCATGTTCTGGTCCGTGATGTTTTACATATTTTTTTTGTTTTTTTTAAACAATCGGTCACTACAAAAAATTAAGATTTTAGAGACCAAAATTTAGGGACAAAATTATTTTTTAGGGGCCAAACAATTTTGTTGCGAAAAGTGTCATTATATTTTCAACAACAAAAATTAGACATTAGTGATGAATTATTATCTTTTTGAGACCAAATTTTTTGTCTAAAAAAATAAACTATTTTGAGACCAAATTATTTTGTCCCTAAAAGTCTATTTATTAGTGACATTTTCAAAATTTTGTCGCTAAATGCCTTGTTTTTGGCTTTTCTTGAGAACCTTTTAGCTACTATCCTCATGACGATAGAAATTGGTCCCTAAATGTCTTTTGCAACAAAATTTTCACTTTTAGAAACCAAAACATTTGGTTTCTAATATAGTGGGTAGAAGAGGTATAGGAGAAGGCAAGTTGCACTCCCAACAATAAGACCAATGTAATCATATCACTTTACTAGAGACAAATATATGAGACCAATGAGCAAAATTAATCAACCACTTTGGAGAAAACAAAACATAATCAAAGCAAAAATTCATCTTAGCATGATATATAGTAAAGGTCTTAGACATGTAGGATCAGTTTAAGGTAGGATTTCTATTATCAACCTAGGTTTTGTTAATGTGATTAATATTAAATTAAACTAAACTAAAATGTGATTAATATAAAATTAGTATTATGAAAGATGTACAATTATTTTAACAATAATACTATGATAACTATATTTTTGTATCATGTTTTGCTTAACATCTCATGTGTGTCAATACTGCATTGGTAATAAACATGAGTGGTGGAATGCAGTAAACTAATACAATGCTGACAAATAAGATGGTAACCAATTGTGACAAGAAAAGACGGTTATCCTAACATTACCAATATTTTAAATATCATTAATAAATAAATGCATTTGTGAACCTGTCTGCAGCTGCCGCTCGAATTCCTTAACTTCATTACTGTTTATAAAAACATTCCACATCTCTGCTTTAGTTACTATACGCTTGACCAAATCCTACATACAAAGTGGGTCCAATAGATTTAGAGGACATAAATTGAAGAAAATAATTTTCATGACAATAACTGCTTAAAATTTAAGCTCCTTGTCGCGTGATTAACTAATTCAAAAGATTAGCAAATAATATTCCTTATGTTCTTTGTGGGTGATTTATTAGAGTCTTTTATTCTTTCTATTCAAACCAAAATCATACTTTTTTTCAAGAAAAAGATAGGCAAGTTGGTCATATAAATGATTCAAAGGGATTCAACAACGATCACTTTGGAACTTGTCGTGAACATAATTTTAAATATCGAATGATATATACCAATACCAGCCAATACGATGTTTTTTTGGCCTTTAATACCGATACACTCTGGTATACCAGTGGGAACAAAAAATCGCATGCATATTGACCAGTTCACGATATATATCACTTCATAGCTGATTCATGACCTGATTCAGAGATGATATGTCAGGTCAGTTCAATTCTATGCAGTTCTTTTTACAGCTGATGATTTTAAAATTTTACAGCTGTGTCATCCAATACCTTGGTTGCATTATTTAAAACCTTGGTTGTGAGTGTACCTCATATCATTAATTGCTACTCATCATTGAAAGCATAATGTCTTGTCCAGGTGATTTATCCAAAAAAAAAAAAATAATAATGTCTTGTCCAAGTGGGAAATGGATCTTGTCCAAGTGCAAGAGAAGAACAATTATTTCAAAATGCTGATTATAAGCAGAATAAGGCACCTGAATGGGTTTGACTCTGTTCATCAATTCAAAAGCTTTTTGAATAGTCATTCCTTCAACAGATTGCAGCTTTCCTAGACCATCAAGGCTTGAAATCAATGGAAGTGAACCGACTTTTGATCCGGCGTCAGATTGAAAAAAACTACACGAGGTGTCATATGATAGATAGGATTAAGATCAGATGCATTCATAGCCGAACTAGGCAAGGGAACCCAAATCAACTAGTGCAAAACAAAATCACAATCCGAAACATTTCTTGTATTCTCTGAATGTATAAAAAGTTGTGCATATATATGTAAGTAAAATACGTGAACTATTGAAAAAGATAACAAGTCTAAATCATGAAGCACTGGAGTACAACTAGAAGAAAGCCTAGATCATGTACTGATATTCTATTCTCTCCAGAACCCCTCTATTTCACTCTCTTTGGTATATTGTAATACTTTGTTTCTCTCCCTTCGCTATATTGTAAAACTTTGCATTAAAAAGGGACAATAATGTTATGATGATCACATTTGTATACCACAAATGGGAAAGTGTTACAGAAAGTAAAGAGGTTGGAGGATTGGGAATCAGAAAAATCAGGGAAATGAATTGAATGTCTTTTTTTTTTTTTGATCGGCAAAAAAAGCTTTATTGATGAAAGAAACAAGTACAAAGTACAAGAAAATACATCAATAAAGGAGAAGGAAGTGCAAAAGCATCACAGTGCGCTAAGTGATCCCAACTAGGTTGGCACCACCGAGCTCACCCTATCATTTGCTAGCACCCCAAGTTGGTGAGAGACCAACGGAAAGAAGAAAGAAAAGGAAAAACCAAAACTGCAGCAAACACTACTTCCTGCTACCAAGATTCTGAATGCACCAAAACAATTTCCTTACTCCATCACTGTGAGAGCACAACTCTGGGAGTGAAGTATCTGCAGCCCATAACCATCTGCTGACCATCTGCTGGACACCATCTGGACTAATGGAGAGATGAGAGTGAACCAAACCAACCATAACCCACACCACTGAACCAGCAACCCCTACCTGTGCTGCACTTTTAGAGCCTCCAGAAGTGCAGATGAGTGCAGCCTCAAACTGGACTCTGTGGCCACCCAAAACCAAAGCAAAACACTCCACCCATCTTGAACCCAGCAGCACAAACTTAACAGACAGCAACTGAAAATTCTGCTGCAGAATTCCTTAGTGTAGAAACTGCAGCCCATAACACAGCTTCAGCAACTCTTTGTCCAATTTTGGCGCCCAGCAATTCCTTTAACACATTGCCAGCTCCCACCTAGGTTGTGGGCTAGACAGAAGCCAGACCTCCCACCTAGATTTTGGGCTTGAACTGAAACCAGTATAAAACTCCCCTGCAGATTAGGACCACCAACCATCCTCAAATGCAAAACTGATTCAGCCCCTCAATAAGCATTTCAACAGGCACAACAAATCAGCTTAACACATCTTCCACAGCAGCTCTCCACCACCACCCTACCACACTCTCTCAAACAGACACAGCCCAGCATTTCAGCATTTCAGACCATCAAACCAGCAATTCAGCACAGCATCAGGCAGAAACCAGACCTCCCACCTAGTTTGTGAGCTAGAACAGAACACCACCCATCCTCATCTACCAAACTGAATCTGACCAGACCAGTTGCAGCCCACCGCAGCCCAACAACCAGAAACTTTACATTCCCTAAAAACAGATCAGATCACAAACCAGCAGACACAGCAGCCAGCAGACCCTCTAAACAGCAAGGGCACCTTCTAATCTGGAGGGCACCTTCTAATCTTATGGACACTATTGATAGTGTGTTAACAAATACATTACCCCAGCAGACCCACATTCACCTAAACAGAACCAAAACAGATCCGACCCGGCAGCCCAGAGACACACATCCTAGTGCAGAAGTACACTAGAGATATGCTGGACAGACCAGCCCAACATAACAGACATACACTCTCTCAATCAGACACAGCCCATCATTCAGCATTTCAGATTGTGAGCTAGAACAGAACACCACCCATTGCAGCCCACCTCAGCCCAGCATATCAGACACACACTCTCTCAATCAGACACAGCCCAGCATTTCAGCATTTCAGACCATCAAACCAGCAATTCAGCACAGCATCAGTTTGTGAGCTAGAACACCTCAGCCCAACAACCAGAAACTTTACATTCCCTAAAAACAGATCAGACCACAAACCAGCAGCAGCCTTCCTCACCCTCCAGTTCTGAGACAATGCTTGACTTGTGGCAGATTAAAGACCAAGTCATTAATAGAGTACTCCACCTGGAATGGCGACGCTTTGAGCCACATGGCTACTCTCACCTTCACAGTTTCACACAAAGCCTCCAAATTTGGTTGAGATCCGTTAAAAATGCAGTCGTTTCTATGCTTCCAAGTAGACCAAAGGATAGCCAGATGTGAAACCATCCAAATTTTCTTTTCCAGCTTTTTCAATCTACAGCCAAGCCACCACTGCAACAAACCATCCACCGAACCTGGAATTACCCACTGCACACCCCACCATCTTATAATGTTGGACCAGACCCGCCATACGAAAGGGCAAAAAAGAAGAATGTGCTCTACTGTTTCAATCTCATTTTGACAAAAAACACAAGCCAAATTGACACTGCCATCTAAGATCCCAAGCCTATGGAGAAAATTAGAGGTCTTTACCTTGCCGAGCCAAGCCAACCATCCAAAAAATTGCACTTTGGGAGGGGCGAAATTGTTCCAGATTGAGTCCGCCACTGCTTTTACCGGCCCCAGCAGTGATTCACTCCGGTTATAAGCTGAGGCCACACTAAAAACCTCCGAAGGATCTGCCCTCCATTTTAACTCATCTGGTTTATTATTACAAAATGCTGGAGCATTGCGAAGCAAGTGGAGAAGTCTTTGAACTTCTTCCTCTTCCCAGGCCAACAAGGATCTTCTGAAGAGCAATCTCCACCCACTAACACCAGACCGTTGCTCAAAAAAACCTTTTACCACACCATTTTTGACAGTAGATAGGGAAAAAAGCCTAGGGAATTCATCCATCAAACGCACATTACCCGCCCACTTATCCCTCCAAAATTGAATTCTCCTTCCATCCCCCAGAGCAATATGAGAGTTATTGGTATAGAAGCTATGAAGCTCGGAATTGGTCACAACAGCAGAGGTGATGTCAGACCAAATTTTGGATCCTCTGCCCACACTGTTTGGAAACCATCTTCCACCCCTAACATCATACTTCTGACAGATCACTTCTTTCCAAAGCGTTAGATTCTCAGCACCAAACCGCCACCACCATTTCAACAGGAGGCAATGATTGAAGGATGTCAACTTCCTCAAGCCTAAACCACCTAGATTCTTATGCTTTGTTACCACCTCCCAACGAACCATATGAATTTTTCTCCTGAGGTCTGAACCACCCCACAAAAATGCTGATTGCATTCTCTCAATCTCCTTAGCCACCCCCGTAGGAATCTTAAACAGTGATAGGTAGTAAATCGGCAAGTTGGACATAACAGATTTGATTAAAGTTAAGCGCCCGGCAAAGGATAGAAGCCTTCTCTTCCAGGATGCCAATTTCTGTTTAAATTTATCAAGAACAGGTTTCCAAGTGCTTCTCCTACTTGGATTGGCCCCCAACGGAAGCCCCAAATATTGAATCGGCAGATGTTTATGCAAACAATTAAGACTAGTGGCAAAATCATGCACCAACCCGTCATCCACCCCGATACCACAGATGATGCTCTTATGGTAGTTAATTTTCAAACCTGAGGAGATCTCGAAGCATCTTAAGATACTTTTAATGTTACTCACCTCTCTCCTATTAGCTTCACAGAACAAAATTGTGTCGTCCGCAAATTGCAAATGCGTTACTCTTAGCCCATTTGAACCCACCTCTGCCCCTTTTATGATGTCCAACTCCTTGGCTCTACTCAGCAAAATGTTGAGGCCCTCCGCGACAATATTGAAGAGAAATGGGGACAACGGATCACCCTGCCTAAGACCTCTTTGGGGACAGAACTCAGATGTTGGAGACCCATTAACCAAAACAGAAATCTTGGCCGAGGAGACACACACTTTCATCCAGCGGACCCAGCGAGTTCCAAAGCCAAACTTGGAGAGCATATCAAATAAAAACTCCCAATTAATGGAGTCATAGGCCTTTTCAAAATCCAATTTAAGCACCAAGCCTTTTCTATGCGATTTACGCCACCCATCGACTATCTCATTCGCTATGAGAACACCGTCCAGGATATTCCTACCTCCCAAAAATGCTGACTGAACCTCGCTTATAATCTTAGGCATCACTTGTTTCATTCTATTAGCGAGTACTTTTGCTAATAATTTATATAGGGAGCCAATCAGGCTGATAGGCCTATACTCATTCAAACAAGAAGGACTTTGAACTTTAGGAATTAGGGCTATAAAAGAGCTATTAATCCCCCCAACCAGACTTGCATTCTGATGGAATTCCCTCATGAACTGGAGCACATCCATTCTCACTATTTTCCAGCATTTCTTGAAGAATGACATGTTGAACCCATCAGGCCCGGGGGCCTTATTACCATCACAAGTCCTAATGACGTATTTGATTTCCTCCTCTGTAAAGTCTGCCTCCAAATGTGCCACCGCTTGAGCTCCACCAATACTCGGAAATGGGCCGGACAGTTTGGGTCTAACTGCCCAAGTTTCGGAGAAGAGCCCCATGAAATGAGCCTGAACTTCAGCTCTCAATTCCATAGGATCCTCAATCATTACACCATTAGCTACTATTGAGCAGAGAGAATTCCGGCTGTTTCTGTTACATGCCAACATGTGAAAGTACCTTGTATTTTTGTCTCCTTTAGTTGCCCAATTCACTCTAGATTTTTGAAGCCAAATCCATTCTAACATTTTACTTAACCTCCAGACTTCACCCCTGACCTCCTTACGCTTGACCAATTCTGCTTCAAGAAGGGGTCTCTCCTCAGCTAGCAAATCAAGGTTATGGACCTCATCTTCAGCACACTTGAGCTTTGACTCAATCTTCCCAAACACCGCTACATTCCACTGTTTTAATGCCTGTTTCAGAGCTTTAAGTTTCATAAGACATTTATAACCTGCCCAGCCTTCCACTATAAATTCTGCCCAACTTTGTTTGACGAATGCTAGGAAGTTAGGATGTAAAAGCCAGGCGTTGAGAAATCTAAAAGGCTTGGGCCCCCAGTCCCTTTCATCCTCCATTAAGATGATAGGGCAGTGGTCAGACCACATTCTAGGAAGACCCCACAGTTTGAAATTAAAATTCTGCACCCATTCATGAGTTAGCAAAAAACGATCAATTCTACTCCATTTCTCAGTAGCTTGAGAATTACACCAGGTAAACTTTCTCCCCAGCATAGGCATATCTATCAGCTCAAGTTGCTCAATCATACCGTTGAAATCTCTCATCCCTCTATCCCTCCTAGAGCACCCAATTCTTTCTGAGATACTCCTAATTTCATTAAAATCACCCCCCATGCACCATGGCCCCGAAAAGCTAGATTTCAATCTGACTAAAGAATCCCAAAGCTCTTTTCTACTAGACACGTCATTGGGTCCGTAAACATTAATTAGAACACATTCAAAGCTAGAGAACAAGGTACCTGAGAGCAAGATGAAATTGCGATTACTACCACAAGCCTTCAATTGGAACACCTCCGGGTTCCAAATGCAAAGCAGACCTCCAGCCCTACCAATCGCGTCAACAGCCATAAAGTCAAAATTATCCCCAGGCCACAGAGACCGAACCGTAGCAGAATCAATTCCAGACTTCTTTGTTTCTTGTAGAAGAACAATATCCACTTTTCTCTCTGCAAGAATTCTTTTTAGCTTCCTCATTTTTTCTGGTCTACCAATACCTCTTACATTCCAAGATTGTATCTTCATGGGCACATCAAAATATACTCTAATACAGCTGGGTATCAAACTCAATTGGCATCCCCTTCCTTAACCCGAATTCTCTGCAAATCCTGTGCTTCAAGTGCTGCTAGTTTGCTGATCACCTCTTCTTCTTGTCCTTCACAATCAAGTCCAAGAACTTTACCGATTTGAATAGATGCTTCTGCCTCTGACCTCAAAAGCCGGGCTCTACTGTTACTGCTCGCCATTGAAAGAGAGATGGCAGCTACAGCCGACCTGAAGACCGCTCCCTTCCGCAAATTCAGTGGTGCTTCCCCTAAGTTCCCGGTTACCCCCATCTTCCTTTTCTGCTGCTTGGTCTGTTTTTTGCCTTTCGGAGCTTCCCCTATTTTTTGTTTGCCTTTCATCTTCAGGTGAGCTTTCGTCTGTGGACTCATGGCAGATTCTGTTAATTGGGTTGTATAAAAAATTTGTGACTGACTGCTCCCAACTTCTACAAGCCCAACAGCTCTTAGGGCCGACCCATTCAGCCCAGGACTCATTTGGGCCCTATTCAGGTCCACTTCGAGTTGAATTCCAGCCCTATCACCTGCTGACCCACTAATGCTTTTCATAAAGCCAGGGGTGTATACAATACCGTCCACCCCACGTCCGACATCACAGTGCTTGGAACTCGTCCCCAACTCAACATGCTCCCTTGCGCATGCACCACATTCCTCTGACCCTTCCAGCCTTATTTCTGACTCATCCACCACAGAGACATCCTTCAACCTATCCTCCTTTTCCAACTCAGCCTCGGCAGTGGGTGGTACGTTCTGACCCTCCCCAGCCACGTCACACTTGCTGCGTAAGGCCTCATCCACCTGGACCTCCACGTCATCTTCTTCTTCCTCATGCCTGCTATTTTTGTCTAGAAGCTGATCAGCTTTAGCCCCCATTGAGGAGCCTTTCTCGCCGTTCTTCCAGTGATCGGATTGGGAGACACACGGATCATACACAGCGTTATAGGTGATTATTTGTTCCTCACATACCCTTACTGGGTAGATAATACCTCTACACTCCAGGTTGATGGATTGATTGATGGACTCCATGCTTGTAGTGGCTATCTTCACTTTTCCACAGTGAAGCGAATTTAGCCGAAGTGTGTCGTCATCGATCCCAATCACTGCACCCCAGTTCTTTCCAATATTACTGAATGTATTGTGGCTCCATAAGTTCAGTGGAACTCCGTAGCAGCTAAGCCAAACAAATCTTTCTTGCTCCAAGGCCAAACCTTGTCTCCATTCTAGGACTGACTCACACCATTCATTAAGCCAATCCTTCATTCTCACAAGTTTGTCCTTTTTATCTGCAGCAGATTGGAAAGAGAGCACCATATCTCTACCCCCACCCATACGCACTTTAACATCCCCAAAGCCTTGCCTTGCTATTTCCACCTTGAAATAATCCGATGAGTTGGCTGATTTGAGTCTAACTACTACACTTTCAAGTAGCCAGCCACTTCCTTCCTCATATGCTTTTATAGTTCGAACTGTGGGTGTTGCGATACCTCTCCCTCTTACAGCCTCTGCATAGGTTTGTTTCCTTTGGTAACCAATCTTGGGCATGTGATTGACCTCCGGAGCCTTCCTTATCGGTGGATCTCGAGTCAACCTACGGTTTGTATCATACTTCTTTCCAAACTCGGCCATTTGAACTTTTAGTGCTCTGTCTTCGCACCAAAGCCCGTGTGCCTTTTGGACTGCAATGTCCGCTGCTACAGAGCAATTATACCGTACAAAACCAAATCGAGATCTCGTCATTTTCCTTCGCTTGTTTGGAATGAAGACATCTAGAACTACACCATAGTTGGTGAAGATGGAGTATAAGCCTTTTGCCCCCATGTTTTCGGGTATATTATCCACAAAGACCGAATGAACCGATACTACCTCCCTACTTCCCCACACTCCCCTTCCTCCATGTCTGCGCACCACGGGCTGCCATCCTCCACCATACCCAGTCCCATGGTTTTTGCCTGCCATGTTCCAACACACAGCAGTTGACAGCACAAAACAAACAGCATACAGTCCAAAGCTGAGACTACCCCAAACTCAGAAACTCAACTAAAACACATGATGACAACAAAACAAAGAATGGAAGATATAGTCGAAATGACTAACAACTGCTACCTAGGTCTACCTAACATCAATAATTTGTAGTTATTGCATGAGCACTATTTGACACAGTCAGCCTTCTTGATCTTGCAGACACCATGAAGCAGTCGCCTCGATTATCGTTCAACCACTCTGATTTGCAAATCAACATTGAGTATAGAATAAACAATGTAAACATATGCAAAGGTTTCGATAGTTTTCGAAAATTAACTCATGAAAATTCCCTCAGAATGATCATAATATACACTCAAAATTTATTTAGAGTTTAAAGAATTTTGGCTATGATAGTCCAATATTTGAAATAAAATGAATTGAATGTCTTTTGATGATATGGTGGGGGAGATTTGGCACACAAAGGAATGCTCTTTTGAGGAGAATTATCTGCAGCAAATCAGGCAATGTGAACAACTCCTGGCTCCCTTTTGGCACATCTTCATACAATTCGTCCAGGATCTGGAAAGATATCACTGCAATGGAAGGTAGGTGCCCTACTTTGTTTAATTTCTTTGTGTCAAATATTGAGTGTTCTTTGGATGATGGTAGTGTTAGAAAGGTTAGTGCTGTATGGGAAGTGATTGCATTTGCAATTTTGTGGACAATTCAGAAGGTTAGGAACAAGCTTGTCTTCGAGGATACACAACCCAATTGGAATCTCAACCCAATTGGCATTTTGGGTAGGGCTATGGACTTCTTGCTGATGCTCTTTATGGTTTTTTGGTGATTGGTTTTGTTGTCATTACTTTGGTTTGGTGTTGGCTGTGAGTTGGGTGGCTGTTTTGGTTGGTCTGTCTTCTCGTTGGTCTCTCGCCAACTCCGGGGGTGCTAGCAAATGATAGGATGAGCTTTTTGGTGCCAACCTAGTTGGGATGAATTTAGCTCGTTGTGATGCTTTTGCACTTCCCTTTTCTTTATTGATGTAATTTGCTAGGAACCTTGTACTTGTTTATTCCATCAATAAAATTTCTTTTTTGCCGATCAAAAAAAAAAAAACTAAGCAAAATTTAAGCACATCACCTTCCAAACTTTATGTTGCTTCTTTCAACATTTTATCCTTTAATAATTCTAATTCCTCACTTCTTAGATTTCACCATTTGTTTTTCAATTTTGCACATTCTATAAAAACAATATTTTTTCTACCTATCTTTAAGATGCTTCATTACAACTATTACTATGTCATTTCTATGTATCTTTTCCAGTATGGCAAATTTTAGGGGTGAAAGAAAAACCGCCTACACCGAACAAACCGACCGGTTTTTGGTCGGTTTTCTGCACCACCAAATAGTCAGTCTGTGTTGAGATTTTTTTCCTGAAATTCAATTCAGTGTTTGGTTTTGGAGATTTCACGTCAAACCGAACCGAATTGAATTTACTGATTATGCCGAATTTACCGAACATTCAAATAATATACCAGCATTACCTCTTACTATTGTTTAATTTGATATTTAATAAATTAGTCTGGTGCAATTACGTTGTTGTTTGTTGCCTTATATCTTAATTAGAATGATATTTTTTTAAAATAAAAAAAATAAAGGTAATTATTTTATTTTTTTTAAACAAATGCCCAAACCGGTAAACCGCACCAAACCAAACCGAAATCGAATTTACTAGTCCAGTCCGGTTTACCTGTTCTGGTCGGTTTGGTCGGTATAAGTGTAGAAAACCGATTTTACCGGTTCTATCCAAAAAATGCAAAACCGGACCGATTTCACACCTAGTAAATTTTATACACAAATTTCATTAACTTTTTCTTCTACATCGTTACTACATTGTTACAATTTAGTTTCTTGTAAACATTCTATATTCTTTTCTTCTAATCATAATATTTACTAATTTCATAGTTTTATCTATTAGTGTTCATATATTCAACATTGCTAATCTGTACCTACAATCCTAGACTAATTTCTTTACCTACTCTAGTTTAGTAAAAAACCCTTGCCTTCTTTTTACTACACTCAAGCGCTAATGTGGTGCCCCTTGCCCATTTTTTGAAAAGCTTAAAGGAAGGAGCAATGAGTTCCTTACAAATAGGAATGCAAATCGATCGAGCCGAGCTTTGGGATGCTGGATCTTGGCTTGTTGAAAATTTGTTGAACTCGAGTTTGAGTTGAGCTTAAGTGGAGCTTAAAAAAATCAAGCTCAAGCTTGACTCATCTAGTATTTGTGAAACTCAAGCTCGGCTCGAGTCAACTCGATTACTTAAAAGAGCCAAGGTCAAGCTTGAGCATTGAAAGCAAAATTAAAACTTAAATTAACATGCAAATTAAGAGGAAAAAAGAAGATTACGTGCAAAATGTAAGTAATAGCAAAAACTCCAAACATAAATACCGAAATAAATTAAATTCATGAAAATATATTATTAAAAATGAATATTAATTAATATAGCATTTGTGTTCACGAGCCTACATTAGGCACGGTTTGGTCTACTTGAGCTCAACTTGATTAATAAATGAACCTAAAAATTTTGCTTGAACTCATTCATTTAGTAAACGAGCCATATCCAAAAGAGCTTTAAATGACCCAAGCTTGAGCTATTCATGAACTGCTTGATTCGTTTGTAGCCCTATTTATAGGTAATACCTTAGCAGTTATTTGCATATTCAGGGATTTTCAAGCTACACAACCCTCTTTATCCAAACATGGGATAAAAATGGAACACTGAGCACGACACATGTGGATTAATAAGTAGAGAAAGAACATTGATGAATATTATTTTGCCCTTCATAGATAAGTTGTAAACATAAAACTACTCAAATAAATAAATAAAGCCCACATAAGAATACTTCCTAACCCAATATTTTTGTACTAACTTACCTTGTAAACCCTGAGATTGCTAAGTCGGCTTCATATCCAGATGGAACAGAAAGTGGTATGCGGGATATGGCTGGAATCTGAAAGTTAGCCTCAGACGAATTTGATGCTTCCATGGCTGTTTTAACAATACAAAACAAAATGTAATAAAGTTCACCATGAAATATATTGTAGCGAGATCCTAACATATATATAACAACTAAAAATTCTATTAAGTTTGACTGGACATGAATTTTCCTTAGTAAAGGTATGCAAAATTGGCGCTATATGGTCTCCTAAAATTTGATTAAAAAATAAAGTACCAAAGTACTATTAGGTTAAAAAATTTATTAAAAAAAAAACTAATGTAATGCATTTTCCTTTGTTTATGGTATACCACTGAGTAAATGCCACATCAGCTAAAATGTGTTCAACTGTGAAATTCTCTCCATTCCAATTGTTTTGTCTCTTTTCAGAATTGATATCCATCAAGTTTCCATTTTTAATCCAACAGATGATAATAGTTAAATTTGACTCATGTGAATACAATTTGGGTTTTGTAGTTGTCTCATTTTTAAAAATTGATGCTATATAATTTATTGTTTGGTTTATTTTTATGAAATTTTAGTTAAAGGTTATCGATCTTTTTTTTCTTTTCTTTTTTTAAATCAAAGCATCATTCTCTATCTAAACACCTTGAGACCTATGTGCAACAGTTATCTTTGACATTAAAGTTCCAGTAATAAACTTTATTTCATGAGGGTTAAACTATTTGTTCCTCAATTGTGCAAAAAATATATTTTTCTGTAACTGATAGTCCTTTTAGTAGCATGTGCTATTTTTGCATTGTTAATTATATCACACCCCGGATGTCTAAACCTAATGAGATGAACTAAAACAAGGTAAGTCAGTACCTAAAAAGCCAAACCAATTGAAGAAGTTCATGATTACGTTAGGGTTTAATAACCCAGAATACGGTTCCAGTTTTGAAACTTGCAAACTTGTTATTTAATCATGATTCAAATTCCATTTTATTTGACAATCATCTAAACATGTTGACAGTGTTTCCAACTTCTAAAATTTCACAATAAAATTCATCTTTTCCCAAACAAAACATAAGCATTAAAATAAAGCCTAACCTAAGCATTCACTTTCAAAATCATTTTAGAAAATTATAAAGCATGTGAGCACATAGACAAGCACTAATTCATATACTTCATTATTTTCAATAAAAATGTCACTTACTTGACATCCAATCTCCCAAAATATCATCCAAAGCATATTAATCATGTGAACTTACATCTCTAATCATAAATCAAATACTATACAAAATTTATCTAAAATAAAGTTTCAAAGGTACACGGGTTTAAAAATAAAGCCCTAATCTACCAAAATGTATAGAAAAATTATACATTTCAATAACATAGCATAAAACACCTAATGCCTCAAAATTTTCATTTTACATCATGGTTATCAAAATAGCAATGCAAATCGCAGGATCGTACAATTCTATATTGTCAAAACGATCCAAATCAGTGTTATAGTAGGATCACAAGTAGGATCGTGTGGGATAGTGTAGGACTTGTGATTTTTCACCTTTTAATATGTATCATCCTTATTTGTATTTTTACCTTATTTTTAATAGGAGGTACAATCTTATGATCTTCGATCCAATCCTACGACCCGAAGATCATCCAATCCTACGACCCGATCCAATCTAATCCACAACACCCTCACACCGATCCTACATAGAATCTTGATCTTAACAACCATCTAACACAAGGTTGTTAAAATCGGGATCCTATGTGGGATCTTTGGGAGAGAGTCATGGATCGGATCATAGAATCAGATTGAGAATTGTAAGATTCTAATTTCAATGCAAAATAAAATGAAAAATTATCTGTAATAATAATGTATGTAAAATAATTTTAAAATCATTAAAGAAAAATGATAATTTGATATAAGGCATCTTCTATGCTAACATTTATTAGAGGAGATGCTTCAAGAGGGATTTATGGCCGAATTTTTCATATAGACATGCATATGTAAGAAATAAATACCAACAATTTTTTTTTGGTTGTAATGGGATCGTAGTAGAATCCTGATTGTAGTATGATTTTACAAAATTTAAGATCCTAATGTGATCCGGATTGTTTGGCTCAATTGGGGTTATACAATTTAAGATCCTAATGAGATCCGGGTTGTTTGGCCCAATTGGGGTGATACAATTGTAAGATCCTACGATCCGCATGGTGATTATGATAATCAACCATACTCTAACATGCCATTCAAGAGAAATTAATTTTGAGCACTCCTTTTTTCATAGACTTTGAAGATAAAACACCCTAGGCATGGCATCTAACAAGTAGTAGCATCAAACATGCCATTTTCATGATTTTTTAAAATTACCTAATATTGAAACTAAAATACATACGTGGAACATTACAAAATTCCTCATCCAAGAACAACATAACAAAATATTTTTAAAACATACATACATTTCACCTAATTTTACACTCCTTTTCCCTTGCCCTTTCCAAATCACTTTTCAAATCTCCCAACCAAATGCAGCCAACCAAATACAGCGTAAACGTGTTTACTTTAGAAAATCCTACCCTTTAATTTTTACCACAAAATCACAAGAGATGAAATGAGAGGATTGAGTTTTACCCCAAAAAAATAGAGAACTCCTCCAAGTGAACTAGACTTCAAGAGAGCTGCTTCTTCTTCAATGATCACAGAAGCACCAAGAGGGGCATTTGGGTTTTGAGTGTACAAGTGAGGAGAGCCTAACCCTTCAAGTCTTTCAACTCAAGAAGACAATGCTAAGCTCACCAGATGAAGGGTCTTTGTCTGAGAAAAAATGTGAAACAGAGAGACAGCTTTTGGTTTGCAAAAGACAAAAAAGCAAAGACTAAAAAAGTCTAGTCTTCAAGTGTAAGCTACGAGGAAAGGAAGAATTATTAGAACAACAATGATATAGACCACTAAAAGTGCTCTAAACTAGCACTAAAGAGTTAGTATTTATTTAAAAAAATAAAAAAAATAGGCACAACAGTACTGTGGTTTTGGGTGGGACCTACTGCTACATCATTAGTGATAGCACTAATTAGTGCTCTCACTCATTTTAGACAAATTATAATAAAATAAAACTAAAACTTTTAATTTTTAATTTTATCAATTTAAATTTTAATATTTTGATTTGTTTTCAATCTAAGCTATTTATTTATTTTTGTTAAATGTCTAAAATATTATTTTTATTAATTTTAATGATTGAAATATCTATTTTTATTGATTTTAATGGTTGAAATATTTTTAAAAAAAATGAGAAGTCTTCCAAGTGAACTAGACTTCTAGAGAGCTGCTTCTTCTTCAATGGTCACAGAAGCACCAAGAGGGGCATTTGGGTCTTAAATGTACAAGTGAGGATAGTCTGACCCTTTCAAGTCTTTCAACTCAAGAAGACAATGCTAAGCTCACCAGATGAAGGGAGGCTTTTCGCCTGAGAAAAAATAGGAAACAGAGAGACAGCTTTTGGTTTGTAACAGACAAAAAAGAAAAGACTTATTATTAAAAAGTCTAGACTTCAAGAGTAAAAGTTAAAGCTACGAGGAAAGGAAGAATTATTAGTAGAAATTTTAAAGACAATTTATAATTAAAAAAAAAAAAAAAACCTCAAAAATTTAGTCTAAACATTATAAATTTTTAATTTTTAGTTTTATCAATTTAAATATTAATATTTTGATTTATTTTCAATATAAATCATTCGCCTTCTTTTGTTAATTACAATCGATAAAAAAATTTATTTTAATCATTAAACTATATATATAAAATGTCTAAAATATTCTCTTTATCTACTTTAATGATTAAAATATCTATTTTTTTATTGATTTTAATTAATAAAAATAGAACAATGGTTTATATTAAAAATAAATTAAAAACTTAAGTTTTAAATTGATAAAATTAAAAATTTAGAATTTATTTTGTTATAAGGCTCAAATCTTAAAAAAAAATTCCTAATTTTTCCAAAATTGTATTTTGTGATATTTTGACAATTAAAAAATTATAATTTATATTAATCAGATTATTCCTTATTTCCAAACTACTTAACAATGGTAAATTATCATATTTTAAGGACACAATTTTCTATTATTTCATTGGTTCAGATTATTACATAAGTAATGTTATATGATTTTTTGAGATTACTTTAATAATCAGAAAAGAGCGAGGAAGGTCACCAAAGTTTTCATAGGAAGCTTTGCCACGTGCCAAGTTGTCGTTGGTCCAAAAAGAATTGAAAATTGGAAAAATAAGAACAAGAAAAAAAAAAATAAATGTAGTGTAGCATCACTTTGTAATGTAAAATTGTTAGTTTGATTTTAAAAAAATAATAAATTATAAAAAAAAAAAGGTTTGATACTTCTGTTTGCCATTTGTTAGGTGTTGTTTGGAATCCAATTAAAAAAGTGACATTTTTTTAAAAAAAATTTGCTCTTTAATTGATTTTTTAATTTTTTTGTAGTGATATATATTCTAATATTCTAGGCCCACACGCCTTTGCTTTTTGGATGGCCAAAAGAGAGCAGCAAGGGAGTGGTTCATTAGGCACTCTAATAATTAAAGTGAAAGTGGAAGAACAACAATTGAAATCTAATTCTTTCAAAAAAAAAAACAATTGAAATCTAATTAGTCTTGAAAAAGCTAGGAAAAAAAAAATGAAGGAGGTCGGTCATGAGAAGCTTCTCACGTGCCAAGTCCTTATTAGTCGAAAAAAATAGGGGACAAACAGAGAGAGAGAGAAGGGGAAATAGAGTCCAATAAAATAACGTAGGTTTCGTTTGGAAAGTGAGTTGACTTTTTAACTATTTTAATTTTGGATTAAAAATCTCGTTTAAAATGGATTTTTTTTAATTTTTTTGACTTTTAAAAAAGAAAAAATGAGAGCGTTTTGGTTTGCTGATCTATTTTGAGACCGACTTCAGTTATCTAAGTCGTTCACTTTTTAAAACTTATTGATTAGAACATGCATGCAAAAAATCAAGATGATCAGATATCGGTATATGTTTGAATCAAATTTGTATTATAAAAAATAGATATCTATTCTTAAAATTATATTTGACATCTATTTTTTAAAAATAAATATAATTCAAACATATAGTTACCAATGTTAAATCATTTGATTTTTTGAATAAATATTCTATTCAACGAGTGCTAAAAAGTATACGGTTTAGATGACCGAAATTGATTTCAAAATGGTTCTATTTTGTCCAAATGCTCTCTCAAATTGATATGACAATTTGATAGTAACCAAACCCTATATATGTAGCAGTTTAGGCCTAAATGGCCTTTGATTGGGAAAATTATTATTATTAGTTTTTGTCACGTGTTAAAATTTATTATAGCTTAATCTAAGAGATCATCCCAACACCCCCATATAAGAAAGTAAAAAATAAATTTATTCACATATTTTTTTAATGCGTGAATAATACACAAAATATGATTGATTCAAAAATACAAATATATTTAAAAATGTATTGATTCTATATAAAATGATAAGTTCTATTATCTTACACCAATCAGAAGATATATATTGTTCACACATACTTGGTGTGAATAAGATTGTGACGGTAAAGGTTCCTAGGCACTTTCGCTTTGTTTGTTTCGGCAAGGAAATACTTTTTTAATGGAAAGCATTTTTTATAGAAAACATTTTCATATATTTAGTTGCAACTGTAAAATTGATATATTAGTCATAGTGTTAGCGATTATGATGAGGTGGTAGAGGGTGGTGGTGAAGTGGTGGAGGAGGTGGTTGCAACAGTGAGTTGTGGTAACGTGGTAGCATTGAGTTCAAATAACGTTTTTCACCTTTAAAAGTAGAAAGGAGTTTGACCTTTTAAAAATAAAAAATATTGTCCAACAAACTCATTTTTCGTTGACCACGAAAAAAGTTCTTTGTTGTTTCGTTTTTTTGAAAATGAGGATAACATATTTTGAAAAATAATTTCTTTGAAACAAACACATCATTTAATTCAAATTAAAGTGAAAGAAGTTGGAGAACAAAAATTGGAATAGTTGGTCTTGAGCTGAACTACATGTATAACGCTCTGTCTGTTTGGGAAATTGGTTATTTAGTTGATTTTTTAGTTTTTTAGCTATTTTAGCTTAGCTAAAAAAGTTATATGTGGAAAGATGGCTATTTTGTAATTGATTTGATGGTTGTAAGAGAGACAAAGTAAAATGATTATGAGTTAGATGTGACATTTTGTCTTATTGACTATTTTAGTCTATTAATAACCTTCCCAAATAGGGCCTTTGTGATATTTTGACAAATAAAAAATCATAATTTATATTAAGTGAGTTAATTTTTATTTCTTAATTATCTATCAATCCTAAGTTATCATGTTTCAACAGTAAAAATTTTCATTACATCACTGATTTAGACCACTGTATAGGTAATGTAACATGATTTTTAGAAATTGGAAAGCTTTCGATAGAAGGATGGTCACCAAAATTTCTATGGAAAGTTTTGCAACGTGCCAAGTCATCATTGGCCCAAAAATAACACTCCTTTGGATGGAGGGGTTTGGTGAGAGGAGAAAAAAAAACTGTGAGAATAGAAAACTCTTTCACTTGTTTGGATGGAAAAGTATGTGAGAAATGGTAAGAAATGATGAGAGATGGTGAGAAAATGAATCTCACTAAACCTATATTTTGTTTCTCACTACAAGTGGTGAGATTTGATGAGAAAGGAATTGGGTTTAATTGTAACACTCCCAAATGATTAACAAGGTTAAGTCTAATTATTCCATTCGAACTCAATAATCTCAATCCATGCAATACATATTCAATCTTTCCCAAAGTTGAATCCATAGCATGTGTGACAATTAAACAAGAAAAAAATATAGCAACAAAAGAAATGTCCCAAGGGGTATAAGTTCCAAGACTTATATCCGGTTACACAAAAATTGGTTATCAAACCCATACAATTAAAGCCCTTGGTTTGTCACAAAATAGTCAACAAAATAAAAGAGGGTCATGCTTTACAAATACTTTCCACACCTTTAGTTAGGCAGAATCACTATATCATTTCCTGCACAAATCCACTAGGGGTGAGCACAAAGCCTAGTAGAGAGAGATCTTAACAAAGTATATATGTTTAGCAATCTCATATATATATAAATGCAATGCCATGTCACGCCATATCATGCATTAAAACCACAAGTTTTGTTCTGTTGAGAAAAATCATATGCAATGATCTTTTAAAGAAAGTCCATCATTTTAGTAAATTCCCAAAATTTTAAATATGGGGTGGTAAATACGATTCAGGTAATTCGTAAGTTGGTATCTGCAAGTCAGCGTAACAAGTACTACCAAATCGCCACTTTACCGGCTCCTAACTGGAAAGTATGTGGTATCTCCTGGTGCGTGTTTTTGGTTTTTCACCTCAGACACTCAGGCCAATTTAAACATTTCCACTACACCTCTTATCCGGACTTACCAAACGTATTTACCCTAAAACATTTCAAGAGCAACAATTGTTTTCTCAAAACAAAGGATAAATTTTCAAACATAGTCATAATAAACATTATTCAAAGCTATGCAAATCTATGAAATGAGATTCAATTCTATACGTATATCTTTATTATATCATTCCAATAATTCTTAACATCAAGACCAAAATCCATATCCATGTGACATATGACACTATTTCATATTCACAATCAAAATTCATTTTTCATTTCGTAGTCCAAGCATATATATATATATATATATATTCATGCTATCCAAGATTTCCAAATAACAACATTCATCCATCTCATGGATATCCCTAACAACATAACCACATGTGAAAATTTCATCATTTTCTTAAGGAAATCTCCAACAATTTCATTAACATTCCCACAAAATCCATTTTCCCCAACTTTTCCAAAAAAATTAGAGTTTAATTAAAGGAGGGTTTTTATTCATTTTCAAGACATTTCTCTTCCATGCACTCCCAAGAGGTTCACAAGTTCATAAGGCAACTTAATTTGAACCAAAACCTAAGAAAAACTAGTTTTCATCATTTTTCCAAGACTCAACACTTTAAATCTCAAACCTTCTAATCAAAATCATAACAAAATAAGCTAGACATGCTAAATCCATATATATAATTCAAAGAAACTCTCTACCTCAAGATTTGGAGAAGAAAAAAATAAGAAAAGTCCTAAAATCAATGGTGTCAAAACCTGCACAAAAGATAGCCCTTGAGGAGCTCTCCAATATTAACGGAGAATATTGGGTCAAATCTTCAATAAATTTGAAGAAATCAAGAGTTTAATGTGGTTGTTGGGTGTTTGTAGAGAGAAGAGAGCAGAAATAGGTTTTTAGAGAGAGAGAAAGAGATATGAGTTAAAATGAAATGCACTCAGCCCAAAGAGAAGAAAAGGGAAAAATTTCGAACATTCAGCATATTCCGCAAGTATGGTACCTTCCCCACACATGCGGAGGGTACTCTCCCGTACCTGCGGCACTCATCTTCACACGTGCAGTTATTTCAGGAACTAACCTCACATAAACCCCACCTCTCCACACGTGCGACTCACCCTCTCACACGTGTGGTATTCCGCACGTGCGTTTATTTCAGTCCCCAACAGCCAACAACTCCCCCTCTCTGCACATATGGCTCACCCTCCCACACGTGTGGCTCCAACCCCTGCACGTGCGGTTTGGCTACAACCTAGATTTTTTGCAAGCTTAACAAGCCTATGACTACCTCAACTCCGACTACACTTCCGAAACAAGAAAAACTCAACTCTGGAACAAAATTAGAGATGTAAATCCGAGAAAGGTTTCAAGAACAATGGACCTAAATGGCCGATGAGGCTTCAAATTAGTTCCTGACATCCCCAACACGAGTAAAATAAACACGATTTAAAGGAGAACAAGACAGGTTATGTACTCCGACATCACATTGATGAGAGTTTTCTTAAATATCAAAATTATCCTTATAAAAAAATATAAGTTATTAATATAGAAGGTTGTTTTAGTAAAATGAAATACAACACTTTCTTTTCTTTTTTCTTATTTACTCTATCCAAACAAGATAGGTGAAAAATCATATTATCTTCTCTTTTATACATCCAAATAAAATGATGAGAAATCATAATCATTTCTTTTATTTTCTCATCTTGGTGAGAAACTACAATCATTTCTTTTCTCACCTCACCTCACCTCACGATCCAAACGAAGTGTAAATGAGAACAGAAAAAGAAAAAAAAGAAAAGGGAAAAAGAAAAAAAAATGCAATCTAGCAAAACACGTTATTCTAGGCCCAATTACATCCTTTAGCTTATTAGTTGTATAATAGTGTGAAATTGCAAATTTAATTCTTAAGAAAAAGGGTTAAATACTCTTTGTGATGGTGATTTTAGTAGCATTTTTGTAGTTTCAGCATGTATAACCTATTACTCGTTGAATTTGTCGCTTAGTGATTTCTTTTTCCCCGTGTGATTTGAGATCTAGTTTAATTTTTTTGTCTTTAGTTTTTTTTTTTTTTTAATTTGTGTCAAATTTATTTTTTCCCATCCATTTAATATACAAAAATCTAGAAATTTAAAAAAAAATTTGACAAATTAAGAAAAAGTAAACTAAAGATAAAAAAATTAAAAAGAATCTAATAGGCCAACAAGCCTTTGCTTTTGGATGGCCGAAAGAGAGCAGCAAGATAGGGATAGTTCCCCAGGCACTTTAACAATTAATAAAGAATTCTATGAATCTCATTTGATATATTTTAAATTTATCTCAAATAAGATGGTAGGGTTGTAATTGAATTTATGTAATGTGAGATTTATAGGTAGAATAAATATAAATTATAATTTAATAATTTTAAATAAATATTAAATAGTTAAATCTGAATTTATAGTATTACTAATTGGATAAAATGAAAGTTGGTGGACAAAAGTTAAACTCTAATTGGTCTTGAAAAAGCTAGGAAAAAAGATTGAGAAGCTTTTCACGTGCCAAGTCCTCATTGGTCCAAGAAGAGACTTAACAAAAAAAAAAAAAGAGTAAGTTATACTTCACCGCTTTAAAGTTTCACCGATTTTTCACTCTCTCTTTAAAATTTCACCTATTTTTCACTTTGATTCTTTAAATTTAATTTTTCTCACTCTGAGGTTTCATATTTATAATTTTTTTTATTTTTACCCTTCATGTTTATAATTCTTTACACTTTATTCCTAAACTAACTTTCATCAAAAAAATAGGAAAATCTGCCACATCATCAACACATTAGCTCTATGTGTAATGTAAAAAATTCACTAAAAATGTAAAAAATGAAAAATACAAAACAAAAAAAAAATCAAAATTTTTTTTAGTCTTTAGTGAACTTTTTTCAAATGTTTTCATGAACGTTATTACATTATAGATGCATCTAGATTAGAAGCACCTAAAAAAATAAAAAACAAATTTAACTAAAAAAAGAAAAAAGTTCACTAAAGACGGAAAAAAAACGATAATAAACTTTTCATTTTAGAATTGACAATACGAGTGTTTGAGTCAATATATTTTCATTTCTTCGTCTTTAGTAAACTTTTTTCATTTTTAATGATTTTTTTACATCACATATAAAGTTGATGTGTTGGTGATATGGAAAATTCTATTAGGTTTTTAGATAGAAGTTAGTCTAGGACTAAAGTGGGAATGATTGCAAATATGAAGGGCTAAAGTGGAAAAAAATCAAACTTAAAATGCCAAAATAACAAGAATTGCAAACATGCAAGGCCAAAATGGGAAATGGGTGAAATTTTAAGAGAGCAACGTGTAATTTACCCAAAAAAAAAAAAAGAAATAGAGTCCAACAAATAGGGGTGTAAATTTGGCCTGGCCCATGTCGGGTCTCGCGGGCTCCCATCAAAATTTGGGCCAGCCACGGGCCAAAAAATTAGGCCCAGTCCTAGGCCTAGGGGGTATTTGGGCCTTCGACGAGCTGGTGGGCCGGGCCTTGGGCTTGGGCGGGCGTGACCATTTTTTTTTTGTTTTTTTTAGTTTTTTCTACCAAAATTTTATTATTTTTCACTAAAAAAGACACTAGGCCTCAGGCGGGCCAGGCCTCAAGTGGCCCTTAAACGGGTCGATGGACTGGGCCAGGCGGGCAGGGCCCACCCCAGGCCACGGGTGGGTTTTAAGCCACCCACGGATTGCAGGCCATTTTTACACTCCTACCAACAAATATATGCAAAATAAAAAATATATATCTAGTAGTCTAGGCCTACATGGCCATTGATTGTGGAAAACTATTATCATTGGTTTTTTTGTCACTAGCTAGAATTGTTATTCTTGTACATATTAAGCCTTCCTTTGTTAATAGATTAAAATAGAGTCAATATAAATTGTTACATTATTTTTTTTATAATTTTATATATTTTTTATAAAAAATTTAAAAATTAATTAAAATAGTCAATTTCTAAAGTCCTAAATAGTGTAAGTGCTTTAGATTTTTCTTTTTTTACATACTAAGGGCTATTTTGGTAACAATCATCAAAAAGTCATTATTAAAAAGTTGCTTTATTTTTATTTTTTTCATGTCTTTATATAAAAAATTAAAAAATTAACTAAAATAGTAACTTTCCAAAACAATTCTAATTTTTGTCATAAGTGGAAGGGCTTTTTATTTGATTTTTGTTTATAGACTAATTTTTCTTTGAGTTGAGCTTCTCATGTTTCTAGATTGTAAAATTTGGTGCTTACTCGAATTTTGTGACAGAAATTTAGAATACCCATGTTGGTTTGATTTTTATTATGAGGAATGGTCATTTTTTCTGTTAAGAGAATGATCTTTTTTACAGATGTTACAAAATTATCGTTCCATTTTATTTCCTGTCCCATTCCAGTCAACTCAAAACATCTGATTTCCTCCAGAAAATTAGGATCCTCACTAGCAATGCTTCCATTCAATGCATATTCTGCAAATCTGACCCTGAATCAGCCTGCCATGTCCTACTATTTTGCCCATTCTCTTGGAGGGTTTGGGCTGCAATGATGCGGTGATGGGGTTTCCAATGGGTGATACCACGTTCAGTGGATAAGTTGTTTCATTGGTGGTCCGGAGGCAAATTCAAAAGATTGGAAAGAAGAATATGGAAGGCTTTGCCATTAATTGTTATTTGGTCACTTTGGAAACTGAGAAATGAGTGAATTTTCAATGGAGTGCAGCCTAATTGTTCTGATTTTTGTGAGCTTATAAAGTTAAGATTTGCATTATGGCTTAAAGCTACATTACAAGACATTCATTATTCTGTCACTGATCTGGTGTTCAATCCTATACTGGTGAGGGACTGCATTTGATCTGTTTAGGCACTATGTTTTCTATCCTTTCTGTGCTGCTCGATTGTAGTTGTTTGTTGCTGGGGTCTGGACTGCAATTTAGATGTCCTGTTTTTTTTTTTTTTTTGTTTTTTTTGTTTTCTGGCCTTTGTTTTTTGTTTTGTTTTGTTTTGTTTTTGCCCTGGTTGGTGCCTCATCAACCTGGGGTTGAGTTAGCATATGATTGTACTTCCTATTTGGTATCAACCTAGTTGGGATCGTCTAATTTTTACTGTTGAATAAAATCTTAAATAAAAATCATGAGTATATATATATGCTTAGCTCATTTTTTCTACGAAGGAAAATTTAATAAATGTGGCGTGCCAGAAAAAGTTAAAAAATCTTTTCATATTTAAATTTAAGCCAATTATCAGACATATGTGCTGACGGTTCTTTTGTCTTAACGAAAAGAACTTCTGTTGAAAATCAAGCTACTTTTATTGTTAATAATATATTCATCAGATGCCATATGCATCAAGCTACTTTTCTTTGTTTATTTCATATGTTTTCGGTTCTTTTTCTTTGTTTATGTTGTATGCTTTCGGTGGTTATTACTTTTATTTGTTTATAGTGTATGCTTTCATGATGTTGTCTAGACACACCATCATCAGGTTGTATAAACCTCCTATATAATGGAGTAGCATCGTAAGGCTTAATGAATTGAAACACAGAGCCTATTTGCTCTTTCTCTTTCAATCACTCTCTCAATATTTATTTACTCTCTCAATATTTATTCCTTGGTATCAGAGCAGGTGTAATCCTGTCTCATTATTTTTCGCCTCTTCAGTCAATATTCAAGTTTTCTGTTTTTATTTTGTTTTTGTCTCTCTCCTCTACTCAAATCTATCCTTCTATTTCATGCTTAAATACGGTCCAGCTTTTGGAATGGCTATCGACTCATCCCCTTCTTCTTCTGATATTATCATCTCATCATCTTCATCATCTCATCAAATGGAAACCTCTCATCTTCCGATCATCGCCCATAAACTGAATGGGCAAAATTATTTGCAATGGTCTCAATCCATATTAATGTTTATACGGGGAAAGGAGAAAGATGACTACATCATCGGAGCCTCAGCGCTACCAGAAACCACAGCATCAACCTACAAAAGGTGGATAGCCGAAAATAATATGGTCATGTCGTGGCTCGTCAACTCTATGACCACGGACATTGGCGAAAATTTTTTGTCATTTGATACTGCCAAAGAGATTTGGGACATGGCAAAAGAAACATTTTCGGACAAGGAAAACACATCTGAAATCATCCAGCTTGAAAGCTCCCTCCACAATTTACGTCAAGACAATCTTACGGTAACTGAATATTTCAATACCCTTACTCGTCTATGGCGTCAACTTGATACGTTTGAGGTTCATAACTGGCAGTGTGTTGCTGATGGTTTGTTGTATAAAAAGATTGTCGAAGGGAAGCGTGTGTTTAAATTCTTGTTAGGATTGAACACAAATCTTGATGAAATCAGAGGAAGACTTATGGGAGTAAAACCGCTACCTAGTCTTAGAGAGGCATTTCTGAAGTCCGTCGCGAAGAAAGTCGGAAAAAACTCATGATGGGATCCCATCAACAACTGAATATGGCAGAAAGCTCGGCTCTTAAGACTCAATTCACTCCTATTGACAACCGTCAGAAAAATAAAGGAGGTAGGCCTTGGTGTGATCATTGCAGAAAGCTGGGTCACTCGAGAGAAACTTGCTGGAAGATTCATGGAAAACCAGCGGATTGGAAGCCACGTCAGCCTCTTGAGAAAGAAAGACGAGGTAATCATGCAGGTGCCAATGAACTATCACCACAACCTGAAGCAAGCCCTTTCACCAAGGAGCAAATGGAAATGCTCCAGAAACTAATGTCTCCTATTCTACAGTCACAATCTGGTTCGTCTTCCAACCACATCATAGGATCCGGAACCTTGGCTCACAAAGGTAATTTTTTGAACGCCTTTACTGTTAGTAAGAAACGTAAAAAACCTTGGATTGTGGACTCAGGAGCATCTGATCATATGACGGGAGATGCAACAATTTTTGATACATATAGCTCATGTCAAAATAATTTACGGTCCGAATAGCAGATGGTTCACTATCAAAGGTTGCCGGTACAGGTTCAGTTGTGCTGTCTAGGAATCTTATTCTCAACTCTGTTCTCCTTGTTCCTAACTTGGACTGTAATTTATTGTCAATTAGTAAACTCACCAAGGAAAAGAGGTGTGTTACTAATTTTTTCTCTACTCATTGTGAATTTCAGGATTTGGATTCGGGGAAGACGATTGGCAATGCTGAGGAATGCTCTGGACTCTACATCTTAAGGACTGCCACTATCCACAGGAACAACCTCAAACGGCAATTTGTGGTAGTTCTTTTTCGGTTTCGTGTCAAAATAATGATAGAGCAATTATGTTGTGGCACTATCGCTTAGGTCATCCTAATGTTATGTATCTCAAGCATTTATTTCCTTCATTATTTAATAAAAATCCAAAACCTTTTGATTGTGAAATCTGTCAATTTTCTAAGCATGTACGGTCCCATTTTCCCATTCAATCCTATAAAGCGTCTCGTCCATTCTCACTAATTCATAGTGATATCTGGGGTCCATCCAGAATAAAAAATGTAACTGGTACTAGGTGGTTTGTCTCATTCATAGATGATCATACTAGATTAACCTGGATCTTCCTCATGAAAGACAAATTTGAAACAACCCAAATCTTCAAAAAATTTCACAGTATGATTTAGACACAATTCCAGTCAAAAATATAAATTCTAAAGTCTGATAATGCTCGGGATTATTTCAACTCTATTCTAGGAGAATTTTTAGCAAAAGAAGGGATAGTTCACTTAAGTTCATGTGTTGACACCCCCACAACAAAACGGCATCGCTGAACGGAAAAATAGGCATTTGTTAGATGTTGCTAGATCGCTAATGTTTTCCACAAATGTTCCACAATTCTTCTGGGGGGAAGCTGTTCTTACAGCAGCCTACCTTATTAATAGGATGCCATCTAGGGTACTACATTTCCAAACCCCGTGTCAACTCCTCCTAAAATCCTTTCCAACTACTCGCCTCATCTCCACCATCCCACCAAAAATTTTCGGGTGTTCTGTCTTTGTTCATATCCATCACCAGTATTGAAATAAACTTGATCCCAGGTCGCTCAAGTGTATCTTCATTGGGTATTCGTCACATCAAAAAGGGTATAAGTGTTACTCTCCAGTCACAAGGAAATTCTACAATTCCATGGATGTCACATTTTTTGAAACCCAGTCTTACCATCCTAAAATCGTCATTCAGGGGGAGACTCCAACCCAGGAATATCAATTTTGGACCCTTGAGTCATTTAGTGAGCCATCCATCACCACCAAAAATCACACACCTCCAGAGTCATTTAATCAATCTTTACCTGCCGAAAATTCCGAGTTCATTGTTGACTTGCGGGATAATGAGCACATCCAAGAGGACACGGAGGAATGAGCACTTTCTCAACAATCCCATGAGGCTGAACCAGGTTCTAATCCAAGCAACATTCCAGGTAACAATATTCCTACCACAGATAGTACTGTTGATTCTGAGTTAGAAAACAGTATTCTTAATATGCCCATAGCTTGGAGAAAATGAGTTAGATCATGTACTCAGCATCCTATTGGGAACTTTATTTCTTATGATAAGCTATCACCTTCGTTCCGTGCCTTCACTTCTAGTATCACGGAGATACCCATTCCTCGGAATATTCAGGAGGCCTTCAAGTCTCCTCAGTGGAAGGCGGCAGTCAATGAGGCAGTTCGGGCTCTGGAAAAGAATGGTACTTGGGAAATTACTGATCTTCCAAGAGGTAAGAAACTAGTTGGATGTAAGTGGATTTTCACAGTAAAGCACAAGGCAGATGGTAATGTGGAACGTTATAAAGCTCGGTTGGTCGCCAAAGGATTCTCCCAATCCTATGGCATTGACTATCAAGAAACCTTTGCTCCAGTTGCCAAGCTCAACACTGTTCGTGTACTTTTATCCTTGGCAACTAATCTCGATTGGTCACTTCACCAACTTGATGTAAAAAATGCCTTCCTCAATGGTGACTTAGCGGAAGAAGTTTACATGGACATTCCGGCTGGACTTGAGACGACGTCAAATTTCAACAAAGTTTACAGACTCCGAAAATCCTTGTATGGTCTCAAACAATCTCCCAGGGCCTGGTTTGAACGGTTCACTAAGGCAGTAAAAGGGTACGGTTTTGTTCAATGTCAATCCGATCATACATTATTTGTGAAGCACTCCCTAGGAGGGAAATTGGCAATTATCATTATTTATGTGGATGACATAATTCTAACAGGTGATCATGAAGAGGAAATTGGCTTACTTAAAACATTCCTAACAAAGGAATTTGAGATTAAAGATCTTGGAAATCTTAAGTACTTTCTTGGAATGGAAATTGCTAGGTCAAAGAAAGGTATAGTAGTCTCACAACGTAAATACGTTCTAGACTTACTGAATGAAACAGGGATGCTAGGATGCAAGCCGACAGAAACTCCTATGGACACAACTATCAAACTGGAAGAAAGTGACGGTAATGCACCAAGTGATAAAGGGAGATATCAACGTCTTGTGGAAAAACTTATTTATCTTTCTCATACAAGGCCAGACATCGGCTTCTCTGTTAGTGTGGTCAGTCAATTCATGAACAATCCAACTGAAAAACACATGACTGCTGTGACCAGAATATTGAGGTACCTAAAAAAGACACCGGGAAAGGGTCTCTTCTTCCAAAGAACAACAAATAGAAAAATTGAGATTTTTTCAGACGTAGATTGGGCAGGTTCAGTGACTAATCGAAGATCAACCTCTGGCTATTGTTCGTTTGTTTGGGGGAACGCGGTTACATGGCGAAGCAAGAAACAGTCAGTGGTAGCCCGTAGTAGTGCTGAGGCAGAATTTCGTGCTATGGCCCTAGATATCTGTGAGGGAATCTGGTTGAACAGACTGTTAGAAGAATTACGGGTTCCATCTGAGCATCCCATGGTTTTATACTGCGACAACCAAGCCGCCATCAGTATCGCTAAGAATCCGGTTCATCATGATCGCACTAAACACGTGGAGATAGATCGACACTTTATCAAGGAAAAGATTGAAGAATGAGTTTTTCAAGTCAGCTACACTCCAACAAACTGTCAAAAAGCTGACATTCTCACCAAAGCTCTTGCTCGAGTTAACTTCGAAGATCTGACGGACAAATTGGGAATGATTAACATCTACAACGTCGCTTGAGGGGGAGTGTTGAAAATCAAGCTACTTTTATTGTTAATAATATATTCATCAGATGCCATATGCATCAAACTACTTTTCTTTGTTTATTTCATATGCTTTCGGTTCTTTTTCTTTGTTTATGTTGTATGCTTTCGGTGGTTATTACTTTTATTTGTTTATAGTGTATGCTTTCATGATGTTGTCTAGACACACCATCATCAGGTTGTATAAACCTCCTATATAATGGAGTAGCATCGTAAGGCTTAATGAATTGAAACACAGAGCCTATTTGCTCTTTCTCTTTCAATCACTCTCTCAATATTTATTTACTCTCTCAATATTTATTTCAACTTCTAAAATTGGTAAGTATAGAAAAAATAAATAGACAAAGAATAACAGAAAGAGATGAAAAATATGAAGTAAAATGCTCCTATTATTTCAAAATAAATGTGTAAGTTAATGAAATGCAGGAAATATAAATGAAGCATAAGAAATGGTAAAGGAAATACAAGAATTTAAATCTAAGTTACATCTATTCTTAGGATAGATAAATGATAGAAAATAGAAATCAATTATTTTTTTATTTATGTTGGAAGATCGTTTACAATGAAGCCATAGATGACTATTATAGGGAAATTATTCCAACAATAACTATCTAATAACTACCCATTTCCCCATATTTGATCTTGCTTTGACATATCTTTCAATGATCTCTCATTAAGTCACTTTGTGCTCTATGTGTTGCACTATACTAAACTACCTTCTTTTGTAACATCTCTTAATTTTCAAGAGATTAAGATCACGTCACGTATCCTATAAATATATGTATAATAACTAGAAGTGTTGGTACACATGTAGTGTGTGGGAGTGAAATAATTAGATTGACAATTATAAATTGAAACAATTAAAAAGGGCTAGAAACTGCTTTAAAAAGTTATTAACGTAAACCAATTTTGTCTACACCAACTTGATTGTTGGTTTTATAATAGTACTAGTGGTTTGCATACGCAATACCTGTGCAATGAAATCAGTAAAAACAAAATAAGAAAAATACTGTCATTTAAGTGGTAAGTGTGTTGCTTATCAAACCTAAGATGTTAGGTTCAAATTTTGCCCTCTTCTCTAACTTTATTTATTTATTTTATATATTGATAAATCTACTTGGTACATAGAGGAGCAAGGCTTCAGAACACCAACATAGGTGATCATTATATATAGTAGTAATAGTAATTTATGGTGCCAACAATAGTTGTACCAATTTCGAAACTCTCCTATTTGCATTATTTTTCAATTGAACCAACTCTTTAAGCAAGCATTATGGTATACAAAATTACAAACCGTACACCTTTGGTAGATCGTTTTATGTTTTTCGACAACAAAAAGCGCATACATGCAATTACGTTATCATTAGAGAAAAGTGCAAAGAGAAATTTCACTATTTCTATAACTCATTCTGTGAAATTCTTTTGCATAGTAGTCACCATCAGTACATTGGCAAGGATATATGCCACTTGAAGATACTCTTTTGTTGATTCATCCGCAGAAGAAGTGTAATCTTAGCTTGTTGGTTGATATTTTCTTATGAATTCATCATCTACATTGTAATCTTTCCCAATTAAGATCTTGAATGCCATGAATATTGTTTTCCCAATTTTTAAGAATTCCAATTACATCTTTTCCCATATGTCTGCCTTTGAACTTTCCTTTTGAGCAGCATGAACAAAAAATAAATAAAAATAAAAAGGGAAATTGTTATATATAAATCAACCAAATTGGGTCATCAAAAGAAAGGTGCTGGTGCAATGTTTAGGAGGTGAAAACGACTGAATTGAAAGTTTTGTTAAGTCTTAATTTTTTTTTGAAAAATTATGAAAAAAGCCTTAGGGTTTGATCCATAACAAAATAAATTATAAATTTTTAATAGTGAAACGACGGTGAAGATGGAGATCTGAAACGACGACAATGCACCAGAAAGCTAATGGCGAAACGACGGCAACGATGGAGATCTGAAACGATGAGAATGCACCGGTCGAATGAAACCCTCCTCCGACGATGGGGATCTTCAATGCCAATGATGGAGATCTATGATGTTGTAAAGATGAATGTCTCTGGTGTTTAAATGTAGAGACATTGAGGCGTGGATTATGATTTGTATTCAAACATATAGGTGATGTGTTACCTTAGGGCTAATATTAAGTTTTAGCATGAGTTTAAAAAAATTGTCACAAAACAATGTCACTACTTTTCAACTTTTAGCAGCAGTTTACAAAATTTGTCACAGAAAAAAGTAACTAATTGTAAGTTTTAGCGACAATTTATAAAAATCATAACAAAAAAAGTCACTAATTCTCAATTTTTAAAGGCACATGCAAAAAATCGTCATAAAAAATTATTTTTAACGGCAATTTTATTAGGATTTATTTCAATAGGACTTGATGAAAATTAAGTCCAACTATTAAGGGATTGTTTGGCTATAACTTTTTGGCTAAAAAAGCACGAAAGACAAAATAGGCTAAATAAACCAATAACACAAAATGTCACATCTAACCATAATCATTTTACTTTTTCTCTCGCAAAAGTTAAAAAAGTCAAACCAAACAAACTTTTAATCCAAAGTTAAAAAAGCCAAAAAAACCACTTAAAAAAAACCAATTGCCAAACGACAACTATGACCTATTCATAGTTTACCTTTTTTATTGTTCAAGGTTTACACAGTTAAGCGGGTTCTATTTTAATTTAATATAAGCTTCAATTTATCATTTAGAATATCCACTCACTCACTAAATTTACCAAACACTTGACACATAAAATTGAGCCTACTATTACTAGCAGTGCCGGGCATAAGATTATCCGAACCATCCAATTCATCCAACTCGAACCGATCCACATACAAATGAGCGGTTTCACAGACACAATGTAGGCGGATGAGATTTGGAATATGGCATAATTGCTGGTTGCAGACGGATTGCAGGTTTAACCCGTACCTGCAAGACGTGCACTTGGATTTTTTTTTTTTTTTAATTTATAAAAAAAAATTGAACCGTTGATTTCATTTATCCTATCCTAGATATTTTTGGCCAACACCCCAAACCCTAATTTCATGATACAAAAAGAAATGTTGTAGAGAATATTATTTTTGAATGTTTTTGTTTTTGTTTTTGTTTGCTCTGTGAACATTGTAGGAAATTGAATCTACTTCTTCATGGAGGGGAAATTGAATTTATTAATTAATTTTGAAATTGAAATCAATCTTATATTATAGTGAATCTAAAAATTGAAATTGAATTTGGAAATTGAAAAAAATCTAATCCGCAAACCGCCCGCACATCGGCAAACCCTATCCGTACAAACCGCAACCTGCACTGCGGGTAGTTGTGGGTTGAATTTTTCCCAAACCGCATACATGCGGACAAGTCTAAACCGATCCGCAAACCGTCCAAAATTGAACCGCGAACACCCCTAATTACTGGAGTGTTTGGAGTTTGTTTATTTTGTTATTTTTTTATTTTTATTCTTTTTCATCTTTAGTGAACTTGTTTTAAAATTCTTTAAAAAGATTTACACACTTTTTTTAGGCTTCTAGATTTAGCTCAATAAGACGAATCAAAAAATTATATGTATATATATTTTAAAAATTTTCAAAAAAAAATCAAAAAAAGACAAATAAGCCAAAAATAATGGATTTTTTTTGGTTTATTTGGGCTTTTTAAATTTTTTAAAAAAATTTACTTAAATTTGTCTACACAAAATGAACCGAGAAAATAAAAAATATTGATATAATTTTGAAAAAAAAGTCACTAAAAATAAAAATATATATATATATATCAAAAAAAGAGAGAGCTTCTTTATGAGACCTCAAAACACACTTTAACAAATATTTTTAGCACATCCATTATAAATGTTTTGAATCCCACTATAATTAAAGAATAATACTATATGTACTAATTAATGTACATACTAATGTACTAACAGATGATGTGACATTATTTATATAGTTTTAGGTATTTGTAACTTATATAATAAATGTGGTCAGTAATAATATCATAATACTAGTTAATACACTAATATGTATATTAATTAGTACATATATCACCATAAATAATTAAATAACAGTTTACATTGAACACCCTAATAAATAAAAAAGCCTAGAAAGATAAAAATTAATATTAAAATCGGATACAACACTCACATGAGGTACGTCCTACATTTTTGTAGATCCTTACATCATATTAAAAAATTATGTTATTTTTGTACGGATAAAACTACATTAAATATGTTTTAATCTTGTTTTCAATATTATTGCTTTGATAGGTTGTTTACATGCACAAAGACACTGCACATTTGCAGTAACCTCTAACAAAACAATCGGCCGTAAAAAGCACCTCTTCCCTTACTTTTCAGTATTCAATTTTTTTAGGTTATTTAAAATATTATAAGTAAAAATTACAACAAACATTGACATAACAATAAAAAATACATACACGCAACTCCGTATAAGATGCACAAAACAGCCCCTAAGTATGAAGATTCAATAAAGTATGATCTGTTTTGATTGGCTCTTTAGGTTATATTTGAATCATAAATTTAGATTGAATTTAAAAAAAGAAAAAAGAAAAAAAAAGAGAATGTGAATGAAATATATTTCATCAACTTTTTTCCTTTCCTTTTATAAATTCATATTCAAATTCATAACCCAAACACAATATTTATGCTGTGTTTGGTTGAGAAATTTGGAGAGATTTGAAAATAAAAAGGAAAAAAGTATGTGAAACTAAGTAACATGTAGACATATTTTATTCTCATTTCATCTACTTTTTTTCTTTCCCTTTTCAAATTCATTTCCAAATCCTTCAACCAAACACAGCGTTATGGATTCGGTAAAGAAAAGGGAGGAAAACAATTGATGAGCAGCAATGAGTATACAAACACAGAATCAACCACACAAAACATATTATGCTAATCGGAGAAAATTAAAAACAGCCACTAGTGCTGTTTTTATTATTATATTATTATAGGTAATAGAAACACACAAAAACAACCCAAAGAGTAAGCTCTCTGTAAAGCACAAACCTAATGGGTGAACAAACAACCCAGCACAAGGAGCAATCCCTGTTGAGATGATTCAAGTCCCAATGGACATTAAACACACTAAAAAGTTCAAGCATTTAAGGCATAACAAAATTACAAACGATCATGTTTTAGAGGTGCATGTCACCCTTCACTAAAATTGTCTACTGTTTTATGACAACAAAGCACAGCCACGCTCGTCCGCACATAAGTCTAGGAACACAAAAACCAGACATAGAATTAGACAACGGAAATATATGAATGGACAGAATTTTACAAGATTTATAGGTGGGATCCACTTCTAAACAATGCTCTTTATTATATATTTTCCGTGCCCGGTTCTTCATTTGGTTTTTGTATTCTTGGACTCAAGAATAACAAATAAAACAGTGGCAAAGTAGTAGTAGAATACTCAACATCGAATGCCGTAGAAGCGCATTAGTAGTATAATCAACATTAGCATGATGTCAAGGACGAATACCACTTTAGGATACTCATTTTTCAATTCCGCTGCTTCGTCTACAAAATAATTGTAAAATGCGCTTGGTCCACCTCCACCTCCACCTCCACCTCCTCCAGGTCCACCACGTCCACGTCCACGTCCACGTCCACATCCATCACCTCCACCTCCACCACGTCCACGTCCACATCCATCACCTCCACCTCCACCTCCACCTCCACGATAATTCCAATAGAACTTGAATGCCATGAATATCGGTTTCCCCAACCTAATTAATGTCAAAAAGATCTTTGCCCATGAATTGGGCATTGAACTTTCCTGTTGAGCTGCATGAATAAAAATTAATAAAAAAATAAAAATGCTATATTGGTTTTTTTCGTCACCATTTTGTATCACTGTAGTATTTAAGATTGATTCTTTGTTTAGAAATGATTGTCACATGATATTAAACAGAGATGCGTAGCAATCCTCATATAAAAAAATTAAAATAAAATAAAATAAAATTACTCCAAGAGCATTCAAGAGATGAGATAATTAAGGATACCTAAGAGAATAACAAACTAATCCAATCAATAAAAAAAGTACCCAAAAAAAACACAACAAATACGGGTAGGGTAATCAATAAGATTGATGAAGTAGCAATTAAAAGCAAAAATAACAAATTGGAAAGCTTGTCTGATTCCTTTTATCAGACAAAAATTGTAACCTTGAATACATGGACTCTTTCTAAAAACTAGGGCAAATTACATGAGTAATCCCTGCATTTTTATCTTTGTGTCATTTTAATCCCTGTAATTTGAATTAGTTCAATTTTGATCCTTAATTTTAAATTGTGTCAATTTGGTCCAATTGATAATGTCGATTAGGGTTTTTGAAGGAAAATGGCCATTGAGTTGGTTGAGGTTAACTCACTGAGTTGAATAAGTTTATAATTTTTCCTATAAAAGCATAACAAATGTCGCTCATCTAAGAAGCACGGACACTTCTAGAAGGATGGCATGTCCGTGTCGTGCCCGTATTGAACACCAACACTCGTCGGACACTTTCCCAACATGTGTCCAACACTCGTCCAAACGTGTCCTATTTTTTTAAAAAAGAATTGAGACTCCGACACTCTTTGGACACTTGGAAGACACATATCCATTGATTAGATACATATGAAACTAATTACTCCCTCCGTCCCAAAATATTAGTCCCTTTCAAAAATCAAGTACAAAAATAATATAAATTTTCTATGTTGCCCTTCTTTTAAATTCATTAACATAAAAAGTACAATTACGACATTGATTTTCCCCAAAAAATGTACTATCAAAGGGTAATTTTGGAAAATCAATTTTTTTAAAGTGTAATAATTGTACTACCAAAAAAAGTTAGATTCCCCCAAAAGGGACCATTATTTTGGGACGGAGGAAGTATAATTTTGAACAAAATAACTTAGAATACAATGATAAAAGAAAATAATATCAATTTATAAAAATTAGTGTTATATTGTATTTATTTATTGTCTTAGAATAATATATTTATATATATGACATACAATAAATATATAAAATTATATATTCTGTGCGTGCCATCCACGTGTTGTGTCCTATATTTTTTGAGAATTGTTGTTTCGGCATGTGCGTGTCGTATTCGTGTCGTGTCACATGTCTGTGTCCATGCTTCTTAGTCGCTCATGTGCACATTTTACATAAAAAACAATAAAAAATTGTAATCAATTAAATCAAATTGAGAAAAAAAATCATAAATACACAGTTAAAATCAAGTTAATTGAAATTACAAATCAAAATGACACATGGCCCAAAATATAGGCACTACTGATGTAATTTATCCTAAAAACTAATTATTATTTCTCTCAAAAAATGTTAGAAGAGAGTCTTCTCATTTTGTTGTTTGGCCTTTGCAAGTAACCTATGAAGCACAGACACGGACATGCGATACGACATGAACACAGGGACGCGCAAATTTTCAAAAAATGGGGGACACGACACGCTGGGGACACATTCAATATATATAATTAAATTTATTTATTATATGTCATAAAATTATAAAAAAAAAAATCATTAAAAGAATAATAAAAAATACAAAATAACACTACCAAAATTATAAAAAATAAACATTTAAAAATAAAAATAATATAAAATTGCATTTCATCAATATAAAAAAAAAAATTAAAAAGTTCAAAATATGAGAGAGAGAGAGAGACAGCTGATGATTTACACTAACCATATAAAAGGGGAAAAAAAAGAAAAACCAAAATAAAAGCTCAAATCAGAGGAGAAGAGAGAGAGAGAGAGAGTGACTGCGAGAGAGAGAGAGAGCGATTGAGACAGAGAGAGAAGATCAGAGAAGAAGAGGATCGAAGAAGAAGAGAAGATCGAAGAATGAAGAACGAAGAAGAAGAAGAAGTGTACCTTAGATAACTGCAACAGCAGCGAGCGACGACCACCGACGAGCGACAAAAGACCACCGACAACCAGGTTTCTCTCTGCTCTCTCTTTCTCTTCTGTTCTCTCTATCGATTTAGGGTTAGATATTGTTTGGTTTTTGTTTTTTACAAATTGACCCCACAGAAGTTTCATAAATTATGAAGTTGACCCTCGAACGTGTCCCAATCGTGTCCACTACTTGTCTAACTGCCAAAAAAAAAAAATAAACGGACACTCTCTGCTGCGTGTCGAACATGAGTCCACTGCGTGTCGGACGTGTCCGTGTCCGACACGTGTCTGACACTGATACGCAGTCCTCATAGAGATGTCTGTGCTTTATAGCAAGTAACAGTCTTTAGTCACTCACAAAGTCACAATCTCACATAGGAATTCAGGTTTTAAATAGCGGAATTGGGAATATTGATGAGAGTGAATTGACTATTTTATTCTTTCATTTTTGTCTAATTTCTAAATATTGTTATGAATTCGACTAAATTGACATAATGTGACTAAGTCAAGGTAAAATTGATTCAATTACAATTACAATGACCAAATTAATATAAGAGGCAAACTACAAGGGCAATGAACCTAAACTTTAAATATAATTTATAGGGTTAATTACACTTTTCAGACCTATAGTTTGACTCAAATTCATTTTAGTCCCCATTGTTACATTTAGAACAAGTTGGTCCCTTCATTTTAAGCCCTGTTTCAATTTGGTCATCCCGTTTAAATTTGTGTTAATTTTATCTACGTGTACACCTTAGAAAATTGATAAGTGTTCCAAAATTATTAATTTTAACCTACAATTTGGACGGAAAAACCAAATTGAAACTACAATTAAACAGTAGGGACCAAATTGTTAACTTTGAAACTATAGGAGTGAAAAGTGTAATTAACCCTAATTTCTAACTTAAACCAATTATTTAACACTAAATCCAGTTGAATTTTGTAAAATGACAAGGTTGAATATGGAGAGATAATAAAGACTATTGGAAATTGGGTCGGGTTTAGAATCCATACTAGATTGGGTCGCCCATGGTGGCATGACCCAAGACCCAAGACGCAGTCAAAGTGGAATTGGATTAACTTATCTTGGGATAAGTGTGATAAACCCACTATCTCATCTCTTGAGGAGATAGAATTGTGGGTGGTTATAACACTTCCATATAATATATGTATTATACGGTGAGAGTTAATTTTAACCATATCTGATCAATCTCTGGTAGTATTCTCTCTTTTTTTCTCTCCATAGAAACACATAATAGCCTTTGTATTGTGAATAGAGTGGGTAGTTCTCTAATAGTTCTACTCCACTGCTAGGAATTATTTGAAGACATCAATGGAGGCATGTGATTCATCCACATGATCCATGGATTTGGTTTGAGCATAAAAAGTATGTCCAAATCCGTTTATTTCCGCTGTGTAATATTTTTTATTTTTTCTACATTGGTATGAGAGCTATTGTTGTGTGTTTTCGTGTTATTTGTGCATAAATATATATATATATATATGATTTGAGCATAAAAATTAATATTTTTCTAATCATCTCTGATTGCCCAGAATTTCATATATGTTGTAGTCCATATAATATAGAGCATATCTGCAAAGTTTTGAAAAAATCGGACGATCGAATTTTGAGAAAAATAGAGATTCATATTTAATTTTCGTAACTTTGACTGCATGCTGGTTTTACATGTTTTGTTTCCATGTTGTGAAAACTAATATATTTGGAATCCTTGTTTATGGATCTGATTTCGACTTACAGTTGAGGAGAAAACTCAAACCCTAATTTTGGATGAGAGTTGAATCATGGAAGCATTACCTGCGCGCTGACGTCATCATGACGCGCACTGATGTCATCACGCGCTGAGCTGAGCCATGCTGCCTGCCTGCCTGCCTGCAGCTGTTTAAGGCTCTGTTTGTTTGGATTTAATTTAAAAATACATTAATTGCTTCTAGATTATTCGTTGTAATTCTAATTGGAGCATGGCTTAAACCGTTGAACTTATAATTCATTTTTATACAAGATGTTAAAGTTTCAGAATTTTATGGAAACTAAAATATTTTTCATTAATGAATAATTCAATATTTTTACGTTAAATTGCTATTGGGGGAGTGTGACTTGGATTCTAGACTCTGATTCTGAACTTGGAATTTTTACAACAGACTATTGTTATATAATCTTATTTATTGGTATGATTTTTGTATTTTTCAGATTCTGTAATATTTATTTCTGATTTTCTGTATAATTATTAATTCCTTGTAATTAAGAAAATTTCAGAAAATTGCAGAAATTATATAAATCTGTTATGGCATTATTTAAGTATTGAACACAGCATGTTAAGTTCTTTTAAATGCTTAGAACTTAATAGTATGTTATTTTAAATAGTATGATTTATTTATATTAGTGAATTTTAATTCCATGATTAAATTAATCTAGCATGTTTTCTTTTATGAATTTACATTGAGATGTTGTCATGTGGAGTCAAATATTTTATCATGCTTTAGACATGCCATAGTTAGTGGGAGGTTCGGTTGAGAGAAATCTTTGTAGATTTACTCCCAAAAACTAATATTTTGCGCATAAATTAAATTAAATCTTGGATGATTGTCACTTGTGGCGCAAGAGATGATTACGAGCATAGCGGATTTTCGATCTTGTGACTTGTGTAATATTGTCACTATTTAATTTAGATTTTTACGGTAAAATTATATTGTGATATGCTAATCAAATTAAACTCAAGGCGCATTTTTTTTTCCCTCTAATTGACTGAGCTTATAGAAGTTGATTTGGTTGACCTAAACTTAGTAGAGATGTTCAAATTGTGAACAGAGGAATCCTTTCTTTAGATGAGCAGAAAGTCATAGAGACTTTAGGTCAGACCTTAGTTGAGCCAAAGTAAGGAAACATGACTCAACGTCGCCGTGGTTTTGTTTCCTTGATTGGCGCAATAAAAATTGATGTGTCTATGATTAGTGACATGCTAAATAGCTTTGATTGGCGAGTTTGGAGTTGTGAAATTAGTAAGCCCTCAATAGATCTAGATATGATCCCGATTATTGAGTTGCATGGATTGACTTTCTAATTTGACTTGTAATAATGTTGCATCATTGGATGAAGTAACATCCAAGAGTCACGTCATCCAAGAAATGCGAGCTTAAATAAGTTAGTCATTAAATGTAAGACGAGTAGCCAATATGAGCAGTATTTTGCTCTCTACCCAACTAATAGGAGTGGATGGAGCAAAATTTTACGCACCATGATAGTGTGGGTTGAAGTATCACTTGGAGTGAAGAGATTAGCGCTTAGAAGCTGCAAAATCTATTACCACTAAGTGAGAAGATTAGCGCCTAGTGGCTGCAAAAATCTATTAGCATTGCCAACTTGTCTAAGTCTAGACACTTATTGTTTCCAGACTTGAGTGTGAGACATGACGAGGTGCTTCTTTGTATGATTCCTTAGCTAGGCTAACGCTTTTGAATGGCATTTATCACTAAGCACAAAAGTTGCAGCATAGTAATGAAAAGGTCAAGGCCGACAAGGTTGTTATAGAATTTGACGCATCGCTAGCGAGAGCATTGTGTTGAATTAGACTCTTTAACCTAATTCGCGCTTAAGTTGCTTTAAGAGTTGTCATAGATTGATAACGTATTCTCTCCTTGTGGATAGTAGAATCAATTGCAACTAACTATGAAGTGAGAAACAGAGATGGCAAGAGGAGTATCATCATGTTTCAACTAGATGCAGTAAAGTGTATGGAGAATAAAATTGACTTGAAGATGCAAGGGATTAGCACTTACTAGTTAAATTTGCGACTTAGGCGCACTTGATATCTCCATAACATCCTTTTATGATCTAGTGAACATGAGTTAGTCGTGAGTCATTACCAAGTTGGGCCTAAACCATTACACTTGTCTTTGAGAACTCACATATTAGGATGATTGAAATTAATTTATGACATTGGTCATAAACCAGTGGCTTGTTATACTTAATCACTTTAATGAGAAGATGACATGGATGGTTTGAATAGGTCCTCTCGGGCCCACTCGCTTGTGGCATCTTGTTCTTATTTGTTCGCAATGGTTGCGCATAGGTAAGTAGGAAAGCCGCAGAAGGGCATCTGTATTGGCGCATTTAGTCAACTATGATATTTGTGACTAGAGATGTGAAGGGTATGATAGCTAGCCCCAATCTCGACATATTTACAGATTACGATACGCATCTTAGTCAAGACTATATGATCTCCCATAAGTTAAAAGTTTTGAGATGATTTTTGACATTGCATATACGAGGTTGAGATTAATTAGATAAGAGCTTTCGTGCTTTTAGTTTTGACCGAGGTGGCGAATGTCTATTTGAGTTGTTTTTTAGAAAGCTCTGTGAAGAGAAGGATGCTTAGAAAATTGATTATTCTTAATACTCAACAACACAATGGTGTAGTAGAGATAAGGAATTAAGTAATGAATATGTTAGGTGGATGATGGCGCAATATGTTTCCCAATTGGGAATTGCATTTTAGTTTGTTGCTTATGTCCTTAACTAAGTGTCTTCCATATCAGATTTTACACTCCATTTGAGTAATGGATTAGCGAAGAGTCATTTGTGGACGATCTGTAACTATCAAGCAACTTATCTTTATTTTACTTCTCATAAGGTTGCAAAGTTAAGACCTAAAGTTCTATGGCGCATTCTTGTATGCTGTCTTGTAAATGCTTAGGGTCATGTCGCGCATTATTGTATGCTGTGTCTTGTAAACCCTCCAGGTCATGTGCTTATAAGTGAGCAGCTTTGTGGGAGTGTAACTAAGTCACATAAAGTTTTATTAGTAAAGGTGACGTGAATAGAGTTTTGAAACTCTATAAGAGAATTCTAAATATGGCGCTTTATGTAGCCTAGTTGAGAATGGAAAGAAATTTCCAATATCCTAGGAATAGTGGGAGCATCGTGCCTACTAGTGGATTATTCCATTAGAGAAGAATACTCTACATTCTTAGTTGCATGGTAGCGAGTGTAAAAATTTACCACGTCATCACTGGGTGATTGAGAGGGAAACATTCATGATTGCTCCGCAAGATGATAAAAAGCCTAGGATAATGCCAAAGGTTCTCTAGTCCTCTGTTTTTAGAAAATGGATCAATGTTGCGCATTTTAAGACAAAGTCATTGAGGATTAACCATTTCTGGGATTTGGTTGACTTTCTGCTAGGACGCAAAATTGTTTTAAAGTTATGTGTGATTTGGATGGTCATTTTTTGAGGCATAAATCTCACTAGATACCGAAAAGTTGCACCATTAAGGAAGGTGTAGACCATGAGAAGACTTCCTCCTAGGGAGTGAGGTTTCTTCAACTTAGGCTATAATTCACATGAGTTCGAAACTTTACTTTGTGGACATTGTGACCCAACTTCTCGTTGGAGAATTGGATAAGTAGATCCATTGGGATTTATCTTCTGCTTTTATGGCAAAAAATTAGGAGCATAAAAAGATTGTTAATTCCAATAACTCTTTTACCGCCTAAAACAATTATCCAACTAATGGTTCTTAGATTTCATCGAGCCATGATGGGCTAACAATGATCGATGAAGACTACTGAGGCATGATCAATGGTCCAAAAGAAGCTTTTTCTTACTTAGTTATTATAAGTCAGGAATTTATAAGGTTGCCGCCACCTAAGATTGGCAGTCCTCTGTTTTAGACATAATGGAAATGGGTGACGTAATTTATATGCTCGAATGTACGATCCTTGGGGATTATTTTGGGAGAATTCTCGGTTTGTCTTTGATGACTTACATAAGGAATATCCTAAAATGATTCTAGATGCGAAATTGCAAATCCATTGACTTACCTATCGGTAAAAGCGAGAGCCCTAGCTATTGAGTGAATCCTCATATTGTCTCTAGGAGAAACAAATGACCTATATTCCTTGATCTTTTGTAGTGGGAGCCTGAAATACGCTATGTGGGCATATTCGACATGTAAATGGTTAACTGAGTAGTTTAGACATTGACCTTGCTCATTAGACTGTGGATAGGATGCTTTACTAATAGCATATAAATTTGCCCCTTGTAAGATTTAATGCGCTAGTTGGGCGCATCTTGAATGAACGCAAATTGGTCACTAGAATGTCTTTAGAGCGGTAGTTGCACAAGAGATAGTGATCTTGAACCACTTCATGTGAGGTGCATATGGCGGATTCCATTGTATATGCTTATCGCAAGAGGTGCTGATTGGGCCTATGTTTGGAATCTAGAATTGTGCAAACTATGGTTGTGTTTTTCAATTGATTGTTTGTTTTTGTGATATTATGGGATATTGAATCTATTATGGTTTGTGTCATAATGACTAGCAGATGATGATGTCAGCATGCAAGATTGGCTCACTCACACGAGCAATCGCCCTTGGCACTTGGGAGCGAGCAAGGATGAGACTAGTGGTTTATTTTATTTGGAGCCAAGATAGACTTAAATTATTCACTATGTATGTCGCCTTGGTTGCAACCAAGATGAGGTCGTGTTAAAGACCAAACATGGATGTTAGTACCCACTTTTCATGTTGTGTCTGTTATGATGAGCCAGATGCGAGATCTCATTTGGCACTTTGAAGGCGAGCAAATAGAGAATTCGGGTTAGGTGCTAGAAAGCGACTAGACTAAGATCTGTACGGTGTATCAAGTATGACGTCACTCTTTGGAAAAGTTACTCCACCATAGCATGTATTCATACTACATATGCTTGGCGACCGAGTAATGAGGTGAGAGAATGGATCCTTGTTTCCTCACCGTGCGAGTCTTACGTGTCATTATTGATATGATTTTGACTTATGTACTCTTTTGTGACCTTTGACTATGTCATAAGGTAAGGGATTGATGTTCTACTACTTTGGTATGTTGCCTGCAGTCATGTATGATTTGGCCTTAAGGGACAGGGGACATCACTGGAAAAGTGGTCAATACTAAACTAAATGGCATGAAGGCGAAGGGAAGATCATTTAGTATTACACCACTTGTACATTCACTGCTGGTAACTCACATTGTTTTGTATGATAGGCGGATTGAATGTGAATATATTGCAATATTTGAAAGGGTCAAACATACTCTTTGGAGGGATTAAAGATGTTTTTGGCCTAGTGTAATTGGATAAGTTTGGGGTATATGAGACGCTACTTTTTTTATTTTCGAGTTGATGTCTCTATGCTGGCTCCTTTTTGAGTTTCTAGTATAAAGCTCCCACATGCAGGTGTTCTCAGTAGTCGCACGGTCCATTGGCTGGTATGATCGTGTTTGATGGATAGATTGAGATAAAGGAAGCACAACGTCATGCCAGCGCATGTTCGAGCGAGAGCTATTGGAAATTGGAGGGGTTTAGAACCCATACCCGATTGGGTCGCCCATGGTGGCATGACCGAAGACCCATAAGGAGAGACCCAGTCAAAGTGGACTTAAGTTAACTTATCCTGGGGATAATTAGCCCACTATCTCATCTCTTGAGGAGACAGAATTGGGGGTGGTTATAACACTCCCATATAATATATGTATTATAAGGTGAGAGTTAATTTTAACCGTATCTAATCTATCTCCTGTAGTATTCTCTTTTTCTTTCTCTCTCTCTCCATAGAAACATATAATAGCCGTTGTACTGTGAATAGAGTGGGTAGTTCTCTAGTAGTTCTACTCCACCACTGGAAATTATTCGAAGACATCAATGGAGGCACGTGATTAACCCACATGATCCATAGATTCGGTTTGAGCGTAAAAAGTATGTCCAAATATGTTTATTTCTGCTGTGTATTATTTTTTATTTTTCCTACAAAGACAAAAAAGAGAGAAGAAATAACACAAAGAAGTAACGTGGTTCAACCAATCTTGGCCTAAATCCACACACACAAAGCCCTATGGGCTACATATTTCATTCACTCAACTTCATCCTCTTGATTACATGGTACACCATATATATGTAGAGGGAGATACGATCAAATCCCTTCAGTTAAGAGAATGAAATAAATTAAAGATGCAAAAAATCATGATAACCACAAATCATGGAATCTCCATATATTTTGATATCTTTAACAATATAATCTTATCTTTAACAATTCCTATTAATTTAACCGTATATGCACACACAACATACATACATAATATACACAGTAATATATATATACAATTATATACATTGGAGCAATGGAGGATCAGAATGGGAGAGGGAGTCATGGCAGAGGGGATTACGATGACAGGACTAGGAGGGGGAAAAGGAGGTCATAAAGGAGGTCAGAAATGGGAGATGGGGTTAGGGCTAGGGCTAGGGCTAGGAAGGGAAGAGGTGCGACAGGGAGGGCTAGCTGTTAGAGATAGGGTTGGTAGGGTATGAAGAAGAAGACGATGGCAGGAGCAAAAAGTTCATTATGTGAACACATGGGTAGAAATTGTCATTTTACAACATTATTTGAATTTCATTTAAATGAAAAAACATTCCAACTCTCGCAATTTGTGCGTACGACAATTTCAATCAATTTGGGCGAAAAATGTAACCATTTCACTTTAGTCCAAAACCATAGGAGAGATATTTGGCTACTTTTAAACCATAAACGGGTGAAGTGCTACGAGGCCAAACCACATGGAGTTAAATTGGATTTTGCCCTAATTTTTACACCACCACCACATTGAGAAATCAAAAAATCAAAATGTATCAATTGGTATACTGAAATGTATCAATATCGAGAAACAAAACAATCAACATGTATGAACCGGCATGTATTTTATTGTTCAATATTTAAAATCATAGGAAATACAATAAAGTTGGAAAAACCTGATGATTGTTGTTGACTGAAGAAGCCATTGTGTGTCTGAGGGTTGATGCTTGGAGTTCTCACTATGTTGTTTGCACCTGAAGACGTGGGATAATATATTTACTACATTTTTTAATGCTAATTTTGTAACAATGATATTACATTGCACAAATTACTTAAAAAACAAATGCTTTGTTTCCTTTGATTTTTCAAAAACTTTCTTTCATGGCAGAGGGGATCATGATGAGGGGGCTGGGGAGGGGAGAGGAGGGTTGCAGGGGAGATTGGAAATGGGAGAGGGGATTAGTGCTAGGGCTAGGGCTAGGGCTAGGGAGAGAACAGAGGCGACATGGAGGGGCTGGCTGTTAGGGTTTGTAGGGTATGGAGAAGACGACGGCAACAGAGGAAAAAATTTCATTATGCAAACACATGGGTAAAAATGTCATTTTACAACATTATTTCAATTTCATTTATGTGAAAAATCATTGCAACTCTCGAAATTAGCATGTGTATGACAATTTCAGCCAATTGGGATGAAAAAGTAACAGTTTCACTTTAGTCCAAAACCACATAGGAGATATTTCAGTATTTCTGAATGATAAGGCAGTAAAGTGCTATGGGACCAAACCACAAAGGGGTAAATTGGATTTTGTCTTGATTTTTGTTACCACCATATATGCACTGGAATGTATCAATATTGAGAAATCAAAAAATCTGTATGTATCAATTGGTATATTGGAATGTATCAAATCAAGAAACAAAAAGATCAACAAGTATTGACCGATATTAAACATCATTCAATGTTTAAAATCATAGGAAATACAATGAAGTTAGAAAGACCTGATGACCATTGCTGACTGGAGAGGTTGTTGTCCGTTTGCTGGTTGCAGCTCAGATTTGTCACTACATTGTTGGCACCTGGAGAGGTGAGATAATATATTCACTACCTTTTTTAATGATATTTTTGTAACAATAATATTATATAGCCCAAAAAATTATTTCAAATACAAGTTTTCTATTTTGTATTTCAAAAACTGTTTTTAGACGAATTTTCTACTCTTTAGTGAACTTTTTTCATATCTTAGGCCTCGTTTGGGAACAGGCTTTTTTAGTAACTTTTTGACTTTTTAGCTAAAATGTGATGTAAAAAAAATTAGTATGTTTGGGATGACTTTTTGGCTTTTTACGAAAAGATATACAAAAAAAGTAGAGAGAAAAAGGAATCTATGAATTTTTTGTATAGGTTGTTGACTTTTTGATTTTTTAGTGACTTTTTGACTAAAAAAATCACTTGCCAAACGAGGCCTTAGTTAATTTTTTTTTTTTTTTTTAATGTTTTAGATGCACCTAATCTAGATGCTTCTAAAAAGTGTTAGGGGAAAAAAAGGCATAGAATAAAATATGAAAAAAAGTTTGCTAAAAATGAATACATGCACCATCCCACTTTTATGTGTACTATTTGGGTGGCGTTTTTATTTTTGTAATAATAATATTACATAGCCCAAAAAAACTTAAACAACAAAACTTTTAGATGTGTAGGCTAGATTCATTTTGGATGTGCACTATCCCACTTTTCTAGTCTACATGCTTATAATTTTTAGGCCCAATTATAATAATGGTCCCTCTAATTTTTCAAATTAAATCAACTTAGTCCAATTGATAATATTCGTTAAGAAATTGAATAGACATCAAGAGCAAAATAGTCCGTTCAAAAGGAAATGGCCCATTTAAAATTGGACGCCAACCCCCCAACCATTCTAATGAAAATAAATTGATTAGTTTACTCTTTCATTTCAGTCTAATTTCTAAATATTGTTATGATTTGACAAAATTGACAAAATGTGACAAAGTCAAAGTAAAATCAATGCAATTAGAGTTACAATGACCAAAATTTATATACCAAGGGCAATGACTGTATTTTGCCCTAATTTTTATTACCATCAGTGAACTAAAATGTATCAACATCGAGAAATTTAAAAAGTCGATATTTATCAATTGATAAATGTATCAATATCGAGAAATTAAAAACTGATATGTATAAGTTGATATAAATTATAATACATATCAATCTATATTTAAAATCATAAAAGTAAATACAATGAATCAAAGAGACCTGACGATTGTTGCTGACTGTAGCAAATGGCCTGTGTCTGCGAGTTGTTGCTCCTTATTGCCTCTGAGTGAGAAAATATTTCACTATCTCTTCTAATGATATTTTTGTAACGATAATATTACATAGCACAAAAAAGTTACTTAAAAAATGTCAAAAAATAAATTTTTAGAAATGTAAAACCTAAATTTATTTTGGATGTGATTTCATTACACTAAGTTCGAATCTACACCACACACTTTATTTTTTAATAAATTTTTACATTTGTTTTTAGACTCCATAACTTTTTCCCTTTTGTAACTACTAGTAGTAGACACAAACGAGCCCACATTTTCATCAAATAATAAAATAATATTAGGATATATGAGACCGATGAGCCAAAATTAATCAACCACTTTGGTGAAAACAAAATATAATCGAAGCAAAAACTCATCTTAGAATGATATATAGTAAAGGTCCCAGACATGTAGGATCAGTTTAAGACTGGATTTCTATTGATCATCCTAGGTTTTGTTAATGTGATTAATATTTAATTAAACTAAGACTAGTGTAATGTACCTTGCTCAGTTCATGGCTCACACAATGGTTGAAAGATTGTAGATCAGACCAAGGACACTAAGACCAAGGCTGTAGCTGCAACCACGACCTATGTTACATGGACTCGGGTATGGGTGTTGGGTGCAGGTATGTATCTAGAGGTTGGACTTGTCAAACCCTAAATTTAAGGGTACGCGGACTCGGCAAAAAAATATCATATTTTTAATCAGGTATGTGAAATAAAATGGTGCTATATGTAACTTACAATGTCAAAAAGACATTCCTAGCAATTATACAACAATATGTACATATACTAATAGAGTTATATACAATTATATAAGAAGTATTGAAAAGTATCCAACACATATCCCATACCCTTGTCTGAGTGTCGGGTGTCCGACACAGGTATTTGATTTATTTTGAAGAGTCCGTGTAACATAGGCCACGACTGCTAAAGCTGCTAAGTCTGCCAAGATTAGCAACACAAACAACTGCAAAAGCAATGCTAAGGCTGCAGCTCTATCACAAGGCTGCAGCCTGCAACTCTATATTTTTGTTAGTTAGATATTTGTTAGATAGAAATGTAACAAACTCAGTTGGTTAGTTAGATATTTTTGTTAGATTAGTATATATAGATAAACTTATGTATGATCTGGTTATGATTTTCATTCTGTGAGAATAATATCTTTTGCCATTCGTCTTCTCTCTCTTTGTTACATGTATTATGAAAGATGTACAATTATTTTAACAATATTACTACAATGATTATATTTTGTATCATGTTTTGCTTAACATCTCATGCGTGTTAATACTGCATTGGTAATAAACATGAGTGTTGGAATCCATTAAACAAATACAATGTTGACAAATAAGATGGTAAACCAATTATGATAAGAAAAGATGGTGGAATCCATTAATAAATAAATGCATTTGTGAACCTGTCTCCAGCTGCCGCAAGAATTCCTGAACTTCTTTATTGTTTAGAAAAGCATTCCACATCTCTACATTAGTTGCAACAGCCTTGAGCAAATTCTACATACAAAGTGGGCACAATAGATTTAGAGGACATAAATTGATGAAAATAATTTTCGTGACAATAACCGTTTAAAACTTTAAACTCCTTGTCATGTGAATACCTAATTCAAAAGATTAGCAAATAATATTCCGTATGTTCTTTGTGTGATTTTATTAAGGGTCTTTTATCCTTTCTATTCAAACCCAAATCATACTTTTTTTCAACAATGATGGGCAAGTTGGTCATATAAATGATTCAAAGGGATTCAACAATGATCACTTTGGAACATGTTGTGGGCATGATTTTAAATACTGAATGATATATACCAATACCGGCCGATACGAATTGGTTTTTGGGCCTTTAATACCGATAGACTCTGGTATACCCGAAAAAAAATAAAATAATAACACCCAAATACTACACATTAATGTGTGTACTATTTGGTATACCAGTGGGAATAAAAATCACATGCATATCGATCGGCTCATGAAATGTATCGCTTCATAGCGGATTCATGACCCGATTCAGAGATAATATGTCAGGCCAGTTCACTGCTATGCAGTTCTTTTCACAGCGGATGATTTTTAAATTTTTACAGCTGTGTCATCCATTACCTTGGTTGTGCTATTTAAAAACTTGGTTGTGAGTGTACCTCGTATCATTAATTGCTACTCATCATTGAAAGCATAATGTCTTTTAGGACATGATTCAAGAGTTAATGCAATCCCAAGTGGGAAATGGATCTTGTCCAAGCGCAAGAGAAGAACAAATGTTTCAAAACACTGATTATAAGCAGAATGAGGCACCTGAATCGGTTTGGCTCTGTCCATCAATTCAAAAGCATTTTGAATAGTCATTCCTTCAACAGATTGCAGCTTTCCTAGACCTTCAAGGCTCGAAATCAATCGAAGTGAACCGACTTCTGATCCAGCGTCAGATTGCAAAAAACTGCATGAGGTGTCATATGAAAGATAGGATAGGATTAAGATCAGATGCATTCATATCCGAACTAGGCAAGGGAACCCAAATCAACTAGTGCAAAACAGAACCACACTACTAAACATTTATTGTACTCTCTGAATGAATGTATAGAAAGTTGTATATATATATGTAAAATACATGAACTATTGAAGAAGATAACAGGTCTAAATCATGAAGCACCAGAGTACAACTAGAAGAAAGCCGAGATCATGTACTGATGTTCTGTTCTCTCCATAACTCTTCTATTTCACTCTCTTTAGCATATTGTAATACTTTGTTTCTCTCCCTTTGATATATTGTCACACTTTGCACTAAAAAGGGGCAATAATGCCATGATGATTGCATTTGTATACCACAAATGGGAAAGTGTTACAAGAAATAAAGAGGTTGGAGGATTGGGAATCAGAAAAATCAGGGAAATGAATTGAATGTCTTTTGATGATATGGTGGAGGAGATTTGGTACACAAAGGATTGCTCTTTGGAGGAGAATTATATGCAGCAAATCAGGCAAGGTGAATAATTCCTGGCTTCCTTCTGGCACATCTTCATACAATTCGTCCAGGTTCAGGAAAGATATCATTGCAATGGAAGGTAGGTGCCCTACTTTGTTTAATTTCTTTGTGTCAAATATTGAGTGTTCTTTGGATGATGGTAGTGTTAGAAAGGTTAGTGCTATATGGGAAGTGAGGAACAAGCTTGTCTTTGAGGATACACAACAAAAATTGGAATCTCATTCCAGAGCTTGTTAAAATGAGAGTGGCATTTTGGGTCAAGGACTAAGCAAAATTTAAGTATATCACCTTCCAAACTTTACGTAGCTTCTTTAAACATTTTATCCTGAAATACTTCTAATTCCTCACTTTTTAGATTTCACCATTTGTTTTTCAATTTTATACATTCTATAAAACAATATTTTTTCTACCTATCTTTAAGATGCTTCATTACAACTATTACTACTTCATGTCTATGTCTATCTTTTCCAGTATGGTAAATTTTATACACAAATTTCATCAACTTTTTCTTCTACATCGTTATTACATTCTTACAATTTAGTCTCTTGTAAACATCCTATATTCTTTTCTTCTAATCATAAAATTTACCTATTAGTGTTTGTATATTTGACATTGCTAATCTATACCTACAATCCTAGACTAGTTTCTTTACCCATGCTAGTTTAGTAAAACGCTAAGACCTTTGCCTTCTTTTTACTGCACTCGAGCACTGATGTGGTGCCCCTTGCCCATTTTTTGTGACGCTTAAAGGAAGGAGCAACGAGTTTCTTGTTGGGATCCGGGATCCCGCCCAAGACCTTATAGCAATTATAACAACCAGAAACACACACCCACACAGAAAGAGACACACAATATTTAACGTGGTTCGGCAATAATGCCTACGTCCACGGGAGAGTAACCGTTTATCATTTATGGAGAGATTACAGAAATATTACAGAGGAGAAGCTCGCACTATTCTCACTCACCCATTCCCCCGTCTCCCTCGCTCACACCGAGGGAGACGGTTTCTCACATCTCTCACACTCTTTGTTCTTGGTTTTCTTTCTCTCTACTTCAACTCTCCAACACCTCCTCCATTTATACACAAATGGGAGGAGGAAGAAGACAGCATGTAATAGTGGCTCAACCACCCCACTTCCTTTCAATGGCTTCTCCATTAACTCTAGGTGGGAGCTCCATTCTCTTTAGTGGGTTAGCCACAAGGGATGATCCAACAGAGTTCCTTACAAATAGGGCTACAAATGGATCAAACCGAGCTTTGGGATGTTGAAGCTTGGCTTGTTGAAAATTTGTTGATCTCGAGTTTGAGCCTAGCTTAAGTGGAGCTTAAAAATTCAAGCTCGAGCTCAACTCATCTAATATTTGCAAAACTCAAGCTTGGCTTGAGTCAACTTGGTTACTTGAAAGAGCCAAGGCGAAGCTTGAGCTTTGAAAGAAAATTAAAACTTAAATTAACATGCAAATTTAGAGAATAAGAGAAGAATATGTGCAAAATGTAAAGTAATGCTTATATTACTGTTAGTTTTATTTTTCAAATATTTAAATTTGTAAAAAATCCAAACATAAATACCAAAATAAATTAAATTAATGAAAATATATTATTAAAAATGAATATTAATTTATATAACATTTGTGTTCATGAGCCTACACGAGGCAACCTTTGGTCTATTTGAGCTCAACTTGGTTAATAAATGAACCGAAAAATTTTGTTTGAACTCATTTATTTAGCAAACGAGCCATATTCAAAAGAGCTTTAAATGACCCAAGCTCAAGCTATTCATCAACTATTTGCTTCGTTTGTAGCCCTACTTATTCATGAAGCAATAGAGTACAACTAGAAGAAAGCCTAGACCATGTACTGATATTCTATTCTCTCCAGAACTCTTCTATTTCACTCTCTTTGGTATATTGTAATACTTTGTTTCTCTCCCTTTGCTATATTGTAACACTTTGCAATAAAAAAGGGCAATAATGCCATGATGATCACATTTGTATACCACAAATGGGAAAGTATTACAGAAAGTAAAGAGGTTGGAGGATTGGGAATCAGAAAAATCAGGGAAATGAATTGAATGTCTTTTGATGATATGGTGGTGGAGATTTGGCACACAAAGGAATGTTCTTTTGAAGAGAATTATCTGCAGCAAATCAGGCAATGTGAACAACTCCTGGCTTCCTTTTGGCACATCTTCATACAATTCATCCAGGATCTGGAAAGATATCATTGCAATGGAAGGTAGGTGTCCTACTTTGTTTAATTTCTTTGTGCCAAATATTGAGTATTCTTTGGATGATGGTAGTGTTAGAAAGGTTAGTGCTATATGGGAAGTGATTGCATTTGCAATTCTGTGGACAATTCAGAATGTTAGGAACAAGCTTGTCTTCGAGGATACACAACCCAATTGGAATCTCAACCCAATTGGCATTTTGGGTCAAGAACTAAGCAAAATTTAAGCACATCACCTTTCAACTTTTTGTTGCTTCTTTCAACATTTTACCCTTTAATAATTCTAATTCCTCACTTTTTAGATTGCACATTTGTTTTTTACTTTTGCTCATTCTACAAAAACAATATTTTTTCTACCTATCTTTAAGATGCTTCATCACTATTATTACTATGTCATTTCTATGTCTATCTTTTCCAATATAACAAATTTTAGGGGTGAAAGAAAAACCGCCTACACCGAACAAACCGACCGCACCGAACGGTAGTCTGTTTTCTGCACCGCCAAACAGTCAATCTGTGTTGTTTTTTTTTCCCCTACAGTTTGGTTCAGTGTTTGGTTTTGGAGATTTCACGCCAAACCGAACCAAACCGAACCGAATCGAATTTACCGATTATGCCGAATTTACCGAACATTCAAATAATATACAAGAGTTACCTCTTACCAAGGTTTTAAAAAGTGGCCGCAACCGTTACATAACAATTGTGGTGGTTACCACCACCCGTTACAGCCACTATAGCGGTGTGACGGAAATTCACATATGTAACGGCCGTTTTGATGTTACATAATGGCCGTAGCGGTACCATAACGGTAGTAACGGTCTATTAAACACCGTTACACCATTTTACAATATTCTGAATAGCTTCCTTTTTCCAAAAAAAAAACAAAAAACAAAAGCTTACAAAAAAAGAACAAATACTCAAATGATCCAAGCCCAAAGAAAAAATCTTATATAATTTTTTTTTTTAATTTATGGCACAAATTTTTTTTTATAATCCTTTCATTTAATAATTGTGAATATTTTTTATTCAGTTAGTTCAAGTATTAGTAAAAAATAATTTGTAGATATTTAAAATCAATTATTTTTAAAATCATTAACTATTGAAATAAAATATAAAAAGCTCCTTTTATAGGGATTTGAAAATATGAAATCTTAGTCGCACAAAGCGAGAGCGGGGGCGGGAGCGGGAGCGGGAGCGGGGAAGCGTGAGCCGATAGAAGTTTCTTAGGTTGGGAGCGCCTTGGGGAGCGGTAATATATATATATATATATATTTTAATAGTTATTTTTAAAATATGTTTATTATATAAATGTGAGTTAAATAGTTATTTTTAAATATATTTATTATTTTTATCTTGGTATTATTTTTATTGATAATATTTTTAATTTATTTATATAATTATTTTTATTTTTAATTGATGTATATTATAATTAAAAAATATAACAAATAAAGAATAATAAAATATGTTAAAGTAAATAAAAGTTAAAAATTGGATATTTATTTTATAGATTTGATTTGATATTTTTTATTATATTTGATTTAATTAGATTTATTCTTATATAATGTAGGAAAATTTAATGTATTATTGATTGATTGTATTCAATATCTTGTTGAATGTATTTAATTTACAAGGAATAAGCTCTCTTTATAGAGAGGAGAAGGAGACAATAGGGGCAATAAACAAGTTGCCATAATGGAGCACTTACACTAATGGAGCATTACACTAACTATAGTGGAGCATTACACTAACTATAGTGGAGCATTACACTAATGGAGCATTACACTAACAATGGATCACTTACACTAATAGCCCCCCTCAAACTCAAGGGGGATAGGAACCAACCAACTTGAGTTTGAAGAGAGTAACAAAACAGGAAAATAAAATGACAAATAAAATAAAAGAGGATAGGAGACACTGTATGGTCGTGTCAGACCGTTGTAGAAGACAGTTTATGGGGTCATGTCGGACCGTTGTAGAAGATAGTTTATGGGGTCATATCGGACCGATGTAGAAAACAGTTTACGGGGTCATGTCGGACCGTTGTAGAAAACAGTTTACGGGGTCATGGCGGACTGTTGTAGAAGACACTATATGGCTGTGTCGAACCGTTGTAGAAAACAGTTTACTAGGTTATGTCGGACCGTTGTAGAAAACAGTTTACTGGGTCATGGCGGACCCATATAGGAGCTAACCGGAATCAATGTCGGGACAGTTTACAGAGTCTTGTCGGACCCATCTAGGAGCTAACCGGAATCAAAGTCGGGACAGTTTACAGAGTCTTGTCGGACCCTTAAAAGGCGTGCCCAATCTTATCAAAAGGCGTGCCATCAAAAGGCGTGCCATCAAAAAGCATGCCATCAAAAGGTGTGCCCGACAGCATCAAAAGTCGAGCCATCAAAAGGCGCGCCATCAAAAGGCGTGCCATCAAAAGGTGTGCCCGACATCCATCAAAAGTCGAGCCATCAAAAGGCGCGCCGATTTGTCGTCTGGCGATGAGAGGCGCGTAAGGCGCGTGATACGCGTGTCTGCCTTGCCTATTTAAACCAAGGCGAGGCAGCCGCTTATGCAGAACAAAACATCTGCTGAAAACTCTGAAAAAACCCCTTCATTTTGCTGAGAGATATACTCTGTAACACTTCTGCCCAGAAAATGGCTTCTTCTTCCCGTTCCGCTACCCAGAACATAGCCTCTTCTTCCCGGGGTCTTACTCTATTTCCCGACCTCAATGAGTGCACAAGAGAGATAACCGGGGCAGTTGCCCTGGAACCGCAACCAAGTGCCCTTGGACCAAGCCCCCCTGGTTTTGCACCACTGAACTATCCGATGGTGGCAGTTGAGCAGATAATGGCTGCTCAATCTGATATTGAGGCCAATTATTATACATTAAGGTCATGTGTTGAGACCATGACTGCGGTCAACAACCTGTCGCACCGGCTCCAGAGTAGAACAACTGAGGTGCAGCAGGTAAAAGCCCAACTGGCTCTGCTCCAGCGCATGTATACGGATGCCCGAGCAGAGACCTGTGTGCTCAAGGCAGAAAACAAGGAACTGAAGCGGAAGGCCACCGTGATGCTCAGATTTGGAGGGCCGCCATATGTGACAGTTGAGGAGCAACGGGAAATGAACGTGCTCGGCGGCGTGGGAAACACGGAGGCAGCACCGGCAAGAGACGCCCAAGACAAAGGCAAAAGGAAGAGAACAGCTGAAGAGGCGAAGAAGTGAGGCCGTTTGTTTGTGGTGGTTTTGGGTTGTGGTTGTTTTGTTGTTGTTTTTTTTTTTTTTTTTTTGTTGTAAAATGGTGATCGGGTTTGAACCCTGTTATGAATAAAATGAGTGTTTGTTTGGTTTTGTTAAAACCTGCAAATAATTATTAAGGCTGTAGATTCCCTTTTCTCTGCCAATACCACTCATCTTATAGCCACTCATTATCATGCAATTTTAACAGTAACTGGCTTTCCCCGACCCATAGAAAACCCTCTAGTCCCATCTGGCATGCGAGGCCCAGGAGGCTGTTGCTTGGCTATGCTGCTTGTCTGCTCTGTATTGACAGAATTATTACTGGAGGGAGGAGTTAGACCTTTTGATTGCCATCATGCTTATGGAAGATGCAATAGTGTACCCAATGGCCACCCCAAAAAGGTTCAGGTACTGAATCAGCCCACATATCATGAACTTCACACCACCAAGATTGGAGCTAACAGCGTCCATGTAAGTATAGTTTCGCTTGCCGGTGTTAGGGTCGTCAGAGCGGTAACATGCAGCGAGGAGAGTAGAAGTGTAGTAAGTGACAAAGGAGAACAAGAACATCACAGTTGGACCAGCAATCCAACCCAGCTGAGCAGTGGCCCAAGCCAAGGACAACACTCCTGACCCAATCACTGCTGTTATTATGTCCTTTACTTACTCTTCAATCGGTCTCGCCCTCGGAATTTCCAAAGTTGCAGAAACTGGGAAATTCAAGGGAAGTCTCACCGGAATAAGCATTGGCACGGTGACTGAGACTCAGAAAAATATGGAGGAGCTTCCAAGCACTAGGAGACATAGCTTTTGCCTATTCTTACTCTATCATCCTTATTGAAATTCAGGACACAGTGAGGTCTCCACCATCAGAATCAAAAACAATGAAAAAGGCCTCTCTGATAAGTGTTTCAGTGACAACCATTTTCTACATGCTCTGTGGTTGCTTGGCTAGTATTCTGCGAAACTCAGCGAAGCTTGTGGTTAGTGAAGATGGGAAGAAAGTCGGGCGCCTCCATCCCTTGACTGAGTCAGAAATGGAAGAATTGCAATCACGCATAGTTGTTGCTGAAAATTTACCTGAGGACCATTGCCACCAGACCCTCATGAAGATTTTCTCTGCGGTGGGAAGTGTGAAAACAATTCGTAACTGTCAGCCTCAGACATCCAATGGTGGAGCATCTTCAGCAAATAGATCAATAAAAGCGGACAGCATGCTTTTCAGTAATAAGCTGCATGCGTTTGTGGAATATGAATCTCTTGAACTGGCTGAGAAAGCGGTTGCAGAGCTGAATGATGAGGCGAACTGGAGGAGTGGTCTGAGAGTCCGTTTGCTTCTTAGACGCACAGCAAAATCTGCTCAAGCACGAGGGAAGAGAGTTGGGCATGAAGGTGATGTTCACTTCGAGGAAGATGACACATCTACTTCAGATCAGCCACAACCAAATAGGTTGACTAAACAAAATGATTAGAGCCACAAAGAAAGAGTTAGAAGATGTAGCGGAGTGAAGGTATGGGTATACAACTCCAGCGGGCAGCGAAGGCAAAGTTGCCAGCCGGCTGCCCGCCGGTGAGAAGGAAATACAGGCCTAAATCTTATAGCTCTGATACCATGTAGGAAAATTTAATGTATTATTGATTGATTGTATTCAATATCTTGTTGAATGTATTTAATTTACAAGGAATAAGCTCTCTTTATAGAGAGGAGAAGGAGACAATAGGGGCAATAAACAAGTTGCCATAATGGAGCACTTACACTAATGGAGCATTACACTAACTATAGTGGAGCATTACACTAATGGAGCATTACACTAACTATAGTGGAGCATTACACTAATGGAGCATTACACTAACAATGGATCACTTACACTAATATATAACAAATTATATTATTTATTATATTTATTATATGTTAAAAATGGGAGGGGGGGAGACAAAACAGAACATAAATCGACGAGAGAGAGAGAGAGAGAGAGAAGAAGAAGAAGCAGATCGAAGAAGAAGAAGGACGATGGCGAAGGCGATGTCGAGAAGATCGAAGGCGAGAGTGATCGTGAGCAGATCGCGAGAGCAGATCGAAGGTCCAGGCGATGTCGAAGGTCTAGGCGATGTCGAAGGAGAAGGCGACAGCGAGTTCAGGTTTCTCTCTCTCTCTCTCTCTCTCCCTCCCTTACGATCCCATCTTGGACTGAATCGCGTTTCTCTCTCCACAGAAACGCAATTCTTACGCGTTTCTTTCTAAGAAGCGCAGAATTGCGATTCTTACTCAGAATCACCACCTGGTTGCACAATTCCTGCAACTAAATATTAAATACATTGAATCATACCTAAAAATTAGCAAAAATTGATTAAAATTTATCTTAAATTCCAATAAATGTGATTCTGAAAAAAATATATATGTGTGTATCAGTAAGTTTTCTTCAAATTGTGCGAAAAATAAAAATAAAAAATCACGGTTCCAGTTACCGCAACAATTACGCTACGGCCTTTACACCCCGCAACTGCTACCGCATCACCGAAACGGTTACAGTAACCACAACTGCTTTTCAAAACCTTGCCTCTTACTATTGTTGAATTTGATATTTGATAAATTAGTCTTGGTGCAATTACGTTGTTGTTTGTTGCCTTATATCTTAATTAGATTGATCTTTTTTAAATAAATAAAAAAACAATAACGGTAATTATTTTTTTTTTTAAACAAATGCCCAAACCGATAAACCGCACCAAACCAAACCAAAACCGAATTTACCGGTCCAGTCTGGTTTACCTGTTCTGGTCGGTCTGTTTGGTGCCGTAAGTGTAGAAAACCAATTTTACCGGTTCTATCCAAAAAAATGCAAAACTGGACCGATTTCACACCTAGTAAATTTTATACACAATTTCCATTAACTTTTTTTTCTACATCGTTACTACATTGTTACAATTTAGTTTCTTGTAAACATCCTATATTCTTTTCTTCTAATCATAATATTTACTAATTATAGTTTTACCTATTAGTGTTCGTATATTCAACATTGCTAATCTATACCTACAATTCCAGACTAATTTCTTTACCTGTGCTAGTTTAATAAAACGCTAAGACCCTTGCCTTCTTTTTACTGCACTCGAGCACTGATGTGGTGCCCCTTGCCCATTTTTTGAAATGCTTAAAGGAAGGAGCAATGAGTTCCTTACAAATAGGAATGCAAATGGATCGAGCTGAGCTTTGGGACGTTGGAGCTTGGCTTGTTGAAAATTTGTTGAGCTCGAGTTCGAGTTGAGCTTAAGTGGAGCTTAAAAAATCGAGCTTGAGCTTGACTCATCTCGTATTTGTGAAACTCAAGCTCAGCTCGAGTCAGCTTGATTACTTAAAAGAGCCAAGGTCAAGCTTGAGCATTGAAAGAAAATTAAAACTTAAATTAACATGCAAATTAGAGAAAAAAAGAAAAGAAAAGAAGATTATGTGCAAAATGTAAGTCATGCTCATATTGTTAGTTTTATCAATTAAATATGTAAATTAGCAAAAACTCCAAACATAAATACCAAAATAAATTAAATTAATGAAAATATATTATCAAAAATGAATACTAATTTATATAGCATTTGTGTTCACGAGCTACATGAGGCAAGTTTTGGTCTACTTGAGCTCAACTTGATTAATAAATGAACCTAAAAATTTTGCTCAAACTCATTAATTTAGCAAACGAGCCATATTCAAAAGAGCTTTAAATGACCCAAGCTCGAGCTATTCATGAATTGTTTGATTCATTTGTAGCCCTATGTATTGGTAATACCCTAGCAGTTATTTGCATATTCAGGGATTTTCAAGCTACACAACCCTCTTTATCCAAACATGGGATAAAAATGAAACATTGAGCACGACACATGTGGATTAATAAGTAGAGAAAGAACATTGATGAATATTCTTTTGCCTTTCATAGATAAGTTGTACACATAAAACTACACAAATAAATTTATTTATAAAAAAAAACTACACAAATAATTAAATAAATAAAACCCACATAAGAATACTTCCTAACCCAATATTTTTCTACTAACTTACCTTGTAAACCCTGAGATGGCTGATTCGACTTCATCCCCAGATGGAACAAAAAGTGGTATGCGGGAATTGGCTGGAATCTGAAAGTCAACCTCAGAGGAAGTTGAAACTTCCATGGCTGTTTTAAAGATACAAAACCAAATATAATTAAGTTCACTGTGAAATATATTGTAGCAAGATCCTAACATATAGATATAACAACTACAAATTCTATAAGTTTGGTTGGTCAGGTATTTGCCTTGGTAAAGTTATGCAAAGTTGGCAATATGGTCTCCTAAAATTTGATTAAAAAATAAAGTACCAAATTAGTTTAAGTTCAAAAATAAAAATATTTTATTAAAAAAATTCATAATAGAACAGCTTCATATATACTAAGAAATAGATAAGCTTGGCTTGACTGGCATTTGGATTTGGATTATCCACGATTCATTATGTATATTAAGCCATTCGTATTAATTCCATTCAAGTGGATTTAAGGTTGTTCGATAGCTAAGTGAATGCCTTGCAAATAGCATCTTTGTACCTTCCAAGAAACTTCCCTAATAGAAAGTTTTGCTGCTAGAGACGTCATTTGGTGGTCCTTCACATTGAGGAGCTTCTACACACCCCTAAATCACAATTCTTTGGGTGGTTGGCTTGGAAGAAGAGGGTTAAAACAGTGGTTTATCTGCAGCGGATTGGTGTACTTTCTGGTGTTGTTTGAAATACCTTTGTTTTTTGCAATTCTGATATTGAAGCTGTCAATCATGTTCTTTTGTTATGTCCATTAATTTGGAAGGTATGGTCAAATCTGGTGGATCGGTGGGGTCTACGGTGGGTTGTAGCTGGTTCAATTGAAGGACTCCTTAATTGGTGGGCTGGGTATAAATTTAAGAAGCTTGAGTGGATGATTTGGAAAACAATTCCTATGGCTTTGCTGTGGTCTGTCTGGAAGTGCATGAATGATTGTGTATTTAGAGGAGTTCAGCCATAGGTGATGGATCTTTGTGAGGTGGTCAAAGTTAGGTTTTCTTTGTGGGTTAAGTATAATAACCCAAGCTTTGCTTTTTCAGTGCATGATCTGGTTCATAATTTGAGGCTGATTAGGGGCCACACACTGTGATTTTTCAAGGACTTGGTGGACTGATGGAGTTGGGAATCTTGGTGGTCTGATGCTTGATGGTTGCTCCATGCTAGTAATGACAGAGTTGAAGCAGAGGAGTATATCATTGTTCATTATGCTGCTGCTGATATTGCTGTGTGATCTATGAAGATTTGGGCGGTTATTTTGGTAGTGTGATTGGGAGGTTTTTTTTGCCTAGTTTTTTTTTTTTCTTGGAACTTGGTGAGGTGGTTATATGATTGGTTGTTTATTTTGGTGTTTTTTATGTTGGTCTCTCACCAACTTTTTTGGCTTGAGCTTGCACATAATTGGGTGTTCTTCTTAGTGCCAACCTAGTTCGGATTAGGAGGTTCACTATGATGCTTTTTGCTCTTGCCTTGCTTTTTTGATGTATTTCATGTGTATTGCATTTTGTTTACATCAATAAAATTTATTTTCTTTTGCCGATCAAAAAAAAAAAAAAATCGTTCTTCAGTTCACACCATTTTTTTTATTTTATTTTTTTTAATTAAAATTTTGCCCTACAAAAAAATTACAACTAATGACAAACGATACACACCTTCCCTCCCAACCCCACCATCGCCAACCGCCACCCCTTGCCACTACAAAACCCTAGCTGCCGCCCCACACCATTGGTGGGAGCAATGGAGAGTAACAAGGGAGGAGGTGAGAGGGTTAGGTTAGGTTAGGGTTTGAAGGTTGAAGATGAGTATATTATGGGGATTAAGTGGTGTGAACTGAGCAAAAAATAAAAACCAAAATTGTGTGTGAATTGAACAATGATGTCAACTAACAAAAAATAGGATGTGGGAATAGAAGCTCCCTCGGCATTGTGCCAACACCCTAAAAGGCGCAATCATGTGAAACTTTACGTGATAATGTAACTCTTTAGCAGAGGTGTGCACAGTTGATTTTGGGGAAAAATATCAACCAAATTGAGAATTTTTTAATCTGCTGCCAACCCAACCACCTCCAAAACCAGCAGTTGCTTGAATATTTTGGCAATTTCAAACCAATGGTTTGAACAAGTTGGATGGATTATAAATACAAATTGAAAAATAATATTGGTGAGCATACAACCTTCATCTATTGTCTTTTTTTTTCTTTTTCTTTTTTTTGGGGGGGGGGGGGGGGGGGGGGGGAAGTTCAACCAAAAAATTTATTATTTGTTCTAAATCCCAACACAAAACCAACAAACTAATCAATGCATGATGATATTCGAGATTATACTTTACAAATTAATATACAAAAGAGTCAAATTAAGGAAAAAATATGCAACAAAAATGAGGGGCGAGTATTATTTGATTAATGGTAGATAAGGTTAGGGAGAGATTGTTTGTGAGCAAGTGTGCAAAGTAATTTTTGCATATACATATAGGCGGGTTGGGTTGGTTTGTAAACAAGTTTGACAAAAGACCATACCTCAAATGCCATATCATAGATTGATCCATGTCTCCAGCCTTTAAGGCATAGCTTGCCTTTACCGGCATTGTGAGAGTAACCACTTTATTAGTGGCCATATTTATTCAAACAATTTTCATATTATTCTTCTTATCAAGTATAGTGCAGTCATCTTCATCAAATTTCACCAAATATCCTTTTTTGTATCAATTGGCCTCACTTAATAGATTTTGAGTTAAACTCTGAACATAAAAAACGTCATAGATTAGCTTGGTGTTACCTCCCTTTGTTTGCACAGCAATGGTGCCCTTTCCTTCAATGTTCTGAACCTTCCCATCTCCAAGCTTTACTTTGTATTTTTCTCCTTCATCCAATCTAACAAAGTTGCTCTTGTTTCCCGTCGTTTGGCTGCTGCATCTGCTGTCAATATACCGCGTGTCTTGTGCTTCTTGTTGAGTGTTCATGCAAGGATACAACTGTTGGTTTGAAGATTCACCCTTTTCTGAAAAGTTAGCTTCATTCTTTTCACGAAACCAACAATCTCTTTCAAGATGGCTAGGATTCTTGCATCTAGTGCATTTTTGGAAATGGCAGTCCATGCTTCCATGATTAGTATTCTTGCAAAATTTGCAGTGAGATTCAGAGTGTGATATACCTCTTGCAGTCCGTTGAGTATGCCTTTTTCCTCCTCTTCCGTGGCCACGATTAGATTGGCCTCTCTGAAATTGATTGCCTTGATTTTGTTTCTTGTTTCCTCCATCCTTATTCTCTGACATATTCATCTTTGTTTGAAAAGATTGCTCCAATAACTGATTCTCCGATCCTTGAAACTCATTCTTCAAAATCTCCCATGCTTCTTTAGATTTTGTTGCAGCCATTATCCTTGGAGCAATTGTTTTCGTGATTGCTTGTTGAATGTAGTACAAGGCTTTGGCATCTTTCATTGTACGTTCTTTCAACTTCTCCTTCCTTGCCTCTGACCACGCTGAATATTCTTCTTGGCTTTGAGGGCTTTCATAGCTATTTTCGACCAAATCCCACAGATCTTCTGAGATGAAAAAGGTTCTCATTTGAATGCTCCAAAACTCGTAATTTTCTCCTTCAAAAATCGGTAGTACGGCTGGTGAATATTTGAAGGTTGTAATGCTGGAACTTGCTGCCATTCTTTGAACTTAAACCTTGGCTATTTTGTTTTGTAGGACCTTCAATGCTCTGATACCACCGTTATGTTGCTGCACAGTGTGATGGTGCAGCAAGAATTCAGGATTAGGGAAGAGAAGTTTTGTGCATAAATTTGTTATAGAAAATTGTGGGTACGAATGAGTTTTTATTTGTGACAAAGAAGATGAAAAATATCTTCAAGTTATTTTCCTCTATTGGGCTTGCATAGCTGAATAAATTAGATGCCTATCATTCTAGACTGAACCTAATGCTCCAAAAATTTCTATTTACGTTATGGTTATCAAAATTGCAATCCAGATCGTCGGATCATACAATCCTAAATTGTCAAAACAATCCAAATCGGTGTTATAGTTGGATCACAAGTAGATAGTGTGGGATAGTGTAGAATTGTGATTTTTCACCTTATTTTTAATATGTATCATCCCTATTTGCATTTTTACCTTATTTTTAATAGGAAGTACAACTTACGATCTTCGATCCGACCCTACGATCAGATTCACAAGACTCTCTCACCGATCCTACGTAAGATCTCGGTTTTAACAACCATCTAACACAAGATTGTTGAAATCGGGATCCTATGTGGGATCTTTGGGAAGGAGTCATGGATCGGACCGTAAAATTAGATCGAGAATCATAAGATTCTAATTTCAATGCAAAATGAAATAAAAATTTATCTATAATGATAATGTATGTAAAATAATTTCAAAATCATTAAAGAAAAATGATAATTTGATATAAAGCTATGCTAAGATTTATTAGAGGAGATGCTTCAAGAGGGATTTATGGTCAAATTTTTTATATAGATATAAATATATAAGAAATAAATGACAAGAAAAAAAAAAAAAAAAACTGGTAGGTATGGGATTGTAGTAGAATCAGGATCGTGGTACGATTCTACAATTTAAGATCCTAATGTAATCTGGATTGTTTGGCCCAACTGGGGTTATACAATTGTAAGATCCTATGATATGCATCATGATTATGATAACCATACTCTAACATGCCATTCAAGATAAATTAATTTCAAGTGCTCCATTTTTCATATACTTTCAAGATAAAACACCCTAGGCATGGCATCTAACAAGTAGTAGCATCAAACATCCCATTTTTATTATTTTTGAAATTACCTAATATTGAAAATAAAGTACATACATGGAACATCATAAAATTCCTCATCCAAGAATTCTCTTACACAATAACAAAATGCTATTAAAATTAAGAACACCCTAAACATGTTTACAAATATATAAAAAATAAAAAAATAAAAAAAAATAGAAAATCCTACACTTCACTACTTTTTACCACAAAATTAAAGAGATGAGATGAAAGGAATGAGTTTTACCCCCCCAAAAAAATTGACAAGTCTTCCAAGTGAACTAGACTTCAAGAGGGCTTCTTGTTCTTCAAATGGTCACTTTTAGATCCAAGAAGCACCAAGAGGGGCATTGGGATCTTAAGTGTAGAAGTGTAAAGAAAGTGTATACAAGCTTAGGGAGACCAACAATGGAGGAAGGGGAAAGAGGGCTAGCTAGGGTTTTTGGAGGAGGGGGAAAGGCCAAGGATGTTCAGCCATGTGAGAGAGGAGAGCCTAACTCTTTCAAGTCTTTCAACTCAAGAAGACAATGCTAGCTCACCAGAGTAAGGACACTCATTGCCTGGGAACAAAAAAAAAAAGGAAACAAGAGAGACAGCATTTGGTTTGTAAAAAACAAATTAAAAAGTCTAGTCTTCAAAGTGTAAGTTAAAAGCTAGGAGGAAAGGAAGGGGGCTGATTCTATGCTACACGCTTACAACCAACGCAATTAGTGGTTTGGAATAATTTAAATAAATATATTTTTTAATTTTTTATGAAAATATATAAATAAAAGTAGAGAGATGATATGACTTAAAAAATATAAAAAATTAAAAAAGTGTGTACTTATTAGTACACTTCAAACTTTTGATTTTTTAATTATTTTAATTTGACAATAAAAGATTTCGTTTGGAATAAACTTTTTGAGATTAAAAAAAAAAAGGTTCCATTTGGTTTAATTTTTGAAAAAAGTTTTGAATTGTATTTTGAAAGATAAGTTGTTGAAAAGAATTTTGAAAATTAAAAATTTATGTTTGGTTATGAGATTTGAAAATAATTTTGGAATGATTTGTAATTTTTTTTTTTTTTTTTATAGTTGAATAGATGGACGTGAGAGAAAATTTAATTGATTGATATGTAAAATGAGAGAAGATAGGAGAGAGGAGAAAGAAAAAATAATTGATTTATTTATTAATTAAAAAAAAAAAGAAAAGAGAGAGAAAAAATAATTTTAAAAGAATTTTAAAAATTGATATATCAAATATTTTTTTTTAATTTTTTAATCTAAATATTAATTTTAAAACTAAAACAAACGGTATCAAAATATAAATAGTCTATCCCCACACGCCTTTGCCTTTTGGATGGCCAAATGAGAGGAGCAAGGTGAGTGGTAGTTAGTTTAGTGGGCACTTAAATCATTAAAATGAAAGTTGGAGGATAAAAATTGAACTCTAATTGGTCTTGAAAAAAGCTAGGGCAAAAAAGGGGGAGGATTATGAGAAGCTTTTCACGTGCCAAGTCCTCATTGGACCAAAAAAAGACTAGGAACCCAACAAAAAAAAAAAAAAGAAGAATTAAACTCCAACAAAATAACATATATACCAAATACGTTTGGATTGTCTTAAGTTCACCATATTAATTTGAGAGACTATTTAGGTTTGGTGGTTCCATTTTGGCAATGACCTTAATGATTTGAATGTTTATTTTTAGTATTTATTGAGTAAAATATTTATACAAAAAATTAAAATGATTGAATATTAGTAGTTATATATTTGAATTATATTTGTATTACAAAAAGTGAACGGCTACTTTTGAAATTATAATTGTCGTTTATTTTTTTAATAAATAAATTTGATTCAAACATATATCCAATGATCTTCGATCATTTTAGTTTTTTATAAGAATATTCTATTCAATGAATTATAAAAAGTGAATAGTTCGAATCACGGAGATCGGCTCCAAAATGAATCCATCAAACTCAAACGCTCTATCAAGTTGGATGGCCAACTTAAGAGAATTCAATCTCATAAAAATATATACTAATAGTCAATTGAGGAAATTTATTATTATTAGTTTTTGTCACTCTTTAATTTACATTAGCTTAATCTATATATATATATATATATATATATATAAGAAAAGGTAGATTTTTAGTGAAAAACCTTCTAGAAGCTCCAAACCCTCATTCTAAAATTATTGAAATTTCAATTTACAAAATAGATTAAAAAAATAAATTATTGACTAATATATTTAATTAATTATTAATTATTTTAAAAATAATAAATATTCCATAATTTATGGATTTCAAATGGAAAGATAACAAAATATTTCATAATCTCCCCATCATAATCTCTCTCACCAATTTTCAAAAAATTAAAACCTTTCTTCCTACTCTCTCTCCTAAACTATCTCTGTGATAAAAAAAATCTACTTACCTTACACAGTTCTAATATTTTTTTTAAATGTTGTATACAACTTGCTTATCCCTAAAGATGTTATATCATGCAAAACAACATCACACCATTTTTATTATTTTTTCTAAAATTGTTAAAGGTTAGTCAATATTTAATTTTTTTTCTACTCATTACATTTTTATTTATCAACAATACTATTTCTCCATTTTTTTACACCACATCACATTCAATCTTTTTTTTTTTTTTTGCTTGAAGATCTATACTATATGTATAAGCAAATATAGTGGGTGTGCTCATAGGCCTCCAAATCTCTATTTTCAATTTCCTAAAATTTTTAAAAATTATGTAGCACTTAAATTTCAAACTCACTCCTCTCCCATCACTTCCATTTAAAATAAAAATTATTTTTTAATAATTTAATAATATATGCTCTTAAAATAATAGTTATCCGAATACAAACTTATTAACAACAAATAAAGAAAAGAAAAGAGAAAGCTATTGCAAAATTTTAAAATATTTGAATTGAAAATATATATAAAGATAATTTTTATCTATCAACAAAATTCAAAATAAAGATAATTTAAATTTGAATTTGAATATATAATAAAGATAATCTATATATATCTATGACACCCAAATTTTTAAATTTAATTCAATACTGTGTTAATATCAACTAATCATGAGTAGAGAAAAATATACAGATATACATAATAATTAATAAATAAATAGAATTCCTTATTATATCAAAAAAAGTGCATAGTTTAGAAAGTTGGGAATCAATCAATTAAATTGTTAAGGGAATAGATTGTGAGACACCGCACTTTTAGAATATTAAATAAGCGGTAAGTGATATTTTATAGTTGGGTGGTGAGGTTTTCAGACGTGAACCTAACGTATAATCATATGTAATTTTGGGAATCATAACCTTTAGAAGTGAAGAAAAAATAAATAACTAAAAAAAAAAAAAAAAAAAAGAAGCCAAGTAAGATTGCTGTAAGCAAAGGATTAATGTGACTCTTGGTAAATTCGTGAGGTAAAAAAGAAAAGCCAAGGGTCAAAAACAGGTGGCAAAAAAAAGGGAGTTTCTACGTGTATAACTCTTAGCTTGGACCTCACACTTGGCTAAGTATAAATAGTGAGGGTGTTGAAGTAGAATGAGGAAGCAACCAACTAAGTAGAATGAAAGGAGGAAAAGCACAGCAAGAAGAGGTTCGGGAGGAGAGGAAAAATAAAAAAACAGAGGTAGCTTTATAGTAAAAGTGAGTTATATTATACTTTAAGTCACCATAATATGTTTTTTATGTGTCTTGAGTCACCATAATATATTTTACGAATGTTTTGAGTTATCACAATTTATTTTATATAATTTATGTTTTGTAGTTATATTAATGTTTTAATTATGTGGATTATTTTCTGAACTTTATTTGCTTAAATTGAAACCCATGGATATGTTTGTTTAAATTTTAGAAATTATTTGATAATAATTTTATAAACAATTAATTTCTGTAAGTACTACCGCGGGAGTCTCATGCCTTAGGGGACTTAAATAAACCATTGGCTTCTGATTGGTCACCTTGTGGCCCTATGTTTGTCATGGATCCATTGACCTTTGTTCTGTTTGTCACTCCAGTGACCTCTGTTCCGTTCTGTTTTGTACCGTGGTTATATTATTTATTTACATAATTTATGTATTTTAGTTTTTGCCACTTAAATTATTTATTTATTCAAATTACGTTATTGTAAATATTTTAGGTTAAATAACTATTCATAGTTATTTCGTGCCCCTATAGTCGTGACATAATATTTTTCACTCTACCATGTGTTTATTGCTGTTATCCCCTTTCAGGTGATGAGATTTAGCGGAATCGAGATTGGGAATGAATCGTAGTATTTTTATTTTTATTTATTTTATTTTATTTATTTACTATCTGTAATTCTGATCAAACTCTTGTAATAAAATAAAGCTTATTTTCTTTTAAATAAACTTTTTGGTACCCATTTATTTTATTTTAATTTGTTTAATTTATCCATTTGCGTTGCAACTACAGAAATTTTAATAATTTTATTTTGATTTTCTTGTTGCGACGTCATGCCTTTGGGTATAGGGTTTGGGTCGTGACAATATTTATCCAATTTCACATCTCTCTTCTCCTATATAAACAATTATATTTCAATTGATTATAAGTACATACAAAACTATTATGTTGCTCTTTCTCTTTCCCCCTCTCTCTCTCTATATTTATAATTTTATATTGTTATAGGTATGGCTGAAATGCTCCACACATTTGTATTTTTTGTCTAAATTTTAATTTTTTTTGCAGGTGACATCATAAATATAATACCAAACTTGACGGCTAAAGAGTTTTTGAATTTCCTTTTATTGCATCAACGTTGAACATTATGTACCAAAATTGCAAAAAAAAAATAATATTGTGTAAGAAAATTATTTATGTGTATCATTTTCATAATGACTTTCCCACCAAACTAAAAAACTTTTTCCTATTTGAGAATTTCAAAGTAATTTAACTTGGCCATTGAGTATCTACTATATTCTTTCGCTTAAAATTTTATCTTTTGAGGATATTTTGGTGATGAGTTCACATAGTTTATATGTTTTTATGTAATATTTAATTTTGCTCCTTTACATTTGATATCAAATTTAATTTTTTAATAAGAAACTTGAATAATTGAGTCCTTTATTTTGTTTTGATTGTGGGTTGGCAGTAGAATATTATTTTTATCATAGCAAAACATAGCTCACAGTTATATGATACTTATTGATGTTGCATTGCAGTTGTTTTTTATTTATTTGTTTGTTTAATTGAATTATTTTTTATATTTTTAGTTATTACTTTTAAATAATAAAAGACAATCTGTGTGGATGATATTAAACCTATAACCATAACACATCATATGTTTTGCAATCCTATTTTTAACTTATTCATTTTAAATCATATATACCCGTACATCGCATAGGTTACCACTAGTTTAAATAGAATGAACTTCATATGGGAAACGGGAAATGCTCATGTATGCAATGCACACCGTATACAATCTTATCATAAAATTATGAGTTTTCATAAATTATATAAGTGGTTTCACAAAAATACGTAAGTTACATATAAATTTGCGTAAGTTCGTGAAAACTTAAGATTTATACGAATTTTTGTTCAGCTTACATAATTTTGTAGTAAGATTACATACAGTGTGCATTGCACACCAGAGAATTTTCCATGAGAAAGAGGAAAATGATTTTTTTTCACACTTTTTTAAATGTGTGAATAATACACAAAATATGATTGATTCAAAATATGAATCTCATATTTAAAAAATATTTACTCTATTTAAAAATGTTAGGTTCCATTATTTTACATCAATGTATTGTTCACATACTTGGTGATGGTAAAGTTTTTAGGCACTTTCTTAGGAATGGCAACAGGGCGGGGCGGGGCTGAGGATCACACTCCTTGTCCCCAATCCCCCACGGCAAAAATTTTCCCATCCCCGGCCCCGATCCTCGACAGGGAACCTATCACCGCCCCCACCCCCGTCCCCTAATGGGAATCGGGTTCCCCAACCCCGAAAATTCCCCGGTCCAAAAAAAAAAAAAGGCAAATCAACAACATCGTCAACAGATCAACAACATCATACATCAACAACAGATCATGTATACTTACACAACTGATTAACAAAATCATTAACAACATTATACACAACAGATCAAAAAAAGAAAAATCAAAGAGATAGGAAAGGTGTCGGAGTCCGGCAACGAAGGGAAATGGCATCATGTTCTTGAGCAGGGAGATCGGCGACGGTGAGATCGGGAAGATCAGTGAGATCGGCGAGATGGAAGGAGGGAGAGGATAGCGGAGGAACCGCCGCCATCGCCATCGGCGAGATCGGAGATTGGAGAGATAGGAGGAGGGAGAGGATGTTGGAGGAGCCGTCGCCACCGCCATCGGTGAGATCGGAGATCGGCGAGATGGGAAGAGGGAAAGGACAACGGAGGAGCTATCGGGCCAGGTCCGGGACTGAAACATGTATCCCCATCCCCGGCCCGAATATCATCGGGGATTCAATTTTTAATACCATCCCCGGCTCGTCGGGGGTATTTTTCGGAGAATAACTGCTCAATTCGGGGTCGGGGGATCGGGTCCCCATCGGGTCGGGTTCCGATTACCACCTCTACACTTTCTCCGTTTGTTTTAGCGAGAAAACACTTTTTAATGAAAAATATTCTTATAAAAAAATAATTATAATTATTTTTTATAGAAAATATTTTCTTATGGGATAAATTAAAAAAGTCAAAAAGTTATTAAAAAAATTAAAAGTCTATACTATTCAAGGGTAGCTTGTGGGGGAAGCCACTAGGGCAAAATTATTATTTTGTCATTTGAATTTAACTACCCAAAAAGTCAAAAAGTCAAAAGGGTAAAATTATCATTTTGATTTTACTACAATATTTTATTATACATATCTTCGTAAAAAATCAAAAAGTTATCTCAAATATACATCTTTTTTTTTTTTTTTTTTTTTTTACTTTTTTAACCAAAAAAGTCAAAAAGTACACTTATATAATATATCCCAAACAACTACTTAAAACTAATGTATTAGTGATGGTGTTAGCAGCAATGGTGGAATGGTGGAGGAAGTGGTCATAATGGTGGTGAAGTAGTGGCGGAGGTGGTTGTGGATATATGGAGGTGAGTTGGGCATTGAGTTCGGATGATGTTTTCTACATTTGAAAGTAAAAAAATATTTTTTGCCCAACAAACTTGTTTTTCAATAATTACGGAAAAAAATTTCGGTCTTTCATTTTTTACCATACTAAGCACCAAAAATAAGAACATATTTTAAAAAATATTTTCTACTGAAATAAACCGATCATTTAATTTAATTTCAAGTGAAAAGGTTGGAGGATGAAATTTGGAATGTATAGTTGGTCTTGAACCAAATATATACATATAATAATAAAAAAATAAAAAAGTGTAACTAAGGTTTTTCTAATTCTTGGTAATTAAGGCCAAGTTTGGTATCTACTAAATAATACAAAAAGTCAAAAAGTCATTATCCTATTTAAGTCACTTCATCTTATTTAAATCACATCACCTCTCTAACACATCACATCAAACCCAACCCAAACCCAACCCATATAAGCCAATAAGTCAAAAAGTACACTTTTTTAGAACATCCCAAACCAACCCTAAATATGGGCCGAAACAATTTAATTAACACAGGGGCTTAACATCAACAGTTCAAGAAATACAAAGTGAGGCCCGCAACACAAATAGAAAAAATAAGGGGAACTTACTGATAAGTCCTATGTACCAAGTTCAAAACCCAGCTAATCCCAAAACAAAATACTTGCACCAATTAGTCCAACACATTTTTAATTGTTACCAAAAAATCCTTTTTTTTTTTTTTAAAAATTTACAGGCACTGTTCACATCTTACTTCCGTCGGACTTCCGTCAAACGGTCGCCGGAGACTCGTCGAAATGTTTAACATCGCCGGGAAGTCGCCGGAGTTTCGCCGGAGTGTTAAGAACGTTAATGGAAGTCGCCGGAATGTTCAGAACGTTCACTGGACGTTAAGAACATCACTGGTGACTCACCGGAATGTCTAGAATATTGCCGGGAAAAAAAAAAAGAATAAATGGATAAATTATAGCAAAAAAAAATAGCAAAATGTGCTAAATATTGATAAATTAAAAGGAAAAAAAATGAAACGACAAAAAACAGCAACAATGGGGAAAACATATGTTATTTTTCAATTTTTGTAAGGTTCAAGCAAATAATATCTAAATAGTGATCAAACTGAAAAGTAAGTTTTGAAACTGTAAAATGTTACAGTTTCAAAACAAAAATCTATTAAGCATTTATCCTTATTAATCAAACTGAAAAACATGTTATGAAACTGTAAAATTTTACAGTTTTAAACCATGATTCATTCCAGCACCAAAAAAAAATTTGAAACTGCAAAATTTTACAGTTTTCACCGCCTGTAACTAAAACTCGAAAACTACTTGTTCAGAATTTGAAAATTTTCTCCATTAGAACAAAAAAACAAAAGTGTATAGCAGAGAAAAAAAAAAAAAAAGAGATCGAAGGGGAAAGGCGGATGTAGAGAGAGGATTTTACTCCGGCAACTATTTTTTGTTTAGATCTAGCCAAATCTGTGTAGATCTACTCAGATCTGATGTAGATCTGAGTAGATCTACATCAGATCTAAGTAGATCCACTCATCTTCTTCGTCGGAAAATATATCATCTTCTTCGTCGGAGTTGATTTCGATGGTTGGTGGTTATCAGTGAACCCCGATCAATGGAGAAAGACATGTCACCGGTCGTCGTCTTCCATGACAAACACGATGAGAGAAAAATGCAGAAAAAAAACGAGAGAGGAAGGGAAGCAAAAAACAGAGAGAGAGAGAAGAAAGGACTTTTGAGTGTATTCAAAAAGTTATGGGATTAAATGGTCACCACATGTTTCACATGGGACCTGTTGGATCTAAAAAATTAAATAAGTCCCAACACTTACAAGTTACAACTAATAATTTACAAAACACCAATGACAATGTATTTCATACTCAATGCATCATTTAGGGTATGTTTGGTAACGTTTACGTTTTCAGTTTATATTTACAAAATTTTTATAAACTGGTTTTTTTTTATTTTTTGTTTATTTTTAGAAAAACATAAACTACAAACGCGTTTGGTAATTGACAAAATGTTTTAAAAAATTTTAAAATATAAAAAAGAGTGAGAAATGACAAGTGGTGGCAAGTGGCGGCGGAAGACAGTGGTGGAAAGTGGTAACGGTGGGTGGTGGGTAACTGGTGGTGGGTGGGTCGGTGACGGTGGTGGTGGTGGTGGCAGGTGGTGTTGGTGGTGGCAGGTGGGTGGCGGATGGATGGTGGTGGCGGGTGTGGTGTGGGGGTGGTGGGTAGGTGGGTAGTGACAGTGACAGTGGCGGTGGGTAGGTGACGGTGGTGGTGGTGGTGGTGGTAGTGGTGGTGGCGGATGGTGAGTGGTGGTGGTGGTGGTAGTGGCAGGTGGGTTGCAAATGGCGGATGGCGGGTGGTAGCGAGTGGGTGGTGGTGGTGGTAGTGGTGGCCGGTGGTGGGTGGTAGTGACAGGTGGGTGACAGATGGCAGGTCGTGGTGGTGGCGGGTGTGGGTGGGTGGGTGACGGTGGCGGGTAGTAGGTGGTTGCGAGTGGGTGGTGGTGGTGGTGGTGGTGGTGGGTGGTGGGTGGTGATGGCGAGTGGGTGGCAGGTGGTTGGTGTTTGTGGGTGGCTAGTGGTGGCTGGTGGTAGATGGCGGTGGCAGGTGAGTGGTGAGTGGTGGTGGCAAGTAGGTGGTGGGTGGTGGTGGCGGGCAGTGGATGGTAGTGGCAGGTGGTAGGTGGGGGCTGGTGGATGGCAGGTGGGTGGTGGTGGTGGTGGTGGCGGCGAGGAGTTGGTGGTGGTGGCGAGTGGGTGGCAGGTGGGTGGTGTCTGATGGGTGGGTGGCTGGTGGGTGGTGGTGGTGGTGACGGGTGGTGGCTAGTGATGGTAGGTAGGTGGTGAGTGGTGGTGGCGGGTGGGTGTGGTGGCGGAAGACGGTGGTGGAAAATGATGGCGGGTGGTGGTTAGTGTTGGGTGGTAAAAAAAAAAACTCAAAACTCAAAACGGAAACACATTTTTTGTGTTTTCATTTTTTGGCCAAAATTATAAACTGAGACCATAGATTTATAAATCAAAAATTTTACCAAACAAGTTTTTATTTGAGTTTTTAAAATTTTTATAAATATAAACAGAAAATTGAAAACGTAAGTGTTACCAAACGACACCTTACATATTTGAATTTAATTCATGCTCGTAACCGAATCATGTACCCGTGATGCAATAAATAAAATAAAATATAATACAAATAAAATAAAATAATTTACCCATGATATATTGTTCACTTATAATACTATATTTTCTTTTTATCGGGAAGAAAATTTTCATTACAAAACGGATAATATAGCACTCCGGTTTTGACCCCGACTCTTGTGGTATTTTGGACTCGGATTTAATGCTTTCATAGTGTTGTTTACATCTTTCTTCCCTTGCATGGTTTTCTGACTCGGACCGGCCCGTCGAACCGGGAACCGGTCCCCTCTCCGGTCCGGAAAACACTCAAGACCCGGGGTTGGCCAAAAACCGGTGTTATTTGTGAAAACCGGAATAACCGGTGGTCCAACCGGCAAAACCGGTGAACCGGTGCCTGTTCGGTGGACCAACCTGATTGGGTTTTTTTTTTCTTTATTTCTTTGGTTTTTTTTTTCTTTCTTTCTTTTCTCTTTCTTTCTTATATATTTATATATATATATATATATTATATATCAAAATTTTGACTAAAAATTCTTACTTCAAGAGTCTCCTCTCATGAGGAGGAGTCTCATTGGAAGCTTGAAGAAATAATGAAAGTCTATTCCTATTTATAGGAAAACAATTGTTCAAAGAGAACCTAAAAATTGAATGTGGGATTCAATCAAATTGTTTGAAATTGAATCATATTTGATTGGAGGGACAGTTGAAAATTTTGTTTCCCTCCAAAATTAAATCTAGCATTCAATCAAATTGTTTGAATCATATTTAATTGGAGGGAGAGTTGAAAATTTTATTTCCCTCCAAAATTAAATCTAGCATTCAATCAATTTATTTGGAGGGAATGTTAAAATTTTTTAATTTCTTTAAAACTAGTGACTTTTTTTTATCAATTATGACTTTATTAAATATTATTAGTAAATATTATGCAACACTTTTTTTTTATTATTTTAGTAATTATATATATTTTTATTTATTTATAATTTTTAATTATATTTTTAATTATATAATATTAATTATGACGTCACGGTTCGACCGCTTCGACCCGACGGTTGAACCAGTGACCCGTCCACCCGGTCTCTTTTCCGGTTCGCTCACCGGTCCGAGTTTCAAAACAATGTTCCCTTGTATCTCTTTGAAATTGGCTTTTGAGTTGTTGTGGTTGTATTTGGACAGGTTGGTAGCTTGTTTTTCAAACCTTGTGTTGCCTAGAATTTTTGTCCTCCGCTTAAGCGGCACTTCCTGCACTTGAGCGGGCTTTGCAAACACTCAGTACTTTTGCAGGTCTGCTAAACTACTGAAAGAGTGATTTCTACGCTTAAGCGACATTTCCTACGCTTAAGCGGGTGGGCACTCGAGCGGCCCTTTTTATACTCGAGCGTTGGTCTATTGTCTGCAAAACTACTGGATGCCTGTTTTCCACGCTCGAACGACACTTCTTGCGCTTAAGCGGTGAACGTCTTGGTGTTTGTGTCTTGGCGCTCAAGCGGAACAATTTATTGTGTCTGGCGCTCGAGTGAACTGTGCATATATCAGATCGCAAAAATAATTTTGTACATGTACATCACTTTTTCACATCTTTTCTCCCTAAAACCTAAAGTTGGGACTCTCTTTCTCTAAAATACTCTCTCTTTTTCTCTACATTTTCACCTACTTTTAGTGATTCCTTCACCCTAATCCCTTTGATAAAAAGGTAGACCATCTCAAGATCTTCATTTTGATCCGAATAGAGTTGGATTTGGGTATCTTTAAAGTTTCTCTCTTGCTTGGCTCATCTTCTCTTTGAAGTAGGGATTTTCTATACCATTATGTGGTTTTTAACTTAGTTATTTGTCATTGTGTAAAAATGGTGGGATTTGAGAGTGGTTTGAACAAACCTAGGGTTTGGGTGTGAAATAAAAAGAGGAATTTTTGATGAATGTGAAATAAATGATTATGGGGTTTGAATATGAGGTTATATTGCGTCAAAATTGTTAATTTTGGTACGTGGGTTGATATTTGGAAAAAGGAGGAGTTTTGCCCTAATTGAATCAAATTGTTATTTTGTATAAATAACTAAAAATTGACATTGGTAATGCGAAATTGGATGATTATTGATGTATGTGGTGGAGTTAGACACGTGTTGTCTCTTACTCATAAAAATCTGAATAATTTATCTATTGAGAAGATTGTATATCTGTTTAGAAATATTTGTATTGCGTGTAGCTCGCTTTTTTCGCGCCCCCTTTTGGAAGGTTTGAAAGAAAGCCCTACAGTTTGGACTCCCGCGGTTCTGAATCTAATCTCACAAGTGCAATGTGAAATTGATAAACACTAAAAAGTCCAAATCCGACAAATCTTTTGAAAAATTGATTTTTGAGTAAAAACTGCCAAAATTGAACTGCTTTGCTAGATATAGAGTCGCCACCTAAATATTTTATTTTGGGAAAATTTAGAAAACCTATGACTCGTGTCAAAGGCCACGTGTCCGTCATCACCAAGATTGTCTCGGCTCGGAAACTTAGGTACGAGAGGGGAATGTCATGAATTGAGCACCCCCACTCGCGCCGATCAAAGATCGGTCTCTACTAATCATGATATGATTTTTATAAACATTATGTACTCTTGTTCCGGTTATTGGACTAGTATTACTATGTGATGTGCATGAGCAAGTATAGACTAGTTTGCAAGAATTGAAACAATTCAATTTCATGTTTGCTTTTCGAAAAGGGGTTTGAATTTGCCACTTCAAGTGGGCTTAAAGTTTGCGAATCTGTCACTCAACAAAGTGAGCTTAAAACTGTGAATTTGTCACTAAACATAGTGGGCTTAAAATGTACATTCGTTGAATCGTTCCAATTCAAACAACAAGCCTTCATCCATAGGCATTCAAGCAGTTTAATCAAGTAAGCATTTAGCCTCATGGTAAACATGTCAGTCATGGCAATCACTCACACTCATGCAACTATGCTAAATCACTAAAAACTCACCTAGTACTCCAAGCTAAAAAGATATGAGTTAGAAAAATATGCATGATCCCTAACTATACAAGATGTCTAATGCAACATATGCAATATGCAATTACTAGGCTCAGCTACTAATATGGCAAATGGTTCAATTTGAGACATGCGGTCTAAGCACGTATTCAATGAAGTAATTAAAACGACAATGCAATTTGAATGATACGCCGAGCCTTGGTGCATGCAGTACAAGATGAATGGATGCAAGCATAAGGCATGCTAATTGAAATATGTCCCTAATCTAACCATCAAAAGCAGATAAATAAAAGGGAGAAAGATGTGGGGTTGGAAGACATGCACATTATTACATTTTGCTCTCATGAAGGAGAGTCCGAATGAATAAAGCAAAACTAACTAGCAACTAATGAGGGCTAAGCTAATTATTACAACCAAGTGAATAACTTGCTAAACTAATTAACTAATTATTACAACAACAAATGAACTAATTAACTAACTAACTAATTAAATAATTACAAAACAACTGCAACTAATAATTAAATTATGTAACTAAACTAAGCTAATTTGCTGCTCCGTGTCGAGAAATGAAAGATATGCATGCGCATGCTCGGTTTCCGCCCGAAAAGACCTCCGTTTTTCTCTCGAAAGCCTCTGTTTGCAGAGTTGAACACTTCCAAGACCATTTTGCTTCACCTTACCAACATTTTGCTGAGGTTTGCATCAGTGGCCAGTGGTAAAGACTGTTGGCCATCTGCAGGCCATGGAAGTGGCCTGTCGGCCATCAAAGTGGTTCTGCTGAGCACCTGCCGGCCACTGATGCACTGGTTCAACTTGCTACAATAGAGAACAAACAGAGCAAAAAGAGGGTATTTCCACAGATTGTTTGCACAACTCACCCCTCATTTTCATGAACAAATCTAAGGAGTAGTGAACTGAAGCCACAAACTACCAACTCAAGCAATTTCATTGCATGATGGCTTGTGATTCAAGAGGTGCAAATTCAATAAAGGCAAATGAGACACAAACCTTCTCCCTTTCATGAAAGATCAAGGGAAGAAGTTGATCTTGGAGACTTGGATCATTTCATCATTAACACGTATGAAATGGTCCAAGTTCCATGTGTTCAATTAACGTCCGATTGAACACATCAAAACACAACCAAATTCTTATCTTGGCTCACTTTAGTTCCAAGTTTTAATTACTCATTTTACTTTACCAACCATTCCTTAATCCAATTAAGTCCAAAAGATGAGTTAAAGTCCTCTAATGGAAAGAAAAGCTCAAGACACAAGTTACTTTGGGTATGAAAGAAGTATCATACCATTGGTAATGAACCCCCTAAGGGATTAAACCATTAAGTATAAAACCTCAATTTCACACTTAGGCAAACAAGTGACTTGAAACCACTTCCAAAACAAAAAGAAAAACCAAGAAATGAGGGAGGTTGCAGAGGTGATTAGTGCTGAAATTAAGTGTGAAAAGCACCAAAAACATACAATCAACTCAAACAAGTGGTATCTAAAGGCCTAAGACACCAAGCTTGTGAGGACTATTACACTATAACTATGCAAAACAAGACTCAAATGCAACAACCAACCCAAAACGGAGTTAAAATAGTCCAAAATAGAGTCTAAAGTATGCTGGAATAAAGCTACCACAAGCTGGAAAATTAAACTAAAGCATGGCACCAACTGGGCTAGCAAACAAGACACAAAGAAGGGAGGCTAACCCCTCCAAATTTGGATTTCAAAACGTAATTTTTACTACTGAAAACACTGTAAAAATCAGTGTTTAGAGGCCCAAAAAAAGATGGTTTGAAAATGGAAAACAAAGGTGCAAAGGCTTTTTAAGCAAGGAATAAAGAGAGATGAACCACCCCCTAACCTTAAATGGCCAAAAACACCAATTTCAGCCCATAAAAACAGGTTTTTTTTACAGCTCAAAAACAGCCCAAAACAATGAAAAAAAAGATAGGAATATAAGTGTGTAAAGCAAGCCTACAAAGCCAGTATTATACCTCTTAAAGAGAAGAGTGATTCCAAGAAACAATTTCAAGCAAATATCACCTTCTAGAGCTCAAACCAAGCCCAAGAACAGCTCAGCTTAGAGATTAGGGGATTTGGTTAAGGGTGTATAGGTAAGAGTGTAGGAATTGTAGGCAAATGTGTAGAAAATTTGTAAAGAGAGGAAAATTTTAAGTCTAAAATTTTCTAACCTTAAAACATGAGAGAGGGGGTCTCTATATATAGAAAACATGAAATCTATACAAGGAGATCCAGCCTTCCACGTGTGGACAGATGTAAGTATCTGTGCAAACAGCTGGCACAACTAGCATAAAATATCTGCAGAAAACACTAGTGGCTGGCAAGGCATCATTGATGGCCGGCAAGGCACATCAATGGCCAATAGACAAGAAGTGATGGCCGGCAGCCTCCAGGGATGGTCGGCAGGCCACTAGAGATTGCAGGATGGAAAGACCAAGGCATGGTCCAAAAATGAGACAAAATGGATGCAGGGTTTGAAAGGCTCAAATCTGTGGTATTCCACTGAGGACTTCGAGCGCTCGGCGAGCAAACAGACTCGTCATCAGATGTACCTGCAAGAACATCCAAGTTTTGAAGGGCTGTCAAAAATGGGATGTCTACAGTTGCCTCTCTTTGACAAAACTCGGAGTCATGAAATGATGTGAGTGAATGTCAAAGCCCAGAGACGACTCATTTTGACAAGGCCATAAGAGTTGGACAAACAATCAAAATAGAAATAAATGGTTGCGCCCTCAGGCTGCCTATGTATCCCTTTGCAAGGAATCAGACTAGCGTAGTTTTGGAGCAAAATGCAAATAATATGCATGATGCAAGAACAAAACTTATGATCATGCAATGAGGCTGTACAATGAAACATTTAAATACAAATGCTATGCAAAGAAATGCCACAGTTAAACAAACTAAAACAAGGCACAACAATTCCAATCATGAAAAGAAAACCACGCGCCACGCGCGAGAACCACTAGCCCAAACTATATTTTATGCAGAAAGGATGTAGGAAAATTATGGCTTAACTACGCGACGCGCAAGAAAGGCAAAGGGTGACGTAACCGTCGGACACACCTGAGGTCTCGATCGAGATTCTAACGCGTTGCATGCGGAAGGAGAAAAAGGATGGTGTGAACACCAGGCGCACCCAAATGTTTTTAACCGAAGAAAGGGGGTGGTGTGAACACTAGGACGCACCCGAATGTTTTTAATCGAAGGGGGTGGTGTGAACACCGGGACGCACCCGAATGTTTTTAACCAAAAGGGGTGGTGTAAACACCGGGACGCAGTCGAATGTTTTTAGCCGGAGGGGGTGGTGTGAATACTGGAACGCACCCAAATTTTTTTAACCGAAGAGGGTGGTGTGAACACCAGGATGCACTCGAATGTTTTTAACCGAAGTGGGTGGTGTGAACACCGGGATGCACCCGAATGTTTTTAACTGAAGGAGTGGTGTGAACACCGGGATGCATCCGAATGTTTTTAACCGAATGAGGGGTGTGAACACCGGGACGCACCCGAATGTTTTTAACCGAAGGGGTGGTGCGAACACCGGGATGCACTCTAATGTTTTTAACCGAAGTGGGGGTGTGAACACTGGGACGCACCCGAAAGTTTTTAACCGAAGGGGGTGGTGTGAACACCAGGACGCACCCGAATATTTTTAACCGAAGGAGGTGGTGTGAACACCGAGATGCATCTGAATGCTTTTAACCGAAGTGATCCTAACGCATTTCACGTGAGAGGAGGAAGAATGGTAGGACGCGATTCGAAGGGCACGAATGATTTTACCCGGAATTCCTCTGAATGAATCGTACATACAATATTGTGCATGTCCAAGAAAGAAACCTATGTTCTATGCAATATAAACAACCGAGATACAATGTTAATGGCATGTTCTATGCAAGAAACAAAAGCATAAGCATATTCCATGCATAATTCGTAACGGGAGCATATTCTATGTGTGAAATATAACAGATACAAGACGTGAATGCAATTCCCGTGAAATGCACATCTTACACAAGGAAGCGAAATGTATATTCATGCAACAACGTGAAATGTATGTATAATACAACAACGTGAAATGCATGCACAATGCAACAACGTGAAATGCACGTACAAAAGCATGATTTGATAAACAACTTCCAATTTACCCCTCGAAAGAATTACAATGTATTTAACGGATACACCTTGTTCATGTTGACAAGTGACGAACATCGCGCACTGAAAACACAGTTTTGAGCTTCCGTAAAGAAATTCTAAACCAAACAGTGAACAATCCCTTCAATTCTTGAAAACCAAGGACACAAAACATCTTCTGGACCCCAAGGGAAGCTGCCGGCCACCTGCTGGCCACAAGGGAAGGCCGTTGACCAGGTGTCAGCCATCATTGAGCCTTGCCGGCCATCGATGGCAGATCGAGGGCTTTTTGGCCATTTCAGTTTAGGTCTTTAATATGAGCCACTAGGGCTCATTTCCTCACTCACCCAAGTCTGAAATCTCCATCTCTCTCTCTCTCTCTCTAGATTTACACTTTCTCTGCGTTTTTCAACACCCCACGCGAAGTTGATTTGCTAAACTCTCTTTATTTCCTTCACTTTGAACTGATTGAAACTTGAATTCAATGCTTCCTTCCTCACTTCCACCATTCTAGGCTTATTTCCCCCAAGTTTCTCTCGAGTTTTGTGCACTTTTCTCGGCTTTGACTTTTTTCTCCATTTTCTCTCTCCTAGGGTTTAACTTTTTCCAAGTTTACCCTTTTTCTTCATTTTTCTTCACTTTTCACCTATCTCGCACCTATTTTCAGATGGTGGACAAGATTCCTCACGATGGGGCTCCTCCCAAGATTCCCCCAGTAGTTTCACCTGTGCCGGAGGTAGATGAGCCGATAGCTGACCTTGAGGCCAACTTGGAGGCGGAGTTCGAGCCCGAGGTCGAGCCAGACCTAGAGCCGCTACCACTGAGGGTACGACTTTTCGATCCGGTGAGATATCACCCACAAACACACATATTGCCCACTTCCAGAGGCATTAGATGTTTCACTGAGTTTGCCCGAGGTACATCAGGGGACCTTTTGCTGAGGGTGCCGGATTCTCACTTGGCGGCCATTGCTGTTGAGGTAGGACCTCTATTTTTCATGTATTTTACCTTTCATTATTTGCAATTCTTGCACTGCCTTGTATCGGATTCACCTAACTGCATTTCATACACTGCCTTGTATCTGACCATGCACTGCCTTCATTTGATTGTATTTTATGCACTGCCTTCATCTGATTGTATTTCATGCATTATCCTCATCTGATTGCATTTCATGCACTGTCCTTATCTGATTACATTTCATGCGCTGTCCTATATCTGATGCATTTCATGCACTGTCCTATATTTGATGCATGTGTCTTCTGCCACAGGGCGAGTCTCATGCCTTTAGAGGCTACAGTGCTATGACCGCTCGAGACTGGTATGACGAGCTCCCAGCTGGAGTTTGTGACATCATTGATGAGGCGGGCTTTGGCCTCTTTTGCTCTAGATTGACTTAGGTCACAGCGAGCCGTCCCCTCCTAGGAGCACTCGTGGAGAAGTGGTAGGATACCCCCAACTCCTTTCATTTTTCCATCGTAGGGGAGATGGCGATGACTCCTTTACGACTTTGCCATGATCACCGGCTTAGATGTAGGGGCGATCCGATCCCTCTTGATACAGATATGGAGGAGTGAGAGATGGCTTGGTTCGAGCTGCTGGGAACATACCCACCCATATACCAGACGGGGATGGTCAGATACACTTGGTTCGCTGAGCGATTCAGAGGGACCAAGCCCGAGTCGATAAAGGAGATCGAGAGTTAACCATAATTTGAATGATTTGAGCCTCTAGGTAAGTGAGTTCATGAGTTTAATATTGTAATTTTGTGAATTTAAAGTTGATTGATGATCAAGAATAAGAATTGTGTTATAAGTGATGGAATTGAGTTGGTTTTGTTGAATTGGAAGTCAATATGCACATGCATGTGAGAAATTGCTTTGAAATTGCATGTTTGAGCACAAAATGTATAATCCATGTGAGATTCTAGTTGAAGCTCATATTTTTGACCATCTCTTCATCATCTAAGTTGAGAATAAAAGTTGTGTTTCACATGCATGTACCATCCATAAGAAAATGGGTTTGAAATACATGGAATTGTCATGATGGAAACAAGTTTGGTGTAATTTGGAACATGCATGTAAGTAATACATGGAATTAAGCTTCATAATGTTGTGATTTGGTGTTTGTACCATGTTAGTATATGTATATGTGAAGTTTGAGCTATAATATGCAAGATATGTTGATTTGAATGTTGAATTTGAGCTCAAGAACAATTCTGGATTTTCCAGAATTTGGGATGTCCGCTCGAGCGGGGAAGGCGTCGCTCGAGCGGGAAATGCGAGCTCCTAGAATTTTTTGCAGACATGATGTTCACTCGAGTGGGGAAGTTCACGCTCGAGCGGGGAGCTATGTGGAATGACCTTTAGCTCGAGCGTCCGAAGTTCACGCTCGAGCGTAAATACGAGGTAACCAGTACTTTTGTAGACCTTATGGGTCCGCTCGAGTGGGGAAGTCCACACTCGAGTAGGGACCCCTGTTTCAGAAATTTTGTAAACATGTTCCGTGTTTCGTTTTCCGTTCTTTTTTACTTCTAAGTACTCTTAGGCATGCATTAAGCATTATGAATGAATTAAAAGAATAAGAAAGAAACCTAAAGAGGAATATGTGAATTAAGAACGAATTGGATTGCTTATGACCCATTGTATTCATGGAATGTGTAGGGTCGAGCTCCAGGGCAAATCATCCTGCCGATCACTGTGAGTAATAGCTTAATAAAGATATCTTGAAATATGTCATTGTCCAATTACTTATCTCTCTATAAGTTTTATAAGTTTGTTAATTTGAATTGTGGACAAATGTTTGCTATGCCATATGGTTGGGCCTAAGGCCGTTTGCTATAAGTGAATGGGCCGAAGGCCAGTTTGACATGAACAAATGAATGGGTCAAAGGCCGGTTTGACAGGAATGAGTGAATAGGCCTAAGGCCGTTTGCTATGAATGAATGGCCGGAGGCTGTATGACATGGATGGTAGTCTGACTCGAATGATAGTATGACATGAATGAATGGGCCAAAGGCTAGTTTGACATGAAAGATAGAATGAATGGGCCAAAGGCCAGTTTGACATGAAAGATAGAATGAATGGGCCAAAGGCCAGTTTGACATGAATGAAAGATAAATGGGCCAAAGGCCAGTTTGACATGAATGGATTGGGCCCGAGGCCGTCCGACGTGTTTGGAACCGCAGTCACTTGATCTATATACATGTATATACCCGATAGAAACATGAATTGGGCCCAAGGCCGTTTGGTGTATATTGTTCTAAGTACCGTTCATGTAACTTATTTATTTGATATTATTTACTAGGCTTTCGCTTACGCTCATTCATGTGTTTGTAGGTGAGCCAAGAGAGGTCCAAACCCAGCCTCAGTGAAGTTTGTATGGAACAACCAAGGTTTTGAAGAGTCAGCCCTCACGTCTCACGCACGAGACTCGTCTTCGCCCTTTTTGCTATCCTGTTTTATTTTGTCATGATTGGCGAGGACTTTGGATACGTTTGTATATAGTTTTGATTGGCTGACCTAGACTTGAATGATCTTGTCTGTACAGAACTTTATGTTACTTTATTTTCTGATGTGAGTTATTAATATGTATATGTATGGTTTGTTATGATGTGCCATGTAAGCACAGCTTTATGGACAAAGTTTTAAATTTTACTTCTGTTTGGCCCCTTTACTCTGATGAGTTATGTTTGATTTGGTTTGAGGCCGTAGGTAATCTCAGGATTACTGGCCGGTTATGTCCTTAACCCATGGGGCCGGGTTCGGGTCATGACAGAGTGGTATCAGAGCACGAGTTAATAACTCACACACTTGTCCAAAAGAGCAATAAGCGTCTAGAAAAGATCTAGGATGCATTCATGTGATAAGTATGAATTTGGAAGCATCGAGAATATGTTTAAATGTTTTGATGTGAACAATTATGTGCTATGCGTTTGTGATTTGCTTGCATTGTAAATTATTTGAATATGTATGCTCTCTAGTAGATGCATACTTGTGAATCTTTTGTATAAAGTGTAATGCAAGTCTAATCCGATGGTGAGAACAAGAGGTGATGAGATAGAAGAGTCCTCTACTGCCAGAATGGATAGGATGGAAAGATTGATTCAGGAAATGGCAGAAACATTAAGGCAACAACAGTGGTAGCAACCGTATCCTCCACCTCCATCTCCGGCACCTCCTGTGCCAGATAATCAGAATGATGACCGGATAATAGCTCTCACCAAGGAGTTTAAGAAAATGAAACCACCACAGTTCCATGGGGGATTAGATCAATTGAAAGTCGAAGCATGGGTCCTCGGCATCGAGAAGCTATTTGAAGTGTTCCCTTGTTCGGAGACACATAAAGTGCTTCTAGCCACCTTTATGCTAGAAGACGAAGCAAGAAGATGGTGGATGTTAATGCGTGAAAATCATAAGGATGTTGACTGGGCGAAATTCCTAGAAGTTTTCTATGATAAGTACTTCCCTCAATGTGTCCGTGACAGGAAAGTATCGGAGTTCATAGAACTCAAATAAGACAGTATGACTGTAGCTGAGTATGAGGCCAAATTCACTGAATTGGCCAGGTTTGCACCACATGTGATTGATATTGATTATAAGAAAGCGAGGCATTTCGAAGGTGGGCTTCGAATCGACATTTTAGAAAGGGTGAATGTCTTGAAGCTGGAAACCTATATTGGGGTACTAGACAGAGCCATAATATCAAAAGCTAACATAGCTAGACAGACTAAGTCAACGACTGACTGGAAAGGCAACAAAAGGAAAGGCTTCTTCTCAAAGAAGAAATTTTCGAAAAAGCAAAACACGGGCTCCTCAAGTACTTCGAATTCTTCCCAAGATACATCTCCTATGTGCAATATTTGCAGTAAAAGGCATCGTGGGGTTTGTTACCGTGTGTCGGGAGCCTGTTTCAAATGCGGCAAACAAGGGCATATGGCCCGAGATTGTAATCAAAACAGTGGGAAGATAGCTGCTAGTTCCACCGCATCGATCCCAAAACCGGGAAATATTATGAGATCTACTACCACTGGAGATACCGTGAGGCAAGGGAGAGTTTTTGCGCTTGTTCCGGGTGATACACGGAATGCCAACGCAGTTGTCTCAGGTACTATTTCTATATGTAATCAGGATGCTTTTGTGTTAATTGACTCTGGATCAACGCACTCTTTCGTAACATGTGCATTTGCATCTAGACTGAGTAGACCTCTAGAATTATTGACATATCTGCTATGTGTATCTGCTCCATTCGTGGAATTTGTATTGTGTGAATCTGTATATCGTTTTTGTGACATGCGTGTTGGGAATGCCATTCTATATGTAGATTTGTTGCCCTTGAACTTTAGGCACTTTGATGTAATTCTGGGCATGGACTGGTTAACTAAATATTGTGCCACCATTGATTGTGTGACAAAACAGGTTGTGTTTAGACCACCAGAACAGGAAGAAATTGTGTTTGTGGGTAACGGGGTAGTACCTCCACTTTATTTAATATCTGCAATGAAGGCATGTAAACTGATCAGGAAAGGGTGCCAGGGTTATTTGTGTTATGTGTTGTCGAAACAATCTGTAAATGTTGAATTGAATAATATCTCTATTGTTAGAGAATTTCCAGATATGTTTCCAAATGAATTACCAGGGGAATTGGTATACATGGAGATAGAGTTTACAATTGAGATTATGCCAGACACCTAGCCTATTTCTAAAACTCCCTACAGAATGGCTACTGCTGAAATGAAAGAACTGAAAAAACAGTTGCAAGACCTACTTGACAAAGGGTTTATCCGGCCTAGTGCTTCACCATGGGGTGCACCGGTGTTTTTTGTGAAAAAGAAAGATAGAACCTTACGCTTGTGTATCGATTATGGAGAATTGAACAAGGTAATAATAAAGAATAAATATCCCTTACCCCGTATTGATGGCCTGTTTGACCAGTTGCAGGGCTCACAAGTGTTTTCCAAGATTGATTTGAGATCCAGGTATCATCAGTTGAAAGTAAAGGCAGAAGATGTTGAGAAAACAGCGTTTAGAACGAGGTATGGTCATTTTGAATTTCTTGTTATGCCATTTGGAGTAACTAATGCTCCGGCAGCATTTATGGACTTAATGAACCGAATTTTCAAAACCTACCTTGATGAATTTGTTGTAGTTTTTATTGATGACATTTTGATATACTCCAAGAATAGACTTGAACATCAACATCATTTGAGGGCTGTCCTGCAAATACTTAGAGAAAAGAAATTATTTCCTAAACTAAAGAAATGTGAATTCTGGTTGGATGAAGTTGTTTTCTTAGGGCATGTTATCAACAAAGAGGAGATTTCAGTGGACCCACAGAAAATAGAGGCAATTGTGAATTGGCCCACACCGACTAATGTGACAGAAGTCCGCAGCTTCATGGGCTTAGCCGGGTATTATAGGAGGTTTGTGAAAGACTTTTCGAGAATAGCTGTACCTCTTACCCAGTTGACACACAAAGGGCAATCATTTGAATGGAGTGACGAAAGAGAATCTACCTTTCATGAATTGAAAACGAGACTGACCACTGCACCAGTATTGACATTGCCCACAGGTACGAAAAACTTTGTAATTTTCAGTGATGCATCTTATAAAGGTTTGGGTTATGTATTAATGTAGAACGGAAAGGTTATTACTTACGCCTCCCGACAGTTGAGACCACACGAGAAGAACTACCCAACGCATGACTTAGAATTGGCCGCAGTTGTTTTTGCTTTGAAAATCTGGCGGCATTATTTGTATGGGGCAAAGTGTGAAGTCTACACGGACCACAAAAGTCTGAAATACTTATTTACGCAGAAGGAGTTGAATATGCGACAGAGGAGATGGCTTGAACTGATAAAAGACTATGATCTTGAGATTCAGTATCACCCCAGGAAAACTAATACAGTTGCTGATGCCTTGAGCAGAAAATTAATGGGGAGTATGGCTTGTTTGCTTACTGAACAGAAGGAAATCTTGCAAGATTTTGAGAAGTCTGAAATTGAAGTGGTATTGTGTGAACAGGGCGGATTGATAGCCGCTATTTCAGCCGAGCCGGCAATCATTGATGAAATTAAATAGAAACAAAAAAAGGATGAATTGCTCAAGAAAGTGATTGATGAATTTAAGACAAGTCCGAAAACAGAGTTCAGCATTGAAGGTGAAGTGTTGAGGTTTCAAAACTGAATGTGTATCCCAGATATTCCGGAACTAAAGAAAAGGGTTTTAGATGAAGCCCACAAATCAGTGTTTGCTATGCATCCGGGTAACAATAAAATGTATCGGGATCTGAAACAAAGCTATTGGTGGCCTAAAATGAAGAAAGAAATTGCAGAATATGTGTCCAAGTGTCTTCAATGCCAGCAAGTTAAAGCTGAACATTAGAAACCAGGCGGTCTACTTCAACCCCTCCCTATTCCTGAATGGAAGTGGGAGCATGTGACTATGGATTTTGTTGTTGGCCTACCTCGGACCCCTCGAGGTATGGATTCTATTTGGGTTGTAGTTGATAGACTGACTAAGTCTACCAATTTTCTACTAGTTAGAACTACATTTAATGCTTACAGACTGGCTACAATATATGTTGATGAGATTGTCCGTTTACACGGAGTTCCGGTGTCTATTGTGTCGGATAGAGATCCGAAATTTGTATCAAGATTGTGGAAGAGTTTGCAGGAAGCGATAGGAACAGAACTGAGATTTAGTACTGCATTCCATCCGCAGACAGATGGACAATCAGAACGGACCATACAGATGTTAGAAGATATGCTAAGGATATGTGCCTTGGATTTTCAGGGGAGTTAGGAAGACTATTTGCCACTAGCAGAGTTTGCGTACAATAACAGCTTCCACTCCAGTATCGGTATGGCACCATACGAGGCTTTGTATGGTAGAAGGTGTAGATCACCAATTTGTTGGACAGAAGTCGGGGATAGAGCTTTACTTGGGCCTGAAATTGTGCAAAACAATTCTGAGAAGATCAAAACTATTCAGCAAAGGCTCAAAAAAGCTCAGGACCGACAAAAGAATTATGCAGATGTTCGGAGAAGATCTCTTGAGTATGGGGTTGGTGACCATGTGTTCATCCGTGTGTCTTCGATGAAAGGCCAAGTCAGGTTTGGAAAGAAGGGCAAGCTGTCGCCCCGTTACATTGGGCTGTTTTAAATTCTGGAAAGGCTTGGTCTAGTTGCCTATAGAGTTGCTTTGCCACCGGGATTCGAGCAAATCCATAATGTGTTTCATGTGTCGATGTTGAGGGGTTATCTTCGAGACCCGTTTCATGTGATTGATTATCACCGGGTAGCTCTTGATGAAAATATGGAATACGCTGAATGGCCGGAACGAATTGTTGACCGGCAAGTGAAACAATTGAGAAGCAAGTCCATCCCAATGGTGAAAGTGGAATGGAAAGAACACGATGGGACGGATGCCACATGGGAAAAAGAGGATGAAATGCGCCTACGCTATCCACATTTGTTTCCCGATGAAGGTAAAATAAGTTCGGAGGACCAAACTTCCTAAATGGGGGAAGACTGTGATAACCCTGTTCCGTATTATGCTAATTGGTCCTTATTATGAGTGTGATTATGTGTTTGATATGGTTTTGTGTGCCATTTATGTGAAAATATATGGTTTTGAATTTCTATCTGTTCACCGTAGGAATATCTGTTTGACTACCTGCTTTGGAATTTAAATTGAGGGCCCTATCGACCGCAGAACCCGAAATTGACCGCGCCATTGTGATGGGCGTAATTTTTAGAACCTACGGTGAAATTTAATTGAAAATTGATTCGAACCAAATTAAATAGATTAAATTGGTGCTTTAGTGCTCAATTATTTAATCTCAATTAATTGTGATTAGTGGGACTTATATAAAAAGGGCACCACACACTCAATTCCTCTCCTTTATTTCATTTGGCTGATTTTGGCCCTCTAGAGAGTGAGAAAACCGAATTAGAAGAGGGAGAGTGTAGGAGATTGAAGGTTTGATCAAGAAGCTTGAGGATTTTGAAGCTACACTCAAGAGTTAACCATAATTTGAATGATTTGAGCCTCTAGGTAAGTGAGTTCATGAGTTTAATATTGTAATTTTGTGAATTTAAAGTTGATTGATGATCAAGAATAAGAATTGTGTTATAAGTGATGGAATTGAGTTGGTTTTGTTGAATTGGAAGTCAATATGCACATGCATGTGAGAAATTGCTTTGAAATTGCATGTTTGAGCACAAAATGTATAATCCATGTGAGATTCTAGTTGAATCTCATATTTTTGACCATCTCTTCATCATCTAAGTTGAGAATAGAAGTTGTGTTTCACATGCATGTACCATCCATAAGAAAATGGGTTTGAAATACATGGAATTGTCATGATGGAAACAAGTTTGGTGTAATTTGGAAAATGCATGTAAGTAATTCATGGAATTGAGCTTCATAATGTTGTGATTTGGTGTTTGTACCATGTTAGTATATGTATATGTGAAGTTTGAGCCATAATATGCAAGATATGTTGATTTGAATGTTGAATTTGAGCTCAAGAACAATTCTGGATTTTCCAGAATTTGGGATGTCCGCTCGAGCGGGGAAGGCGTCACTCGAGCGGAAAATGCGAGCTCCTAGAACTTTTTGCAGACATGATGTTTGCTCGAGCGGGGAGCTATGTGGAATGACCTTCAGCTCGAGCGTCCGAAGTTCCAGCTCGAGCGTCCGTTTGCTATGAATGAATGGCCGGAGGCTATATGACAAGGATGGTAGTCTGACTCGAATGATAGTATGACATGAATGAATGGGCCAAAGGCTAGTTTGACATGAAAGATAGAATGAATGGGCCAAAGGCCAGTTTGACATGAAAGATAGAATGAATGGGCCAAAGGCCAGTTTGACATGAATGAAAGATAAATGGGCCAAAGGCCAGTTTGACATGAATGGATTGGGCCCAAGGCCGTCCGACGTGTTTGGAACCGCAGTCACTTGATCTATATACATGTATATACCCGATAGAAACATGAATTGGGCCCAAGGCCGTTTGGTGTATATTGTTCTAAGTACCGTTCGTGTAACTTCTTTATTTGATATTATTCACTAGGCTTTCGCTCACGCTCATTCATGTGTTTGTAGGTGAGCCAAGAGGGGTCCAAACCCAGCCTCAGTGAAGTTTGTATGGAACAACCAAGGTTTTGAAGAGTCAGCCCTCACGTCTCACGCACAAGACTCGTCTTCACCCTTTTTGCTATCCTGTTTTATTTTGTCATGATTGGCGAGGACTTTGGATACGTTTGTATATAGTTTTGATTGGCTGACCTAGACTTGAATGATCCTGTCTGTACAGAACTTTATGTTACTGTATTTTCTGATGTGAGTTATTAATATGTATATGTATGGTTTGTTATGATGTGCCATGTAAGCACAGCTCTATGGACAAAGTTTTAAATTTTGTTTTCGTTTGGCCCCTTTACTCTGATGAGTTATGTCTGATTTGGTTTGAGGCCGTAGGTAATCTCAGGATTACTGGCCGGTTATGTCCTTAACCCATGGGGGTGGGTTCGGGTCATGACAACAGAGGGCTGATTGGCCAGAGCTTCCCACCACGCTGACTTGTTGGTGACACACCGGGGATGCCTACCAGGTCCCGATTGAGCTCGCAGCGGCTGGTCATGAGCTTGTCGGGATCCGAGGCCCAACTGCGGTATGAACCACACTTTAGCACTTGCACTCCATGTTTCATTTCAGATATATTCATTTGCAGATACTAATCATTCAAATACATTTGCAGGTACCGATCGAGTGCACAGGAGGCGCCCTCGAGCTAATAGCCTCGCTAATGGGGATGGTACAGAGGAGAGGGGCGCTGCTCAGCCTCTATGATGTTCAGGTAGTTTCTTCAGTTTTATATTCCAGGCATCAAATTTCCACTGACACACTGACACTGACATTTCAACTGAAAACTTTCCAAACTGCACTGATACATTGCCTCGATAGACCGCATCTGACACACTACGCTTGCATACTATATTCACACTCTGTATCTAACTTCTGCATATACTCATTCTGCATACTATGCTTGCATCTGATACACATTTTATAACTGATACGAAACAACTGCCTTTTTCATATTTCACCCATACCGATGGTACCAGTGGCACCTGCAGCGCCCGCACCAGTAATACCTCTTCCAGCAGCAGGGAGGAGAGAGAGATAGGTTCCAGCACGCGGCCGAGGTAGAACTAGGGGCACCCGAGCTGAGAGTGGTCCTTCAGAGCCCATTCTGAGTGATGATGATGTTGAGACGAACGACTGGCAGCGAGTCAGCATTCAGAGTCATTTGAGAGTGGAGATGATGACGTCGGCTCGGGTTCGAGAGTAGAGGCGATGCCGAGGTGAGCTCTGAGGCGGAGAGCGATGAAGACACTGGCTCGTGTTCCGGTCTAGGTTCATACAGCAGCGCTGATGGAGACAGTGCCCCAAAGTCCTCTCCTCCAAGGAAGAAGACGAAGAGGGCTTCTCAAGCCTGAGGCGACCAGCGCTGATTTTTTATTTTTGCTTAGTTTCTTTTTGTTTATAGTTTTAGCACATTGTACAGCTTCAGACAGGTTTTATTTGCTTTAAAAACTTGTACTACACTTTTGTAAAAATAACCATGATCGGAATGAAAACCAGTTTTTCTTTTCTGAAAAAAGCGATGTATTTTGCATCATGAGCACCACTTAGCATGGAAATGAGATTGAATTTGATAATGAAAACTGAACACTTGTATTGGCACAACGTTCTTAATCGGGTAATGAACCGACCAACAACTAAAATGAAAAGCAATATACAACTCGATAAACAACACAACAACAACTTGATAAACAAAACGACGACAACTCGATAAACAGAACAACACACAACTGGATAAACAAAACGACGTAACAACAAATGACATACAAAAATAACAACCTGCTAAAGCCTAAAGGACTGAAAACACGACCTTAAAACAGACTAAAAGCAGAACAAAACACATGCTTTCAGCATTGTTCAGCACAAAGAGGGACAACAGGTCAAAGTAAGAGACTGCCGGCCACAAAAAAAAGGTTGCTAGCCACATGCCGGCCATGAGAGGTGGCTTGCCGGCCATCAATGCCTCTTGTCGGCCATCAATACAGCTTACCGGTTACCTGCCGGCCATCAATGTGCAGGACCTCCAGATTGTTGACACCTGGCTTCCACTCACTGCCTTATATTCTATAAAAGGTTGAGCTTCGTAATTTCTTCATTTCAACTACAAATTCTTCACAAATGGAGTCGTTTTTCGCAGAAAAACTTTTGAATTGGATTGCGACATTGGATGGCTTGGAAAAGGTGAATTTTCGGGGTTTCGGTATAAATGCACTTTTCCCACTGAGTCGTTCTCCACTTTGTTTTCCGTTCTTTCGTGCCGTTGCTAAATGTTGGAACCCGATTACACACCCCTTTATCTTTGGGGAACAAGAGATATGCCTGACAATCGAAGAATTTCAAGTGCTAATGGAATCCCAGCGCAATGAGGAAATCATATCTCAACCCCACTTTGGCCACATTCAAGCTTTGGGACGGATGTGTGGGCTTACTCTACACGAGGCTTGATCCTTGGTTCACAATGGAGAGCTGGATATTCCCAGCCTGATCTATCAATTTTCTGAAGTCGGCAACTGAGGTAATCTTCTTTGGCGGGGTTTTTGGCAACACGCCCTTTGTTTGTGCATGTTGTTTCATTTCCTTCTTGCCCCTAGTTTCGGAGGGTCTAGCATTCAGCTAAATGAAGTGGCCTAAGGTTTGAAAGAGGGCAAAAGTTGCATTGGTTTGGTGTTGGCCGAGACTTTCATGGGCTTAGATGCCTTCCATCGGCGAGAGACAAACAAATTCGCAGGGAGTCCACTACTTCTTCAGGTAATGTTTCCCACCTTTTCTAATATGTGTTTCTTACATCACTCGGCATTTATGCTTTGTTTTTCTCTCAAAGCCCTTTTTTCACTTTTCTCTCAACATACATCTCTCTATTCTTTAATCTCTCTTTTCTTTCATCCCTCCCCAAGTGTCGCTAATGGATAAGCTGAAGGTAGTAGACTCTTACCTTGCATACTCAGCTCGGGCATACTTTTTCCGCCAACAACTAGTGGATTTCCCGAATGAAGGATGGTGGTGCCACTGGATGTGCAACAGGTCTGCTGCTGACATTGTTTGGCGTTGCCCTTGGCTTAATCTGACCGAAATAAGCTACAGCATGACTCGGCAACTTGGCATTGAACTAATTGACCTGACACACTGTGTATTCTACTTTCCGTTCCGGTTTAGGCGTCAGTTTGGACATGATCAGACTTGCCCAAAGGAGGGGGTAGAGTACCTAGTTTCATTCCCCATCCGACGTTCATATTTGGCCAGATACCTCACTGCTTGGAGGACGAGAGAGCTTCTAGCCCCTGCCCCGAGTTTCAGTTGCTCCATTTCTGGCGAGTGTCTGTCTTGGCTCGAAGATGAGGCACAATCTGGGCCCACTTTAGCATCAGAAGCTTCCATAAGCACGAGCAGGAAGCGTAGGAGCACCTGACTCATCTATGCCCCTAATTTATTGCTTTGATCTTACTTTTCAAGTTTTATGAATGTAATAAAAGCAACTTTGATTTGTATCTAGAGGTTGAGAACTTTGTATTGAAATCAATGAAATTAAAGTTGTAAAATTTTCCTTTTGGTCCAAAAATGGTCTAAGTTGTAAAAGGTAAAATTTGAACAAAATCAACTTTTATCAAAACTTTTCAAAACCTTTTTCGATAAGGATCACCACTTGACACGCACAGAATCTATCCTTGAGATATACAACCCCGAATCCGAAGATCACAAATTGCCCCTTGACTGAATAACACTGATCAGCACTATAACCAATTCGTCTTTCAGAGTGAGGATCACAACCGAATCCTTAGGTAAAGAAGAGACAAAGATGACATGATCAGACACATGGATAGGACAGTTGATTTGGAGGTTTTTACGGATAAAGTTGCCTACGTATCCCGAAGATGGGAATCAGGCCTTATGTAGTTCAGTTTGGGTTCACTCGAGTATTAACGCTCTCCTTTTGCGCTCTAACTTTTGCCAAGGCCACCCTTTAGGGTTTTCAATCTTGTGAGCTCAATTTTTCTTTATTTTCAATTTTTGTGCTCTAACTTTTGCCTAGGTCGCCCTTCTGGATTTTCGGCCTAGCGAGCCTCTTAGGGGTAGTATTTATTCAACTTGTCCATGTTGATCGGTTGGGAAAATTCTAGGCCATCAAAGTCCGTGAGAATAACAGCTCCACCCGATCAGATAGTTTTGATGATGTAAGGACCAGTCCAATTGGGTCTGAACTTGTCCCTAGGGTCATGAATGGGAGCTCGGTTGTCTTTCACCACCAAATCCCCTTCTTTGAGATTCCTGGACTTAGCATTCTTGTTAAAAGCCTTGGCAATCCTGCATTGATAACCTTGAACATGGTACAATGCTTTCAGCCTTCTCTCATCAAACAACATCAGTTCTTCAAACCTGCTCTGTTGCCAGTCCGCATCTGCTATTTGATACTCAGCCATAACTTGTAGTGATGGGACTTCTATTTCGATTGGCAGAATAGCCTCCATTCCATAGACAAGAGAATAAGGAGTTGCTCTTGTAGACGTCTGAATTGAAGTTCTGTAGCCCCAGAGTGCAAATGGCAATTTGTTTGGCCAATCCCTATAAGTCTCGACCATTTTTTGCAAAATATGCTTGATATTCTTGTTAGCGACCTCAATAGCTCCGTTGGTTTGCGGCCGGTAAGTAGATGACTTATGAAAAGCCACATTGTATTTTTCCAACAAGTCGATCACTTCTTTCTTGAAATGGGAACCATTATCTGAAATGATTTCATTTGGGACTCCATAACGGCAAATGATGTTGTTTCGAATGAACTTAGCCACATGCGTTGCTTTCAATACTGCGTAGGACTGAGCTTCCACCCACTTCGTGAAGTAATCAATTGCCACTAGAATGTATTCATGCCCATTTAACCCTTTCGGTGTGACGGCGCCGATGACATCGATTCCCCAGACTGAGAAAAGCCATCGTGAAGTCATGTTGTACAGCTTTGACGGTGGGATATTCATGCGATTAGCATGAATTTGGCATTTGTGGTATCGTCGAACAAAACCGATACAATCCTCCTCCATAGTAGACTAGTAGTAACCTTGCCTGAGAATTTTTTGGGCTAACATGACCCCGTTCATGTGTGCTTCGTACTCTCCTCCATGGATGGCCTCCATCAAGGGCTTTGATTCCTCTTCTCCGACACACAACTTGTGCATTCCTAGATGACCCCTCTTGTACAGCTTACATTCGCAAATGATAAATTGGACAGCCATTCGTTGTATTGCCCTTTTGTCTTTGGCATTTGTCCCTGGTGGATAAACCTCCTTTTCCAAGAAGTTTCAGATATCATAGAACCAAGGGTTATGATCTTACACTTTATCTATTGCGGCGATAGTTTCGTAGGCTGGCGTATACTTCTGCTCAATGATGATCAGACACATCCGGACTCCAAGCGGGATGTCTATTATAGATCATAGAGTTCATAAGGCATCAACGAACCTGTTGTTCTCTCTTAGTAGATGCGTGAAAGTCAGCTTCTCAAACCTAGGAATCAGAACATCCAAGGTCTGATGATAGATCTTCATCTTTTCCTCTTTGACCTTCCAGTCTCTTTTTGCTTGAGACACAACTAGGTTCGAGTCTCCGATGATGTCCAACCTTTTTGCCCCTAGTTCCAGGGCGACTTCCAAGCCAACGATACACGCCTCGTATTCTACTTCGTTGTTGGATACTTTGAACCGGAGTTTGAAGGCTAAGGGTATATACGAATTGTCGGGTGCTATCAGCAACACCCCTATCCTATAACCGTACTGGTTAGATGCTCCGTCGAAGTACATTGTCCAAATCTCTTCCTCGACTTGCAGAATAGCTTCATCTGGGAATAGGTATTCTACCACTTCATCCCCTTCCACTGGGCGATCTGCCAGGAACTCCGCCACAGTTATCTCCTTGACCGACTTGCGAGTGACATACTTCAAATCAAATTCGGAAAGAAGAAGCAACCAACGAGCTAGCCTACCCGTAAGTGCTGGTTTCTCAAAGAGATATTTGATGGGATCTAATCTTAAAACCATAATTACGGAGTGAGCTAACAAGTAGTGCCTCAACTTCCTGGTAGCCCATACCAAGGCTAAGCAAGCTTTTTCCAGCGAGGTGTAACGGGTCTTATAATCCAGCATTTTCTTGCTCAAATAATAGATGGCTTTCTCCACCCTATCCTCAGATTCTTGAGCAAGCATGCATCCCATCGTTGTGTCCGTTACTGATAGATACAAAATCAAGGGTTTCCTTAACTCTGGTGGCAACAACACGGGCGGGTTCTGAAGGTACTGTTTGATCTTCAGGAGACTTAATAATGGTTCACAAGTCAAGGTTAATTTAGAAATAAACCATCTTATGAATTGCACTTTACCCAGAAAGCCTCGCATTTTGTTTTCAGTCCTTGGTGGTGGCATTTCTAGGATGGCCTTAATTTTGGAAGGATCTACCTCGATGTCCCTCTGTGTGATCAAGAAACCTAGCATTTTTCCTGCTGCTACACCGAAAGTACACTTTTACAGATTCAACCTCAGTCTGTATTTTCTGATCCGTTGAAAGAATTTCTTCAAGGTGGTTTAGTGGCCCTCTCTTTCTTTGGACTTGACAATCATGTCGTCCACGTACACCTCGACCCCTTTATGGATCATATCATGCAAAATTGTGGTTGCAGCCCTTTGATAGGTAGCCCCGACATTCTTTAGCCCAAACGGCATCACCCGATAGCAGTAGATTCCCTACAGCATAGTAAAGGCGGTTTTCTCTCGGTTCTCGGGTGCCATCAGAATCTGGTTATACCCGGAAAAGCCATCCATGAAGGAGAGCAATGCATGACCCGCGGTGAAATCCACTAATTCATCGATGTGCGGTAAGGGAAAATTGTCCTTCGGACTGGCTCTGTTCAGATCTCTGAAGTCCACACATACCTGAATTTTGCCATCTTTCTTTGGCACTGGAATAATATTGGCCAACCAAGTTGGATACTCAGGTACTAGCAAGGACCCTGCGTCTATCTACTTGGTGACCTCCTCCTTAATTTTCAAAGCCCAATCTGGGCGTATTCTCCGCAACTTCTGTTTGATGGGTCAGGCCTAGGGGTCAAGAGGGATCCGATGCTGTACAATCTCAGAATCGATTCCAGGCATGTCTTCGTAGGACCATGTGAAAACATCTTTGAAATCTTTTAATAAAGCGACTAAGCGCTCGCGCTCCTCCGAAGACAATGTGGACCCGATCTAGACCAGTCGTGGATCCTTCTCAGTACCCACATTAAAAGCAATGATTTCATCAGCAAAGGGTTTTGCAAACCTCTCATCCTCTCGATTAATCAAAAATTTCAAAACCAGAGAAATTCCTTCATCATCGTTTTCATTAAAATTTTGAAAGTCTTGATCAATGCAATAAACAAGCGACATACAGAAATACTCAGAATCTGCATTGGCATTCTCATTCGCAAAGTCCAGCTCATCCAGATTTTCGGTTGCAACCGACTCAAAAGAAAAAGAAAAGGACGACCTGGACAAAACCTCAGCATCTGGGTTATCAACCCCAAGAATATCAGACCCAGACTCAGAAGCACCAGAATCTGATTCCGACTCCACACCCGATCTGGACCAGTCGTGGATCCTTCTTAGTAGCCACATTAAAAGTAATGATTTCATTAGCAAGGAGTTTTACAAACCTCTCATCCTCTCGATTAATCAAAATTTTCAAAACCAGAGGAATTCCTTCCTCATCGTTTTCATTAAAATTTTGAAAGTCTTGATCAATGCAATAAACAAGCGGCATAGAGAAATACTCAGAATCTGCAGTGGCATTCTCATTCACAAAGCCCAGCTCATCCAGATTTTTGGTTGCAACTGACTCAAAAAAAAAATAAAATGACGACCTGGACAAAACCTCGACATCCGGGTTATCAACCCCAGGAATACTGGACCCAGACTCGGAAGCACCAGAATTTGATTCCAACTCCACAGACTCTGTGAAATCAAATTCTGGTTCACTACCCAACTCAGAACTGCTAGACAGGTAGCCTTTCTCTAGTTGCCAAACGAGGGATGGTGCATCAGATCCATCCAAGATGCTGTTAGAAAGGTTCATACCTGATTGGTTCCCGATCACGAAAATGGTCATTCGAAAGGAGACATACCAGTGTTGCTCCTACTTCAAGCTCGTTGCTGTTGGAATCACTTTCTGTGTTCCGTTCAGCTTCAGTAGTCAGTTCAGTCAGTTCCTCTATATCACTGTCTTCCAATTGCAAGTCGAAGAAAATTTCAAAACCAGGAACCCGCTACTTCTCAGAGTTGAATCAGGGTTCGGGGAAATCGCAAAATGGGAAGTCTTCACCTTCCCGAACAAAATAGCCATTCAGGGTCCTTCGAATTGGTTTGTGCACAAGTTCATAGCGCCTCTCGGTCTGCTTAGCTCTGGCTCTGCCGGCCATCTCTTTCCCTTTCCTAACCTAGTCCTTTTTGGTGGGTGTATAGCCAAAACCAAAGGCATGCGGGTTATGTGGCATATCGGCTAGTGCGGTAACGCCCTTCCGGCCGCTTCTCCCCAACCCCATTCCTGACAAGTGTTGGAGTTTGTTCATGAAATAGATTGATTGGGCATTGACATACAACCCCTTATCAAATGCCAAGATGGTTTGTACTACCTGAGCCTCAGCTAGGGTAAATCCAAAGAGGAAAACATCTACTTCGCCATGAACAATTTCCAGGACAGGCATATTTACCTCTGGCGGAGGATGTGTAGATGAATTTTCGAACACAATAGCCACTCCTTTCCCATGGGGGTATTTTAACATTTAGTGGAGGGTAGAAGAGACAGCTTTCACCTGGTGCAACCAGGGTCTCCCTAGCAGTAGATTGAAAGTGGCCGGCACATCCAGGACATGGAACTCAATATCTTGTTGAGCTGGACCTACTTAAACTCTAATCTGTACTGTGTCCATTACCTCATTGCTGGTGTTATCATACGCCCGAATCACCTAGGCTGTAGGCACGAAATCTGCTAGTTTCAGACCGATGACATAGGCTGTACGAGATGAGCAGACGTTGATTGCTGACCCAGTATCGACCAGTACCACTAGCACCGACTTCTCTCTCCACTCCACTGATATGTACAGAGGTTTGTTATGTACTGAGCCTTCTGACGGCAGTTCTTTGTCTGAGAAGGTTAAAGTTGGCGCAGCACCTCCGGGGAAGACTAACCCCACAAGCTACTCAAGATTTGTTTCAATGGATAATTTGGCTTTATCCATTGCTGATAGCACAGCCAGTCGGTGCACGCGAGAAGCCATGAGCAGACCCCAGATTGAAATAATGGCATGGATCTTCTTTAACTGTTTCAGCACTGCTTCTTCTTCTAATTGCTTTTCCCTCTGCTTCTTAACCTCTTTCTCATTTCTGGAGGCTTCAGCTTGGTCCAAGTGTGGGGACTTAAAGTACCACCCACTTCTAGTCATGTGGCCCACCTCTTCAGAATACCAGATATTGTCTGGCAGGTCTTCACCCTAATTCTCGTCAGTGTGGGCAAGATGCATATCATCATCTTCCCATCATATACCTTCGACAACCGACAAGCAATTGTTCAGTTTCGGTCTAATTATTCTCTCAGCAGAAACATTCCCCTTAGGGTGTTGAGCTATTCCAGCTTCTTGTTTGTTTTGATCCCTTTCTTTTTCAAACCACTTCAATGTGGCTTCTTGCTCTGTATCAGCGGTACTCACGGTGCCTAGTTCTTAAGCTAAATTCTTAATACCGGTGCTCTCTGGCAGTTTCCCCTTGTCTTCTGCCATTCTGGCCACTTCAACTGTTCTTACTTCCTTTTCTTCAGGTTTTCATTCGGTTTCTTCCCCTTTGTCAAGTTCATCACTAAGCCACTCGGAGTTATCTGTCGACCCATTCAGATCAAACCAGTCAATCTGCACGTCCCCTTGATCTTGTTCGTCGTAGAACTGCAGATTGTCTAAGTCTTCTTGCAGCTCGGCTAGATCATCCAGACCTTGGTTTGGGCCATCTTTTCGAACAACATTAACCTCCACTGCCTTTGGCAACACCACTTCGTGTTTGGCTTGATCTAATGGCACAATATAACAGCACGGGTCATAAATCCCCTTAGATAATTCTGCAAAGCTCTTAGGCAATGGACTGACATTCTCCCCCATGGCCAACTTCCCTCTTTCTGCCATTGTCACCACCATGGGTTCAGGTTGTAGAGTGAAAACATTCATCATGCACAAGTCCGCGCTTTCAAGGATGAACACAGCCAATTTGGGTAGGTGAGAAGGGGTAATATATACACTGGGGTCATATGGGATGGCCAGTGTATGTATTAGATTTAAGTGCTGGAGTGGAGGGACTTGGTTATGGGCTAGAAGAGGATTGATGGTTACATTTGGCTTTTAGGGCGGTGCTATCACCTTATTATCAATGAGATCATGAATCTCATGACGCAGCCTGTAGCATTGGTGTAGACACCCCATTTTTGACCGCCCCGAAGACTTGGGCGCGACTGATGTTTTGGTCAATGTTGAGAGATGTGCAGGGCACAGGTTCAGTTTCTTCGACAAGAAGAGAGGCAAAACTTTCCAAACACTTTGTTTAAGGGTTTGGAGTTCAAGAAAAGAGGAGAAGAGGGAAAAAAATAGGTTTGGGAGAAGTTCGACATGAATCCGGGTAGAAGCGAGTCGTGCAGCCCTCGCTGAATCAGGTCCATTCATCCGCATACTTGGAGTTAAGTTATGAGGCCACCATCATTGGAAAGAAGACTTCCGGGGCTTCACTTTGTACTCAAGAATCTCTTACATCCAAGTTCGGGTGGGGGAGATATGGTTGGTTGAAGTAGGGGATCATTCCGGTTGGATCGAGTCTGCGCGACTTCACGGAAAAGGGCATAACTTTTTTCACAGAAGGAATTTTGATGCAAGGTTTGCGCGGTTGGAAAGCTAACTTCCGGGGCTTCGATTTGCATACCCACCGGCCATATTTTGACCAAGGAATCATCCATCGGCACTCTATTTAGCCGACCGGCAGAAAAGAGTGCCGACCGGCACTTTATTTTAGACAATGATCGAATCTTCTGGCCGGTTTGAACCCTTTGCACCCCCCAAGCCTAGTGCATACCAGCTATGCCAGCTGGGATGCACAGAACTCGACCCACGTGCATGCATGTGCCTATTTTGCACCCTTTAACCCTCTTTTGTGCACCCTTTGCTCATGGCTTCTTGAGGAAGCCTTGACCCCTTGTCTTGGCTTCCTCAAGAAGCCTTACCAGCTGTCCAAGCTTCCCTTACAAGCCTTGCACCCCCTTGACCCTTTTTCTTTAACTTAGCCTCTAAGTTTAGTGTTTATACTTGCCTATATAAGCACCTCTCCTCTCCCTTAAGCAAGGGTTGGAGATTTGGAACAAAAAACCAGCAGATATATATGTATATCTGATATATACATATAGATCCCACCCCCTCTCTCCATATCTCTCTCAATCCACCTCCAAACAACCTTGTTCTTGGGCCATTCCTTCACCAACCCATAGCACAACACCACCACTTCCATTTCCAGCGACTTGGAGGTCATTTGCAGAGCTTAGGAGCACCTAAACTTGGATCAAAACCTGCTGGTTCATTGGTCTTCAAGGGTAAGTGTCTATTTCCCTCAAACTAGCATTTTCTTGCATCATCTCTTAGCCTTGCTTGCAAGCACTTTTGGGCTCCGACCCAAACTTCAAATAGTCTTATTTTGGGGTCCTCTTCATGTTTGATTGAGGACCCCTTGCTGTTTGGTGGTTGCATCTAGCACCTATCTCTTTACCCCCTTGTATGCCACTATTCTTGCATAGTATATTTGGCTGATTTATAATCTGTTTTGAGGCATAATGTAAGCTGCAAGTAGGCTTATTTTGAGCCCTTCTTCAACATTGTTGAAGGGCTCAACATTGTTTGCATACTCCATGTGCTACTTGCTTTGAAATCTCTTCTATTTACCGTAAGTTTGCATGCTTTGTTAGCCTATCTTGCCTCTGCTTTTGTGGCTGGTCATAAACTGAAAATGTGTTTGTTTTTCCATGCTTAAGATCTGTTTTTGGTTGTTTAGGCCATCCATGACATGCCTTATATAGTCACTTCGCATTTTGGCTTGCTAGCCTTAGGTGTGTGAGTATGTAGCATGCATTGCTTCCATTATTTTAGTGGTTTGGAACCGCCCAACATGTTATTTCAGACCTTAATCCATGCTCACATGTTTGTATTTGCTATCTCATTCATGCTTTGAAGGTGTGCCCTTTTATCCTTTGAAATGTGCATTGTGTGTGCCTATGTGTTTAGAGCTTTTGGGATGCCATGTGTGTGAGCTTTAGGTGTGTTTTTGCATGCTGAAAATCTGTTTTTGGTTGCTTAAATTCATGCCATGAATGATCTTGTTAGTGGTGGTGGAGTACTCTCTTTGTGCCTTAGCTTTAGGCTCATTAACTTGCATGTTTGCATAGCACTTTGTGTATGGTTTTAGGCATGTTTGGCCACTGTTTTGGACCTAACTTAGAGCTGTCCAATTAGTGTAAGTCCATCCCTTGCATGCCATTCAAGTGTTGTTGCATTATCCCATGTTTGTATGCTTTGGTTGCATATGTTGCATGCTTGAAATCACTTGCATTCGCTTGCATTCCCTTGGCCAAGTTGCTAGCATGATGCATGATTTAGATTACATCTTGCATGCTCTAGTGGTTTGTATAATTGTGGCATGCTTGTATGCTCCCTTTTATGCCATGTTGCATATTAGCTAACATGCCTAGGTTGCATGGCATTGGCATGCATGTCTTGCCTCTTGATCAAGTGATAGAGGTTGGGCTTTATGTGTTTATTTGGTTTGCATAGCATTTGAAATCAAATTGCACACTTTGGCTTCTTGGGCCATCTTGCATTGAAATGCGTGATTGGTGGCCCGGGAATCGAGGTACATGCCCCTTTGAGTCACAAACATGATAAGGGACTTGTTTGGTGCATACATATGCCTAAAAACCCATGCCATGCACTGCTGTCTACTGTTTGCTGTCAAAACTGTCTCCTGCAGGAATTTAGTGCCGACCGGCACTCTATAGTGCCGACCGGCAATATTTTTGTGCCGATAAGCTCATCAGAAGCCGGTGGTAAATCTAAGCAGTCGGTAACCACTCACTCTAGCCGGTGATGTACTACAGTGAATTTGGAAGGTGTCCTGCGACTTTGGCAATTTTCCAGGGAGGCAGGATAGTGAAACAGAGGCAGCGGTGGTGCGGTATGGGCTTTCCGGGCAAGTTGGACCAAGCATGCATCATTCGCGCATCCCGAGACGGGGCTGAGGCCCCCTTCCTTTTTACATTTGATTTAATTTGATAAGTAGAATTTTGTAATAATTAATTTGTTTATTATTCGGACTGTATTATTATTTTGGGTCCCTCCGAGTGAGGGCGCAATTGTAATAAGTGTGGGTGAGTGGCATGTATGTCTTCCAACCCCCATTTCTTTCTCCCTTTTATTTACCTGCTTATAATGGTAGATTAGGGCATATTTATTTTAGCATACCTTATGCTATGCATGCGTGCATCCATGCATTTGTTGACATGCATCAGGCTCGGCACATCATACAAACTGCATCGTACTTTCAATTCCAAATTGAATACGTGTTATTTGTAGCATTCCATGTGCCATGTTTAGGATAGCCGAGCCTGCCTAGATTACAACTTTGCATGTGTTGCATTAGACATTTCAGTATGCTTAGGTCCATGCATGGATTTCTGATAAGCTTCTGTTTTGGCTTGGAGTACAATGTAAGTATTTATGCTTTAGCATATCGCATGCGTGTGAATGTTTGCCATGACAGTATGATTGCCATGCGGCTAAATGCTTATGTGTTATAACTGCTTGAATGCCTGTGGGTGAAGGTTGGGTTGCCTAAATTGGAACAACTCGTTGAAATCCGTATTTTAGCCTACTTGCGAGTAGCAAAAACCAACACGTTTTTCGAGACAAAACGGATATGCAATGATTATTTCCGAATTAGGCAATCTAGTCTATACTTTTGTGCTGCGCGCATCACATAGTAATTCTAGGTTAATAATCGGTATAAGAGCATGTAATGTTTTCAAAATCGGATATCACGGTTAGTAGAGGCCGGTCTTCGGACCGGGCGAAAGGGGGTGCTCATAGCTGACCTTCCCCGATCGTACCCAAGCTCCCGAGCCGAGACATTTGGTGATGACGGACATGTGGCCTTCGGCACCGAGTCAGGGTTTCCTAAATTCCCCCATTTTAAAATATTTAGGTGGCGACTCTGTAATCTGGCAAAGCAGTCCATGTTTGGCACTTCTTTTCAAAAATCTGTTTTTCTTCAAAACGATTTGCCAGAGTTGGACTCTTTGGTTCAGATTTAGAACCGCAACAAACAAAGGAGTCCGAACTGTAGAGTGAAGCCCAAGGGCGCGTCTACAGTTTCTGGCGACTCTGCTGGGGACTTTAGAGAGCTTGACTCGAACTCGTGATATCCTGTTTTGACTACGTTTACGTGTTTCTTTGCATTGCATGTGCATTGGTGCGCCTAGGACACCGTGTTGGCCATCTGCTATTCCTGAGCGGTTTGCCGGAGGCTTGTCTTGTCAAGGCATGTCCATAAGGCTGACCGGTTGCGGGCTCTGCCAGTATGGGAACACAAACCCCGGTTTTACCGGGGCACCCTTTTGACCATTCGACCTAGTGCATATCGAAATCCGTAGTGACCATTCCAAGCTAGGACAGGTTGCTTACCCGATTTTAGGTTGTTTGAAACCGCTGTGTGCGTAGTGAAACCCTAGCTCCTGACAAAATAGGACAGGGAAACCCTACCCCAACATAGGGGTGTATTGGCTCTCTTTTACATGCTATGTGCTTTTAGAGTGTATCTCTACAGGGAATGCATATACCAGTTTGCGAGTCTGGGTATCCGGCCCGAGGCACCGGTAACAGTTTTTGAGAATCAGTTATATCTACGGGTATCAGATTCAGTTTTGGGGCAATGATTTCAGGGAACAGTGATCAGTAATAGAATACAGTCGTTTAGCTTTGCTCGTATCCGTTCCAGTGAAGTTGAGCTGAGATGCTGTCTGTTTTCTCTTTTGCTAGGTAGTCCTGGAATCATAGCTTCAGAAGGCTCCACTATCCCCCGGGTACATTGGATTTGTGCTGATAGACTTTGTCAGGTCAGAGACTCAGTTCAAGGGTAATCAGGGCCAGAGAAGGCTAGTCAGGCACAGACCACCAGTACAACAGCTACCAGATCAGTGATCTTTGAGCAGTCGGGTTGAGATTTTCAAGCCTACTGCAGACACAGATATACCGGTTGCTCAATTAGATCAGGACAATATGTCGAGTTTGGAAGAGATGGTGCGCCAACTCCAGGATAGTATGAAAGCCATGCAGCAAGATGCTGTCCGTCAATCTGAATTCACCAAGCAACAGGCTGTGGTCATAGCCCAACAGGCAGAGACAATTGCCAGGTTAGAGCAGCAAGCCGGGGCATCTGCTTCGCATCAGGCTCCTCCCCCACCAAGGGTTCCGATACCCGAGGAGACGCCAAATGTCCAAAATGTCCAAGAGGATACAGGCCTTCCAACGGGCCAGCTCCGCCCCCGATTCTACCGCAACTATCCAAGGCGCCCACGCCTATCAATGTACCGGACTCTCCCTTTGAGTTCGAGACGGATCCCACAGCACTGAAGTTGAGCAAGCTTGAAAAGCTGTTCAAGAGATCCCAGGGAGTCAAGACCATCCCTGACATTGAAGATGGATACACGGACACAGCTGTGACATTGCCGACAGGTTCAAGATGCCTCACATCGACCGTTTTGACGGGTCGGGAGATCCCATGGTCCACTTGAGTTTGTTTTCAGATGTTCTGCGCCCGATGGGCTTGACAAGATTACAGAAGCTCTCCCTTTTAGCAGGACCCTGTCGGGTATCGCGGCCATCTGGTACGCCAAATTAGAGGACTCAGTGAAACGAAGCTGGGAGGAGATGTCCGAGGCCTTCGTCGCACAATATTCATACAATACCCAGATCGAGATCACAACCCGTGATCTTGAGACAACCAGGCAAGAGCCGAAAGAGGGCTTCTCTGACTTTGTAACCCGTTGGAGGGCCAAAGCTTCTTCGATGACCACCAGGCCGGTCGACAAGGACCAGATACGGATGATTGTGCGCAATCTCCAACCCAGGCTGATGCAGAAGATGATTGTCCTCCCCCTACCCACCTTTGCAGACCTCCATGAGATTGGGGTACAAATCGAGGACGCTATAAAGCAGGGCCTCATTGACCAGGAAAAGGAGCAGCCCAGGAGGGCGTTTACCCGCAGTTCGAATGCGACCACCAGTGGTGATGCAGCTGCAAGATCTTCTGAAGTGGGCATGGTCACCACCACCACATCAAAAACAGCTACCCCATTCACCGGTGCGTCCGGAAGTAGCTCACAGAAAACCAAATATCCACCCCGAGTCAAGAGGGTTTTCACCCCACTTCATATGCCTTTGTCAAAGGCTCTAGAGGTTTTAATCCGGAAAGGACATCTGAAACCATTGGAACAACGGCCTTTACCTGATCCTCTCCCTTCAAAGCATGACCGGACTAAGTACTGTGCGTACCATCAACAAACCGGTCATGAGACCGATAGCTGCTTTCGTCTGCGCCATGATGTACAAGATTTGTTTGACAACAACGTCATCACCGCACCAGCTCAATAAGGTCTATCGTCACTGGATCAGTGAACTTGGGGGATAGTATGAATGTGTGATCGGGGGATGAACCACCTGCGGGCAACACTCAGTTTACTCCAGATGTGGCGTTGGCACGCACTGTTTTGAGCATTTGCGAATGCTAGTTTTGTACTTTCTGGCTTGGGTATTGAGCCAGTTCTATTGTTTTGCTTTGAGTCTGTCTCTTTGTTTTGAGTCAGTCTTTTTTTTAAGGTCTGTCTTGTTGTATCGAGTCAGTCCTGTTTTGTAGAGTCGGGTGATTCCGGGGGTGTTACCTCGGACATCACCATTTTGTTTTGTGTTTGTCTTTTCATTTTCTTTTGAGTCTGTTTCTGCCTTGGAGCCAGTTACACCAGAAGATTTGAATGGAACAGCAGTGATTTTCACACTCTTGTGTTTGTATCTGCCGTGTGCCAGTTGTGCCAGAAATTCTAAATGAGATGGCAGTATTTGATAAGAACTCTGTCTTTTCTGTGCCTTGAAATTATTGCATTGACCTAAGTTTTTCAAAACCTTTTGAACACTGCGGTGAAAACGAAGAGGAAGGAATTCCTCGAGTTTTGCAAAACTTTGACCAATTAAGAGAAAGAGAGACGTGCTAAGCCCTTAATGAATGAAATCATGCTTGTTAGTGTGAGTACTGAGAAGGACCCTAGCTTTGATCCAGATTGGTCCTACACTGTCTTCTGCGCGAGCGATTTGTCGCTTTCTTAAAAACTTTCAAAAAATGTTTTGCGCGGTCCTGCGAAGACATGTGTGGAATCGCTCTTGAGATTGTGCAGCCTAGGATCGCTCTCAGCCTCGAGACTCGACCCCTCATTTTCGAACCTTGGACTCAAACTCAGAATGTTCAACGGTTAACTACAACGTGAGGCCTGTGAGACCAGATTCAAAGCAGCCCTCGAACAAGAGGCAAGAAAGTCAAATCAAGAAGATCAGATGTCGTCAAGAGAGGCTTGGGAAGCTAGATCAGAAGCCCCCCCTCAAACTAGGGGCAAAGATGTCAGATGTGCCCGAAGAGCCGAAGATGAGTTCTCTTGCGAATCAACAGCCACTCTCCTGGATACGGATGGCATCAAAACCCTAAAACCATTTGGCATGGACTTGCTACACTTTTACCCTTTGAGAGGCTCGCTGGGCCGAAAACCCGGAAGGGCGACCCAGGCAAAAGTTAGAGCAAGCAAAAAATACATACAAAAGGAAAGAAAAAATATAGAAAAAAAAGAAGAACAAAAGAAGAAGAAAAAGAAAAGAAAAGAAAAAGAAGCTCGCAAGGTCGAAAACCCGCATCGGGCGCCTTGGCAAAAGTTAGAGCCTAAAAGAAAAAGAAAAAAAAAAGAGAAAAAAATGAAAAAGAAAGAAAAGAAAGAAGAACAAAGCTCGCAAGGTCGAAAACCTGCAACAGGCGCCTTGGCAAAAGTTAGAGCATAAAAAGGAGAGGTTAAATACCCGAGTGTACCTTAACCCCGAACTACGTAAGGCTTGATTCCCATGTTTGGGATACGTAGGCAACTTCACTCTGAAGTCCAGCCCTAAAACACTTCAAATTCAATTGTGTCCATGAAATGGTTTTGATCATCTTTGCCTTCTCTGTATCCGAGAGTTCGGTTGTGATCGTCACTCTGAAGGATTGATTTCAAGTACGCTGCGATGCTATCCAAACAAGGGGCAACTTTCCGTTGCCATTCAAAACGTCGCGGTGTCACTTCAAACAAGGGGCAACTTTCCGTTGCCATGCAGTGTCCTTCAGACAAGGGGCAATTTTCCATTGCTATGGGTCCGAGGTTGTACATCTCAAGAGTAGGTTCCGTGCTTGTTGAGCATTGGCCGTTTGCAAAAAAAAATAGTTTTTGAGAATTTTTACTGAGGTTGACTAATTCTCTCGAAAATTATTCCATCTTTTCCAAAACTGGACCATTTTCTTGGACCCAAAAAAGGAAAATTTTCAGTGCTCATAGCCTGACTTGCATGATTTTAAATCAAAAAATTGCACAGGCATGTTAATCTAACTCTCATGTTGGTCAAAACTGTTTTAGTAGAAAGCAAAATAAAAAATGGTCAAAATGATGAACTAGGGGCACAGTTGAGTCAGGCTTCCTGTCTTTTCCCCATTTTCAACATACTTGCCAAGAAGGGCAATCTACCTGCCAGAAGAGGGCACAACTGAAGCTAACAACGAAGGGCTGAAAGCTCTCTATCCTCCAAGCAACGAGGTATCAAGCCAAGTGCGAAGCACAAACCGGAATGGATCAAGATCTTCCACTTCCTCATCTGGACAGATCTAACCACGTCCAAACTCCCCAGCAGGGCATCATCAACCGATGTTAGCTGCAGATTTGCTACACACCCAGTTGTAGCACAACCCCTCTGTGGGAGAAACTCACTGTTGTGAACAAAGAATCTAGCAGAATGCTAGGGGCAAAGCCCGCAACTTTCTGTTTATCCATCAACCACCAGGGGAGGGATTTAAAAATGAGAGATTGAAGAATAGAGAGATGTGCGTTGAGAGAAAAAGTGAGAAAAGGGCTTTTTCAGAAAAACAGAGCTTGAGGGCCGAGTGATGTGAGAATCACAAATGAGAAAGGGTGGGAAATAATACCCGGTGAAACAGGCTCCCTGTGCACATTTGAGTCTTGTGTTTTGTTTTGTCTGTTTCGATTCTTGTTTTGAGTCGTTTCGAGTGTCAATAGATGTGTTTAGGTTGTTTACCTTTGTTTTTGTTTGTTGAGTCTTTTTCGCTGTGTTCAGTCGTAGGCTCAATACCCGGTTAAGAACTCATCTCTCTTAATTTCAAAAAAAAAAAAATCATCTTGTGCTCAGAGTGCCGTGCCATTCTCCACATTTGTGCAAAACAGATTCGTTCTTTCATAAAACTGCAGGGCCCACCCCCGATAAGTGTGAACAGTAAAACCAGGACCTATTTGAAGCTATGTGGTTCCGGACTGCAAAGCAAAAGCAAAAGAGGAAAACGTCGGGTATCTGAGTTTGTTTCAACTTCAGTAAGTTCCGAGACTACATCCCGTGTGTACCTCTTCAGGCCTTGCCAATGCTCCGAAGTATGAGTGTACCTCTACCTCAAACTCAAGATCAAGTCTGCTTCAAGCCAGAATAGTGTATCAATTACACTCTCATTCCCTTAGTGTATCAATCACACTTCATTCACTTTGAGTATCTATCACACACGTTCATTTGCTTCATTCAGTGTATCTAACACACTTTAGTTGCCTTAGTGTATCAATCACTTCATTCCTTAGTGTATCAATCACACTTCATTCACTTTGAGTATCTATCACACACTTCATTTGCTTCATTCAGTGTATCTAACACACTTTAGTTGCCTTAGTGTATCAATCACACTTCATTCACTTTGTGTATCTATCACACACATTCTCATTTCATGTATCTATCACCCTTCTTTCATTTTGTGTATCTATCGCATACATTCCCATTTTGTGTATCTACCATACACATTCCTATTTTGTGTATCTATCACACACATTCTCATTTGTGTATCTATCACGCACATATTCACTTTTGTGTATCTATTACACTCTCACTCAGTGTATCAATCACACTTCACTCACTTTGTGTATCTATCACACCATTCTTCTCTTCATATCACATGTTTGCTTTGTGTATCAATCACACTCTGTTTACCTCATGTATCTGTCACATGATTACTTTAGTGTATCCATCACACCTCATTTACTTCCGTTTGCTTCATGTATCTCTCACATGTTTATTTAGTGTATCAATCACACTCTCATCACACTTCACTCATTTTGTGTATCTATCACACACATACTCATTTAGTGTATCAATCACATTTCATTCTCATTTTCTGTATCTATCACACACATCCTCATTTAGTGTATCAATCACACACTTCATTGCATTCAGTGTATCAATCACACACTTCATTTCATTCAGTGTATCAATCACACACTTCATTCATTTAGTGTATCAATCACACACTCATTGCATTCAGTGTATCAATCACACACTTCATTTCATTCATTCACTTCATTTCATTCAGTGTATCAATCACACACTTCATTTCATTTAGTGTATCAATCACACACTTCATTTCATTTAGTGTATCAATCACACACTTCATTGCATTCAGTGTATCAATCACACACTTCATTGCATTCAGTGTATCAATCACACACTTCATTCACATTCAGTGTATCAATCACACACTTCATTCACATTTAGTATATCAATCATACTCCTGTTCACTCAGTGCATCTATCCCACTTTGTGTTCATTTTTAGTATATCAATCATACTTGTTCACTAAGTGCATCTATCCCACTTTGTGTTCATTTTTAGTATATCAATCATACTCCTGTTCACTCAGTGCATCTATCCCACTTTGTGTTCATTTTTAGTATATCAATCATACTTGTTCACTAAGTGCATCTATCCCACTTTGTGTTCATTTTTAGTATATCAATCATACTTGTTCACTAAGTGCATCTATCACACTTTGTGTTCACCTTTAGTATATCAATCATACTCCCGTTCACTAAGTGCATCTATCCCACTTTGTGTTCATTTTTAGTATATCAATCATACTTGTTCACTAAGTGCATCTATCACACTTTGTGTTCACCTTTAGTATATCAATCATACTTGTTCACTAAGTGCATCTATCACACTTTGTGTTCACCTTTAGTATATCAATCATACTCCCGTTCACTAAGTGCATCTATCCCACTTTGTGTTCATTTTTAGTATATCAATCATACTTGTTCACTAAGTGCATCTATCACACTTCGTGTTCACCCTTAGTATATCAATCATACTCCTGTTCACTAAGTGCATCTATCACACTTTGTGTTCACCTTTAGTATATCAATCATACTTCCGTTCACTAAGTGCATCTATCCCACTTTGTGTTCATTTTTAGTATATCAATCATACTTGTTCACTAAGTGCATCTATCACACTTCGTGTTCACCTTAGTATATCAATCATACTTGTTCACTAAGTGCATCTATCACACTTCGTGTTCACATTTGTATAATCATCATACTTTGTTCACTTAGTGCATCTATCACACTTTGTGTTACCCTTTGTGTATCTATCACATTGTGCTCAATCACACACTTTCGCTTTGTGTATCATCACACGCTCGCTTTGTGTATCAATCACACACTTTCTCTTTATGCATCTATCACACTATGCTCATCTTGTGTATCCATCACACTTTGCTTCATACAGTGTATCCATCACACTGCACTCACCTTGTGTATCCATCACACTTTGCTTCATATAGTGTATCCATCACACTCACTTCACTTTGTGTATCTACCACACACGTTCACTTTTTGTATCTATCACATGCTCCCTTTGTGTATCCATCACACACATTCGTTTAGTATATCTATTACGTATTCGCTTAGTGTATCCATCACACTCCTTCACTTTGGTGTATCCATCACACATGTTTGTCCACTTAGTGTATCCATCACACTTCGTTCACTTTTGTGTATCTAACGCACATATTCGTGAGAATTGCATAATTCTCTTACATCCTTTCTACATGAGATGTAGTTTGGTTCATGTCTACTTGCTTGCATAGCATTCGCTTAAAATGTTGCATTTATTTTGCATAATTGCTTCATTACAGCATCCTTTGCATGATCATAAGTTATGCACTTGCATTTTGCATCACTTTGCATCCTGCCCCTGAACTACGCTGGTTTGATTCCTTGCAAAGGGATACGTAGGCAGCCTGCGGGCACAACCATCTATCTATCTATATTTTGTTTGTTTGTCCAAGTCTTCGGCCTGTCAAAAATGGGTCGTCTCGGGCTTTGACATTCACTCCCGTCATTGTTATGACTTCGAGTTCTGTCAAAGAGGGGCAACTGTAGACACCCCATTTTTGACCGCCCCGAAGACTTGGGCGCGACTGATGTTTTGGTCAATGTTGAGAGATGTGCAGGGCACAGGTTCAGTTTCTTCGACAAGAAGAGAGGCAAAACTTTCCAAACACTTTGTTTAAGGGTTTGGAGTTCAAGAAAAGAGGAGAAGAGGGAAAAAAATAGGTTTGGGAGAAGTTCGACATGAATCCGGGTAGAAGCGAGTCGCGCAGCCCTCGCTGAATCAGGTCCATTCATCCGCATACTTGGAGTTAAGTTATGAGGCCACCATCATTGGAAAGAAGACTTCCGGGGCTTCACTTTGTACTCAAGAATCTCTTACATCCAAGTTCGGGTGGGGGAGATATGGTTGGTTGAAGTAGGGGATCATTCCGGTTGGATCGAGTCTGCGCGACTTCACGGAAAAGGGCATAACTTTTTGCACAGAAGGAATTTTGATGCAAGGTTTGCGCGGTTGGAAAGCTAACTTCCGGGGCTTCGATTTGCATACCCACCGGCCATATTTTGACCAAGGAATCATCCATCGGCACTCTATTTAGCCGACCGGCAGAAAAGAGTGCCGACCGGCACTTTATTTTAGACAATGATCGAATCTTCTGGCCGGTTTGAACCCTTTGCACCCCCCAAGCCTAGTGCATACCAGCTGTGCCAGCTGGGATGCACAGAACTCGACCCACGTGCATGCATGTGCCTATTTTGCACCCTTTAACCCTCTTTTGTGCACCCTTTGCTCATGGCTTCTTGAGGAAGCCTTGACCCCTTGTCTTGGCTTCCTCAAGAAGCCTTACCAGCTGTCCAAGCTTCCCTTACAAGCCTTGCACCCCTTGACCCTTTTTCTTTAACTTAGCCTCTAAGTTTAGTGTTTATACTTGCCTATATAAGCACCTCTCCTCTCCCTTAAGCAAGGGTTGGAGATTTGGAACAAAAAACCAGCAGATATATATGTATATCTGATATATACATATAGATCCCACCCCCTCTCTCCATATCTCTCTCAATCCACCTCCAAACAACCTTGTTCTTGGCCATTCCTTCACCAACCCATAGCACAACACCACCACTTCCATTTCCAGCGACTTGGAGGTCATTTGCAGAGCTTAGGAGCACCTAAACTTGGATCAAAACCTGCTGGTTCATTGGTCTTCAAGGGTAAGTGTCTATTTCCCTCAAACTAGCATTTTCTTGCATCATCTCTTAGCCTTGCTTGCAAGCACTTTTGGGCTCCGACCCAAACTTCAAATAGTCTTATTTTGGGGTCCTCTTCATGTTTGATTGAGGACCCCTTGCTGTTTGGTGGTTGCATCTAGCACCTATCTCTTTACCCCCTTGTATGCCACTATTCTTGCATAGTATATTTGGCTGATTTATAATCTGTTTTGAGGCATAATGTAAGCTGCAAGTAGGCTTATTTTGAGCCCTTCTTCAACATTGTTGAAGGGCTCAACATTGTTTGCATACTCATGTGCACTTGCTTTGAAATCTCTTCTATTTACCGTAAGTTTGCATGCTTTGTTAGCCTATCTTGCCTCTGCTTTTGTGGCTGGTCATAAACTGAAAATGTGTTTGTTTTTCCATGCTTAAGATCTGTTTTTGGTTGTTTAGGCCATCCATGACATGCCTTATATAGTCACTTCGCATTTTGGCTTGCTAGCCTTAGGTGTGTGAGTATGTAGCATGCATTGCTTCCATTATTTTAGTGGTTTGGAACCGCCCAACATGTTATTTCAGACCTTAATCCATGCTCACATGTTTGTATTTGCTATCTCATTCATGCTTTGAAGGTGTGCCCTTTTATCCTTTGAAATGTGCATTGTGTGTGCCTATGTGTTTAGAGCTTTTGGGATGCCATGTGTGTGAGCTTTAGGTGTGTTTTTGCATGCTGAAAATCTGTTTTTGGTTGCTTAAATTCATGCCATGAATGATCTTGTTAGTGGTGGTGGAGTACTCTCTTTGTGCCTTAGCTTTAGGCTCATTAACTTGCATGTTTGCATAGCACTTTGTGTATGGTTTTAGGCATGTTTGGCCACTGTTTTGGACCTAACTTAGAGCTGTCCAATTAGTGTAAGTCCATCCCTTGCATGCCATTCAAGTGTTGTTGCATTATCCCATGTTTGTATGCTTTGGTTGCATATGTTGCATGCTTGAAATCACTTGCATTCGCCTTGCATTCCCTTGGCCAAGTTGCTAGCATGATGCATGATTTAGATTACATCTTGCATGCTCTAGTGGTTTGTATAATTGTGGCATGCTTGTATGCTCCCTTTTATGCCATGTTGCATATTAGCTAACATGCCTAGGTTGCATGGCATTGGCATGCATGTCTTGCCTCTTGATCAAGTGATAGAGGTTGGGCTTTATGTGTTTATTTGGTTTGCATAGCATTTGAAATCAAATTGCACACTTTGGCTTCTTGGGCCATCTTGCATTGAAATGCGTGATTGGTGGCCCGGGAATCGAGGTACATGCCCCTTTGAGTCACAAACATGATAAGGGACTTGTTTGGTGCATACATATGCCTAAAAACCCATGCCATGCACTGCTGTCTACTGTTTGCTGTCAAAACTATCTCCTGCAGGAATTTAGTGCCGACCGGCAATATTTTTGTGCCGATAAGCTCATCAGAAGCCGGTGGTAAATCTAAGCAGCCGGTAGCCACTCACTCTAGCCGGTGATGTACTACAGTGAATTTGGAAGGTGTCCTGCGACTTTGGCAATTTTCCAGGGAGGCAGGATAGTGAAACAGAGGCAGCGGTGGTGCGGTATGGGCTTTCCGGGCAAGTTGGACCAAGCATGCATCATTCGCGCATCCCGAGACGGGGCTGAGGCCCCCTTCCTTTTTACATTTGATTTAATTTGATAAGTAGAATTTTGTAATAATTAATTTGTTTATTATTCGGACTGTATTATTATTTTGGGTCCCTCCGAGTGAGGGCGCAATTGTAATAAGTGTGGGTGAGTAGCATGTATGTCTTCCAACCCCCATTTCTTTCTCCCTTTTATTTACCTGCTTATAATGGTAGATTAGGGCATATTTATTTTAGCATACCTTATGCTATGCATGCGTGCATCCATGCATTTGTTGACATGCATCAGGCTCGGCACATCATACAAACTGCATCGTACTTTCAATTCCAAATTGAATACGTGTTATTTGTAGCATTCCATGTGCCATGTTTAGGATAGCCGAGCCTGCCTAGATTACAACTTTGCATGTGTTGCATTAGACATTTCAGTATGCTTAGGTCCATGCATGGATTTCTGATAAGCTTCTGTTTTGGCTTGGAGTACAATGTAAGTATTTATGCTTTAGCATATCGCATGCGTGTGAATGTTTGCCATGACAGTATGATTGCCATGCGGCTAAATGCTTATGTGTTATAACTGCTTGAATGCCTGTGGGTGAAGGTTGGGTTGCCTAAATTGGAACAACTCGTTGAAATCCGTATTTTAGCCTACTTGCGAGTAGCAAAAACCAACACGTTTTTCGAGACAAAACGGATATGCAATGATTATTTCCGAATTAGGCAATCTAGTCTATACTTTTGTGCTGCGCGCATCACATAGTAATTCTAGGTTAATAATCGGTATAAGAGCATGTAATGTTTTCAAAATCGGATATCACGGTTAGTAGAGGCCGGTCTTCGGACCGGGCGAAAGGGGGTGCTCATAGCTGACCTTCCCCGATCGTACCCAAGCTCCCGAGCCGAGACATTTGGTGATGACGGACATGTGGCCTTCGGCACCGAGTCAGGGTTTCCTAAATTCCCCCATTTTAAAATATTTAGGTGGCGACTCTGTAATCTGGCAAAGCAGTCCATGTTTGGCACTTCTTTTCAAAAATCTGTTTTTCTTCAAAACGATTTGCCAGAGTTGGACTCTTTGGTTCAGATTTAGAACCGCAACAAACAAAGGAGTCCGAACTGTAGAGTGAAGCCCAAGGGCGCGTCTACAATTGGTCGGTGTCGTGACCGTCTTGCTGGTGAAAAGCGTAGTATTTGGCTGGATTGTGTTTTAGTGGGAGAGGATCGGGTAGTGGGCATTGTTCTAACAACTGAAGGTGTCCCTTTTTGATCAAGATCCCTAGGGCTTTGGATAAAGGCATATAGAGCGGGATAAAGACCCTTTGAGATTGGGCCTGGCTAGTTGAGGTTTGTGGATTTGTACTGGCAAATGGGTTGATAGTCTTGGCTGTAGTGGTGACGACATTCACATCAGATGGCCGTGCAATTGTGCTTCCATTCGAGGTTGCATTGGAACTGCGTGTGAAAGGCCTCTTGGGCTGTTCCTTCTTATCGACGATCAACCTCTGTTTCTTCGTATCTTCAATCTGAACCCCTATCTCGTGAAGCTCAGCGAATGTTAACAATGGCAAGACTATCATCTTCTGCAGTAATTTTCCTTGTAGATTGCGAACCACCATTTTGATTTGATCCTTCTCGAATGGCCTGATAGTCATCATAGAGGTCTTGGTCCTCCATCTCGTTACAAAGTCTGAGAAGCCCTCATTTGGTTCCTGACGGGTCAATTCAAGATCACGGGTTGTGACCTCAATCTGGGTATTGTAGCAGTACTACGCGACGAAAGCCTCAACTATTTCCTCCCAGCTCTGTTTCACAGAGTCTTCCAGTTTTGCATACCAGATAACCGCTATACCCGACATGGTTCGGCCAAAAAGTGATAGCTTTTGAAGCCTGGTTAGGCCCATTGGTCGTAAGATATCTGAGAATAACGACAAATGGACCATAGGATCCCCAGAGCCATCAAACCGATCTATGTGCGGCATCTTGAATCTGTCCGGCAAAGTTACTACGGAGTCGGTGTATCCATCTTTGATGTCAAGGATTTAGTTCACACCCTGCGCCCGCTTGAAAAGCTTTTCTAGCTTGTTGACCTTTAGTGCAGTGAGGTCAACCTCGAATTCAAATGGTACCTCTGTTTGGTACACTGGTGCCTTGGAGGCTTGCGGTGGGATCGGATCTACCGGAATGCCCAGATTCTCTTGGACATTGACAGTGACTCCGGGTGCTAGAATACCTGCAAGAGGTGCATGGGAAGCAGAAGTTGCTGCTTGCTGTGGTTGTTGTTGCTGCAGCCTATTTATCACTTCCGCTTGATGGGCTGTAACTTTAGCTTGGTGGGAAGCATCTAGCTGCATGGTTTCAATGGTTTGCTGGAGATGACGAAGCATGTCTTCCATGCTAACCGAGGGATGTTGAGCCATCAGAATTGGCGAATACTCTCTTATTGGAATGGAAGTAGAAGACTGAGCCTGACTGGGCGCAGGTGAAGTAAAAGGTGACTACTGGACTGGTGAATTATGCCTAACCCTCATCCGTCTCGTAACCGGTGGGAATGAAACAAACACTAGTTGTCCCCTAACAAGATCCTCAGATCTGTAAAGTCTCCTTACACGGGTCCAGAGTGCTTAGGGGGTAACAGAATCGTCCGAAGCAATTGTGATAAACTTTCTTGCAAAAAAAGAATAAAGCAAAAAGAAAGCAAAAAATCAAAAACCGCACAGCACCTCAGCTCAGATGTGAACAAGACATAGTTGTAATCATAAGTTGTAGAACTGCACTCAACACTAATTTCTGCCCCCAAAAACTGATAACCAAACTTGCAACTAATACATACATTCCTGTAGAGTTTTACTCTAAAAGCACATACCAGTTAAGTGAGAGCCAAAACACCCCTATGATGGGATAGGGTTACCCTGTCCTAGTTCCTAGAACTAGGGTTAGCTATTCAAGCAAAATAGTTTCACACAATCCTACATTCGGGTAAGCAACCTGTTCTAGTTTGGAACAGTCTCTATGGCTTTCGATATGCAACTAGGTCGATTGGTCAAAAAGGATACCTCAGTAAGACTACCTAATATACCTCTCACACCTAACACCGAGAAGTGAAAGGAGGATCAAATGGTACAGCGGTAATCCAGATCCAAGGGTTGTGTTCCCATCGTGGTAGAGCCCACAGCCGGTCAGCCTTTTGGCAAGCTTTTCCAAGCAAGCCTCCGACAAACCGTTCAGGAATAGCAGATGGCAAACATAGTGAATTAGGCACACCAATGCAAATACAAATGCAAAGAAACACATAAGTGTAGATAAAAAAAAGTCATATCATGAGTTCGAGTCAAGTTCTCTAAAGTCCCCAGCAGAGTTGCCAGAAACTGTAGCTTGCATTTTTCACGCCCCCTTTCGGAAGGTTTGAAAGAAAGTCCTACAGTTCTAACTCCCGCGGTTCTGAATCTAATCTCACAAGTGCAATGTGAAATTGATAAACACCAAAGAGTCCAAATCCGACAAATTTTTTGGAAAATTGATTTTTGAGTCAAAAATGCCAAAATTGGACTGCTTTGCCAGATACAGAGTCGCCACCTAAATTTTTATTTTGGGGAAATTTAGGAAACCTATGACTCGTGCCAAAGGCCATGTGTCCGTCATCACCAAGATTGTCTCAGCTCGGGAACATAGGTACGAGAGGGAAAGGTCATGAATTGAGCACCCCTGCTTGCCCGATCAAAAATCGACCTTTACTAATCATAATATGATTTTTATAAACATTATGTGCTCTTGTTCCCGTTATTGGACTAGTATTACTATGTAATGCGCACAAGAAAGTATAGACTAGTTTGCAAGAATTGGAACAATTCAATTTCATGTTTGCTTTTCGAAAAAAGGGTTTGAATTTGCCACTTCAAGTGGGCTTAAAGTTTGCGAATTTGCCACTCAACATAGTGGGCTTAAAACTGTGAATTTGCCACTAGACATAGTGAGCTTAAAACGTACATTCGTTGAATCGTTCCAATTTAAACAATAAGCCTTCATCCACAGGCATTCAAGTAGTTTAATCAAGTAAGCATTTAGCCTCATGGTAAGCATGCTAGTCATGGCAATTACTCACACTCATGCAAGTATGCTAAAGCACTAAAAACTCACCTAGTACTCCAAGCTAAAAAGATATGAGTTAGAAAAATATGCATGATCCCTAACTATACAAGATGTCTAATGCAACACATGCAATATGCAATTACTAGGCTCGGCTACTAACAAGGCATACGGTTCAATTTGAGACATGCGGTCTAAGCACGTATTTAATGAAGTAATTAAAATGACAATGCAATTTCAATGATGCGCCGAGCCTTGGTGCATGTAATACAAGATGAATGGATGCAAGCATAAGGTATGCTAATTGAAATATGTCCCTAATTTAACTATCAAAAGCGGATAAATAAAAGGGAGAAGGACGTGGGGTTGGAAGACATGCACATTATTACATTTTGCTCTCATGAAGGAGAGTCCGAATGAATAATGCAAAACTAACTAGCAACTAGTGAGGGCTAAGCTAATTAAGCTAATTATTACAAACAAGTGAATAACTAGCTAAACTAATTAACTAATTATTACAACAACAAATGAACTAATTAGCTAACTAACTAATTAAATAATTACAAAACAACTAATAATTAAATTAAGTAACTAAACTAAGCTAATTTGCTGCTGCACCTTGGAAAATGAAAGATATGCATGCGCATGCTCGGTTTCTGCCCGAAAAGACCTATGTTTTGCTCTTGAAAGCCTCTGTTTGCAGAGTTGAACACTTCCAGGACCATTTTGCTCCACCTTACCAACATTCTGCTAAGATTTGCATCAGTGGCCAGCTGGCCAGTGGTAAAGACTGTCAGCCATCTGCCGGCCTTATAAGTGGCCTGCCGGCCACCTACCGACCACTGATGCACTGGTTCAACTTTCTGCAACAAAGAACAAACAGAGCAAAAAGAGGGTATTCCCACAGATTCTTTGCAGAACTCACCCTTCCTTTTCATGAACAAATCCAAGGAGTTATGAACTTAATCCATAAACCACTAACTCAAGCAATTTCATTGCATGATGGCTTGTGATTCAAGAGGTGCAAATTCAATAAAGGCAAAATGGGACACAAACGTCCTTCTTTTTATGAAAGATTAAGGGAAGAAGTTGACCTTGGAGACTTCGATCATTTAATCACTAACAAGTATGAAATGGTCCAAGTTCCATGTGTTCAATTAACGTCCGATTGAACACATCAAAACACAATCAAATTCTTATCTTGGCTCGCTTTTAACTCCAAGTTTTAATTACTCATTTTACTTTACCAACCATTCCTTAATCCAATGAAGTCCAAAAGGTGAGTTAAAGTCCTTTAATGGAAAGAAAAGCTAAAGACACAAGTTGATTTGGGTATGAAAGAAGTATCATACCGGTGGTAATGAACCCCTTAAGGGATTAAACCATTAAGTATGAAACCTCAATTTCACACTTAGGCAAACAAGTGACTTAAAACCACTTTCAAAACAAAAAGAAAAACCAAGAAAGGAGGGAGATTGCAGAGGTGATTAGTGCTAAAATTAAGTGTGAAAAGCACTAAAAACATACAATCAACTCAAACAAGTGGTATCTAAAGGCCTAAGACATTAAGCTTGTGAAGACTATTACACTACAACTATGCAAAACAAGACTCAAATGCAACAACCAACCCAAAACAGAGTTAAAACAGTCCAAAATAGAGCCTAAAGCATGCTGGAATAAAGCTACCACAAGCTAGAAAATTATGCTAAAGCATGGCACCAACTAGGCTAGCAAACAAGACAGACGGAGGGGAGGCTAACCCCTCCAAATTTGGACTTCAAAACCTAATTTTTACCTCTGAAAATCAGTGTTTAAAGGCCAAAAAAAAGATGGTTTGAAAATGGGAAATAAAGATGCAAAGGCTTTTTAAACAAGGCATAAAGAAGGATTAATCACCCCCTAACCTTAAATTGCCAAAAACACCAATTTCAGCCCATAAAAACAGGTTTTTTTACAACTCAAAAACAGCCCAAAACAATGAAAAAAAGATAGGAATACAAGTATGTAAAGCAAGCCTACAAAACTAGTATTATACCTCTTGAAGAGAAAAGTGCTTCCAAGCAACAATTTCAAGCAAATACCACATTCTAAAGCTCAAACCAAGCCCAAGAACACCTCAGCTCAGAGATTAGGGGATTTGGTTAAGGGTGTATAGGCAAGAGTGTAGGAATTGTAGGCGAATGTGTAGAAAATTTGTAGAGAGAGAGAGGAAAATTTTGAGTCTAAAATTTTCTAACCTCAAAACATGAGAGAGGGGTCCCTATTTATAGAAAACATGAAATCTATACAAGGAGATCCATCCCTCCACGTGTGGACAGATGTAAGCATCTGTGCAAACAGCTAGCATAGTTGGCATAAAATTTCTGCAGAAAACACTAGTGGCCGTCTGCCCATCAGTGGTGGCCGGCAAGGCACATCAATGGCTGACAGACAAGAAGTGATGGCCGACAGCCTCCAGGGAAGGCCAGCAAGCCACTAGAGATTACATGATGGAAAGACCAAGGCATGGTCCAAAAATGAGACAAAATGGATGCAGGGTTTGAAAGGCTCAAATATGTGGCATTCCGCTGAGGACTTTGAGCGCTCGGCGAGCAAACAGACTCGTCATTGGATGTACTTGCAAGAGCATCCAAGTCTTGAGGCTATCGGTGGAGGATAGCTATGATTGTTGTAAAAATTACATGAAGATTAGGTAAATTGAAACTAATCTATTATTGGTTGTCATTGAATATGACTATATTTTAAATACATTGTATATGTATAATTGTTTGGGAGGAGAAAGGGGACGTACTCTATTGTTTGGGAGGAGATAGGGGATGAACTCCATTGAAATTAAGTTGATCGGAGTGTCTAGGGTGAAAGTCCCGAAATCTTGTGTATACATGGGTGCCGATCCCACGGACGAAATTTTCGTAAAATAACAAATTTGAAGTGTTTGTGTGGTAGTGTATTGAATTGAAAAACCATTGAGTTGTAGTTTCAGTTGGATTGTTGAAAGATAATGAAATTGACTCATGAATTGAGAAGAATGAATGAACTTGAAATGAATTGAAGGAAAATGAATTAAGATACGAACTTTGATGCTTTACGATTATATAAATGTGGATATTTTGTCACTAGTATTGTTTATGCACACTTTACTTATATTTTTGTTAAAGCTCATATACTGTGTTAGATTATTCCTGCTGGGCTTTGGCTCACCTTATTTGGGAAAACCATTTTCAGGTATTGGTGATATGCCTCCGCCAGGGCAATAGCTTAGAGGGACTTTTGGGGAGCAAAAGCTCTTTATTTTGTTGTATTCTTTTGTATAGCCAAGGGCTTTAATTATATTGAGCTAGGCTCATTTTGTTGTAACCAAGCAACGACTTGGAAAGATGTAAGCCTATAGGGCATTTTGATTATATGTTTAGTTTTAATCCTCCTAACATTGCAACACATGCTGTAGATTCAGGATGAACATTTGTAAATGTATAATGCATGTGTTAATTTTTGTAAATGAACTCTGACGAATGCAAGTATTTTATTTCTATTATTCTTTTGCTTATGAGTCGTGTTATCCAAAAAGCAACCTAAGAGGGGGGGGAGGGGGTGAATTAGGTTTCTACAAATTAAAATTAATAATACCCCAATAAAATTAACTACTAGTACAACAAATTATTAACAAACACAATGATGAACTTAGTAGTAAATAATCATGCAAAATAACAATGAAGTATAACTAACATACAGGGTAAATCAAATGATTAACACATGAATATTAGATAGCTATAGCAGTAGTAGGAAAGTAAAGAGATTAGAGAAGAGGAGACAAACAGATTTATAGTGGTTCGACTTCAACCAAGCCTACATCCACTCTTCAAGCTTCACTTGAGATTTTCCACTATCTTCTAACTTCACAGGGGTGCTAGCAACCTTTTTACAAATGAAGAAATCATCCACGGATTTTACATAGACTTCACAAGCCCAAACCCTTGCAAATCTTAGGTGATTCACAATCACTCTCAAGATTTCAAGAACACAGTGTTTGCAACACTTTTACAAGAAAGCTTACAATAAATATCTCTCAAAGATAGATGTATAAAATGAAGTTTTGATTTTTCTGTAAATCTCACACAGGAAAGATGAGCTTAATGCTATAAGGCTTAGTGTATAATTTTTAAGAATAGATGTGAGTGATTATAAATCAAACAATATTTTCAAGTTTTTTGTAACTTGTTTACATTAGAGGCTTTGGTATATATAATGAAAATTATAGCCGTTGTATTCATTTGAATTTATAGCCGTTTATAGCCGTTGTAGTCATTTGAATTAATAGCCATTTATAGCCGTTGTATTTTCATCATTACTAATTTGAATATGTTCCACTCCATCATTACAAATTTGAATATCTTCCACTTGAACCTTTTGAACCTTTTGGCCTTTTGAACCTTTATAGCCGTTGTACTTCTATCATTACTAATTTGAATATCTTCCACTTGAACCTTTTGAACCTTTTGGCCTGCTGCTGTGCTAGGCTGTTTGAACCTTCGTTTTGGATTGTTTGAACTCCTGATTTAATCAAATATTAAATACATTCTAACAACATTTAGGATAAAGGTTTAGGTGAGAAATAATGGGACAAAATAAATTTTGATTCTATTTTTCTCTTTCAAATAAAAAATCAAAATAAATTTTGATTTTATTTTTCTCTTTCAAATAAATCATCAAAATAAATTTTGATTAAAATATAATTAAATAAATCATTAAAATAAATTTTGGATTCTATTTTTCTCTTTCAAATAAATTAAAATATAAGTAAATAAATCATCAAAATAAATAAGTCTAACAAGTCGGATTTATTGTATTATTTTGGGGCATTATAGATAAAAAATGGGATCAAATCAAATATAACAGTATCATAAAATCTCAAAAAGAGATAAACAATCTCCATAGAATGAAAGATCCAAACTTTCATAAAGCAGAAAAGACCCCACAAAGAAAGGAAACAAATCTCCACACATGAAGGATCATTACATCAACAAATTAAAAATTACGAAAATTAAACACACACACACACACACACACACACACACCAAAAAAAAGAAGAAAAAAAAAAGAAAAAAAGATTCAAGTTGCCACTAAACTCATCCAAAACTCCACTGTTCTACAACATTAATCTTAGAACCTAAAGGCCCAACCTCCACTGGTCAAGATATAACTTTGAAGAACTCCACTGTTCTGCAACATTGAACTTGGAATTTGAACACCCTACCTCCACTAGACAAGATATAACATTGAAGTTGAGGTGGTCGCCTAGCGTGAAACAAACGAGTTATCCAGCTTGAACCTTCAGACTGTGAAAAGATTTGAAGTCGAAGAGGTGTCAAAACCACGACCGTCTCTCTCTTCCCTAATAGAGAATACTAGAGAGAAAAATAAGAGAGATTTTTAGGGTTTTACTTCCTTTACACAAACCTTATGATCACTTATATTACTATATAACATGCAAATCATGTCATTCACACCAATAGATTTTATTCAGATATGTTATTAGATTAGTATGAGACCCATAACTTTTGTAAACCCTGTTAAGGCCCTTACTTTTGAATTATTATAATAAAGCTCTTAATTACTCATTTATTCATGAATTTAACCTTAGAGCTGAAAACACATTGCGGAGAAACATGTACAAACCCTAATCGATCTTGGTAGCTTAGTACTCATTTCTAAAACTCTAATATTAATTATTTAACTCTCTAATTATAGATTAACCACTCTAAATCCTAATTTTTAATTTTTACCTTTTTCATTTGATTATTCACCTTTTAATTCAAAACAAAGTAATGCAAATCGAATTATTTTTCCTATCACTATTTTAATTAATTCTATTCTTGAAATAGGTATTTTAATTCATAAATTTAGTTCATGCCTCACACTTTATTAATATTTCACATTAGCCTCAAATTCATTACTTTATACATATAAAAGTACACTCCATTATAATAATCATTTTCCACAAATATCTACAGCATATATATGAATATAATTGTACCCCAAAAAAAAATGTGAAAAATTCCTCAAAAACCCTAGCACATGACCAGCAATATGCATATAGATATATTGTGGTGTACTTTTTAGAACAAGTTTCATGGTGAGGAAGAATTTTGACTAGGACCCAAAATCATGGACGTTTGTCTTGTATTAACTTGTCAATCTAGTTCTAGACCAACCAAGCAATGATTTAAACCTAATTAAACCACTTAATCTTCCTAATCACTTTTCATTTCATTATATTCCAACCAAATACATTTTCGTTCCATTACATTCCAACCAAGGGCTCTTTAGACTTTTCACCACAATTTTCCTATAAATAGAACCACCCCCTAACACTTTTGCATACTCACACACACACACACACACACACACACACACAATTGGGCAGAGGTAGAGAGAAAGAGAGCAAGTGTGAGCCTTGGGAGGAAGAAAGGAGAAAAAGAGAGCAAGCTTGTTCAACTCTAGCAATCCCAGGCAAGAAAGTAAGCCACACAATACAACCTATTCCTTTCTTTTCTCTTCTAAATACATGACATTGTATACTTAGAATATTGTTCTCATATGTTTATGTATATTGGGTTCTTGTGCTTGAATAAGAAAAGTTGAATTTTGATTGCTACATTGCTTGGATTCTCTCTTTGTTGAAGTTAAGTCACCTATTTCTACTTATTTCTACCTATATCTTATATTATTTTTAAAGGCATACCTTCAAACTAACAATATGAGTTAATAATATATTATTTAGCATATTTTCATCATAAGAGAAGTGAAAAATTAGCCATGGTTGTCCCCTTTTCTTACAACTCTTTTTATTTCAAGTTTTGTGCACAAATGACTTTATTTTCAGCCTTTCAAAAATTCTAGAAAAATGCATAAAAATAATCTTGAGCTCAATTTTATATCAAAACCTTCCTTAAGGTGTTAACTTTCAATAAAAATTAGTTTCATTGAAAATGAGTGAGAGGTTTGAGAGAAAAACTGATTTTCGTAAAAGCCAATGAACCTAGACAGAGCTGGAGTATTTCATTAATAACTAAAAATTTAGAAACTCTATTCCACTTCCGTAAATTGATTTTGAAACTAAACAAAATTCTATACAAACCCTAAAAAGGCCGAGTTCAGAAAATTTTTAAAAATGTCACTTTGATAGTTGTCTTTAAAGTAAACCAAATCTGAAAATTGGTAAATTTTAGTAGTTTCAAACTCTTAGTTGTTTGGATGTGTCTCTTATTGTTTGTTCAAGCTTTAGTATGCCATCTATGCATATTTGGTTGTATCTCTTTAGTTGTAATTGTCATTTTAATAACTTGTTCTTGTTACACGGTCTTGGGTAGAACTCACCCCAAAAGCTAGCTATTAAGGTGAGGGTGCCCTCACGTTTATATGCTTAATATTACTTTAGTACTCAAGCGATGTGGGACTTCGCTTCACACCCTCCCTCACGCCCAGCGTGCTTACTCGGCAGCACCTGTGGCGTGTAGGCCAGGGATACGCACCCTACCCATCCTTGAGTACTCTGGCTCTGATACCATGTTACACGGTCTTGGGTAGAACTCACCCCAAAAGCTAGCTATTAAGGTGAGGGTGCCCTCACGTTTATATGCTTAATATTACTTTAGTACTCAAGCGATGTGGGACTTCGCTTCACAGTTCTAACCTTGACTTAAAACACTTAATACAACGGGAAACTCTTAGTGGTATTGCGATTTCGATCACTTACATGAATTTTATAAGATGATGATATGTCAATTTCAAGTATGGATTGATGGGATGCGTTCCTAATTGAAGGTTAAATCTTGCGCAAGTGATTGTTTCGGAACCCTTGAATGGATTGGTTATATTTAGACTCTAGGTGGTTAATGGTGGATAAGGTTGAAGGAGGTTTTGGGTGTTGACTACGCGATATGTAACCGTTGTAGGCATCCAGGGTAAAGTCTGCAAAGCAGCAAAAGAGGAGATATCGAATAATCCAAGTCCAATTATTGTGGTTGGAAGGATGAAGTCTCTCTGGGGGATTTTTAATTTACTAACACCTAACTTTATGATCCCTTTGTTTATTGACTTGATGCTTCATTACTTATTTGTTATAATTGTGATTGTGTATTGGATTGGAAAAAAGAGACGGAGTGTGTATGCATTTACTGAACATTCCAAACTCATGGTGTTTCAGGCCAGGTGTTGACGAAATTTACGCAGATGACGGCAAAGCAGAAACATTTGAAGACGTATGGCTATCCTAAGGGGAACTAGAACTAGTGTTGTTAAATATCTTTTTGTAATCTTGTTTTGAGTTTGTAATATTAAGACTCCTGTTGTATTATTTTACTTATATATCTATATATATCTTTTGTAACCTAACCTTGTCAAGTTATGTAGACTTTGTGTTAATACCTTGTTAAGATCTGTAAAAAAGATAGCTCTGTTATTTAAGGAGATTGGACTTAGAAATGAGACTATTTTGACTCCTCCGATCTTTACTGGAATCTTACTTGGTTATTGACCAAAAGAGACTCATAGAGATGTTTCCTAGACTTCAACCTTAGAATAGATTTTGGGGTGTCACACTTGTAACGTTAGAAAAATCCTATATTTATTTGTTAATATATTCTTTGATGTTCTCGATTTTTGAGGCTTCACAATCACAGAGTACACAATTTAATCAATTTATGTTTTTTTGCACAAATCTTTACATAAAAAATTACACATCATACTAATCAAAATAATTAATATTGATTATGACAAAAATAATTTCTGGATCCTTATATCTTGAGTACTGTAAGAGCTTTTGATTTTTCTTTACATACTATTTTTTATCATAAATGGAAGGGCATTTTATTTTATTTTTCTTTACAAACTAATTTTTGTTTTGGGTTGGGCTTCTCATGCTTTGAATTGTAAAATTTGGTAGTTATTATTTTATTTATTTTTTATGATAGAAATTTAGAATACCCATGTTGGTTTGAGTTTTATTTTGAGGAAGGGTCATTTTTGTAGTTGTAAGAGAATGGTCATTTTTTAGAGAGACTAAGGAATTATAATTTTATTTTATTCTGTCTCATTCCAGTCAACAAGACATTGCCTAAAGCTAATTTCCAAAGCAAAGCTCTACTCACCCAAAATTTGTCAAAAAAATCCACCTAGAAAGGAAGATTGTGGTTGATATTTAGTTGGTGTCTTATAGAATTTATACATAAAATGACTTTGAACTACGTAATGATATTTTTAGAAAAAATCTTAAATAAAAGTTCTAGGTATATAATTGTTTGGCTTATTTTTCCTATGAAAGAAAATTTAACAAATACGGCATGCCACAAAAGGTTGAAAAACCCCTTTAAATCTAAATTCAAGTCAATTATCAGATGATGTGTTGACGTTTCTTTTACCTCAACGAAGAGGACTTCTAAATTTGCAAAGTATAGAGAAAATAAATAGAAAGAGAAGGAGAAAAAGAGATGGAGAAGTTGAAGTACATTGATTGAGTGAACAATAGTATTACAAGTAAAGTAACATTAAAGGAAAATTTACCTATAAATCTCATATTTAGGAATGGTGATCTATTTAGTCCCTAAAATTTTCTTATAGACTAATTAGTCTTATTGATTTTGAAAATGGAGATTTGATATATTATTTAGAAATTAGATTTACGGTTATACCCTTATTTTTATTATGTTTTTTTTTTTTTTTTCTTCTTTTATGCTAGAAATGTAAGATACACAATTTATAGGAATCAAATTTGAGATTAATTTTTATATGGAAATTTTTTTTTTATTCGGAATGACTTAAAATGTGAGTTTTTTCAAACATTTCAAAAGTATTACAAATGATTTGAAATATAGGATTTTTCAAACATTTTAAAAGGAATACAAAAATTAATTAATAAGTTTTGAGCAAACGTATAATTTAAAATGTAATACTCCAATATAATACTCAAACGTAACACTCTAAAAAAACTCCTTACTATACTTTTTTTTTTCCAAACGGAACACTAAAAAAAAAAAAAAAAAAAAAAATCCTTAGTGTAACGCTTAAAAAAATTTCCTTACTATACTTTTTCCAAACGTAACACTAAAAAAAAAAAAAAAAAAAAATCTTAGTGTAGCACTCCAATGTAAGATTTCAAAAAAATTACTTTAATATATTTTTTCCAAACATAATACTGCAAAAAAAAAATAAATAAATAAATAAATTCCTTAGTGTATTTTTTTCGATCGTAACACTCTAAAAAAATGATGTAGGATTCTTCAAACCATTCGAAAAGGAGTACAAAAATTCCGTAGTAAATTTTGGACAAATTTATAATTTCAAACTATGAGTGTTACACTTGTGAAAAGTACACTAAGAAGTTTTTTAGTGTTTTTGTGTGTTGCATTGAAGTGTTACGTTTGGCATTACATTGATTGAAGTGTTACGTTTGGATAAAATACATTAAGGAGTTTTGTGTGTGTGTGTGTGTGTGTGTTATAATGGAGTGTTATGTTTGGGATTATATTGATTGGAGTGTTATGTTTGGAAAAAGCACACCAATGAGTTACTTTTTTTTTTTTTGTGTTACATTGAAGTGTCACATTTGGAAAAAGTACAATAAGGAGTTTTTTTGTGTGTTACGTTAGAGTGTGTTACATTGGAATGGTACGTTTGAGAAAAGTTTGGAGTGTTATATATGTTATTACGTTTGGAAAAGTACACTAAGAAATTTTTTTAATATGTTACATTGGAGTGTTACATTATTGAAGTATTATATTGCAGTGTTACATTATTGTTCGTAATGTGGGATTTGTTTTAAAAATAGAAAAAATCCAAAATCTCTATAGTGCGGATTGCTTAAATGTGTAATTTCACATTTAGTGAAACCCACTTTGATTCCTAAAAAATTAAACCCAAACGTATAAATAACTACCATTTTGTATAATTTTCACTTTAATGAAACTTTTGGGTTTATAAGAAAAAAAAAAATAGGACTAAACAGTTCACAAGATCATATTTTAGGATTTGTTAGTGCTTTACCCAACATTAAATTACCTTTACTCTTATTGTTCAAAATAAAGGTATGAATAAATAAAATGCAGAAAATATAAATGAAATATAAGAAACGATAGTGGAAATACAAGAATTTAAATTTAAGTTACATTTACTCCTAAAATAGAAAAATGATAGAAAATAAAAATTAATTGTCTTTTATTTGTATTAGAAGATCGTGTACAATGAAGTCATAGATAGCAATTTATAAGGGTAAAAACCCATTTGCCCATATTTTTTTTTTATCTTGCTTAACATATCCTTCCATGATCTCCTACTAACCAGGAATTATCATATGGGTCAAGAAGATTACGTGACCGTGTACTTATTCAACGGTGTGTACTTATTCAACGGTGTATTATCATGCACTACAACAAATTAAGATTTTAAAGATAAAAATTTAAGAACAAAATCACCTTTTAAGAACAAAATATTTTTGTTACTAAAAGTGTCTTATTATATTTTTAGTGGCGAAATTAGACATTTAAAGGTAAATTACTATTCTTTTGGAATCAAAATATTTATTTAAAAAAATAAATCATTTTAAGACCAAATTATTTTGTCCATAAAAATTCATTTATTAGTGACATTTTCAATTTTTGTTGCTAAAATTCCTTCTATTATTTTTTGAAAAACTTTTTAATGACTATCTTTACGCGACGACAAAAAATTGTCCCAAAATATTTTTTTAATAATAAAATTTTTACTTTCGGAGCAAAAAAAGTTTAATTTTTAAAACTCTTATTTGTTGTAGTGATTTCTCCACCATATCCTTAGTTTTAAGCCTATCAAATTATTTTACCCCTATTATTGGTTGAGCACACCACCAAGGTGAAATTCCCAACAAATAGGATAATTACTACCGATTAAACCACTTTGTACTCCATCTGTACTATATTCAATCACATTCTTTGTAATTTCTTTTAACCTTCAAAATTTCAAGATCATGCCAAATATAATAATAATAATAATAATAATAATAATAATAATTATAGTACCAACAGTAGTAGTATTGATTCGAAACTCTCCCATTTGAATTATTTATCAATTGAACTAGGTCTTTAAGTAAGCATTAAGGCATATCCAAAATTACAAACCATATCAGGTTTTAAAGGTGCCCATCACCTTTGGTAGATTGTTTATGTTTTTTTTTTTTTTTTTTTTTATCAGCAAAGAAAAATTTCATTTAACAGCATGAAATTAAAAGTACAAGAAGATGAGATGCATCGAGAGAGATTCGGAAGTATAAAAATACCCCTACTACTGCTACTCGCATCCATACAACTAACCCCTAAGCCTCTCAGTTTTTTACATAAAAAATTAAAAAGAACTTAACTAGAAAATTAAAATACATAAAACCCCGCATAATAACCCACAACGACACCCAAAACAAACTAAAAAACAAAGACACCCAAGCCTCACGCCTCTGCCAAGACCACGTCACTGCTAAACAAATTATTAATTAACACTTAACACTGCCAAAACCCACACCACTCAAACAAGCACTACCCAATTATTAAATAAAAAAACTTAACACTACCAAAGCCCACACCACCCAAACAAGCACTTCCCAATGACCCACGCTTGCTGCACGCTGTACGCCACGACCCAAAACCCACGCCTGCTGCACGCCTGATGTCCTGCTCCTGACCAGCCTACTCCCACGCTTCTCCCACGCCTGACATCTCCATCGGGCTTCACCGGACCTACGCCTATGGCCGGAACTGCCACTTTCTGCTGTGCTGCTACTCGCACTCTATTGCCGGAACACCCACGCCGGAGCACTGCTCCCTTTGCAGTACATCACCCACGCTTGTATATCACCCAAGCAGTACAACACCCACGCTTCACCTATACTTGACATTTCCGCCGAACTGCTTCGCTGCTGCCCACGCCACAAGCAACCACTCCCAAGCTGCAACTCCCCTGCTGCAACTCGAGAAGACACCATGCTGCAACTCCCACCAGGACTTCTTCTTACACCTCTCTTCTTGCTCACACCCACTGCAGCCCCATGCACCGACCAACACCCATTGCAAACCCAAGCACCGCCGGGACAGCTCTATACACCCACTGCAGACCCATGCACCGACCAACTCTCACTGCAGACCCTTGCACCGCCGGGACACCTCTAAACATTAGGAATAAATTCACCCCTCAAACTCTCACTCGAATAGGAGCGCTCGAATGAAAGACCAGACAGATCTGGAACGACTACGACACCCAGGTTCCGCCCAACCAAAGCATCAATACATCCCCACCAAATCTGAATCAGAGTTCATCCCTCAAACTCCTACTCGCAAAAGAGCGCACGAATGAATGAGAAAACATTTAAATCCGGACCCCGAAACACCAAACAAATTCTACCGTAGCATCACAAACACACCTAGGTGGAAAAAATGGGGGAATCAAGTTTATTAAAGGAAAAAGCTAACAAGCAAACACAGGAAAAAGAACAAGCTAGGCCAGCCGACCACCATGGTGGCCGGCCGGCCCAAAAAAGAGGCCTGGGGCGGAGGTTTTAGAGAGAGAGAGAGAGAGAGGTTTTTACTTTGTTTATGTTTTTTTGACAACACACACATGCACGTACATTATTATAATAGAGAAAAGTGCAAAGAAAAATTTTCACTTCTATGTCTCATTCTGTAAAAATTTTATGCATTATGCAAAGAGAAAGTTGTATAGCCTACACCAGCACATTGGCAAGATATATATGCCACTTGAAGATCCACAGAAGAAGTGTAATCTTTGCTTGTTGGTTGATATTTTCTTTTGAATTCTTCATCTACATTGTAATATTTACCAAGTAAGATCTTAAATGCCATGACTATTGTTTTCCAATTTTTTTTTTTGAATTCTAGTAAGATCTTTTCCCATATGCCTGCCTTTTTCCTTCGGAGCTGCATAAAAAAGAAAAAGAAAATTGTAATGCATATATTTTAAATCTCCATATTATATCACCTCTTTTGTGGATATTTATGATTGGAGGTATATAGCCTACAAAGTATGGATGCTTCTAAAATGTAGTTGTATTATAGTATCCGTATCGGATACTCGCCAATACGTATCGGATACTTGATGTTAATTTTGAGAAGTATTAGATATTTTAGGACACTATGTCACATATCCAAGAATGATGGTTGAAATAAATACAAGAATAGTTTTATACCACTATTAGCTCTTAAGCTAATATCAAATTTTGAAATAATTGTTTCACAGTATTCTTTGAACTCATGTATATTATAATCTTAAACATATATTTTTGTTTCAAGATGTGAGGACCATACCCAAATCTTAATTTTCTAGATTTTGTCGTGTCGTTGTATTAGTATTGTATAGTATCCATATTTATGCTTCATATAGTATATAGCAATCCTAAAAAAGTAATAATAATAATAGAAAATGTTAGCATATGGTATAAAGCATTACACCAAGAGTATCAAAGAGATGAGAGAATTAAGAACACCCTCTTAAAAACTAATCCAATCCATAAGGATGTATCGGAAAATACATTTTTGTTACTTGATCAATACTATCGGGAGAAACAACCCATTGCCACTTAAGTGTTTGTAAGGGAGTGTTGAAGGTTCAACTCTCCTCCATGATTGAATCTAATTAATAATTGACTTTCGCAAACAAAAAAGAAAAAGAAAAAAAATGCAGAAACATCCACTTGAAAAGCAATAATCATGCTTTTAACTCCAAGTTATGAACAAAAGGAACTATACCAACCAATTCATTCTTTTATCAGTTAAAATATTTGAATAAACTTCATCATGGGAGGATTTTCGGACTCTTTGTAATTTACAATTATTTCTCTCATAAAATGTTAGAAGACAACCTTCTCATTCAGTGGTTTGGCCTTGCAAGAAGCAGCCTTCAGTCACTTACAAAGTCACAATAGGAATCAAGATTTTAATAATAGAATCAGGAGTATCGAGAAATACATATTGAAATTGGATGATGCAATTAGAACCTTTTTTTTATTCATCAATTCCGTAAAAGGGCTTCCTGACAATCAAGTCAGTTGTATTAGCTGTGAACTAGCCATATTATTAGCTATAAATCAAGTTATGAATCGTCTTTGAAACAACACAAATCGCAAACCGATCAATATGTATATAATTTTTATTGCCACCAATATATTGGAATGTATCAACATTAGGAAATTAAAAACCTATACGCATCAACCAACATACTAGAATGTATCAATATGGAGAAATAAAAAATCTATATATCACCCGATGCAATACATATTTTAAATGGTAATACAAAAGACAATGAGAAGTTGTGCGCCAACAGATTACTGTCCGGCATTGCCACTGCTTTTTTTGTCATCTGAAGAAGCGAGATAATATACTCACTAGCTTTTTTAATGATATTTTTGCAACAAGTAATATTATATAGCCCAAGAATTACTTAAAAAATTGCAAAAAAAATAAAAATGTCATATGCAAACACAATTGAAGAGGGGGTCAGGGATAGGGGTGACAAGGCAGGGCTGGCCATTAGCGTTAGGGTTTGTACTATATGGAGAAGAAGACAAGGCAGGGGCAAAATTTTCATTCTGCAGACACATGGTAAAAATGTCATTTTACAACATTATTTGAATTTCATTTAAAATTGGTGCGTGTAAGACAATTTATGGACCAAAAATGTAACCATTTCACTTTAGTACAACCATAGGGGAGATTTTTGGCTATTTCGAACGATAAGGCAGTAAAGTACTACAGGTCAAATCACAAAGGAGCAAATTGGATTTTGTCCTAATTTTTATCACCACCATATATATAGACTGAAATGTGTCACTATTGAAAAATCTATACGTATCAATTGGTATATTTAAATGTATCAATGTCGAGAAACAAAAAAAAAAAAAATCAATATGTATCAACCGATATAATACATATCGTTCAATATTTAAATTCTAGGAAGCATAGATACGGATACGACACGATACGGATATGGCGATACGACAAAACTTAAAAAATAAGATACCGGTACGGGTAGGATACGTTTGTGAAAAATATATTTTTTAAAATTATTAATAGTGAGTTATACATGAGCTAAAGAATATTGAGAAATCACAATGTAATTTTATAATGCAAAATACTAACCTTTAAGAATTTTGTATTAATTTAAGCTAGTAGATTGTTTACTTTTTAAATTTTTAATAGGTCTTGCAAATATTTCATTTCAATATCAAGTTTAATATATTTATATTATAATAATAGAACAATTCACAACTTCTCCCTATGTTTTTTTCCTTTGACACTAGTGAAAAATATTGTATTCAAATTTACTTGCTTATTTATTTATTGATATTTAAGTTTACCATCGTTATATTCTCTTGTTAATTCTTATTTTCTATGTAGTTATAGGGGACATGCATGAAATAATTAGGATACATCAATTTGATAAATTCTATTATTTAACTCACTATGCTCTTCTTATCGAAAAACTTAACAAAGTATTAGAAAAATATTCTTATATTTATACTTGCAATTATATTATATTATATTACTATGTAAGAAATGTTACAATTTTAATTTCATAAAACAGGTAAACATGACTTGGAGTATTCGATACTTCAAAATTACATATCCGATACTTCAAAATTAATGAAAAAATAATTAAGAAGTATCCGATACTTTTAATAAGTATCCGATGCATATCCGCGAATATCCAAAAAATATCAGTATTTGATACGGGTATGTCACCCTATTTGAAGTATCCATGCTTCACAATTAAAATCATAGGAAATACAATGGAGTTAGAAAGACCTAGTGATAGTTGCTGACTAGAGATGTTGTGCATCTGCGGGTTGCTGCTTGGATTTGTCACTATATTGTTGGCACCTAAAGAGGAGATAATATATTCACAACATTTTTCAATGATATTTTTGTAACAATAATATTACATAGCCCAAAAAATACTTAAAACACTTTTTTAGTCCATATGCATATAATTTTTGTCACGACCCGCTCCTGGCACCCAAGAGTCAGGTATCGTGACCGACTAGTAACAATTGTTATCCAAGGCCGATTGTAGAACTAAACAGATTAACAAACAAAAGTAGAAATCATTATTTACATAAAGGTACCAAAATATGCATCAGAGCTTCTATTCATTTATAACAAGAAGGCCATTAGGCTGAGGTTCACAAAATAAAGAATTAAACTTGTACACAAAAATACACCATGCGGTTATTCCATAGTCCCATTCCCCAAAAAAGCAGTGCACCTCCCTCTCTAATCATTATCTGCTGAAAATTGGTAAACAACTTATAAGCATATTACAAAGTGAGAAGTAATATACTGAGAGCATCACGGTCATAAAATCACCATAGATAACTACTTAGGTTAAAATTGATCAGATGATAAGCATTTAAGACAAAATAGATAAGTTGCTCATATCCACTTCAGATAACAGAATTATATTTCAGAAATCATATATATACGGTGGGTGTTTGGGAAGTGGGTTTTTATGTAGGTTTTTTTAGTTGTAAAATATTATTGGAGAAATTTTTTTTTGTGTTTGAGAAGATAATTGAGTTTTTTTGTGATTGGATGTGATATTTGTGAGAAAAAAAAAAAATAATTATGGGGTTAGATGTGATATTTTGTTTGGATGTATTTTTTTTAGTTTTACAAAAAATTTGTCTTTTAATAAAAAAAATCAAAAAAAAAAAAAATCCAAAACCCAAGTTCTCAAACACCACCACAATATCATACGGAACATATAGCATTAACTACAGTGCAGAACAAAATAGAGGGTCACTTTTTGACCATATCACACTACAACAAGACACCTTGCCCACACACCGTTGCCACCTTTCTTTCCTTTTTATTTTATTACATTTTGACCCCAAATATATATAATAATTACACTATTTGAAAATTACATTTTATCCTAATTATAAAACTACATGTATAATTATAAAAAAAAAAATTCTATTTTCTTCACTCATAATTGAATAATACTTGCATAGAATTAAAAGATAATTAAAATTTTGGACTGTTACAATTTTTAGGCCAAATTATACCTATGATCACTGTAATTTTTCAAATTATATCAACTTAGTCCAATTGATAATATTCGTTAAGAAATTGAATAGACATCAAGCAAAATAGTCCGTTAAAAAAGAAACGGATTATTTCAAATTAGATGCCAACTCTTCAATCATTCGAATGAAAGCGAGTAAACTAATTTACACTTTGATTTCAGCCCAATTTTTAAATATTGTTATGAATTTGACTAAATTGAAAGAAAGTGACAAAGTCATGGTACAATGGATGCAATTAGAATTACAATGACCAAATTGATATAAGAGGCAAACTACAAGGGCAATGAGTGTTTTTTGCGCTAATAAATTTTATTACCATTAGCAAAATGAATTGACCAAATTGATATAAGAAGCAAACTACAAGGGCAATGAGTGTACTTCACGCTAATAAATTTTATTACCATCAGCAAACTGAAATATATCAATATCGAGAAATCAAAAGTTGGTATATATCAATCAATAAATGTATTAATATCGAGAAATTTAAAAACTGATATGTATAAGTTGATATAATACGTAATGATTGATATTTAAAATCATAAAAGTAAATACAATGAATCAGAGAGACTTGCCGATTGTTACTGACTGTAGCTATTGCCCTGCATCTACGGGTTGCTGCTCGTTATTGCCTCTGCTCTGTTGGCACCAAAATAGTCGAGATAATATATTCACTATCTTTTCTTATGATATTTTTGAAACATTAATATTACATAGCCCAAAAAAGTTGTTTTAAAAAATGTCAAAAAATAAATTTTTTGAAACGTATAGACTAAATTTATTTTGGATGTGATTTCGTTACACTAAGTTTGAATTTATACCACACTTTATTTTTTAATAAATGTTTGCCTTAGTTTTTAGATTCCTGAACTTTTTCCTTTCGTAACTACTAGATAGCAGACACAAACGAGTCCATATTTTCATTAAAGCAGGATAATTATATTTTTTACTGTATTGTGATTATCATGAGTCTACGACATCAAACAATAAAATAAATTATAATAAAAAATATGTTAAGGGTAGCATTAATCTAGACAATTAAAGAAAGGACAATATAGCTTCTCTCTCTCTCTATTTTTATTTGTAAGAAAAATCATTCATACATACTACTGAAGAAATAAAGATAAATAAGCCCTTCCTTATGTTCCGGTCCATGATGTTTTACATAAATTTTTTTTTTTAACAATAATGCAAGTTGCACTCAAAACAGTAACTTTTCTAGAGAAGAATATATGAGACCAATGAGCCAAACTTAAGAAAACAAGATAGAATCAAAGCAAAAATTCATCTTAACATGATATATATAGTAAAGGTCTATCAATCAACCAAGGTCTCGTTAATGTGATTAATATTTGATAAAATTAAAATGGTTGAACGTCCTTTATAAAATTAGTACTATAAAAAATGTACAATCATTTTAACAATAATACTATAATTACTATATTTTTGTACCATGTGTGGATTAGTTATCTCCCTCCCAAAGTGCAATTCTTTGGCTGGCTTGCTTGGAGATATAAGGTTAAAACATTGGTTTTCTTGCAACAACTTGGTATTTTGGACAGAGATTCTTCTACCCTGTGTACTTTCTGCAAGTCCCAGCAAGAATCAATAGATCATGTGCTGATTTTCTGCCCCATGGTATGGAGATTTGGTCAGAGCTTCTGCAATGGTGGGGGGTAGTTTGGGTGGTCCCTGGGTCTATACAAGGGCTGTTCCAGTGGTGCGCTGGGCATAGCAGCAGAAATGAAGAAAGGAGGATTTGGAGTGCTATTCCTCTGGTGACTCTGTGGTCACTGTGGAAACATAGAAATGAATGCATCTTCCAAGGCACACAACCACAGCTTCAGGATCTTCATGAACTCATCATCACCAGACTAGCCTTCTGGTATAAAGCTGCATCCAAAAGGTTTCAATTTTCAATTCATGACTTCCTTTTCAACTTCCCTCAAATCAGATATTGCCTTGGTGGTAGGTCCTCGTAGTTTGATTGAATTTGGTGGTAGGTCCTTGAGTTCAACTGTCTATGCTAATTTGCATCATAAGAAGTTCTGGCTAGTATTGGTGAAGCTCTGGTCTATGTCTGTGCTTTGCTTTGGTCTTGGTTCAATTCTGGTCTGCATAGACCTTGACTCAGTTCTGTTTTGCAGAGACCTTGGCTCAGTTCTGATCTGCACAAGTTCTATTCTGCATAAACTAAATTCTAGCTCTGTTCAATTGGGCTGCATTGTGCTGCAGGGTTGGAAGGCTTCAGTTGGCCTGCATTGTACTGCTGATCTGTTTTGAGCCGCTTTGCTTTGATTTTAGTTTGGGCCGAATCTGTTTGAGATAGCCTTGGAAGGATTCAGTGGGTTCTGCCTCAGTTGGATTGCTGTGGTGTGTTTTTGCTGTTGGGGCTGTTGTGTTTTGCTTCTGAATATGTGTGCTGCTGTTCTGTGAATATTTGAGGCACCTGTTCTGATCTGGCTTGTTCTGGGCTTCAATCTTTTTCTTCATGGCCATGCAATACTAGTGGTTCTGCTCCTTATGTTTCATTTGCTGTTCAGATCTATCAGATTCACTAGTAGGGTGGTTTGATGATTCAAGCCCAGTTGTTGGTTTTTTGATGGCTCTTTACTTTTACCCTATGTTCCTGAACAGATTTTGGTGCTGTGTTGGTTCATACAGATTTCTGGTGGAGCTTGCCCAGTTTTGTTCAGTTCTGATGTAGCTTAGTGCATTAAGTTGTACTGCAGTCTGCTCTGTTTCTCTTCTCTGTAGTATGGGTGTAGCTTAGTTGGTCTGCATTCTTTCTTTTCTGTTCGTTTTCTGTTTCGTTTGTTGGTTTCTCACCATCTGGCGCTTGGAGCTTCAGTTAGCTCCAAGCTCCTCTTTATTGATGTTCTGTATCCTTTTTGCATACTATCATCAATAAAGATTTTTCTTTGCCGAGCAAAAATTGCACTAGTAATAAACACAAGTGGTAGGATAAATTAAACTAATACAATGTTGACAAATGAGATGGTGAACCAATTGTGATAAGAAACAATGATTTCTTAACATTACTAATATTTTAAACTTCGTTAATAAATATATGCATTTGTGAACCTGTCATTAGCTGCTACTTGAATTCTTGTACTTTTTTTTTTTTTTTTTGATTGAGAAAAACATCCCAACAACTACATAGAATTGGAAGATAAGCACCTAACAAGACTCATAGGTGGTTGGGCAACCCAATCAGCGGGCAGAGAATTGTGAAAACAAGCAGAAGCAACCCAGTGGGCTGCTCTATTGCCAATTCTAGGACACCAAAGAAAATTCAGCTGCCGACTCGTGGCCATCGATCGAACATCACTCAGCAAAGCAAGAAGCTCCCACAGAGGAACCCCTTCGGATACACAGAGTTGAATCACAGATTTACAATCACTTTCAATATCCACTGCAGCAAGGTTGAGTGCACGTGCCATAAGACATGCCTGCCGAACTGCTAGCAATTCTCCTTGAGCAACTGACCTCACTCAGATCTTGCAGACCATGCCATCCACCAATAAGCCCAAGTGATCCTGGAGAAGGACTGCTATTGCACCAGTTCCTTGCATCAAGTCAAAGGCTGCGTCGCAATTGAATTTCCACTTTCCTCGAGGAGGAGGAACCCATGCAGACCTTGTGTTGTTCACGCCCGTTACTGCCAGAGCAGGGGTAGTGGTCACAGTGCGGGTGGCCAAGAATTCAGCTTCATCATGCTTGGCCTTCGCTAAAACTCTTGCTGGATCAACCAAGCAGCGGTTGAACAGATGGTCATTCCGGCCTTTCCAAATAGTCCAAGCCACCCAAATCATGGAACAAATCACAGATTTCCCACAACTAGAAACCCCCAAAGATGTAAAGCATTTTCCAAACCAATCTCTAACCGAAAGGCTACCAAGATCGTCACATCGAAGTCCAAGATTACACCCAAACCAAACTCTTTTAGACCAATCACAGTCAAACAAAAGGTGTTCAATAGATTCAGTGGTTGTCAAACACACAGGACAACAATCCATGTTGGCACATCGTTTAGCAAAAAGATTTTGACAAGTAGCCAGTGCATTATGATAGATTCTCCAGACGAAGTACTTGAGTTTAGAAGGTAAATTCAAATTCCAAACAAACCTCCATTCTTTCTCTGACCAACACATAGAAAAGGATGGCAGATTGGAACCCAAGTGCGCTTGTTTCACTACTTCATCATACCTCGATTTAACCGTATAGCAACCTTTTGAGTCATGGTGCCAAAGAAAAGTATCATCCTTATCCTCAACTGAAACTGGAATAGACAGTATAGCATCACAGTGCGCTCTAGACACTAGGCTTCGAAGTTTCCTTTTATTCCATTACTTGCGCGAAGGGTTGACGACCTCATTGACCTTTTGTACCGAAATCCCACCATGCCTCACTGTTTGGACACGAAATCCTAGATTAGATGGTATCCACTGGTCATCCCAGAAATTGATAGATTTACCATTCAGAACTTGCCACCGTAATCCTCCTGAAATAATGTCCCTTCATCGAAATAAATTGAGTCAAGCCCATGAAGGTCGCACCCCTCGCGCGGCATGGCAAAAATCTGAGTTGGGGTAGTAAATCCCTTTAATAATTTTTGCAAATAAGGAATTCGGGAATTTAATTAATTGCCAACCTTGCCGAGCGAGGAGAGCTCTGTTAAAAGCCCGAAAGTCTCGGAAGCCCAAACCACCCTTTCTTTTCGGCAAGCACAATTTATTCCAGCTGGCCCAATGTATACCTCTCCCCTCCGGATCCCCTTTCCACCAAAAATTCCTAATATAGGAGCTCAATTTATCACACAGTTTGTTGGGAAATAAGAAACAGGCCATAGCATAAGTAGGCATTGACTAGGCAATCGATTTAATGAGGACTTCCCGACCTGCTTGGGAAAGCAACTTCGCCTTCCATCTTTGCAATTTGGGCAGCACTTTTTCGCATAAGAAATTATAAGCTTCAGCCTTAGAGCGACCCCAACACGATGGTAGGCCCAAGTATCTTGCATTAGCGTGCATCTGCGGAATACCAAGCAAGCCACACACCTCCATCCGTCGAGATATAGGAACATTACTTGAGAACTGCACTCCCGACTTAGCAAAGTTAACCGATTGCCCCGAAGTGTGTCCATATATGTGTAACAATCTGCTAATTTCAAGACATTCCACCCTGTTGGCCTTGACAAAAAGTACCGCATCATCTGCAAAGAACAAGTGTGACAATGACAGACAACCCCGTCGAATGCGCAACCCAGTCAATTTCCCATTGTGAACACTTCGATCAATCAATTTCGAAAGCATATCCATGACGAGGATAAATAGATATGGGGAGAGAGGGTCCCCTTGACGAAGACCCCGGAGAGGTTTAAAACTAGTCCGTTTGGCCCCATTAACGAAAACTGAAAAGGAAACTGTGGCGACACATTCCATCACCCATTGAATCCATTGGGAGTGGAACCCCATCTTTACCAACAAGGCCTTTAGAAAATTCCAATCCACAAGATCATAAGCTTTGTTGAAATCCACTTTAATCGCTACATCCTCCACCATCCCTTTTTGAAGTTTCATCGCATGGAAAGCCTCATGAGCCACAATGATGTTGTCTTGGTTCAGTCTTCCCCCCACAAAAGCCGACTGATTTTGCGAGACCACTGAACTTAGAATCCCCTTCAATCGGTTGGCAAGAATTTTGGTTATCACTTTCATGTTAAAATTGCACAAGCTTATTGGTCTAAATTGCGCTAATGTTTCTGGAGCTGGCACTTTGGGAATGAGTACGAAGTTCGTGTGATTGAGTTCCTTCAACAAAAAGCCCCCCGAAAGAAACTCTTCACCGCAGAACACAAAGAGGGCCCTACAATATCCCAGTGGTGGTGATAAAAATACCCTGGGTAACCATCCGGTCTAGGAGCTTTCAAATATCTGAGTTAAAAAACCGCTGTTTTAATCTCCTCATCTAAAACATCTCGAATTAGCCTCGAGTTCATTTCATCCAATATAACTCTGTGAACCACAGCTAAAGCTTCAGTCATCTCACCTTTATCACTATCGGAAAAAAGATTTGAGAAATAAGTAAATAGGTGAGAATTAATTTCCGACTCCGAATTCAATAGGCTGTCATTATCAGATTTCAATTGCAAGAGTTGGTTTCGTTGGCGTCGTTGAGTGATTGTAGCATGAAAAAAAAGCAGAATTACAATCTCCAAAATTGAGCTAGCGCACCCGAGAACGCTGATGAAGATACATCTCTTCCCTCCTCATAACCAATTCCAACTCGTGAGTTAACTGCTTGTGATGCACTTCATTTGTCGTTGTGTAAGGCCGACTTTGTAAGTGGGCTATCTGACCTCGAAGATTTTCAATATGCCTTCTCCCATTACCAAACTCCTTGGCACTCCAGGCCCATAAACTCCGTTGGCTTCTTTTTAACTTTTGCACAAGTTTGAACATCTGAGAGCCTGCTTGATCCTTATCCTACTCTGATTGAATAGTAGCTGCACATGCTGGGCTGGTGGTCCACAAAGTTTCAAAATGAAATCTTTTAGGCACCCGAGCAAGAGGGACACAACAATTAAGTACCAATGGACAATGATCCGAGCCGAAACAAATATCATGGAAAACTTAGGCATTCGGGTATAGTTCTCTCCACTCAACCGTAGCCAAGGCCCGGTCCAATCTCTCACAATTCTCACCCTCCTGGTTGTTAGACCAAGTAAAAGCATTCCCTTTAAAGCCCAAATCTACCAGATTGCAATCCGAAACCATATCTTGAAAGTCACTAAGCTGAGAGGCATGAAATTCCCGGCCACCCTGCTTCTCCAAAATAGAACCCACTTGGTTGAAGTCACCAACACATAACCACGAGTAGTGCATCTCCGTAGCCATATCACATAAGTATTTCCAGAAAGCTCTCCTTTCCTGCCGTCGAGGAGGGGCGTAAATAAAACAGGTAGCCCAACTCCTTCCTGCCGTTGGCGAAAAAATACACCGAAAAATATTTTGGGATTTAGACCGGATATCTAACACTACCCCATCCATCCACCAGAGGGCTAGACCGCCAGAGGTGCCGATAGGATCAACATGACAACTATTCGGAAAGTTGAGGCTCCGCTTGATTCGATCCAGCTTGGCTCTCTTATTCTTTGTCTCCATTAAAAAGATCACCGAAGGCCGATGGGTTGTACATAACCCTCGTAAGACCTGGACTGTCAGGGGACGGCCCAACCCCTGACAGTTCCAGCTGATAATTAACATGAATCTTGTGCCTGTTTGGGGTCAGCCACCACCACCTTTTGTTATTACCAGACGTATCCACCTTTCCGACGGCCGAGTTCGAAAGCAAGCCAAGAACCTTTGTGCAACATTCATTATCCGCCAAAGAAACCACACCCACGGGCACAACACCCCCTGGGCTTGGAATAACAGCAGTGACTGCAGTCTGAATTGGGATTTCAACAAGGGGGACCTTCTTCAAACGACTTCCTGTCCGAGATAGAGCCCTCGGTTTTGGCTTTCGAGTAAAAACACACAGAGCCTTGGGGTCAGCTACAACATCATCTATATCTGAATCAGCCCCCTTCAATTTTTTCAGCGGGACATGGTCACGCAGGTCCTCCTCACTGAGTGGCCTCTTCAGAGATAAACAGGTGAACACCTGGGAAATACTTGAGTCTATAAGGGAGTCACTGGGCCTTGGCCTCTCAGGACTTGGGCTAGGACTAAGTTCCTCCACACTAACCTTGGGCTGTGAAATAGAAGAAACAACTTCAAAGGGCTCTGTTACAAAATATAAGGCTTTAGGCCTCAGCACCGAATTCTCCATAAGGGGGCCCAAATTTGTATGGTTCACGCCTACCACTTCAGCTGGCCCAAGATTTAAATTGCAAATGTGAGATGGTCCACGTACCAGATTTAAGGCATGCGAAGAGGGGTCCAGTAAAGCCGAAGGTTCTAAAGGAGAACCGGATGTGCATAGGCGCGGGACCTCAGATTGAAAAAACTCTATAGCCCCCAATTCCACTACCCTATTTCGTACTTATCGTACCTCCACGTTCTCATCCAAGTTATGCCAGCTGGGTGCAGCTAACCCACTCACTACAACCCCTTCGTCCCCATTCGAACGCACCGTCGCAGAGCCTAGCGAAATACTCATAGGTTGCATAGACTTATCCCGACCAGCATGAAGCTTCTCCAAAGGTCTTGCATTCTGGCTGCGAAGCGAGGTCACGCTTCTAGCAGGCCCTGTTCTTTGATTTGGACCATAGCCAGAGTTGCGACCCTCCTCCCGTGATACAAATTTACAGGACAAGTTATCATGCCCAATGCGACCACAAGCATAACAAAACTTAGTCAGTTTCTCATACTTATAATAAACTTTGACACCATCCCCAACTGGCCCCGAGCTATCACGGCGATACAGAATGAACCCCTGTAGCAGAGGTTTAGTAACATCAACCTCGACACGTAGCCTCAAAAAGCTACGATGTATAAGAAGGCTGTCTGAGGGAGCTTCAACCTCAACCAATTTGCCTATCCTATTGTCGATAACCTCCCCATGAGCACGAGTCATTTTTTCGAACGATAGACCATGAACCTGAACCCAAAAAAGGCTCCATCGAAAATCCAAATCATCTACAGCCATCCTCGGCTACAGCGTCTAAAGGACCAAAAGACTTCCCATAACGGACCACGGGGCCTCCAAGAGGACCCTAGAACGATCCTCCAAATCTTCAAACTAAAAGAGATAGATGTTCTCATTCCAAGGAGTAATAGATATACCTGCTCTGGTCTTTCAAGCAGCAAGAAGGATTTTATTAACAGCTGGTTTGTTCAAGATTTTGGGAGCAAGAACCTTCCCTACTAGACACCAGTGTGAAACATCCTCACACTCATCCGTGACCTCCGGCAGCTCGAAAGACTCCATACTCCAGCCAAAGTCACCTTTAGTCGACCGATGGAGCTATACAAGACCACCCACAAGTAAAGAAAACTAAAGAGAGACACCAAGGGATAAACCCTAAGAACTACCAGTAGGCAGAGAGCGCTCTCATTTTAGAGAGAGAAAATTTTTCGATCTTTTCTTGTACTTCATTAACGTTTAGAAAAGCATTCCACATCTCTTCATGAGTTGCTACAACCTTCACCACATTCTACATACAAAATGGGCCAAATAGATTTAGAGGACATAAATTGATTAAAAGAATGTTCATGGCAATAACCGCTTAAAACGTTAAGCTCCTTGTCACATGATTAAATGATTCAAATGATCAGCCAATAATATTTTTGTGTGTGATCAAGGTTTTAAAAAGCGGCCACACATAACGGTTGTGGTGGTTACCGCCACCCTTAATGGCCACTTCTGCAGTGTGATTGAAATTCACAGGTGTGTCAACTGTGGCGGTCGTAACGGTGCCGTAACGGTCTTTTACACACCGTTACGTAACGGTTTCGAACTGCATCTTTCGAAAAAACACAAAAAAAAGAGAGCTAAAAATGGGGAAAAAGGGCTAGAGAGAAGAGGGAAGATAAAGAGAGAAGATGGAGGAGCAAGAGAGAAGAGGGAAGATGAAGAACATGTTATTGATTTGTTGAACCTGTAAGATCTATGCTATTCTATTCAGCTGCTATCACTCAACGATTTTATTTGTTTGTCTATCTATATATTGTTTGAAAATAATAATAATAATAATAATAATAATAATAATAATAATAATAATAATAATAATAATAATAATAATAATAATAATAAATGTGGTCATTATCTATTTGGCTTGATTAAAATATGTATATATATATATATATAGGCTCTTATTTGTTTTCTTGCTGTTGTCATTGTTTATCTTATATATAATAATTAGTGATTGATTTTTTGTATAATATAAAGTCATTAATTAATAAAATAAAATGTAAAAAACTCAGTTTATAATAATTTTAAAATATGAAATATATTAGATCATACTTAAAAATTTACAAAAATTGATCAATATTTATTTTAAACTCAATAAATATGATCATGGAAAAAAAAATATAGGTATTAGTAAGTTTTTTTCAAATTGTGCAAAAAATAAAAAAATTCACAATTTCAATTACCGCAACCGTTATGCTACGGCTTTCACACCCCGCAACCGCGCCACCGCCACGGTTACGGCGACCGCAATTGCTTTTCAGAACCTTGTGTGTGATTTATTAAGAGTCTTCTATTCTTTCTATTCAAACCCAAATCATACTTTTTTTTCAAGAAAAAGATAAGCAACTTGGTCCTATAAATTATTTTAAATATTGAATGATATATACCAATACCGGCTGATACGAATTGTTTTTATGGCCTCTAATACCGACTCCGGTATAGCAGAGGGAATAAAATCACATGCATATCGACTGGTTAGTGATATGTATCACTTCATAGCTAACTTGTGACCCAATTCAGAGATGACAAGTCAGGCCAGTTCTTTTTATAGCGGATGATTTTTAAATTTTTATAGCCGCGTCATCCAATACCTTTGTTGTGCTATTTAAAACATTAGTTGTGAGTGTACCTCACATCATTAATTGCTTCTCATCATTGAAAGTATAATGCCTTTTAGGACGTGATTCAAGAGTTAATGCAATCCCAAGTGGGAAATGGATCGTGTCCAAGTGCAAAAGAAGAACAATTGTTTCAAAACGTGCAACATTCCAAAAGTTTTTTGAATAGTCATTCCTTTAACAGATTGCAGCTTTCCTAGACCATCAAGGCTTGAAATCAATGGAAGTGAACCGACTTTTGATCCAGCTTCAGATTGAAAAGATCTGTACAAGGTGTCATATGATAGATAGTATTAAGATCAGAAGCATTCATATCCGAACTAGGCAAGGGAACCCAAATAAACTAGTGTGTTGAAAAATAATCTTGATGATGGTAGGTAGCCAACCACTCACCATTGTTGAAGCCTTCATTATTGAAGAAAGATTGGCATGAAGTAAACAATTGCTGCAGGCTTTCACATTATCATTTTATGTTTTTACACTGTCTAGGCTATCTATAAATAGCCATTGTATTATGAGAGTTAAATGTGTGGGAGAGAAGTAGAAGAAGAGTGCTCTCTGTATTTGTTTCAGAATTGTTCCAATAAATTGAATTTCTATTTGGTTCAATTTTAAGCCTCTTCTTGTGAATCACCAACAGTGGTTTCCACCCCACTCCCACTAACAGTGGTATCAGAGCTCGAAGGAAGCTTGAATTTGCAGAAATTCTGCAAAATTGCAAGAACATAGTGTGTTTTTCGAAAATTACCCAGAAATCAAAGTGGTCGAAATCCATTTTTGATCACATCAGATTAAAGCTCTCGACGAGACGAGCACAACCGTGAAAACCGCGTTAAAAAATCATATCGGAAGGCCCCGTACGCGCCCCACGTGCTTCCGACGCCGTTCTCACGCGCCACCAGTCACCCACGCGCCTCCACGCGCCTCAGAGGAAGAAGACGCGTCCTTTCACTCTCCACACGCGCCCCATGCACCGCTGGAGGTTGAAGACGCGTGAGACCATGCGCAGCACGCGCCACACGCACACGCGAAAAGTCCGACGCCATCGATGACATCATCCGAGCCGCCAAGCGAGCCGCCAAGCCGTTGACCCAAGCGGCTGACCAAGCCGCCGCTGACCTAGCCAAGCTGCGTTGACTCAGCCGATGACGTCAGCCCACGGAGGAGAATCCAGTGTGACGCGGCTAAGTTGCATCCGCAGATCTGAGCCGTTCAACTTGTTTTGGCTTGATCTGAGCCATTTGGAGTCTGTTTTGGGTGATCTAATAGTGCTTTCCAACTATTTGGAATATTCCGGACACATCAGTATGGTCAGAATTTGCAAATTCCATTCTGAAAATTTGCAAATTTTTAAAGACAACCAATGGCCAACACAAACAACTTCTTTCAGCCTCAGTTTCCAAAACTCAGCAAGGAAAACTATGAAAATTGGAGTATTCAAATGCAAGTCCTACTAGCCTCACAAGATTTGTGGGAGTTAGTGGATCGAGGATATGACGTGCCAGCTACTCTCGAAGATGAAGGAAATTTAAATGATACTCAGAAGACGGCGTTAAAAGATTCAAGGAGGAGAGATAAAAAGGCCTTGTATCTACTCTATCAAGGCATTGATGAATCAAGTTTTGAGAAGATTTCAGCAGCAACAACCTCTAAAGAGGCATGGAGTATTCTTCGAAATTCACACCGTGGAATTGAGAAGACGATCAGAGTTCGACTACAGGTGTTACGTGGCGAATTCGAAATGCTGCACATGAATGAGAATGAGTCAATTTCTGAGTACTTTAACAGAATATTGACCATTGTTAATCAGATGAGAAGATATGGAGAGAAGATGGAATCTCTTCAAGTGATAGAGAAGATTCTCCGATCACTCAGTTTCAAGTTCGAGCACATGGTTGTAGCAATAGAAGAGTCCAAAGATCTCAGTGCCATAACCACCGATGCGTTGATGGGCACACTTGAGATTCATGAACAAAGGATCAACAAGAAGACTTCCTCAAGTTCTCTAGAGCAAGCTCTTCAATCAAAACTGTCTTTCAGAGATGACAGAAACGAATAAGGGGGGACATCACAAAGAAGCCGAGGAAGAGGCCGTAGTTACAATAACCAAAGTTCTAGTTTTCGAGTAAGAGGTGGAAGAAGTCCAGCCAGAAGAGGAAGAAGTCAACCACACTTTGCTCCAAGAGGAAAAGCAAGAGGTAGAGGAGGTGGTTACAACAACCGACCAGGTTTTGACAAAAGTAATGTTCAGTGTTATCAGTGCCACAAGTTTGGGCATTACAGCAATGAATGCCGAAGTAGAGCAACAACAGAAGCCGGCGAGCAAGCAAATTTTGCCGAGCAGGAAACAAACAAAGTTGGACTTACAGTCCTGTTTGTTCACCATGGAGATACTGAAAACCAAAACAATGTTTGGCATCTAGATTCGGGAGCCAGTAATCACATGTGTGGTAAAAGAGAGTTGTTCATTGAGCTTGATGAGACTGTACAAGCACAAGTCTCATTAGGTGATTCTTCAAAGACTCCAGTGAAAGGAAGAGGTAATATTCTGATCAAGCTCAAAAATGGAGATCATGATTACATCTCTAATGTTTATTATGTTCCTGCCATGAAGAACAACATTTTGAGTATGGGACAACTCCTAGAGAAAGGATACGATGTCAGCATGAAAGATTGTCATCTTACCATCAAAGACAATCCTGTTAATTTGATCGCTCGGGTGAGAATGTCCAAGAATCGGATGTTCGCATTAAACATCTAACATGATGCTGCGAAGTGTTTAAATGCCATCATCAAAGACAAAGACTGGCTATGGCATTTGAGGTTTGGACATCTCAACTTTGGAAGCTTGAAGCTGTTGTCAAGCAAGAATATGGTGAAAGGGCTCCCTCATATTGCTCATACTAATGAAGTCTGTGAAAGCTGCATTCTTGGCAAGCATCACAGAACTAGCTTTGCAAAAGAAGTGAAGTGAAGAGCAACAAAGCCGCTAGAGCTAGTGCACACTGATGTGTGTGGTCCATTGAAGCCAATGTCAAATGGACAGAATAGATATTTTCTCACCTTCATTGATGATTATAGCCGGAAGACATGGGTGTACTTTCTTAAAAGAAAGTCGGAGGTGTTCAGTATCTTCAAAGAATTCAAAGCTTTTGTAGAAAAGCAAAGCGGCTACTACATCAAGACATTGCGATCAGATCAAGGTGGAGAATATACATCAGATGCTTTTGAGAAGTATTGCAAAGAGCAGGGAATCAAGCATCAAACAACACCATCCTACATGCCACAGCTGAATGGTATTGCTGAAAGGAAGAATCGCACAATCTTAGATATGACAAGAAGCATATTGAAAGGAAAGGGACTGCCCAAGCAATTTTGGGCTGAAACCGTATCATGTGCTGTGTATCTACTAAATAGATGCCCAACCAGGAGTCTTCATTCTATGACTCCAGAAGAAGCTTGGAGTTCACATAAGCCAAGTGTCAACCATCTCAGAATATTTGGGTGTGTTGCGTACACCAAGATTCCAGAAGCAAGAAGAACCAAGCTCGATGATAAAGGAGAAAAATGTATCCTTGTCAGATATGGAGATAGAACAATGGGATACAAGTTGTATAATCCCATTACCAAAAAGGTGATTATGAGTCGAGATGTGATATTTGAAGAAGAAGAAGCTTGGAACTGGAATCAAGATGAAGTTGTCAAAGATGCAGAACTCATTCTTGAAGATGAAACATCAAAAGCTCCTATTGAAATCACAAGAGAAGTTCAAGATGAGCCACAAACTCCTCCACATAGAATTCATGCACCTAGATCGCCAGCTTCTCACAGAAGTGCTGCATTATCATCATCATCATCATCATCAGATGATAGTTTTTTCAAACAACCAAGACCAATGAGAAATTTGCAGGAAATATATGAAGCTACAGAAGAAGTAGATCTGAATTTGTTCTGCCTACTCGCAGATAGTGATCCACTTACCTTCTCAGAAGCCATCCAAGAAGATAAATGGAAGAAAGCAATGGATGAAGAAATTCATGCCATTGAGAAAAATGACACATGGAAGCTTACCAGTCTACCAAAAAGGCACAAACCCATTGGAGTGAAATGGGTATACAAGACAAAGAGGAATGCACAAGGCGAAGTGCAACGCTATAAGGCAAGGTTAGTAGCAAAAGGTTACAAACAGAGAGCTGGAATTGACTATGGAGAGGTGTTTGCTCCAGTTGCCCGATTGGAGACTATCAGGTTAATGATTTCTTTGGCTGCCCAGCACAAGTGGCAGATTTATCAACTTGATGTGAAATCTGCATTTCTTAATGGTTTCCTTGAAGAAGAAATCTATATTGAACAACTTTCGGGGTATGTTCAGAATAGGCATGAAGACAAAGTGTACAAATTGAAGAAAGCACTTTATGGATTGAAGCAAGCTCCGCGTGCATGGAATACTAGAATTGATCAGTATTTTCATGACAATGGTTTTGAAAAATGTCTATATGAGCACGCACTATATTTGAAGAAGGAAGCTGATGGAAGCATGTTGCTTGCTTGTCTTTATGTTGATGATCTAATCTTTACCAGAAACAATCCAGCCATGTTCAAAGACTTTAAAAGAAGCATGGTTCAAGAATTTGAAATGACAGATATTGGATTGATGACTCATTTTCTCAGCATTGAAGTGGCACAAAGAAAAGATGGAAATTTTATTTCCCAAAGTGGTTATGCCAAGGAAATTCTCAAGAGATATGGAATGGAAAATTGCAATCCAGTGAACACTCATGTAGACAGTGGAGTGGAGCTCAGAAAAGGTACGAAGACAGGTGATGTGGATCCAACTTATTTCAAGAGCCTAGTTGGAAGTCTTCGCTATCTTACTTGCATCAGGCCAGACATACTCTATGGAGTAGGACTGATTAGCAGATATATGGAAACACCGGATCAGTCACACCTTTATGCAGCAAAGAGGATTCTTCGCTGTAGCAAAGAATCCTCAATAAACTAACTGATAATTTCAGTCTTGTTGGCTACTCAGATAGCGACTGGGGACGTGACTTAGATGAACAGAAAAGTACAACGGGGTTTACTTTCTTTATGGGAGATACAGCCTTCACATGGTCATCCAAGAAGCAAGCCATTGTGACATTATCGACTTGCGAAGCTGAGTACGTTGCAGCTAACTCAGCTGTGTGTTATGCAATATGGTTACGGAACATGCTGAAGCATTTGGGATTTCCACAAGAAAAACCCACTGAGATCTATGTTGATAATCGCTTAGCAATTGCATTGGCAAAGAACCCAATTTATCATGAAAGAAGTAAGCATATTGACACCCGTTTTCATTTCATCCGAGAGCATGTGAAAAATAAAGAGGTGGAATTGTTGCCTTGCAAATCCCAAGATCAGCTTGCATATATTTTCACGAAGCCGTTGAAAAATGATCTATTCAACAGAATGAAGATAATGCTCGGGATGAAGCAGCATGGAGAATCAAGCTTAAAGGGGGATGTTGAAAAATAAGCTTGATGATGGTAGGTAGCCAACCACCCACCATTGTTGAAGCCTCCATTGTTGAAGAAAGATTAGCATGAAGTAAACAATGACTGCAGGCTTTCACATTATCATTTTATGTTTTTACACTGTCTAGGCTATCTATAAATAGACATTTTATGATGAGAGTTAAATGTGTGGGAGAGAAGTAGAAGAAGAGTGCTCTCTGTATTTGTTTCAGAATTGTTCCAACAAATTAAATTTCTGTTTGGTTCAATTTTAAGCCTCTTCTTGTGAATCACCAACAGTGGTTTCCACCCCACTCCTACCAACATAGTGCAAAACAAAACGGCACTCTGAAACATTTCTTTTACTCTCTGAATGTATAGAAAATTGTATATATATATATATATATGTAAAATACGAGAACTATTGAAGAATAATTTTTTCTTCTTTTTTTTTATCAGCAAAAAAGAGTACTTTATTGATGAAAAATGCTAGTGAGAGATATCACAGGGATTTCCACACTACACAAACCTCTTTATCCGGACTCGGGATAAAAATGAAACACTGAGCACAACACATGCGGATTAATAAGTAGAAAAAGAACATAGATGAATATTCTTTTGCCTTTCATAGACAAATTGTAAACATAAAACTACACAAATAAATAAATAAAACCTGCATAAGAATACTTCTTAACCCAATATTTTTCTACTAACTTACATTGTAAACCCTGAGACGGTTGATTTGACTTCATCTCCAGATGGAACAGAAAGTGGTATGTGGGAATTGGCTGGAATCTGAAAGTTAACCTCAGAAGAAGTTGATGCTTCCATGGCTGTTTTAAAGATGCAAAACCAAATGTAAATAAGTTCACCATGAAATATATTGTAGAAAGATCCTAACAAATATATAACAACTACAAATTCTATAATAAGTTTGGCTGGACATGCATTTGCCCTAGTAAAGGTATGCAAAGTTGGCACTATGGTCTCCTAAAATTTGATTAAAAAATAAAGTACCCAATTAGTTTCAAAAATCAAAATATTTTATTAAAAAATTCATAATAGAATAGTAAATTGATCATATATACTAAGAAATTGATAAGCTTGGCTTGATTGGCATTTGGATTTGGATTGTCCAGCATTCATCATGCATATTAAGCCATTTGTATTAATTCCATCCAAGTGGGTTTAAGATGGTTGGATGGCTAAATGAATGCCTGGCAAGTAACATCTTTGTACCTCTCGGGAAACTTCCCTGATAAAAGGTCTGTTGCTAGAGAAGTTATTTGGTGGTCCTTGACATTGAGGAGCTTCTACACACCATCCTCCTTAGTTCACACCATTTTTTTATGTTTTTAATTACGATTGCGCCCCACAAACAAATTACCATCAAGGACAAAAGATACACACCTTCCCTCCTAACCCCACCATTGCTAGCTACCAACCCTTGCCACTCCAAAACCCTAGCCATTGCTATCGCCATCGTCACATAATCGTGATTCCGCTACCTGCCCACCACCGTAACTCCCCTCAGTAGAGAGGGGACAACAGGGGAGGAGGTGGGGGTTAGGCAGCGGGCAACAGGGACAGGAGGGGCTGCGCAAGCATGGGGGCTACACTGATGAGGGTTGCGGAGGGGAAAGGGTTAGGTTCGGTTGAAGATAAGAATATGGGGATTGAGTGGTGTGCAAAAAAAAAAAGGTCTGTGAATTGAATAATGATGTCAATTGAAGAAAAAAAAGGACGTGGGAAAAAAAACTCCCTCGGCATTGTGCCAACACCCCAAGAGTCGCAATCACTTGAAACTTTACATGATTATGTGACTCTTGAGTAGGGGTGTGTGTGAGTCGGTTTAGGTCTGAACATACAACCTTAACATCTTCATTTTTTTAATTTTTTTTTTATATTTTAATTTCAACAGAAAAAAAAAATATATATTTATTCCACATCCCAACACAACAAATATATTAATCAATACATGATGTTAGTCGAAATCATACTTCACAAAATAATATACAAAAGAATCAAATTAAGCAAAAAAATAAAAATAAAATAAGCGATAAAAATAAGGGGTGAGTATCATCTGATTAATGGTATTAAGGTTAAGGAGAGATTGCTTATAAGCAAGTGCAAGGTAATTTTTTCATATACATATAGGTAGGTTGGGTTGGTTTGTAGACAAGTTGACAAAAGACTATATCTCAAATGCCATGTCATGTATTGATCCATGTCTTCAGCCTCTAAGGCATAGCTTGCCTTTACTGGCATTGTGAGAGTAACCACTTTATTGGTGGCCATATTTATTCGAGCAATTTTCTTATTATCCTTCTTATCAAGTGTAGTGCATTCACCTTCATCAAATTTCACCAAATATCCTTTTTTTTGTATCAATTGGCCCACCCTTAATAGATTTTGAGTTAAACTATGAACATAAAAAACATCATGGATTAGCTTGGTGTTACCTCCCGTTGTTTGCACAGCAATGGTGCCCTTTCCTTTAATGTTCTGAACCTTCATATCTCCAAGCTTTACTTAGGATTTTACTCCTTCATCCAAGCTAACAAAGCTGCTACTGTTTCCCGTCATATGGTTGCTGCATCTGCTGTCAATATAGCACGTGTCTTGTGCGTCTTGTTGAGCGTTTATGTAAGGATAGAACTGTTGGTTTAAAGATTCACGCTTTTCTGAAAGGTTAGCTTCATCCTTTATACGAAACCAACAATCTTTTTCAAGATGGTTAGGATTCTTGCATCTTGTGCATTTTTGGAAATGGCAGTCCATGCTTCCATGATTAGTATTCTTGCAAAATTTGCAGCGAGATTCAGATTGTGATATACCTCTTGCAGGCCATTGAGTATGCCTTTTTCCTCCTCTTCTGTGGCCACGATTAGATTGGCCTCTCTGAAATTGATTGCCTTGATTTTGTTTCTTGTTTCCTCCATCCTTATTCTCTGACATATTCATCTTTGTTTGAAAAGATTGCTCCAACTGATCAGAAAATCTATTCATTTTCTCTTCACCCACTTGAAGGAAACCCATTAGTTCATGTAAACTAAGAGTTGATAAATTTGCAGATTCTTTTATGCCGGCCACCACACGATCGTATTTAATAGGAAGGCTTCTCAAGACTTTTTCTACTTCTCTCTTATCTTGTATTATACCTCCACAAGCCTTCAACTGATAAATGACAGTAAAAACTCTTGAAAAGAAAATTTCGACGGACTCACCTTCCTTCATCATCAAATTGTCAAATTCTCTCCATAGAGTTCGAAGTTTGACAACGATAACCTTCGCCGATCCTTGAAACTCATTCTTCAAAATCTCCCATGCTTCTTTAGATTTTGTTGCAGCCATTATCTTTGGAGCAATTGTTTTCGTGATTGCTTGTTGAATGTAGTACAAGGCTTTGGCATCTTTCATCTCATTTTCTTTCAACTTCTCCTTCCTTGCCTCTGACCATGCTGAATATTCTTCTTGGCTCTGAGAGCTTTCATAGCTATTTTCAACCAAATCCCACAGATCTTCTGATTTGAAAAGGGTTCTCATTTGAGTGCTCCAAAAATTGTAATTTTCTCCTTCAAAAATTGGAAGTCCAGCTGGTGAATATTTGAAGGTTGTAATGCTGGAACTTGCTGCCATTCTTTGGACTTTTGGACCTTAGCTGTTTTGTTTTGTAGGACCTTCAATGCTCTGATACCACTGTTACGTTGTTGCAGGGTGTGATGGGGCAGCAAGAATTCAGGAGAGTTAGGGAAGAGAAGTTCTGTGCAGAAATTTGTAAAAATCTGGAAATTTGTTACAAAAAATTGTGGGTTTTTATTGTGACAAAGAAGATGAAAAATATGTTCTCACTTCAAGTTATTTGCCTCTGTTGGGTTGCATAGCTGAATAAATTAGATGCCTATTAATACTTGTTTACAGGTCATTCTAGAGTGCAACTAACTCACTCTAGCTACTAACTACTAACAAAAGAATTTTCAGAATTGATTTTCATCAAGGTTCCACTATTTCGCCTTGCACCAATCAAAAAATGTGTACTGTTCACACTCTGAGCTTGTGAAAGAAAATCAGACTCATCCCTTAAACCCTTTGTTTATTGTTTACCATTGAGTAAATGCCATTTGTGAAATTCTCTCCATTCCAGTTGTTTTGCCCCTTTTCAAAATTGATATCCATCAAGTTTCCATTTTTAATCCAACAGATGATAACAATTAAATTTGACTCACGTGAATGCAATTTGGGTTTTGTAGTTGTCTCATTTTTAAAAATTGATGCTATATAATTTATTGTTTGGTTTATTTTTATGAAATTTTAGTTAGGAAGGTTGTCATCTTTTTTTTCTTTTCTTTTTTTTAAAATCAAAGCATCATCCTCTATCTAAATACCTTGAGACCTATGTGCAACAGTTATCTTTGGCATTAGAGTTCCAGTAATAAACTTTATTTCATGAGGGGTTAAACTATTTGTTCCGCAATTATGCAAAAATATCGTTTTCTGTAATTGATAGTCCTTTTAGTAGCATGTGCTTTTTTTGCATTGTTAATTATATCACATATTATGTCACACTCAGGATTTCTAAACCTAATGAGATGAACTAAAAGAACCTAAAAAGTCAAACCAATTAAAAAAGTCCATGATTACGTTAGGGTTCAATGAACCAAAATACAATCAAAGGAATTCTTTCCAGTTTTGAAACTTGCAAACTCGTTAATTTTAATCTTGATTCAAATTCCATTTTATTTGACAATCATCTAAACATGTTGGCAATGTTTCCAACTTTTAAAATTTCATAATAAAATTCATCTTTTCCCAAACAAAACATAAACTTCAATATATCAACACCCCCCCCCCCCCCCCTCTTCTTTTTTTCTAAGGTTACATGTTCATTAAAATAAAGCCTAACCTAAGCAGTCACTTCCCAAATCATTTTAGAAAATTATAAAGCATGTGAGCACACAGACAAGCTCTAATTCATATACTTCATTATTTTCAATAAAAATGTCACTTACTTGACATCCAATCTCCCATCTTTGACAACTAAACTGTAAAATGTCATCCAAAGCATATTAATCATGTGAACTTACTCCTCTAAGCATAAATCACATACTTTACAAAATTGATCTAAAATAAAGTTTCAAAGGTACATGGCTTTAAAAATAAAGCCCTAATCTACCAAAATGTTTAGAAAAATTATACATTTCAATAACATAGCATATAACACCTAATACTTCAAAATTTTCATTTTACATCATGGTTATCAAAATAGCAATGCAGATTGTAGGATCATACAATTCTATATTGTCAAAATGATAGTGTTATAGTAGGATCGCAAGTAGGATCGTGTGGAATAGTGTAAGATTTGTCATTTTTCACCTTATTTTTGATATATATTGTATTTTTACCTTATTTTAAATAGGAGTTACAATCCTATGATCTTTGATCCAATCCTATGACCCGATCTGATCCACAATACCCCCTCACCGATCCTAGGTAGAATCTCGATCTTAACAACCATCTAACACAAGGTTGTTAAAATTGGGATCTTTGGGAGAGAGTCATGGATCGGATCATAATTTCAGTGCAAAATAAATTGAAAAATTATCTATAATAATAATTTATGTAAAATAATTTTAAAATCATTATAAAAAAAATGATAATTTGATACAAGGCATCTTCTAGGCTAAAATTTATTAGAGGAGATGCTTCCAGAGGGATTTATGGCCAAATATAAGAAATAAAAAACAAAAAATTTTTTTTGGTTGGAATGGGATCGTAGTAGAATTATGATCGTAGTACAATTCTACAAAATTTAAGATCATAAAGTGATCTGGATTGTTTGGCTCAACTGGGGTTATACAATTTAAGATCGTAATGAGATCCGGATTGTTTGGGCCAATTGGGGTTATACAATTGTAACAATCTGCATCGTTATTAACCCCAATTGTACTCCTTTTAGGGGTTATGCCATTCAAGATAAACTAATTTTGAGTACTCCTTTTTTCATAGACTTTCAAGATAAAACACCTCTTAACAAGTGGTAGCATCAAACATCCCATTTTCATGATTTTTTTTAAAATTACCTAATATTGAAAATAAAACACATACATGGAACATCACAAAATTCCTCATCCAAGAACAAAATAACAAAAAATGCTTTTAAAATTAAGAACACCCTAAACGTGTTTACTTTAGAAAATCCTACCCTTTAACTTTTACCACAAAATCAAAGAGATGAGATGAGGGGATTGGGTTTTACCCAAAAAATTGAGAAGTCCTCCAAGTGAACAAGACATCAAGAGAGCTGCTTCAAGACCAAGTTCACAGAAAAATGGAGCGAGGAGGATGGATCTCGGTGGTCAGACACAGAGGGAAGCAAGTAGTGAGGAGGAACGCGGACTGTGCACCAGTCTTCACGGTGTTTGTGGACAATCTACCTGGTTCATTGGATTCCAAAGGACTGTCTAATCTCTTTGGGAAGTTTGGAGTTGTCTTAGATATCTTCATCCCGCAGAAGAGAAGAAGGTACACAAACACAAGATTTGGCTTCGTACGTTACAGTTGTGAAGTAGCAGCTAAGGTAGCAGTACAAAAAGCTCATGGTTTATGGGTGGATGATAAAAAATTAGGTGTGAAATTCGCTGCGTATGATAGGAACAGAGTGCAGGGGCAGACTCATCTTCAACCACCAAAACATACCTACCCCACTGCAGAGGCTCGGAGAGTCCTGAATCATTTCACAAGTAACAAGTCTTTTGCGGATGTAGTTAGAGGTAGCTCGGCAAGGGGCAATTGCTCTGTTGTCAAGGCGGAGGAGTATGGTAACGGGTGGCTGCATGATAGTGTTGTAGTTCGCCTGAAAGCCAGATATGTCAACATCAGGCTGAAGACCGAACTAAATAACAGAGGAATAGATGGGTTTGAAGTCCGTGAATGCGGAGGAAGAGATATGGTTTTATCATTCAAATCTAAGGAGGTAATGGAGTCAAAGATGAAGGCCATAAATCCCATCATTGAAGATTGGTGTGAGGTCATTAACAAATGGAGGCCACAGCTAACCCTTGCACAGGAAAGACTGGTTTGGATTTCCTGCGTTGGCATCCCAGTACATCTATGGAATAGGTCTAACTTTATCAAGATTGGTAGTCTATGGGGAGAGGTCATTGAAGAAGCCGAATGCATGTCTCATGATCTAGATTGGGGCAAGATCAGGATTATCACCAGATGCATGGAGCCCATTAATCAGGTTATCCTTTTGGAGACCAAGCAGTCTTCACATCCGGTGCGAGTTTGGGAAGCACAAGCCGTTGCATCAACAACTCCCAACCATTGCTGCTGTTGCAAGAAACACCAACCTAAACACCAACTTGCGGAGGAGGATCATAGCTCAGTTAAACTCAGAGGCATTGTAGAGAACGAAGACTCTAACGAAGCTGGTCATGGTGAAACTGGTGATGGTGAGCCACCTCAGAACCACATTGGTGAGTCAACTCAACACTTCTGTGGTGAGTCATCTCAGCGGGTCGAGCAATACAAGATCGTGGCCAGAGGAGATGCAGGGGAGGGCATTGGGGCACAACGAAAGTGCGATACAGAGGTGGCTGAGACGTGTAGCAACGTGGGTATGGTGTCCCAGGCAGAAGCATGCAGAGACACGATGGCAGTAAGCAGCCCTTTTTTTGACTCCAAGGTGGGTAATGATGGTCAAATTTGCACGCCTGGTTTTATGAGAAGTTTGAGTGGCTCCAGTCTTAATAGAACTGGGCTGAGGTTGGAAGTGGTTCTAGGCCACACCAAGTTAATCACCGACTTGGGTGGGGCGAATGAAACACATTGTGGGCCTGGGCTGTGTGACACCCAGGCAAATGACTCTCCCGTGGATGCTGGGCTAGCTCTTCATGAGTCCAACGAGTCTATTTCCTCTCAAACACAGACTGTAAGGATCAAGCACAAGCCTGAAGACCCGACTCATAAAGGTAAAGCAAAAGCAAAAGGCAAAGAGAAGGCTAGCCTTGTTCGGCCAAGAAAGGGGCTCCTAGATCTGGACAAAAGTATGAGAGTGAAGGGTGCATCAACAAGCATATCTGCCCAAAACAGAGCTTTTTTTCGAGCATCCATGGCTGAGGCCTCACTTTTAGTTTCAAAAGGCAGTGGTCAAGTTGGAGGCAACCGTATACTGGATGAAGCTCAAGCCTGTCTGCAAATGGGTAAATTGCTGGGTTTGGAGATGAATGGAAAGGAAGCCGAGGTATTTGAAAAGATTGTGGAACTCGAAATTAAAGACATAGGTAGGATTGAAAGGGGTATTGCTGCTGATGTCTAAGCCGTAACCAACAAAGGTGTTTCGTAGGTGCAAATTTGTTAAGTATGAAGCTGCTCTCTTGGAACATCAGAGGCTCTGGTAGACAGGAAAAGAGGGGGAAGATCAAAAACATTCTGAAGGTTAGAAATGTGGATATGGCTTTCTTTCAAGAAACCAAAAGACCTGCAATAACAGATAAGGAAGTGAGAGCTATGTGGGCTAGGAACAGAATGGAGTTTTTGTCTGTTGACTCAGAAGGTCTAGCTGGCGGTCTTCTCTGCATTTGGGACCCAGAGGTCTTTCAGCTCAAGGAGTGTTGTTGCAATAGGCGTTTCATCCTGCTCTCAGGTTCCTTCTTTAACTCATTTGATTGTGTTATTCTCAACATTTATGCTCCCAATGATGTGGAAAATCGGGGTAAACTTTGGGATTGTTTGTTGAAATTAAGAAGGGAGTTCCCTAATCCCTGGTGCTTATGCGGCGATTTTAATGAGATAGTAAGCATAGGCGAAAGGAAGGGTTGCTTCAGAAGAGATAAAGGAATGAGAGAGCTCTGTGAATTTTTTGACAAATGTGAAGTAGCTGACCTCCCTCTTCTTGGCAGAAAATATACCTGGTGTAACTCACTAGCTGGTGATAGATGGAGCAGAATTGATAGGGTGCTAGTGGATCCTAAATGGTTGGAGGTGTTTAACTTAAAGCTTTGGGGCCTCCCAAGGCTCGTTTCTGATCACTGCCCCCTTTTGCTTATGGAGGATGAAAGAGACTGGGGACCCAAGCCTTTTAGAACCATCAATGCTTGGAATCTCCACCCTCTTTTTCCAGTTTTTGTGGTGAAGATCTGGAAGGAGGTAGAAGTTACAGGTTGGGCAGGGTTTGTTCTGCAAAAGAAGTTAAAACTTTTGAAGCTAGAATTAAAGAAATGGCACAAAGAGGTATTTGGGTGTGTGACTGCGAAGCTAAAAGATGCTGAAGAGGAACTGCATCTCCTAGATCTTTCTGCCGAATCTAGAGACTTAGATGATGTAGAGAAAGCTAGAAGTAGAGTAGTCAGGGACCAAGTTTGGAGGCTAAGTAGAATGGTCGAATGGCTGTGGCTGCAAAAATCAAGGCTTAATTGGAACTTGAACGGAGATAGAAACACAAGGTTCTTCCATGTGATGGCCAAGGGTAGGCAAAGCAGAAATGAGATCTCTTCAATATCTGTTGGGAATGCTGTGTGTGAAGATCCTGTCCAAGTCCGGCTTGCAATCTTTAGCCACTTTAGTAAGCTGTTCACAGAGGATTGGAGAGGTAGACCCAAGCTTGGTGGCCATTTCAAATCAATTATTGATAGTCCTGGTTTTGACTCTCTGGAAGCAGATTTTACAGAGGCTGAAATCAGGGCAGCGGTGAAGGCTTGCGATGGCAACAAAGCCCCAGGGCCAGATGGCTTCAATTTGGCTTTTTTTCAAAAATTCTGGAAAATGATGAAAGTTGATTTATTGGAGTTCTTCAAGGAATTTCACAGGAATGGAAGGTTGGTTCTGGGTATTAATAGCTCTTTTATTTCTCTTATTCCCAAGGTCGAAAATCCAGTGGGGCTTCCAGACTATAGGCCGATAAGTCTTGTTGGATATATATATAAAGTTTTAGCAAAGGTTTTGTCTAGTAGACTTAAAGGGGTGCTTCCTCACATCATTAATGAGACTCAATCGGCCTTCATCGGTGGTAGAAACATCTTGGATGGTGTCTTAATTGCTAATGAAGTGGTGGATGGTTGGAGGAAAACCAAAAGGAGTGGAGTGATTATCAAGCTCGACCTTGAGAAAGCTTTTGATTCTGTTAACTGGTGCTTCTTATTATCTATGCTTTCAAACTTTGGGTTTGGAAAGAAGTGGATCAGTTGGATAGAAGAATGTATTACCTCTGCAAAACTCTCCGTGTTAGTTAATGGCTCTCCAACGGAGGAGTTTTCTCCTCAGAAGGGTCTTAGACAAGGCAACCCTCTATCTCCCTTCCTTTTCAATTTAGCAGCTGAGGGCCTTAATATTCTTTTGTCAAGAGCTCAGCAGATTGGTCTGATCAAGGGGGTGAAGGTTGGCTCCAGTGGGGTGTTAGTTTCTCATTTGCAATTTGCAGATGATTCCATCTTATTCTGTGAAGCTGAGGAGGCGGAGGTGTGCAACATTAAACTGGTCTTGGACGGCTGTCGCTGAGGTTGGAGTTGGTTCTGGTGGAGGTTATTGTGTCCTTTCTGTTCTGTTCATCTGCTGTGATCTGCTTGGTATGGAGTCTGGATAGGGGTTGGTCTGCATCTGCATCTGCTGGTTTTCTCAATGCAATAACTGGTTTTGTGTTCTGCTTGGTATGGAGTCTGGATGGTGCATTTGCTGGTTTTCTCAATTGGCTTGGAGTCTGGATGGTGGTTGGTCTACATCTGCACCTGAGTTCAAGTTGTATCTGCTCCTGGCTTGTTTCTGCCTGCGTTCTGCTTTTGATTCAATTCGGTGGTGTGCATCTGCATCTGATCTGGTTGCTGCTGCTAGGCTGAGCCTGAATTGTTTTTTCTGATCAATTTGAGGCATATCTCCTCTGCTTTGGGAGTAAATTTTAGGCAACCTGATATGTTGTGCTGCCCCTGCAAGTGTTCTGATGGTGTGTGAGGAGCTGTGTGCAGGTCCTTGTTCTGCTTGTTCTCTTCTTTGTTTTTTCTTTTCCTGTTTGGGTTTGGTTCCTCTCCAAACCCCTTCATCTCCTTTTTTGATGTAATCTCATCTTGTTTGGTTTGATCATCAATAAAGGTTTCTTTTGCTGTTTCAAAAAAAAAAAATCAAGAGAGCTGCTTCCTTTTCAATGGTCAAAGAAGCACCAAGAGGGGCATTTGGGTTTTAAGTGTACAAGTGAGGGAGGAGAGGGAGGAGAGTGAGGAGAGCCTAACCCTTTCAAGTCTTTCAACTCAAGAAGACAATGGCTCTGTTTGGTAGGGCTTATTTCTATCTTATTTCAGCTTTTAGCTTAATTTAAGCTATTTTGATGTGTTTGGTTCAGCTTAATAATATAGCTTATAACTTTTTGTAAGTTAAAAATCAACTTATTCTTTGAGTGGGGGAGGAGAAGCTTAATTTATAAGTCAAAAATCAGCTTATGTTCACAGCTATAAGTTATAAGCTGTTAGACTATAAGTTATAATCACTTTCCCACAGCTCTACCAAACGGGGCCAATGCTAAGCTCACCAGATGAACAGAGCTTTTTGCTTGAGAAAAATGTGAAACAGAGAGACAGCTTTTGGTTTGTGAAAAAGGAAAGACTTAAAAAGTCTACGAGGGAAGGAAGAATTATTAGAAATTTTAGAGACAAATTATAATTAAAAAAAATAAAAATAAAAATAAAATTAAAAAGCTTTAATTTTTAGTTTTATCAATTTAAATTTTAATATTTTAATTTATTTTCAATTTAAGTCATTTATTTATTTTTGTTAAGTAAAATTGACAAAAAAGATATTTTAGTCATTAAATTGTATATATAAAATGTTTAAAATATTATTTTTATTAATTTTAATGATTAAAATATCTATTTTTTCATCGATTTTAATCAATGAAAATAAACAAATGGCTTATGTTGAAAATAAATTAAAATTTTAAATTTTAAATTGATAAAATTAAAAATTAAAAATTTATTTTGTTATAATGCTCAAATCTTGAGAATTTTTTTTTTTTTTGTAATTTTTCTAAAATTGTGTTTTGTGATATTTTGACAATTAAAAAATTACAATTTATATTAATCGGATTATTCCTTATTTCCAAACTACTTAACAATGGTAAATTATCATATTTTAAAGACAATTTTCAGTTATACCATTGGTTCAGATTATTACAAAAGTAATGTTACTTGATTTTTTTAGATTACTTCAATAATGAGAAAAGAGGGAGGAAGGTCACCAAAATTTTCATAGGAAGCTTTGCCACGTGACAAATTGTCGTTGGTCCAAAAAGAATTGAGAACTGGAAAAAGAATAGGAAAATAAAATATGATTATGCTATGTAGCTCGAAATTTCCAAGCTCGAAATTGGCTCGAATTCAAAATGACGTCGTTTTGATTTTTTTTTTTTTCATAACTGGCAGAAGAAAGAAGAAAAGAGGAGGATCAGAGAGAGAGAGAGAGAGAATCATCCAATTAGACATCATCATCAACAACCAAAACCAATCCAAAAAATCAAACCCACCTAATTAGACATCATCATCAACAATCAACAACCAAAACCAATCAGACTGTTCAAATCATCATCAACAATAACCACAACAACACACAACATCATCATCATCAAACACATATTTTCAAAATCAAAAAAAAAAAACAAACAAACACAGATCTACCACAACAACACACAACATCATCATCATCATCAAACACAAATTTTCAAAATCAAAAAAAAAAAAAAAAACCAAACATAGATCTACATGGTCGCCCATCGTCGTACCGTCACCCATCACCGTCTTGCACCGTCGCCTATCGCCATCACCATCACCAGCCCTCTCTTTTTCTCTTTCTCGCTCTCTGTGTTCGCCCTCCCTCTCTTTCTTTTCTCTTCTCTCTCTTTCTCTCACTCTTCCTCTTCCTCCCTCCCCTGTTTCAGATATAAAAGAGGAAAGAAAGAAAAAAAAAAAAAACTACCCAAAACGACGTTGTTTTGGACAATTGAGCCATTCGGGGCAGAGATCTTTCGAGCTACGAAGGATTATCCAATAAAATAAATGTAGTCTGGCATATCATTTAATTTAATAATTATGTAGCATCACTTTGTACTGTGAAGTAATTAGTTCGACTCTTTACAAAGAAATGAATTTAAAAAAAAATTTAAAAAAGGTTTGACATTCTTTATAATGGTGGCATTAGCGACACTTCTCTAATTTTTGTTTGCACAACCTATTTCTCATTATATCTGTTTTTTTTTATCAGCAAAGAGAAATTTCATTTAATAGCATGAAATTAAAGGTACAGGAAGATGACATGTGTAGACACCCTATTTTTGACTGACCTTAAGACTCAGACATCACTGATTGAGCGCTTGGTGATGTTGCATATTGTGCTCGTTCTGAGGTTGCGGAGTCTCGGCTGCGAGCCTTACCTCCGGACTTCCGGGGCTCTTTTGTGCTTTGCCTCGGTTTGCGAACTGAGCCTCGTTTTCTCTGTTTTCTCTTCCCGAAGGGAGGGAGAGGTCTTGTAGACCGTCTCTCAGTGGCCGTAGGCTACGTTTCGTGGTTGTAGGCCATTTTTCCCGTTTGGAGCCCGGTTTCCGATTTTTCGGAGCCGTCGGCCGTGTGCCTCGGTTCGGGACCGCTTAACCACCTTCGTTTGCTCCGATTTTTGGCATACATCTTGTTTCCTCCCTTTTGAGGGACACTGTGGCTCGAGAGACCAACTTCGTTGTCAAACGCCACTTCCGGTGCCTAACAGTCAGTTTTCGGGGCCTCGGGCTGCGCGTTTTGGCCCCCGAACCTTCGTTTTGCATCGGTTTGGGTTCATTTTTGGCAGAGACCTTATTTTCATTGTTAGAAAGGTTGTAGGAGGGTGGGAGACCAGCAATTTTTCTGAAAAACTAGTTTTTCTCTTCATTGCTCTTCGTCGCTCGTTTTTCTTACTAGAAAGCTGGTTTTTCCCATTTCCGGGCCACTTTTTCTGACTTTCCACCACACCATTGTGTTGTACACACCTGGGAGGCCACCAATATGGGTAGGCCGACCAGCAATTGTTCTTGGCCCTTTTGAACCCCTCTAAAAAGCTGGTTTTTCTCTCTCCTGGTTCACATTTTCTGAGTTTTGACCATACAGCTGTGTTGTACTCATCTGGGAGGCCACATTTTTGGGGTGGCCGACCAGCAATTCTTGTTGACCCCTTTGACTTCTGACTTTCCACCACACCATTGTGTTATACACACCTGGGAGGCCACCAATATGGGTAGGCCGACCAGCAATTGTTCTTGGCCCTTTTGAACCCCTCTAAAAAGCTGGTTTTTCTCTCTCCTGGTTCACATTTTCTGAGTTTTGACCATACAGCTGTGTTGTACTCATCTGGGAGGCCACATTTTTGGGGTGGCCGACCAGCAATTCTTGTTGACCCCTTTGACCCCTGGTCGGCCGACCAGGGGAGGTGGCCGGCCGGCCACCTGGCCCTTTTGCACCTGGCCGGCCATTTTTGTCTCTCTTGGTGCATTCCAGCTGTGCCAGCTGTTTTGCACCAGACCCTCTACCCAAGGGTCTGTCCTTTTGGAGGGCCATTTGAATTGGTTTTTCCCCCCTCTTTTTTTGGCTCCTCTCCTCTATAAAGCCAACACTTGAGCTTCATTTCTAGGGTTAGAAAATTAGCTGGGGCATTATTAGAAAATCCTCAATATCTCTCTCATCCAAGCTTCAAAACACCCTTGACCTTGCACCATTTGCACACCAACTCATAGCCTACCACCTCCACACTCCATTCCAGCAACTTGGAGGCCATTTGTAGAGGTTGAAAGATTAGAATCTTGGACCAAAAGCTGTTGGAAATCTGCTATTCAAGGGTGAGTCCCTATTTCCCATTTTCTTGCCCTATTTTGCATGATTGATTATCCTTATTTGCAAGCATTTCTGGGCTTCGTCCTGAACTGAAAATAGTCTTATTTTGAGCTTATCTTCATGTTTGATCAAGAACTTTTTCTGTTTGAGGTCTTCTACTCCCCCTTTGTGCTTTACCTCTCTTTTAGGGCTTATCTTGCATGATATATTATCCTTATTTGTGAGCATTTATGGACTTCGAGCCAAACTGTAAAGTGTCTTATTTTGAGCCCCTCTTAAACTTTATTGAAGGGATCTTTGCTGTTTGAGGCCATCTACTTCCCTTTACCCTCTATCTCTCTTTTAGGGCTATTTTTGCATCATATTTTAGCCTTACTTGTGAACACTTTTGAGATTTGATATAAACTAGAAAAAGTCTTTTTTTGACATCCTCTTTAAGTTTGGTTAAGGTCCCACTTCTGTTTGGGGTCATCTTCTCCTATGCATGCTTCATTCCTTCATGATTAGGGCTATGCATTAGAGCACTTGCATTGGCCATGGTTTGGCCTCTTAGCCATTGAAATCCAGTGGATTTTCAGTGGCTTAGGTATATTCTTGAAGGCCAAAATCAGAGGGGGGTGACCCCCTCTCTCCTTGTCTTGTTTGGTGGCCTTCTTGGCCTTCCAAAGGACCCCCATTTTGCATGCATTGAAGTCACTTTCCAGGCCTCATTTCGGGGGTTTTAAGGTCTTCCTTGGCTCTTTCCAAGGCCCTTTTGGCCATATTTTATGTCTATGTTGCATGTGTAGAGAAATCCCATTCAAAGCCTTTCAAAGAGGCCTTTCTTTGCATGTTTCCGAGACTGATTTCAGGGCCCATTTTATGAGTTTTAGGGCTGTCATATTCCATTTCCAGAGATGGTCTTGTCATGTTACATGTCTATCTTGTATGTGCTTAATAACTCCTTGCATGGCCCTCTAAAGGAGCTAATCATTTTTGCACATGTTGGCTGCATTTCAGTGATTATTTGGGCATATTTTCACATGTTTTGTTCACTGATTTTTTCTGGTTTGATGAGATCTCACATGCTTCACGTACGTGTCATGTAACCCATGCTTACTAGCTAACTTTGTACGTTGATTTAGCCCATCATGTTAACATCTTTTGACCATGTTATAAACTACTAATGTGCATGTTTTGGGACTGCCTTGGCTCTGTCTTTATGCTTCATAGTCAAAAAATGCTTGCTTTGCATACTTGTGGTTCAATACATGTGCCTAGTTTTGAGTTTCGGGACCATTCCATGCATTGTATGACATATATCCATGATTCGGAATCATTTTGCATCATGTTTCAGTGCTGGAATTTGCATGTCTATATGCCATATTTCATGCCTTGCCATGCCTTGTTAGAGTTGCATACTATGCCTTAGGTTCGGTCCTCGGTTTGCGTGCATGTGTGCACGCATTTCGATAGTCTCATTTTTCATCTTATGGCTACTGATGTGAGTGTGGCTGAGGTCCACTCATGTTGGTGTAAGTCCATCGTGCATTGTGTATGCCATTTCAATTCAATATGTAAGTCCATCGTGCATTGTGTATGCCATTTCAATTCATAGCATTGTGTATGCTAGGTTGCATGTTAGAGCATCATGTATGCCATGTTACATCGAGCATTGTGTATGTCATTTCATAGCATTGCGCATGCTAGGTTGTATGTTAGTCACATTGTGTATGCCATCTCATTTGCATGGTGTTTGGGATAGGAGTTAGCCCAAGCACGGGAAACGAGGGACGTTTCGTACTCCGAGTGACGGAACGTGTCTCAATTCCCGATCGCCGACACTCCGGATTACCCATGATGGTGTCTAGGCCTTGTTTTGTTTATATGTGTATTCATTTCACATTGAGTCATGCAAATCGACTCTTCGGCCATCATGCATCGAGATGTGTAATTGGTGGCACGAGGATCGAAGACTACACTTCCTGAAGAGTAGTCAAGCATACATATGTGAAAATACATTGCCATGCCCCTTTCTTGCTCTCTGTTGCAGCAAATCCGGAACCGGCAGTCTTTTGGAGCTTCGTGCAAATATTCCGGGTTTAATTGTAAACAGAGGCTAATTGGGGCATCGCAATGGATTTCCGCGCAAGGTAACTCAAGCATGCATCATTCATCATCCGGAGCAGAGCTGAGGCAGTCCATAGGCTTGCATGCTAATTTACTGCTTTCCTAGATTAATTTGTTAATTAATTAGGGTTTTGTACTTATTCGGACTGTATTACTTATTTGGGACTGTATTATTTATTCGGACCCTCCGCGCGAGGGCAATGTTGTAATAAGTGTGCGTGTGTGTGATGTATGTCTTCCAACCCCACGTCTTTCTCCCTTTTATTTACTAGCTTATGATGGTTAGATTAGGGCATGTTTCAATTAGCATACAGTATGATAGCATGTTTGCATTCATTCATCTGTTTTGCATGCGCCAGGCTCAGCGCATCATACTCACTGCATTGTATTTCAATTCTGAGTTGAATACATGTTAGCTGTAGCATTTCATATGCCATGTTCAGAATAGCCGAGCCTATCTTAGTTGCATTTTGCATGTGTTGCATTAGGCATTTCTGTATAGTTAGGGTCATGCATGGATTTCTAACATAGCTTCTATTTTGGCTTGGAGTACTCGGTAAGTTTTTATGCTTTAGCATCCTTGCATGCGTGTGAGTGACTGCCATGATAGCATGCTTACCATGAGGCTATGTGCTTATGTGTTATAACTGCCTGAATGCCTGTGGGTGAAGGTTGGGTTATTCGGATTGGAACAATTCATTCACTGTGAGTTTTAAGCCTACTAGATAGTAGCAAAACTATGTTTTCTAAGCCCACCCGAGGGTGGCAAAATCCGCATTTTAAGCCTACTTGCGAGTAGCAAACCACTTTCAAAAATAAATATGAAATGTTTTGTTCCAATTCAGGCGATCCAGTCTATACTTGTATACTGTGCGCATCACATAGTAAACCTAGGCTAATAACCGGAATAAGAACGCATAATGTTTTCAAAACTAGATATCATGGTTAGTAGAGGCCGATCTTTGATCGGACGAGCGGGGGTGCTCACGAAGTGACCTTCCCCAATCATACCCAAGTTCCCGAGCCGAGGCAACTTTGGTGATGACGGACACGTGGCCTTAGGCACGAGTCAGGGTTTCCTAAATTTTCCAAAATAAAATATTTAGGTGGCGACTCTGTATCTGGCAAAGCAGTCCATGTTTGGCACTTCTTTCAAAAAAATCTATTTTCTCAAAATGATTTGCCGGATTTGGACTCTTTGGTTCAGATTGAGAACCGTGACAATTTGAGTCTGAACTGTAGTGATCCCAATGAACAAAACAGGATTTCCCTCCCGGGACGTTCGGGGACGTCTACAGTTTCTGGCGACTCCGCTGGGGATTTAGAGAACTTGACTTGAACTCATGATATCTGGTTTTTTACTACACTTATGTGTTTCTTTGCATTGCATTTGCATTGGTGCGCCTAGGACATTGTGTTTGCCATCTGCTATTCCTGAGCGGTTTGCCAGAGGCTGCGTGCCATAAGGCTTACCGATTACGGGCTCTGCCAGTATGGAAACACAAACCCCGGTTTTACCGGGGCACCCTTTTGACCATTCGACCTAGTGCATATTCGGAATCCGTAGTGACCATTCCAAACTAGGACAGGTTGCTTACCCGATATAGGTTGTTTGAAACCGCTGCGTGAGTAGTAAAACCCTAGCTCCTGACAAAATAGGACAGGGAAACCCTACCCCAACATAGGGGTGTTTTGGCTCTCACTTATCTGTTATGTGCTTTTAGAGTGCGTCTCTACAGGGAAATGCATGTATCAGCTTACGAGTTTGGGTATCAGGCTTGCGGGCATCAGTCAGTGTTTGAGAATCAGTTATCTGCGGGTATCAGGTTCAGTTTTCGGGAACAGTGATTCAGGGATAATGATCAGTGTTTGAGGACAGTGTGTATTCAGCTTATTGACCGTGTGTTGTTATGCCCAGCTGCGTGTTGTGTATTTATTTTAAGCTGTTATGCTGTTCGTTTATCTGGTTATTTATTTCCTTATTGCTTTATTTATCTTTTTGCTAGGGCAGTTTTAGCACAATTGCTTCCGACCCAGTAGATATTCCCCAAGCACTCTGGACAAGAGGCCGTCGGCTCAATCGATCTGAGGATCTGGTTGACGGACAACCAGTGTTTCATTCTCTACCCCCGGTTGTCAAACGGAGGTCAAGAAAGCGCAGTGTGTCTGAGCAGAGGTTACCAGAGCAGTGGTCTACCCTAGCAGTGAACAGTCGAGCTGAGGTCTCAGTTTCTGCCATAGAGATACACATACCAGTCAGTCAGCAGGATCAGCAGAACATGGCCGGAATGGAAGAAATGATGCGCCAACTCCAAGAGAGTATGAAGCAAATGCAGGAGGACGCCGTCCGCCAAGCAGAATTCTCTAAACAGCAGGCCACAATCATCGCCCAACAGGCAGAGCTAATTACCTGGCTCCAGCAGCAAGCCGGAGCATCGGCCTCACATCCAGCTCCTCCCCCACCAGGGGTCCCGCTACCCGAGCAAACACCAACTGCCCAGAATGTCCTGCCAAATGCCCAGAACATTTTGCCAAATGTCCATACCGTTCAGGAGGACACAGACATCCCAACGGGGCCAGCTCCGCCCCCGCTTCCACCTCAATTATCCAAGGTACATACACCCATCAACCACCCGGACTCTCTCTTCGAGTTCGAAGTAGACCCTACAGCACTGAAATTGAGCAAGCTCGAGAAGCTATTCAAAAAATCCCAGGGGGTAAAGGCTATCCCGGATATCGAGGACGGATATACCGATGTGGCTGTGACGTTGCCGGATAGATTCAAAATGCCGCAGATCGATCGCTTCGACGGATCTGGGGATCCCATGGTCCACCTCCGGCTATTCTCAGATATACTACGGCCGATGGGCCTAACCAGACCGCAGAAGCTTTCACTATTCGGCCGGACCCTGTCGGGCGTGGCCGCTATCTGGTATGCTAAATTGGAGGATGATGTCAAGCGAAGTTGGGATGAAATGGCCCAGGCCTTTGTTGCGCAATACTCTTACAACAACCAAATCGAGATTACAACTCGTGATCTCGAAACAACAAGGCAAGAGCCCAAAGAGAGCTTCTCGGATTTTGTGACCCGGTGGAGGGCGAAGGCCTTGATGATGACTCTAAGGCCCACCGATAAGGACCAGATCAAGATGATTGTGCGCAATCTCCAGTCAAAATTGATGCAAAAAATGATTGTGCTCCCCTTCCCCACCTTTTCGGATCTGCACGAGATGGGGGTACAAATCGAAGATGCAATGAAACAGGGTCTGATTGACCAAGACAGGGAGCAACCCCAGAGAACCTTTAACCGTAACAACAATGCAGGCCCGAGTGGCACTACAACTGCAAGAACTTCGGAAGTAAACGTGGTCGCTACCATTCCCCCTCCCCTTCCAAGGCCCATGGCAGTCGCACCCTTCTCCGGTGCCTCCGGAAGCAAGACACAGACCACCAAATACCAGCCCAGAGGCCAAAGAACCTTCACCCCATTGTACATGCCCCTGTCCAAGGCTCTAGGGGTCTTAATCAGAAAAAGGCATCTAAAACCCCTGGAGCCGAGGTCGTTACCAAATCCACTACCCCGCACTCACAACCCAGCCAAATACTGCGCATATCACCAGCAACACGGTCATGACACCGACCAATGCTTCAGATTGCGTCACGAGATTCAAGATCTCGTTGACAGACAAGTGATTTTGCCACCAGAAAGACCCAACGTCACAACCAATCCACTTCCTACATACAACCAAGCTCCACCTCCCAAAAGAATCAACTCTATCCAGACTGGGGTCGTGTCTTACGATCCTAGCATCTATATCATTCCTTCCTATCTACCTAAGCCGCAGGTGCTCCTTCCCGACTGCACTGACTTTTTGTGCATGCTGGACATCTCTACAACCCAACCTGAGCCAATGGTGGTGGCTGTTGAAGACGGTGCAGGGGAAATTGCAGAGGAGGATGGAACCGTTGAGTCAGGGTTTGAGCAATCTGGGAATTTTGCTGGGGAAAACTACGATCCGAGTGATTACATCCTGTCAGCGGGCCAGTCTGAGCCAAGTGTAGAATTACCAGAGAAAGCAGAACTGTGTGTGATCCAGGGGGATAGACGTGAGCAGGGAACGGATGATTTAACGGCCGTAGAAGAGGGTGTTGCCAACCTCCAGTTTTTCAATGACCAAGAATCAGGGGACGCAGCAGTCAACTGGTTTGATTATGAGGAATCGGCAGAGGCTACCGGATGGCTGGATGATCAACCAGATGTTGTAGAATTCCAATAGGGCCCGGCAGGGGCGAGGGTATCAGTTGTGACCGGAAGGGCCGGAAGTCAGAGTACATTACCGGAGAGCGCCTGTACGAAGAATTTCGCTCAGAACAGGAGCATTGTGAATACAGGGAAAACTGAACAACAAACTGCGCCGACGCAGGTGGAACAAGAAAAGTTTTGGGATTCTGAGAGAATCGGGAAAGCCAAAGCCCATGAGGGGACTGAAAATGCTGTGGGCACAAAGACAGAAGATGCTTCGAGCATGTGGGCTGGAAGTACTGCGAGTACAATCATGCCGGAGCCAGACAGATGTCTGTTGGCTGCTCACAGGATGTGGTGGGAGGACGATGATTTATGTCTTGCCCACACAGACAAGGATTGGGGGGGCAATCAACCAGACGACACCTGGTATCTTGATGAGGTTGATCACATGACAAGAAGCGGGCGGTATTTCAAGCCCCCGCACCTAGACCAACCAGAGGCATCTGGGAAGGATAAGGAAGCTGAGAGACAGAAAGAGAAACAACTTGAAGAAGAGGCTGTGCTCAAACAGTTAAAAAAGATACAAGCAGACATCTCTATCTGGGGACTGCTTATGGCATCACGAGTGCATAGACAGGCTGTCCTATCTGCCATGGACAAGGCTAAACTCTCGATAGAAACCACGCCGGAGAAACTGGTAGGATTAGTCTTTCCGGGAGGAGCTACTGACTTTTTCTGACAAAGAACTGCCACCTGAGGGTGCGAACCACAATAAGCCACTCTACATCTCTGTGGAATGTAGAAATAAATGGATACCGGTGGTTCTTGTTGATACCGGATCCGCCATCAACGTGTGCCCAGCAAGGACAGCGTATGCAATCAGTTTGAAGACCGCGGACTTTATACCGATAGCCCAGGTAATTCGGGCATACGACAACACGAGCCGAGAAGTCATGGGGACAGTAAAGATCCAGACCAAAGTCGGGCCAGGACAGCATGAGATAGATTTCCATGTCTTAGAGGTTCCGGTAACTTTCAACCTGCTTTTGGGACGGCCGTGGCTGCACCAGGTAAAGGCAGTGTCGTCCACCTTACATCAGATGGTGAAATACCCCCATGGGAAGGGAGTAGCCATTGTGTTTGGGAATTCATCGATCCATCCACCGCCGGAGGTGTCTACACCAGTCCTGGAAATTGAGCACGGCATGGAAGATGTGTTTATGTCAGGTTTTACCTTAGCTGAGGCTCGGGTTGTGCAAAACATCATGGCTGTTAATGAGGGAGTGTATGTCATGCTCAATCTGTATACCTCATGAACAAGCTACAACACATCCCCGGGATGGGATTGGGAAGGAGCGGCCGGAAGGGCGTCGCAGCATTGGCCGAAGTGCCACACAACCCTCATACCTTTGGCTTAGGATATCTGCCCACCAAAGAGGATTGGATAAGGAAGGGAAAGGAAATGGCTGGAAGAGCCAGAGCGAAGCAGGCTGGGAAGCCTTTTGAGCTGATGCATAGGCCCATTCAGGGTACCCTAAACGGACGCTTCGTCTGGGAGGGGGAGGACTTTCCGTTTTGTGGCTTCCCAAAGCCATGGCTGAACACAGAGAAGAAGCGTGTGCTAGGTTTCGAGATCTTCTTCGACCTGCAATTATTTGGGGATGACGTTGCCGAAGAGCAGACAGACCCATCAGCTGAGGTTGAGCAGTGTAAGGAAGTGGATTCCGAGGGCGCTGAAATTGAAATGGGGGTAGTACTGGCATGTCTACTTTCAGATCCTCTGATCGACCAGAAGTGCTTGGGGGATAACTTCTCGGTTTCCATGATCGGGAATGAAACGGCTGCGGGCCTACCAGCAACTATTTTGGATGCATCTATCGCACCCTCTCTCACTTGGCAATACGAAGAGGGTTTTTGTCCAGCAGCACCGGGTCAGGTAGTGAGCCAGAATCTGATTCCACTGAGTCTTGTGAGTCAGAATCAGGTTCTAGCTCGACTGAGTCTGAGTCTGGTAATCCTGGGGATGATAACCCGGATGCCACAGTCTTGTCCAGGTCATCTTTTTCTTTCTCTTTTGAGTCTGTTGTAACCGAGGAATCGGACGATTTGGATGTGCTTAATGAGAATCAAGTAGCTGTGGTTTCTGAGTACTTTTCCATGCCTTTGATTTATTGCATTAACTCAGACTTTCAAAATTTTGATGAAAACGACGAGGATGAAATTCCTCCGGTTTTGCAACGATTAATTGAACAAGAGCAGGAGAGATTTGTTAAACCCTTAATGGATGAAATCATTACTGTGAATATTGGTACTGAGGAGGACCCGCGGCTGGTCCAGATTGGGTCCACGTTTGTCTTCGGAGGAACGCGAGCGCTTAGTCGCTTTATTAAAAGATTTCAAAGATGTTTTCGCGTGGTCCTACGAAGACATGCCTGGGATCGATCCTGAGATTGTACAGCACCGGATCCCCCTTGACCCCGAGGCCCGACCTGTCAAGCAGAAACTCAGAAGGATCCACCCGGACTGGGCTCTCAAGATTAAGGAAGAGGTCACAAGCAAATTGATGCAGGATTCTTGCTGTATCTGTAGACGTCCCCGAACGCATCCCGGGCGAGGAGTGCGAGTCCCCCCCCCGTTATGGTTTGATATTGGGTCACTACAGTTCGAAGGACTCAAATGTCACGGTTCTTAATCTTGAACCAAAGAGTCCAAATCCGGCAAATCGTTTTGGAAAACAAATTTTGAAAGAAGTGCCAAACATGGACTGCTTTGCCAGATACAGAGTCGCCACCTAAATGTTTTTTAAATGGGAAATTTAGGAAACCCTGACTCGGTGCCAAAGGCCACGTGTCCGTCATCACCAAAGTTGCCTCGGCTCGGGAACTTGGGTACGATTGGGGAAGGTCACTTCGTGAGCACCCCCGCTCGCCCGGTCAAAGACCGGCCTCTACTAACCATGATATCTGATTTTGAAAACATTGTGAGTTCTTATTCCGGTTATTAGCCTAGGTTACTACGTGATGCTCGCAGCAAACAAGTATAGACTGAATCGCCTGAATTGGAACAAAACATTTCATGTTTGTTTGTGTGAAAATGGTTTGATGGTGCTACCCGCAGGTAGGCTAAGACGCGGATTTGCCACCCTCAGGTGGGCTTAGAAAATATGATTTTGCCACTATCTAGTGGGCTTAACAAACATTCAATGCATTATCCCAATTCAAGTAACTCAACCTCCACCCACAGGCATTCAAGGCAGTTATATCACATAAGCAGTTAGCCTCATGGTAAGCATGCTATCATGGCAACACTCACACGCATGCAAGGATGCTAAAGCATAAAACTTACTGAGTACTCCAAGCCAAAAACAAAAGCTGATTAGAAATCATGCATGATCCTAATTATACAGAAATGCCTAATGCAACGCATGCAATAATGCAAACTATAGCAGGCTCGGCTATTCTAGACATGGCATATGAAATGCTACAGCTATCACATATTCAACTTGGAATTGAAATACAAATGCAGTTTGTATGATGCGCCGAGCCCGGTGCGTGCAAAACAGATGAATGATGCAACATGCTGTCATACTGTATGCTTATTGAAATATGCCCTATATCTAACCATCGTAAGCGGGTAAATAAAAGGGAAGAAAGACGTGGGGTTGGAAGACATACATCACACTCACCCACACTTATTACAGTTATGCCCTCGCGCAGAGGGTCCGAATAAATAATACAGTCCGAATAAAAGAATATTACAGTCCGAAATATACAGTCCAAATAATACAGATTTCTAATTAATTAACAAATTAAACTAAGAAAGCTGTAAAATTGGCTTGCAAGCCAGGGGCTGCCTTGCTTCTGATGCATGATGTATGCTGGACTGCCTTGCGCGGAAATCCACTGGGATGCCCCAATTAGCCTCTGTTTGCACCTTTCTCGAAAAGCGTGCCAGACTCCAAAAAGTTGCTGATTCTCCATTTTGCTGCAACAGAGAGCAGGAAAAGGGCATAGCAATGTATTTCACAGATATATGCATGCCTCGATTCTCGTGCCACCAATCACGCATAACGATGCATGATGGCCGAGGAATCGGATTGCACAACTCAATATAGGGTGCAATGCAGATGAATGCTACAGCAAAAACCTAACTCCATCATGGGTAATCCGGAGTGTCGGTGACTTGGGAATTGAGACCCGTTCCGTCACTCGGAGTACGAAACGTGCCTCGTTTCCCGTGCCCGGGCTAACTCCTATCCCGAACACGATGCAATATGCATGGTATGCATGAAATGCGGCTAATATACAATTCTAGCATGCACAATGCTATGAAAATAAGACGCCTTGAAGTGCGTGCCAGACGGGCACGCATACTGAGGCGATGATTCTAAGGCATGAAATGGCATACGCAATGCAAATTGGACTTACACTAACACGAGTGGACCTCGGCCACACTCACATAAGAGGCCGACGGATGAATATGAAGCGCCTCGAAATGCGTGCACACGGGCGCGCAAACCGAGGCGATGGCCGTAAGGCATGAAATGACATGGAAATGATATGCAATGAGACTAAAATGAGATGTCTCAAAATGCGTACCCACGGGCACGCCAACCGAGAAAATGACATACGGAATGCAACAGGACTAAAATGAGATACAGAATGCAAAATGGACTTACACCAACAAGAGAGAGCCTCAGCCACACTCATACGGGAGGCCGATGGATGAGAATGAAGTGCCTCGAAATGCGTGCACACGGGCACGCAAACCGAGGCAATGACATACGCAATGCGATGAGACTAAAATGACATACAGAATGCAAAATGGACTTACACTAACATGAGTGAGCCTCAGCCACACTCACATAAGAAGCCGATAGATGAAAAATGAGATGCCTCGAAATGCGTGCACACGGGCACGCAAACCGAGGCATCGGCCCTAAGGCATGAAATGACATGAAACATGATATACAATGAGACTAAAATGAGATGTCTCGAAATGCGTGCCCACAGGCACGCAAATCGAGAAAATGACATACGGAAAGCAACAGGACTAAAATGAGAAACAGAATGCAAAATGGACTTACACCAACATGAGAGAGCCTCAGCCACACTCATACGGGAGGTCGTTGGATGAGAATGAAGTGCCTCGAAATGCGTGCACACGGGCGCGCAAACCGAGGCGATGCATACGGAATGCAAAATGACATGGAAATGATATGTAAACATGCAAATGGGATTTCAGCACTCACAAATGATGCAAAACAGTCCCGAAAGGCGGGAAATGACACCGAATGCCCGGAATGGTCTCGAAATGCGATAATAAGCACCCGGAATGGCCTACAGCCATACTAAACATGCATAATTGGTACATGGTATGCAAAACAGTAGCAAGGCAGCCCCAAAATAGCATTATTCACAGTACAAATCATGGCGAAATAATGAGCATAGATAGGACGATAATAGTATGCAAAAATACGAGCCAAGAGAGGGGTATTGAAGCAAGTGGTGTATGCAATGCTCAAACTGAAAAGTACCCTTCTACAACAATGATGAGGGACCAAAAATATGCACATTTACAGTAGATGACATCCCCCAACTCAGTATGCAATCATGGTAAAAATGCTATGCAAGATTAAGGATATATAAGGCTATAACATAAAGTACCCTAAACATTCATCAAACCAGCAAAGGTCCTTAATTAAATATGTCAATAAGATCAAAATATGACTCTTTCCAGTACTGATGATGGCCGAAATCAGAAGCTGGATAAGCTTAACAAAGCATGTAAAATGGGGGGTCAAAGAGGATATAAAGACAAGTATAACATGGAGACCCCAAACAAGATTGATCCCTTCTAAATGTTGTAGAGGGACACAAAATAAGCTCACTCACAGTTCATGACATGCTCAAAAACAGACTGCATATGGGTCAAACAAATCATGCAAGTTTACGGTAAATTGAAGGAATTGTGAAGCAAGTGCATGATAGAGAGGCCAAAAAAGGTTGAGCCCTTCTTCAATGTTTAAGAGGGGCTCAAAATAGGCCTACTCACATTTTACATCAGGCTCAGAAACAGATCACACATGAACTAAAAAAAGCATGCAAGATATTGACATACAAAATGATATTGAAGCAAGTGCATCATAGAGGGCTCAAACATGGTTGAGCCCTTAAACAAACATGTAGAATAGCTCAAAAGAAGGCCCCTTTCAGTTAGGGCCGGAGTCTAAAACAGTGAGCAAGTAGGGTAGAGGAATGGTGCAAAAAAAAGTGCCAAAAGAGGGTGATTGATACTTACCCTTGAAGATCACACTCTTGTTGCTTCTTGGCTCAAGTTTGCTGCTCCTAAGCCTCTGAAAGACCCTTCCTTGCAGCTGGAATGGAGTGGTGGTAGTAGAGCTTGAAGATGATGAAGAAATGGAGCCTAAATTTGAAGAGTTGAGAGAAAAATGGAGAGATAGAGATAGATATCAATGTATATCCTTGAGAGATATTTTCCAACCCTTCTACAAGAGCTGGGAGGCCAGCTATATAGGCAAGAAAATCGGAGAAAAGGTGGGCAAAAGGTGCTTTAGTTGCAGGTGGCCGGCCGGCCAGTCAACAGGAGAAAAATGGCCGGCCACCCCTAGGATGAAGCCCCAGAAGTTAGCTTTCCAATGCCGCAAACCTTGCATTAAAATTCCGCCTGTAGAAAAAGTTATGCCAGTTTCTGTAAAGCCGCGCAGATTCAGTCCAACCGGACTTCAACCAACCATATCTCCTCCCCCCGGATTTGGACTTAGGATATTCTTGAGTGCAAAATGAAGCCCCGGAAGTAAGCTTTCCAATGGTGGTGGCCTCACATTAAAATTCCTCCTGTGGAAAAAGTTATGCCAGTTTCCGTGAAGCCGCGCAGACTTTTCTCCTTCCCGGATTCATGCTGAACCACTTTTGACCAAGCAGAAAGCTGGTTGCTGAGACAATTGCTGGGATCCCACCCTCCAGTGACCTTCCTTATGATAAAACAGAGGTATCTGCCAAAAATGAACAAAAACCGATGCAAAACGAAAGCTCGGGGACCAAAACACGCGGTTCGAGGTCCCGAAAATAGGCTGTTAAGCACCGAAGGTGGCATTCGGCCACGAAGTGGGTATCTAAGACCCCAGTGTCCCTCGAATGGGAGTAAATAAGATGCATGCCAAAAACCGGAGGAATCGGAGATGGTTGGGTGGTCCCGAACCGAGGCACACGGCCTGACGGCTCCGAAAACCGGGAACCGGGCTCCGAAATGGGCAAAATGGCCTACGGCCACGAAATGTAGCCTACGGCCACTGAGAGATGATCTGCCAGACCTCTCCCTCCCTTCAGGAAGAAAAACAGAGAAAACCGAGTCTGGTTCGCAAACCGAGACGAGGTGCAGAAGAGGGTTCGGAAGTCCGGAGGCAGGGCACGCAGCCGCGACTCTGAGACTTCTGAACGAGCACGATATGCAACATCACCGAGCGCTCAATCGGTGACGTCTGAGTCTTAAGGTCGGTCAAAAATGGGGTGTCTACAGTTGCCCCTCTTTGACAGAACTCGGAAGTCATAACAATGACGGGAGTGAATGTCAAAGCCCAGAGACGACCCATTTTTGACAAGGCCGAAGACTTAGACAATCATACAAGATAAACAGAGATGTGCCCGCAGGCGTGCCCGCAGGCAAAGGGGGCAAAATGCAAAATGATATGCACAGGATCAGATGTAACTCAATGATCATGCAAGTGCAGCAAGCTGTAATGAAGCAAGTATTCGCAAATAGATGCAACAGCTTTAAGCAAGAATGCAAAGCAACAACTACATTTCATGCAGTTAGGAATGCGGAGAATTATTCAATTCTCGTCGCGTCTCACACGGAGAAGATACGATACCTGCGCGATTCGTCTGGTCGCACCAGCCTCAAATGAACCGTACATACAATATCGTGCCTGCAAAAGAGAGAAATTCAACAAGAACAATATGCTCACAACATATATTCAATGTGATTCCAAAAGTTTGACACACGCGATACCGGCGGGTGAATGCATAAAGCAGTGTGATACGGGTAAGGTGCGCAAGATAGCGCGATGCAACGCACTAACAAGTGCAGGTGAGATGCGCAAGATAGCACGATAAAATGCATGCACAACGCAAGTAATGTGCACAAAATAGTGCGATGCGCAAAATAGCGCGAGTGAAATGTAATGCACTAACAAGTACAGGTGAGACGCGCAAAATAGCGCAAATGATACAATGCACAAAATAGTGCGATAAGTTAAACAGCGTGAGTGATTTGAAATGCACAAGATAGTGCGATGTGATATGCAAAGCACAGGACAGTGCGATTGAGGTGCGCAAAATAGCGCGAATGATACAATGCACAAAATAGTGCGATACGCTAAACAGCGCGATTGATTTGAAATGCACAAGATAGTGCGATGTGATATGCAAAGCACAGGACAGTGCGATTGAGGTGCGCAAAATAGCGCGAATGTAAACTGCACAAAACAGTGCGATGCGCAAAATAGCGCGAATGTAAACTGCACAAAACAGTGCGATACGCAAAATAGCGCGAATGTAAACTGCACAAAACAGTGCGATTGAGGTGCGCAAAATAGCGCGAATGTAAACTGCACAAAACAGTGCGATTGAGGTGCGCATAATAGCGCGAATGTAAACTGCACAAAACAGTGCGATTGAGGTGCGCAAAATAGCGCGAATGCAAACTGCACAAAACAGTGCAATTGAGGTGCGCAAAATAGCGCGAATGTAAACTGCACAAAACAGTGCGATTGAGGTGCGCAAAATAGCGCGAATGCAAACTGCACAAAACAGTGCAAATGAGGTGCGCAAAATAACGCGATTGATTTCGAAATGCACAAGATAGTGCGATACGCTAAACAGCGCGATACGTTAAACAGCGCGAGTGATTTGAAATGCACAAGACAGTGCGATACGCTAAACAGCGCGATTGATATGCAATGCACAAGATAGTGCGAGTGAGATACAAACACAAGATGCACAAGACAGTGCAAGTGAGATACAAAGTGTAAGTGCACAAGATAGTGCGAATGAGATAAAATGCACAAGAAAGTGCGATAAAATGCATCTTCTATGCAAGTATGGGGGCATCTTCTATGCAATAGATACAAGCATTTTCTATGCAAGTATGGAAGCACAATTTATGCAATGTTGAAAGCAAGCATATTCTATGCATGAATCATAACGATGCGCGGCACGCATGCAACAACAGTGTATATGAAAGTCCACATTCTATGTAATAGAGGAGCATCAAATATGTACTCTGGTGCCTTTGATTTGCTTCTTAGAGGACTTTGCAACGCACTCAGTTCAAAAAGGGCACACCCTGTTCAAATTGGCGAGAGATAACATCTGCATGTAAAACCCTCGGGTGTTGCTTGGACTGTCATTCTGACTTGAAGCAGGCTTACACTTGAGGTAGAGGCGCACTCACACTTCGGTAGTATTAACAAGGCCTGAAGAGGTACATCCGGAATACAATCACGGAACTTGCTGAAGGTGAAACTCACTTAGATGCTTCGATTTTCCTTCTTTTCTTTTGCTTTGTAGTCCGGAACCTAAAAAGCTTCAGATAGGCCCTTGTTCTACTGTTCACACCTATCGGGGGTGAACCCCGCGACTTTTTGAAAGAACCAATCCTGTTTTGCACAAATGTGGAGAACGGCACGGCACTCGGAGCACAAAACGATTTTATTTTTGAAATTGAGAGATGAGTTTTCGACCAGGTATTGAGCCTACGACTGAACACAGCAAAACGACTCAACAAGGAAATAAAAGGCACACAACCTAGACACATCGAGTAACACTCGAAACGACCCAAAACAAAATCGAGATAAAACAAAAAGACACGACACTCAGACGTGCACAGGGAGCCTGTTTCACCGGGTAGTGTTTCCCACCCTTTCTTATTTGTGTCTCTCATATCGCTCGGGCACTCAATCTCGATTTTTCTCTCAAAACCCTTTTGCTCACTTTTTCTCACATCGCACATCTCTCTATTCTTCAATCTCTCATTTTTCATCCCTCCCCTGGGTGGTTGATGGATAAACAGCAAGTTGTGGGCTCGTGCCCCTAGCATTCTGCTAGATTCTTCTTCTTCTGCACGCAGCTAGTGAATTCCTCCCACAGAGGGTTGCGCTACAACTGGGTGTGTAGCAAATCTGCAGCTAGCATCGGTTGATGATGCTTTGCTGGGGAGTTTGGACGTGATAAGATCTGTCCAGATGATGGAGTGGAATATCTTGCCTCATTCCAGTTCGTGCTTCGCACTTGGCTCGACAGTTTTTTGCTTGGAGGATGAGAGAGCTTTCAGCCCTTTTGCGGTTAGCTTCAGTGGTGCCCTTTTCCGGCAGGTAGAGTGCCCTTCTTGGCGAGTAGGATGCCCTTTTTGGCGAGTATGTTGACAATGGAGAAAAGACAGAACACCTGACTCAACTGTGCCCCTAGTTCATCATTTTGACCATTTTTTGTTTTTGCTTTCCACTAAAACAGTTTTGACCAAAATGAGAGTTAGATTAACATGCTTGTTCGATTTTTGATTAAAAATCATGCAAGTCAGGCTATGAGCACTGAAAATTTTCCTTTTTTGGGTCCAAGAAATGGGTCCAGTTTTGGAAAAGATAGAATAATTTTCGAGAGAATTAGTCAACCTCAGTAAAAATTCTCAAAAATTATTTTTGCAAACGGCCACTTGCTCAACGAGCGTGAAACCTACTCCTGAGATGCGCAACCTCGGATCCAAGGGAAAACTACCCCGTGCTTGAAGAGAGCTGCATGGCAACGGAAAGTTGTCCCTTGTTTGCACGGCACCGCGGCGCACTGAATGGCAACGAAGAGTTGCCCCTTGTTTGGATAGCACCGCGACGCATTGTAGTCAGTCCTCAGAGTGACGAACACAACCAAATCCTCAGATACAGAGAAGACAAAGATGACCAGAACCATTGCATGGACAATCAAATTTGAATTGTTTTACGGCTGGACTTCAGAATGAAGTTGCCTACGTATCCCAAAGATGGGAATCAAGCCTTACGTAGTTCGGGGTAAGGTACACTCGGGTATTTAACCTCTCCTTTTTATGCTCTAACTTTTGCCAAGGCGCCTGTTGCAGGTTTTCGACCTTGCGAGCTTTGTTTTTCTTTCCTTTCTTTTTTTCTATTCTTTTCATTCCTTTTTCTTCTTCTTTTTTTGCATTTTTCTTTTCTTTTCTTTTTTTCTTTTTTTTCTTTTTCTGTATTTTTCTCTTTCTTTTCTTTTGCTTTCTTTGTATATTTTTTTTTCGTCTCGCTCAAACTTTTGCCTGGGTCGCCCTTCCGGGTTTTCGGCCCAGCGAGCCTCTCAAAGGGTAAAAGTGTAACAAGTCCATGCCAAATGATTTTGAGATTGAAGCCCTCTGTATCCAGGAGAGTGGCCGTTATATTGATTTGCAGAAATATCCACCTTTGGCTCTTCGAGCACATCGGATATTTTTTTTGCCCCTAGTTCGAGGGGTGCTTCTGATCTAGCTTTGCAAGTTTCTTCTGATCTTCTAATCTTCTTGATCTGACTTTGGTGCCTCTTGTTCGAGGGCTGCTTCAAATCTGGCCACACAGGCCTCACATCATGATTGACCTCTGAACATTCTGAATCTAAGTTCAAGGCTTGAAAGTAAGGGGTCGAGTCTCGAGGCTGAGAGCGATCCTAGGCTGCACAATCTCAAGAGCGATTCCACACAGGTCTTCGCAGGACCGCGCAAAACATTTTTTGAAAGTTTTTAAGAAAGCGACAAATCGCTCGCGCTGAAGACAGTATAGAACCAATCTGGATCAAAGCTAGGGTCCTTCTCAGTACTCACACTAACAAGCATGATTTCATTCATTAAGGGCTTAGCACGCCTCTCTTTCTCTCAATTTGATCAAAGTTTTGCAAATCCCGAGGAATTCCTCCCTCTTTGTTTTCACTGCAGTGTTCAAAAAGGTTTTGAAAAACTTAGGTCAATACAATGGCTTCAAGGCACAAGAGAGCAGGTGGAATGCACTGCCATTTCATTCAAATCCCGGCACAACTAGCACACGGCAGAAACAAATGCGAGAGTATGGAAATCACTGCTGTTTCATTCAAAATCTGTTGACACAACTGGCTCCCTGGCAGAAACAGACTCAAAACAAAACGAAAAAGACAAACACGAAACAAAATGGTGACGCCCGAGGTAACACCCCCGGAATCACCCGACTCCCATACAATAGGACTGACTCGATACAACAAGACAGACCCAAAACAAAAGGACTGACTCAAAACAAAAGGACAGACTCAAAACAAAACAACAAGACTGACCCAATACCCAAGTCAGAATGCAAAATTAACAGCACTTGTACATTGCTCAAAACAGTGCATGCCATCCACCACAGCTGGAGTAATCTGAGCGCCATCCGCAGGTGGTTCATCCCTCGATCACATTATCCCCCAAGTTCACTGACCCAGTGCCGATAGACTTTGCTGAGCTCGGCAGGAGGATGACCCCGTTGTCAAATAGATCCTGTACTTCATGGCGAAGACGGAAGCAGTTGTTGGTAGTATGGCCAGTTTGCTGATGGTATGCGCAGTACTGGGTAGCATCATGCGTAGCCGGAAGAGGGTTCGGGAGAGGCCGAGGCTCAAGGGGTTTGAGATGGCCTTGTCCAACAAGGATTTGGAAAGCTTTGGATAAAGGCATGTGGAGGGCATGGAAGACCCTCTGACCTCGGGGTTGGTACTTCTGGGTTTGTGGATTTTTGCTGGACGTACCAGCAAAGGGATTGGTAGGTGCTGGCCTGGTTTGCTGATCCCTTCTGAGTGGAGGATTATAGCTGACAGGATTGCCTCTGGTATAACGGCCCTTCTCCCGGTTTTCCCTTTGGTTCAAACTGCCTCCAACTTGAGTGGCAAAAGTGTCGTCCACAGTTTTTGTGACAACCGCGAGCACTTGTTCTTTGTTCAGTCCCTCGGCTTTCAAAGCCTCAACAGCCAACAGAAGATGCTCATGGGGATCCATGTCCACCCCTATCTTGTTCTTTCCGTTCGCTTCCACTTTGCCAAGGGATTTGCCTTCTCCCAATGCAGCCCGTCCCAAGCTTGGGGAGCCTTTTGACATGAACTCCCTGGTAGGCGATGTGGTTGATGATGGAGCCAAAACTCCAAAGGCTAAATCCGCCACTGTTCTCTGAAGATCTTCAATCATCCTCATCAGCTCGGAAGTAGTGGGTTCATGGGTTTGAGATGATTGGGGTTCAGGTGCACCCATCATGCATAAGTCCATGCTTTCTGGGATAAACACCTCAGGCTTGGGTAGATGGGCCGGGGTGATGTATATGCTGGGGTCATAGGTGGATGGCAGTATATGGATGAGATTGAGGTAGGCGGGAAATGTTTGGTCATTGGGGTCTGAAGGTGGAGCTATCGTCCGGTTGTCGATGAGATTTTGGACCTCATGACGAAGGCGGTAGCAACGGTCAGTGCCATGACCGCGCTGCTGATGGTACATACAGTACTTGGCGGGGTTATGTCTGGCTGGGAGTGGGTTGGGAAGAGGTTGAGGATCGAGGGGTTTGAGATGCCCTCTTTCCATCAGGAGTTTTAGTGCGCTAGTCAGGCTCATATAGAGGGGGGTGAAAGTTCTGCCTGAGCTCGGGCTGGGCGGCTGTTTGTAGGCTTGGTTTGGCAAAAGGGTTGGCTGTGGTGACTGTATTGATTTCAGTGGGTTCGGGGATAGTGCTACTTCCGGCATTAGTACTCCTTGAAACCACCCTCCTTGTCGGTTCCCTTGTTCTGGGAATGATCCCACTGTTGAACGCATTCTCGACCTGAACCCCCAGTTCATGCAAACTTTTGAAAGTGAATAGTGGAGCGACTATCAACTTTTGCAACATATCATGCTCGAGGTTTCGCACCATCATCTGCACTTGATCCCTCTCAGAAGGGCGGCGATCTGTCATCTGTGCTGCCTTTGCTCTCCACCTCGCAACAAATTTCACAAAAGGCTCTGTTGGGTTTGGCGGGTTGCTTCAAGCTCTTGGATGGTCATTTCAACTTGGGTATTGTAAGAATACTGATCGACAAAGGCCTCAGCCAGTTCTTCCCAGTTTTGCTTCACTTTATCCTCCAACTTAGCGTACCAAGTGGCTGCTACACCCGACAGGGTTCTTCCGTACAGAGAGAGTTTCTGTGGCTTAGTCAGACCCATCGGCTTTAGGACATCCAAGAAAAGTCGGATATGTACCATTGGATCCCCAGACCCGTCGAAACGGTCAATATGTGGCATTTTGAATCTGTCTGGGAGCCGTACAGCAGACTCGGTGTGCCCATCCTCAATGTCGGGAATGGAGTCAAGGCCCTGTGCCTTTTTGAATTGCTTCTCAAGGTTCGCAATTTTCACTGCGGTCAGATCGAGGTCATTAGCATCAAGGGAATAAAGCCTCTCATTAGGCTGCACCAGGGGTCTGAAAACTTGGGCTTGAGCCAGCCCTTCTCAAGGATCCGGACCCTGCAAATCTTCAGCTGGCGGAAGTGGGTCAAAGTTCGGCTGGGGTCCCAAAGCTGGATGTGAGGCAGATGCCCCAGATGGGCGCTGCGTTTCAATACTGGTCTCAGCCTGCATGGCAGTTCCCTGATTTAGCGCTGTTATCACGGCCACAAATTCTTCCGAACCCTGTGCCATCATGGGTCTACTGAGTCCGAACAAAGGTGATGTGACTGGCGACTGACGGATCAGATGGACCGGTGAGCCCTGACTGGCCTTTCTTTGCCTTGCCTCAGCGAAAGAACACTGGTTGCCCTTGAATTGAATCTCTGACCTAACAAAGTCTATCAGCACTAGTCCAATGTACCCGGGGGATTTCGAAGCCTTCTGAAGCTATGGTTCCAGGACTACCTAGCAAAAGAGAAAACATGCAGCATCTCAGCCTGATTTCACCAAAACGGATATGAGCATAACAGGATGACTGTGCCCTCTACTGAATTCTGCCCCCAAAACTTTGCCTCAAATCTGATACCCTCGGGTAAAACTGATTCTCAATACTGAACTGGTGCCCGCAGGCCTGATGCCCAAACTCATGAACTGATACATGTATTCCCTGTAGAGACGCACTCTAACAAGCACATAATAGATAAGTGAGAGCCAAAACACCCCTATGTTGGGGTAGGGTTTCCCTGTCCTATTTTGTCAGGAACTAGGGTTCACTACGCACGCGGCGGCTTCAAACAACCTATAAACGGGTAAGCAACCTGTCCTAGTTTGGAATGGTCACTATTGATCCGAATATGCACTAGGTCGAATGGTCAAAAAGGGTGCCCCGGTAAAACCGGGGTTTGTGTTCCCATGCTGTCAGAGCCCAGAGCTGATCAGCCTTATGGACATGCCTTGACAAGACAAGCCTCCGGCAAATCGTTCGGGAATGGCATATGGCAAACACGGTGTCCTAGGCGCACCAATGCAAATGCAATGCAAAGAAACACACAAATGTAGTCAAAACCAGATATCATGAGTTCGAGTCAAGTTCTCTAAATCCCCAGCAGAGTCGCCAGAAACTGTAGATGTCCCCGAACGCATCCCGGGCGAGGAGTGCGAGTCCCCCCCCCCCGTTATGGTTCGATATTGGGTCACTACAGTTCGAAGGACTCAAATGTCACGGTTCTTAATCTTGAACCAAAGAGTCCAAATCCGGCAAATCGTTTTGGAAAACAGATTTTGAAAGAAGTGCCAAACATGGACTGCTTTGCCAGATACAGAGTCGCCACCTAAATGTTTTTTAAATGGGAAATTTAGGAAACCCTGACTCGGTGCCAAAGGCCACGTGTCCGTCATCACCAAAGTTGCCTCGGCTCGGGAACTTGGGTACGATTGGGGAAGGTCACTTCGTGAGCACCCCCGCTCGCCCGGTCAAAGACCGGCCTCTACTAACCATGATATCTGATTTTGAAAACATTGTGAGTTCTTATTCCGGTTATTAGCCTAGGTTACTATGTGATGCTCGCAGCAAACAAGTATAGACTGAATCGCCTGAATTGGAACAAAACATTTCATGTTTGTTTGTGTTTGAAAATGGTTTGATGGTGCTACCCGCAGGTAGGCTAAGACGCGGATTTGCCACCCTCAGGTGGGCTTAGAAAACATGATTTTGCCACTATCTAGTGGGCTTAACAAACATTCAATGCATTGTCCCAATTCAAGTAACTCAACCTCCACCCACAGGCATTCAAGGCAGTTATATCACATAAGCACATAGCCTCATGGTAAGCATGCTATCATGGCAACACTCACACGCATGCAAGGATGCTAAAGCATAAAACTCACCGAGTACTCCAAGCCAAAAACAAAAGCTGATTAGAAATCATGCATGATCCTAATTATACAGAAATGCCTAATGCAACGCATGCAATAATGCAAACTATAGCAGGCTCGGCTATTCTAAACATGGCATATGAAATGCTACAGCTATCACTATTCAATTTGGAATTGAAATACAAATGCAGTTTGTATGATGCGCCGAGCCCGGTGCGTGCAAAACAGATGAATGATGCAAACATGCTGTCATACTGTATGCTTATTGAAATATGCTCTATATCTAACCATCGTAAGCGGGTAAATAAAAGGGAAGAAAGACGTGGGGTTGGAAGACATACATCACACTCACCCACACTTATTACAGTTATGCCCTCGCGCAGAGGGTCCGAATAAATAATACAGTCCGAATAAAAAATATTACAGTCCGAAATATACAGTCCGAATAATACAGATTTCTAATTAATTAACAAATTAAACTAAGAAAGCTGTAAAATTGGCTTGCAAGCCAGGGGCTGCCTTGCTTCTGATGATGATGTATGCTGGACTGCCTTGCGCGGAAATCCACTGGGATGCCCCAATTAGCCTCTGTTTGCACCTTTCTCGAAAAGCGTGCCAGACTCCGAAAAGTTGCTGATTCTCCATTTTGCTACAACAGAGAGCAGGAAAGGGCATAGCAATGTATTTCACAGATATATGCATGCCTCGATTCTCGTGCCACCAATCACGCATAACGATGCATGATGGCCGAGGAATCGGATTGCACAACTCAATATAGGGTGCAATGCAGATGAATGCTACAACAAAAACCTAACTCCATCATGGGTAATCCGGAGTGTCGGTGACTTGGGAATTGAGACCCGTTCCGTCACTCGGAGTACGAAACGTGCCTCGTTTCCCGTGCCCGGGCTAACTCCTATCCCGAACACGATGCAATATGCATGGTATGCATGAAATGCGGCTAATATACAATCCTAGCATGCACAATGCTATGAAAATGAGATGCCTGAATGCGTGCAGACGGGCACGCAAACCGAGGCGATGATTCTAAGGCATGAAATGGCATACGCAATGCAAATTGGACTTACACTAACACGAGTGGACCTCAGCCACACTCACATAAGAGGCCGACGGATGAATATGAAGCGCCTCGAAATGCGTGCACACGGGCACGCAAACCGAGGCGATGGCCGTAAGGCATGAAATGACATGGAAATGATATGCAATGAGACTAAAATGAGATGTCTCGAAATGCGTACCCACGGGCACGCCAACCGAGAAAATGACATACGGAATGCAACAGGACTAAAATGAGATACAGAATGCAAAATGGACTTACACCAACATGAGAGAGCCTCAGCCACACTCATACGGGAGGCCGATGGATGAGAAATGAAGTGCCTCGAAATGCGTGCACACGGGCACGCAAACCGAGGCAATGGCATACGCAATGCGATGAGACTAAAATGACATACAGAATGCAAAATGGACTTACACTAACATGAGTGAGCCTCAGCCACACTCACATAAGAAGCCGATAGATGAAAAATGAGATGCCTCGAAATGCGTGCACACGGGCACGCAAACCGAGGCATCGGCCCTAAGGCATGAAATGACATGAAACATGATATACAATGAGACTAAAATGAGATGTCTCGAAATGCGTGCCCACGGGCACGCAAACCGAGAAAATGACATACGGAATGCAACAGGACTAAAATGAGATATAGAATGCAAAATGGACTTACACCAACATGAGAGAGCCTCAGCCACACTCATACGGGAGGTCGTTGGATGAGAATGAAGTGCCTCGAAATGCGTGCACACGGGCGGCAAACCGAGGCGATGCATACGGAATGCAAAATGACATGGAAATGATATGTAAACATGCAAATGGGATTTCAGCACTCACAAATGATGCAAAACAGTCCCGAAAGGCGGGAAATGACACCGAATGCCCGGAATGGTCTCGAAATGCGATAATAAGCACCCGGAATGGCCTACAGCCATACTAAACATGCATAATTGGTACATGGTATGAAAACAGTAGCAAGGCAGCCCCAAAATAGCATTATTCACAGTAAAATCATGGCGAAATAATGAGCATAGATAGGACGATAATGTATGCAAAAATACGAGCCAAGAGAGGGGTATTGAAGCAAGTGGTGTATGCAATGCTCAAACTGAAAAGTACCCTTCTACAACAATGATGAGGGACCAAAAATATGCACATTTACAGTAGATGACATCCCCCAACTCAGTATGCAATCATGGTAAAAATGCTATGCAAGATTAAGGATATATAAGGCTATAACATAAAGTACCCTAAACATTCATCAAACCAGCAAAGGTCCTTAATTAAATATGTCAATAAGATCAAAATATGACTCTTTCCAGTACTGATGATGGCCGAAATCAGAAGCTGGATAAGCTTAACAAAGCATGTAAAATGGGGGGTCAAAGAGGATATAAAGACAAGTATAACATGGAGACCCCAAACAAGATTGATCCCTTCTACAATGTTGTAGAGGGACACAAAATAAGCTCACTCACAGTTCATGACATGCTCAAAAACAGACTGCATATGGGTCAAACAAATCATGCAAGTTTACGGTAAATTGAAGGAATTGTGAAGCAAGTGCATGATAGAGAGGCCAAAAAAGGTTGAGCCCTTCTTCAATGTTGAAGAGGGGCTCAAAATAGGCCTACTCACAGTTTACATCAGGCTCAGAAACAGATCACACATGAACTAAAAAAAGCATGCAAGATATTGACATACAAAATGATATTGAAGCAAGTGCATCATAGAGGGCTCAAACATGGTTGAGCCCTTAAACAAACATGTAGAATAGCTCAAAAGAAGGCCCTTTCAGTTAGGGCCGGAGTCTAAAACAGTGAGCAAGTAGGGTAGAGGAATGGTGCAAAAAAAAGTGCCAAAAGAGGGTGATTGATACTTACCCTTGAAGATCACACTCTTGTTGCTTCTTGGCTCAAGTTTGCTGCTCCTAAGCCTCTGAAAGACCCTTCCTTGCAGCTGGAATGGAGTGGTGGTAGTAGAGAGATGATGAAGAAATGGAGCCTAAATTTGAAGATTTGATATAGAGATAGATATCAATGATATCCTTGAGAGATATTTTCAAACCTTCTAAAAGAGCTGGGAGAAAAGGTGGAGAAAAGGTGGCAAAAGGTGCTTTAGTTGCAGGTGGCCGGCCGGCCAGTCAACAGGAGAAAAATGGCCGGCCACCCCTAGGATGAAGCCCCAGAAGTTAGCTTTCCAATGCCGCAAACCTTGCATTAAAATTCCTCCTGTAGAAAAAGTTATGCCAGTTTCTGTAAAGCCGCGCAGATTCAGTCCAACCGGACTTCAACCAACCATATCTCCTCCCCCGGTTTGGACTTAGGAGATTCTTGAGTGAAAAATGAAGCCCCGGAAGTAAGCTTTCCAATGGTGGTGGCCTCACATTAAAATTCCTCTGTGGAAAAAGTTATGCCAGTTTCCGTGAAGCCGCGCAGACTTTTCTCCTTCCCGGATTCATGCTGAACCACTTTTGACCAAGCAGAAAGCTGGTTGCTGAGACAATTGCTGGGATCCCACCCTCCAGTGACTTCCTTATGATAAAACAGAGGTATCTGCCAAAAATGAACAAAACCGATGCAAAACGAAAGCTCGGGGACCAAAACACGCGGTTCGAGGTCCCGAAAATAGGCTGTTAAGCACCGAAGGTGGCATTCGGCCACGAAGTGGGTATCTAAGACCCAGTGTCCTCGAATGGGAGTAAATAAGATGCATGCCAAAAACCGGAGGAATCGGAGATGGTTGGGTGGTCCCGAACCGAGGCACACGGCCTGACGGCTCCGAAAACCGGGAACCGGGCTCCGAAATGGGCAAAATGGCCTACGGCCACGAAATGTAGCCTACGGCCACTGAGAGATGATCTGCCAGACTCTCCCTCCCTTCAGGAAGAAAAACAGAGAAAACCGAGTCTGGTTCGCAAACCGAGACGAGGTGCAGAAGAGGGTTCGGAAGTCCGGAGGCAGGGCACGCAGCCGCGACTCTGAGACTTCTGAACGAGCACGATATGCAACATCACCGAGCGCTCATCGGTGACGTCTGAGTCTTAAGGTCGTCAAAAATGGGGTGTCTACAGTTGCCCCTCTTTGACATACCCGACTTTGTTGGCCAACATGTTCCAGTACCGAAGAGGATGGCAGGATCCGAGTATGCGTGGATTTCAGGGATTTGAACAGAGCTAGTCCGAAGGACGACTTTCCCTTGCCACATATTGATGAGTTAGTGGACTTCACAGCAGGGCATGCGTTGCTCTCATTCATGGATGGCTTCTCAGGGTACAATCAGATAGTGATGGCACCGGAAGACTGAGAAAAGACTGCATTCACCCACCCCGTAGGGGACATACTGCTACAGAGTGATGCCGTTTGGGTTAAAGAATGCTGGAGCTACATATCAACGCGGGCTGCGACCACAATATTGCACGACATGATCCACAAAGAGGTTGAGGTGTATGTGGACGACATGATTGTCAAGTCCAAAGATAGAGATGGCCACTACACCGCCTTGCAAAAGTTCTTTCAAAGGATCAGGGAATTCCGGTTATGGCTGAATCCTCAAAAGTGTACGTTCGGTGTTACAGCGGGAAAAATGCTGGGGTTTCTGATTACACAGAGAGGTATCGAAGTCGACCCTTCCAAAATCAAGGCCATCTTAGAAATGCCACCACCAAGGACTGAAAAGGAGGTGCGAGGCTTTCTGGGTAAAGTGCAATTCATAAGACGGTTTATCTCAAAATTAACCTTGACTTGTGAACCACTTTTTGGTCTCCTGAAGAAAGGAAAGAAATTCCAATGGGACAGCCGATGCCAAGTTGCTTTTGAACAGATCAAGGAATACTTACAGAACTCGCCCGTGTTGTCACCACTAGAGCCGGGGAAACCGTTGATATTGTACCTTTCAGTGACTGAGACTACAATGGGCTGTATGCTCGCGCAAGAATCAGAGGACAAAGTGGAGAGAGCCATCTACTATCTGAGCAAGAAGATGCTAGAGTATGAGACTCGCTACACACCGTTGGAGAAGGCTTGCTTAGCTTTGGTATGGGCTACCAGGAAGCTGCGGCACTACCTGTTAGCTCACTCCGTAATGTTGGTTTCACGACTCGATCCCATCAAATATCTTTTCGAGAAACCAGCACTTACGGGTAGGCTAGCTCGTTGGTTGTTGTTGCTCTCCGAATTCGATCTGAAATATGTAACGCGCAAGTCAGTCAAGGGAAAAGCAGTAGCAGAATTCTTAGCCGATCATCCAGTGGAAGGGGGTGAAGCAGTTGAGTACTTATTCCCAGATGAGGCCATTTTGCATATCGACGACGAATTTTGGACGATGTACTTTGACGGAGCGTCAAACCAGCACGGGTATGGGATAGGAGTGCTGCTGATAGCACCTGACAAGTCCCGTATCCCTCTAGCCTTCAAACTCCGGTTCAAAGTCTCGAACAACGAAGCAGAATATGAGGCATGCATTGCCGGTCTAGAAGCAGCCCTGGAACTAGGGGCAAGACGGTTGGACGTCATCGGGGACTCGAACCTTGTTGTGTCTCAAGCAAAAGGAGACTGGAAAGTCAAGGAAGAAAAGATGATGATGTATCACCAGACCTTGGATTTGTTAATTCCTCGGTTTGAGAAGCTAAACTTTGCTCATCTACTAAGAGAGAACAACAGGTTCGCAGATTCTTTAGCAACTCTATCTTCCATGATAGACATCCCGTTCGGAGTCCGGATGCGTCCAGTCATCATTGACCAGAAATTTGCGCCAGCCTACGAGACGATTGCTGCTATAGATGAGGTTCAAGACGAAAACCCCTGGTATTACGACATTTGGAATTTCTTGGAGAGGAAGCATATCCGCCAGGGGTAAATGCCAAGGATAAAAGGGCAATCAGAAGAATGGCCATTCAGTTCATCATCTGTGGGGGTAAGCTGTATAAGAGAGGTCATCTGGGAATGCATAAATTGTGTGTCGATGCCGAAGAATCGAAGCGCTTAATAGAGGCCATCCATGGAGGGGAATACGGTGCGCATATGAACGGAGTAATGCTAGCACGGAAGATCCTTAGACAGGGTTACTACTGGTCCACCATGGAGGAGGATTGTATCGGTTTTGTTTGGCGATGCCACAAATGTCAAATTCATGCAAATCGCATGAACATTCCGCCGTCGAAGCTGTACAATATGACTTCGCCATGGCCATTTTCAGTTTGGGGAATTGATGTGATCGGGGCTATCACTCCGAAGGGGTCGAATGGGCATGAGTTCATCCTGGTCGCGATAGATTATTTCACGAAGTGGGTCGAAGCCCAATCTTATGCGGTGTTGAAGGCTTCGCACGTTGCAAAGTTTATCAGAAACAACATCATCTGTCGCTATGGAGTCCCGAACGAGATTATCTCAGATAACGGTTCCCACTTCAAGAAGGAAGTGATTGATTTGTTGGAAAAATAAATGTGGCTTTCATAAGTCATCCACCTATCGGCCGCAAACCAATGGAGCTGGTTGAGGCCGCCAACAAGAATATCAAACACATATTGCAGAAGATGGTGGAAACCTACTGGGATTGCCAGATAAGCTGCCGTTTGCTCTGTGGGGTACCGGACTTCAATCAGAACTTCTACTGGGGCGACTCGTATTCATTGGTTTATGGGATGGAGGCCGTTCTACCTATTGAAATTGAGGTTCCGTCGTTGCAAGTACTGGCTGAGTGTCAAATAGCCGAAGCAGATTGGCAGCAGAGCAGATTTGAGGAACTCATGCTCTTTGATGAGAGAAGACTGAAAGCACTATACCATGTTCAAGGTTATCAGTGCAGAATCGCTCGGGCTTTTAACAAGAAAGTTAAGTCCAGGAATTTGAAAGAAGGAGATCTGGTGCTCAAGGACAATCGAACTCCCATCCACGACCCTAGGGGCAAGTTCAGACCCAATTGGATTGGTCCCTACATCATCAAGTCTATTTGGTCAAGTGGAGCTGTGGTTCTGATGGATCTAGATGGCCTAGAGTTCTCACAGCCGATCAATATGGACAAGTTGAAGAAATATTACCCTTGAGAGGCTCGCTAGGCCGAAAACCCGAAAGGGCGACCTAGGCAAAACTCAGAGCACAAAAAATTTGAAATTATAAAAACTGAGCTCGCAAGGTTGAAAACCCGCAAAGGGCGGCCTTGGCAAAAGTTAGAGCGTAAAAGGAGAGTGAAAATACTCGAGTGAACCCGAGCCTGAACTACGTAAGGCTTGATTCCCATCTTTGGGATACGTAGGCAACTTCATCCTGAAGTTCAGCCATAAACTTTTCCCGATCAACTTTGTCCATTTGATCATCTCTCGGTCTCTTTGTCATCTATTCAGCATTCGAGAGCTGGGTTTTGATCTCTGGTGCAGTGCTTTTCAGACTAGGGGCAACTTTCCGTTGCTGTGCAGTGCCGCGGTACTATTCAGACTAGGGGCAACTTTCCAGTTGCTAGGAATCCGAGGTTGTGCATCTCAGTGACAGATCTCAGGCGTGTCCAGTTCTGATCCATATCGAAAATGGTTTTGAAAAGTTTTAATAAAAGTTGACTGTGTTCAAAATTAATCTTTTTACAACTTAGACCATTTTGGACCAAAGCGGAAAATTTTCAGTACCCACAACCTTCAATTTCATTGATTTCAATACAAAGTTCTCCTGCTCTTGCATACAAATTGAAGTTGCTTTTTATTACAATCATAAAGAAACTTGAAAGTACTAATAAAGCAATAAATCCGGGGCATAGATAAGTCAGGTGTCCCTGCGCCCCCTCCAGAGCTGGTCGAAGCCTCTGATGCCAAGCTAGGTCCAATCTGTGCCTCTTCATTGAGCCAATCCAAGCACTAGTCAGACAAAATGCAACTGAAAGTGGGAGTGGGGGCCAAGAGCTCTCTAGTCCTCCATGCTGTGGCATACCGGGCAAGCTGCGTGCCTCGAACCGGGAATGTGGCAAGATACTCTATCCCCTCTGGCGGGCAAGTCTGATCATGGCCGAACTGGCGTTGGAACCGGAACGGAAAGTAGAACACACAGTGGGTTAGACCAATCAATTGGATCCCGGTCTGCCGGGACATGCTATAGCTCATTGCCGGGAGATTGAGCCAAGGACAGCGCCAAGCAATGCGATCTGCAGACAAATTGCACATCCAGTCGAACCACCATCCCTCATCAAGGGCATCGACTAGGCGTTGTCGAAAGAAGTAGCCACGAGCTGAGTAGGCTGGGCAAGAGTCCACAACCTGCAATTTATCCGTCAACCATACCTGGGAAGGGATAAAAAATAAGAGAATAAAGAATAGAGAGATGTACGATGAGAGAAGTAAGAAAAGGGTTTTGTGAGAAAAATCGAGCCTGAGGGCCGAGTGATGTGAGCAATACATATGTGAGATTGGGTGGGAAACATTACCTGCAGCAGCAGTGGACTCCCCGCAAATCTGGTCGTCTCCTGGCGATAGAAAGCATCCAAGCCCATCAGTGTCCCGGCCAATGTCATGGCGATGCAGCTCTTTCCTTCCTTCAAGCCTTGAGCAACTTCAATCAGACGAATGCTAGATCCACTAAAGCCTGGGGCAAGCAAAAAGTGAGATAGCATGCACAAGCAAATGGCGTGTTGCCGAAAACCTTGCCAATAATGGTTGCCGCGATCACTGGCATCAGAAAAGCGATGAATCAAGCCGAGGATGTCCAGTTCCCCGTTGCAAATCAGAGACCGAGCGTCATGCATGATGAGCCCACACATTCGCCCTAAAGCTTGGGCGTGACCGAAGCGAAACTGAGGCAAAATTTCTTCATGGCGTTCAGATTCCATCAAAGCTTGAAAATCTTCGAAAGTTGGACATACCTCTTGCCCGTCGAAGCTAAAAACATGTGTTACCGGGTTCCAAAACCTCGCCGCGGCATGAAGGAGGGAAGGTGCAGCGGAGTACGGCTCAGCATGAATAGTGTATTCAAGCCGAAGCCCCGGAAGTTAGGTGGCCGATCGGCCACCTTTCTGGTAGGCCGACCACCCCTCTCCCCTCAAATGCAAAAAGCTGGTCGGCCCGCTCCCAAAGGTGGTCGGCCATGCTGCAAAGTGTGTCTTTGGTCCTGTTCTACCCTCTAGAAGAAAGTTCCTAGCATTTCCATGCATCGGGAGTGTCGAAGGCCTCCATTTCCCTCTGTTTCGGATGTGTTCCGTCACCCAGATCGTCTGAAATACACTTTGTTTATAGAATTGTTGTTAAGTCTTGCTTATCGAGTTGTTGTTTTGCTTATCGAGTTGTTGTTTTGGTTTGTCGAGCTGTTTTGTTCATCGAGTATTGTTTATCGAGTCATCAAGTTTCGTGCATTGAGTCGTTACTCTTTGTTTATTAACATTGTTGTATCTTGCTTATCGAGTTGTAAACTTGCTAAGGTTTTGTTGTTTCTTAGTAAGTTAGGTTGTTTAGCTTGTTGCGTCGGTTTACTACCTGCCTTGGCAAATACACAATGCACATTCCCATTCAATCTCATTTTCGTACAAAATGATGCGATACGATGCTAAGAACATAAAATACAACACTTTTTGAACAAAAGCTGTTTCATTCCATCATGCTTCCTTTGTTACAACATTTTACAACAAGAGTACAAGTTTTACAGAAAATAAAACTGCCTAATAATGTACAAATGTGCTACAACTACTAGTAAAAAAAGGCAAATAAAGCAGGAACATCTGTGCTCTCAAGTGCAAGAGTAAGAGGCCCTCTTCATCCTCTTCGGCTAAGAAGTCCCTGCACCATCTCCGCCAGCACCATCATCAGAATTAGAGCTGCCGTCCTCGGAAACCCTCCTCGGCATCACCTCCACCCTCAGAACCAAACTCAGAGTCCTCCTCTCTGCCTGCAGATGTCTCGGACTGAGGATGCGTGGACTCCTCCTCCTCGCTGGACTCCTCCTCTATGACGTGTGCCCTGCGCCCGCCTCGTCTGCGAGACGACTCCCCTCTCCCGGCTCCTCGAGAAGGCCTAGATGGCGCAGCTCCTCGTGAAGGCCTAGATGGCCCAGCCTGTCACTGAGTATACACCGGAGGCATCTGAAAATAAAAAGTGCAATTCGAATACATCAGCTCAAATGTGTATATCAGATACAGATACAAGAAAACTACATGAAGTGGGTTCATGTAGATACAATACGTAAGTGTGGTGTGTGTCAGATGTGCTCTACACAGGCAGCCTATCAATGCTGTAAAATGTTCAAGATCAGCATGTCATCAGAAGTATGATAAACGCAAGAAAACTAAAGAGTACCTGGACACCCATGATGGACAACTGTGCCTCTCTCCGCAGTACCATACCCTCGAGTGAGGCCATCAACCCGAGCATCTCGTCCATATACTCGACAGGAGGCTGCAGATGCAAATGCAAGATTATTAGTAAATGAATGAATGTCCAAGTATCTGAGTGATAAATCAAAGCTGTAAAGCATACCGGTGGCGAGTCAGGGTCTCTGACATATCGGTGATCAGGCATCGGAGGCTCTATCGGAATCGAGTAGGAAGCCCCATATCTCCATCCCGTCAACTCAGTCGGGATATCTGGCCACCCAGCATGATGATGAATTGGAGGAATCGGGGGAACCAATCCACCCCCACCTCTAGATGTGTCAGCCTTGCTGTTGGAAGGGACATCTGCAGCCCGAGCCCGACTCGATGACAGCATACCCACAGACCTCCTCGTGGGAGTACGGACACCCATCAATGGAGGCATCAAGTATGTGTGACGGTAGGTCGCATACTCCCCTGCTCCAAATGTAGTAAAGCATCGGTACCAGCATGGCGGGGTAATAGCCTCCTGGGGAGAGCCTATCAGCGGTCCACATGTCGTCTGGAGGTACTGAGGGGATGTCCTGAGTAGGGTAGCCCCATATCTGGCGCAAGAAGCGATCCCCCAAGAACCAGGCCCTACCAACTGGCCCCTCGAATAGGATCCTATACCGGGAGGCACCCCATGCTCCAGCAAACTGAAAGCGCATGTCTCTACCTAAAGGCGCCCAGGGCTGCCACATGATCTGCGGATGACCAATGCATAAGCCGATCAGATATCAGGAATATGCAAGACAAATCAAAGATGGAAATATGAAGAATTGAGAGTTCTGAAGTACCTCAGTCGTCCGCACCGAGTCAAAGTACTGCCGTAAATAGAGGAAAGACTCCCGAGGTCTCGACCGGTACTGGCCCTCGAATACAAGTGAAAAAGGGGCCATGAGGGGCACCTCCACCTCAAGCTCTGGGGCTAGCGTCGGGAAGTACGCAAAGACCCATAGCTGTGGGAAACAGTGCAATAACCATCAGAATACAGAATGCTGAGGGCAGAATGTAAATATAAAATGCTGAGTGCAGAATGTGAGTGCAGGATGTAAAGTGTGCCGAGTTTGTAATGAACAGGTAATGAAAAGCAGAAATGTAAATCAAGAGGACAGAAAGTACCTCCCAGGCCCTCCAATAGATGCCGATTATGTTCCCTCGTCCGCGGGAGGTCGCGCTTATATAGCAATAGAGAGTAGCCAGGCTGGCGCCACCCCAATCATATCGGCTGACCTGTGATAGGTCCACTAGGGCACTCAACAGATAGAGCCCGACGGTGTTCCCCCTATCGGCAAACAGAGTGGTCCCGAAGAGGAACATCAGAAATCCGCGGGTGTACTGTGCTACCTCCTCAGGAGTCTCAGGCTCCATCTCCACCCTCCTGAAATGTGAAGAAAACCAAGTATATCGGACTCTGCCCGAAGATCTGTCAACTGGTGAGCGAGCTCCCAATAAGTAGATCCAGGCGGCCTCCCACTGGCCCATGTCCACGTCATATGGGATGGCCCAACCTCCTACATCAAGGCCTGTCAATACAGCGAAGTCAAACGGGGTCATAGTCATATCCCCGGTAGCAGAGAAATGGAAGGAGTTGGTGCTGTCCCGCCATCTCTCTACCAAGGCACCCATCAGCGTCCTACTAGCAGGACAGCGAGATATCCCAGTGCAGAAGGGCCCAAACCCTGCCAAGTCAACCAAATCCCGGACAGCCTCTGGGAGCTCCGCATACCAATCTCTCACCGCAATAGAGCTATATCCTCGCGCAGCACGAGAAGTCACCTGCATTCAGGATGAACATATGTATTCAGTTTCAGAATGAAACATATAAGCTGCGTGCAAATGAAATGAATAAGTTGCGTGCAAATGAAATGTGTGAGCTGTGTGCAAAATCAAATCAGATACAGAATCTGGGCTGTTCAGAAAATTCAAGGTATGAGCCGGGTGTTCACAATTCAAATGTTTGGGCTGCGTGTTCAACTCTCAATCAGTGTGTGCTGTGTGTTCACCTTAACAATGAGCCGTGTGTTCACAATTCAAGTGTTTGAGCTGTGTGTTTAAATTTCGAAATCAGTGGGCTGTGTGTTCATCTCAAATTGTGGGCTGTGCGTTCATCATCAAAGTGTGGGCTGTGCGTTCATCATCAAATTGTGGGCTGTGTGTTCATCTCAAAGTATGGGCTGTGCATTCATCATCAAAGTGTGGGCTGTGCGTTCATCATCAAAGTGTGGGTTGTGCGTTCATCATCAAATTGTGGGCTGTGTGTTCATCTCAAAGTATGGGCTGTGCGTTCATCATCAAAGTGTGGGCTGTGCGTTCATCATCAAAGTGTGGGCTGTGCGTTCATCATCAAATTGTGGGCTGTGTGTTCATCTCAAAGTTCGAGTTGTGTGTTCAACGTCAAGTGTTTGAGCTGTGTGTTCAAATTTCAAAATCAGTGGGCTGTGTGTTCTACTCTCAACAAGTGTATGCTGCGTGTTCACCTTCAATTTGGGCTGTGTGTTCAGAAATTCAAAGTTTGGGCTGCGTGTTCAACTGACAACAAGTGTGTGCTGTGTGTTCACAATCAGTTCGAGCCGTGTGTTCAACGTCAAGTGTTTGAGTTGTGTGTTTAAATTTCAAAATCAATGGGCTGTGTGTTCATCTCAAAGTTTGGGCTGCGTGTTCAACCTTCTACCAAGTGTGTGCCGTGTTTTCACCTTCAATTTGGGCTGTGTGTTCAGAAATTCAGAGTTTGGACTGCGTGTTTTACTCTCAACAAGTGTGTGCTGCGTGTTCACCTTCAATTTGGGCTGTGTGTTCAGAAATTTGAAGTTTGGGCTGCGTGTTCGACTGTCAACAAGTGTGTGCTGTGTGTTCACAATCAATTTATGGGCTGCGTGTTCAGAAATTCAAATGATTGAGCCGTGTGTTCAAAATGCAAACAGAATGCTGTGTCATAGGCTAGGTGTTTAGAACAAGCTATGTGCTAGAATGAGCAGATAAGCATATTAAGCGCATGAAATGCAAGGAAAATGCAGAATCCGTTGCAGAGAATGTAAGAATGAAATACATACCTCCCGCGCCTGATAAGAGAGGTGGGACTCCGGCTCCCGCAGTAGAAGATCTACCGGTGCTCGATCATCGAAATCAGTAAAATGATAAAAAACTGCCTGCGGAAGGACATGTGTCGGAGGGTCGTACCTCTCGGGAATGAATGGCCGAATCCTTGGGGGTAAAGACATAATGTTTGGCTCACCCCCGACACCTGGAGGGCCTCCGCCCTGAGGAAAGTGACCTGCCATTTTAAAAAATCTGCAAAAAGGAGCAAAAAGGAGCAAAATGAGCCAAAGTTGGAAAAAGTCAACAAAAGTCAACTCTCGGGAAATGAAAAAGTAAACAAAAGTCAACTCCTGAGAAAATCTTCCAAATATTGAGACAAACTCACCTCAAGTCGCGAAAATGAGAAAAGAAGCTCCGAAACCGAGATTTAATCGGTTCAAAGTGAAGAGAACTGAAAGTTTTCGCGAAACAACTTGGCGTAGGACGTTGGAAAACGCGTATGGAGCGCAGATCTGAGGAAGAAAATGGTTTGGAAGGAGGAGAAGGCAGTTTCGGACTTAGAGTTGTGAGGAAAAGTGCTTTGGATAAGCATATTTAAAGAAACAAGAGCAAAAAAACCAAACTACCCCGGATTTGGGCTATGTGGCCGGCCGGCCACCTTTTCTGGCAGGCCGGCCACCCCTCTCCCTCAAACCTGGTCGGTGGCCTCCCCTTTGGACCAAACATGGTCGGCAGCATTCCCAAGGTGGTCTCTAAGGTCTCTGCAAATTCTGGTGATGATTGGAGTCCCCGGCACCCGAGAAAGTACAAAGAAAGTGCACTTTTCATCACGAAATCCCTCCGCAGGAACTTCAACTCCAACTTTCGACGCATGTTCCATTGTCACTCGCCGAGAACAAGATGTATCCTTTTTGAATATATTGTGACCCCTCCGGGAGGTAAACTGGAGGTCGCGATTGAGCCACCTTCGTCGAAATTTGCATTGCTTTGCTCGTTGTTTTGTTTCAAAATGCGCATTCGAGTTTGCACTTATCCTGCATTGTTATGCACGTCACTTGCATTCTCATGCACACCACTTGCACTGTTCTACACGTTTCACGAGTATTGTCATACCCTTGTGCTTAACTTGCGTTGTCACGCGAGTTGCTTCTCGTATTGCGATGCACTCACCCATCAACACCGTGTTTGTCTGCATTCGATATCACGCTGAACATATGTTGCTAACTATGTTGTGCTTGTTGAGTTTCTTCCTTTTGTAGGCACGATATTGTATGTACGGTTCATTTGAGGCTGGTGCGCCCAGACGAGCCACACAGGTATTGTATCCCCTCCGTGTGAGACATGGCGAGAATTCAATGATTCTCCGCATTCTTCAACTGCATGAAATGCAGTATTGCTTTGCATTCTTGCTTAAAACTGTTGCATCTATTGTGAATATTTGCTTCATTACAGCCTGCTACTTCGCATGACCATTGAGTTACATCCGGCTTTGTGCATATCACTTTGCATTTTGCCCCCTGCCTGCGGGCATGCCTGTGGGCACGTTTCTTTGTTATCTTGTATGTTCATCTAAGTCTTCGGCCTTGTCAAAAATGGGTCGTCTCTGGGCTTTGACATTCACTCCCGTCACTTATGACTTTCGAGTTCTGTCAAAGAGGGGCAACTGTAGACACCCCATTTTTGACCGACCTTAAGACTCAGACGTCACTGATTGAGCGCTTGGTGGTGTTGCATATTGTGCTCGTTCTGAGGTTGCGGAGTCTCGGCTGCGAGCCTTGCCTCCAGACTTCCGGGGCTCTTTTGTGCTTTGCCTCGGTTTGCGAACCAAGCCCCGTTTTCTCCATTTTCTCTTCCCAAAGGGAGGGAGAGGTCTCGTAGACCGTCTCTCAGTGGCCGTAGGCTACATTTCGTGGTTGTAGGCCATTTTTCCCATTTGGAGCCCGGTTTCCGGTTGTTCGGAGCCGTTGGCCGTGTGCCTCAGTTCGGGACCGCTTAACCACCTCCGTTTGCTCCGGTTTTTGGCATACACCTTGTTTCCTCCCTTTTGAGGGACACTGTGGCCCGAGAGACCAACTTCGTTGTCGAACGCCACTTCCGGTGCCTAACAGTCAGTTTTCGGGGCCACGGGCTGCGCGTTTTCGCCCCCGAACCTTCGTTTTGCATCAGTTTGGGTTCATTTTTGGCAGAGACCTTACTTTCATTGTTAGAAAGGTTGTAGGAGGGTGGGAGACCAGCAATTTTTCTGAAAAACTAGCTTTTCTCTTCATTGCTCTTCGTCGCCCGTTTTTCTTACTAGAAAGCTGGTTTTTCCCATTTCCGGGTCACTTTTTCTGACTTTCCATCACACCATTGTGTTGTACACACCTGGGAGGCCACCAATATGGGTAGGCCGACTAGCAATTGTTCTTGGCCCTTTTGAACCCCTCTAAAAAGCTGGTTTTTCTCTCTTTTGGTTCACATTTTCTGGGTTTTGACCATACAGCTGTGTTGCACTCATCTGGGAGGCCACCTTTTGGGGTGGCCGACCAGCAATTCTTGTTGACCCCTTTGACCCCTGGTCGGCTGACCAGGGGAGGTGGCCGGCCGGCCACCTGGCCCTTTTGCACCTGGCTGGCCATTTTTGTCCCTCCTGGTGCATTCCTGCTGTGCCAGCTATTTTGCACCAGACCCTCTGCCCGAGGGTCTGTCCTTTTGGAGGGCCATTTGAATTGGTTTTTCCCCCCTCTTTTTTTGGCTCCTCTCCTCTATAAAGCCAACACTTGAGCTTCATTTCTAGGGGTTAGAAAATCAGCTGGGGCATTATTAGAAAATCCTCCATATCTCTCTCATCCAAGCTTCAAAACACCCTTGACCTTGCACCATTTGCACACCAACTCATAGCCTACCACCTCCACACTCCATTCCAGCAACTTGGAGGCCATTTGCAGAGGTTGAAAGCTCAGAATCTTGGACCAAAAGCTGCTGGAAATCTGCTCTTCAAGGGTGAGTCCCTATTTCCCCCTTTCTTGCCCTATTTTGCATGATTGATTAGCCTTATTTGCAAGCATTTCTGGGCTTCGTCCTGAACTGAAAATAGTCTTATTTTCAGCTTATCTTCATGTTTTATCAAGAACGTTTTCTGTTTGAGGTCTTCTACTCCCCCTTTGTGCTTTACCTCTCTTTTAGGGCTTATCTTGCATGATATATTATCCTTATTTGTGAGCATTTCTGGACTTCGAGCCAAACTGTAAAGTGTCTTATTTTGAGCCCCTCTTAAACTTTATTGAAGGGATCTTTGCTGTTTGAGGCCATCTACTTCCCTTTACCCTCTATCTCTCTTTTAGGGCTATTTTTGCATCATATTTTAGCCTTACTTTTGAACACTTTTGAGATTTAATATAAACTGGAAAAAGTCTTTTTTTGACATCCTCTTTAAGTTTGGTTAAGGTCCCACTTCTGTTTGGGGTCATCTTCTCCTATGCATGCTTCATTCCTTCATGATTAGGGCTATGCATTAGAGCACTTGCATTGGCCATGGTTTGGCCTCTTAGCCACTGAAATCCAGTGGATTTTCAGTGGCTTAGGTGTATTCTTGAAGGCCAAAATCAGAGGGGGGTGACCCCCTCTCTCCTTGTCTTGTTTGGTGGCCTTCTTGGCCTTCCAAAGGACCCCCATTTTGCATGCATTGAAGTCACTTTCCAGGCCTCATTCTGGGGGTTTTAAGGTCTGCCTTGGCTCTGTCCAAGGCCCTTTTGGCCATATTTTATGTTTATGTTGCATGTGTAGAGAACTCCCATTCAAAGCCTTTCAAAGAGGCCTTTCTTTGCATGTTTCCGAGACTGATTTCAGGGCCCATTTTGTGAGTTTTAGGGCTGTCATATTCCATTTCCAGAGATGGTGTTGTCATGTTACATCTCTATCTTGTATGTGCTTAATAACTCCTTGCATGGCCCTCTGAAGGAGCTAATCATTTTTGCATATGTTGGCTGCATTTCAGTGATTATTTGGGCATATTTTCATATGTTTTGTTCACTGATTTTTGCTGGTTTGATGAGATCTCACATGCTTCACATACGTGTCATGTAACCCATGCTTACTAGCTAACTTTGTACGTTGATTTAGCCCATCATGTTAACATCTTTTGACCATGCTATAAACTAGTAATGTGCATGTTTTCGGACTGCCTTGGCTCTTTCTTTATGCTTCATAGTCAAAAAATGCTTGCTTTGCATACTTGTGGTTCAATACATGTGCCTAGTTTTGAGTTTCGGGACCATTCCATGCATTGTATGACATATATCCATGATTCGGGATCATTTTGCATCATGTTTTAGTGCTGGAATTTGCATGTCTGTATGCCATATTTCATGCCTTGCCATGCCTTGTTAGAGTTGCATACTATGCCTTAGGTTCGGTCCTCGGTTTGCGTGCATGTGTGCACGCATTTCGATAGTCTCATTTTCATCTTATGGCTACTGATGTGAGTGTGGCTGAGGTCCACTCATGTTGGTGTAAGTCCATCGTGCATTGTGTATGCCATTTCAATTCATAGCATTGTGTATGTTAGGTTGCATGTTAGAGCATCATGTATGCCATGTTACATCGAGCATTGTGTATGCCATTTCATAGCATTGCGCATGCTAGGTTGTATGTTAGTCACATTGTGTATGCCATCTCATTTGCATGGTGTTTGGGATAGGAGTTAGCCCAAGCACGAGAAACGAGGGACGTTTCGTATTCCGAGTGACGGAACGTATCTCAATTCTCGATCGCCGACACTCCGGATTACCCATGATGGAGTCTAAGCCTTGTTTTGATTATATGTGCATTCATTTCACATTGAGTCATGCAAATTGACTCTTCGGCCATCATGCATCGAGATGTGTGATTAGTGGCACGAGGATCGAAGACTACACTTCCTGAAGAGTAGTCAAGCATACATATGTGAAAATACATTGCCATGCCCCTTTCTTGCTCTCTGTTGCAGCAAATCCGGAACCGGCAGTCTTTTGGAGCTTCGTGCAAATATTCCGGGCTTAATTGTAAACAGAGGCTAATCGGAGCATCGCAATGGATTTCCGCGCAAGGCAACTCAAGCATGCATCATTCATCATCCGGAGCAGAGCTGAGGCAGTCCATAGGCTTGCATGCTAATTTACTGCTTTCCTAGATTAATTTGTTAATTAATTAGGGTTTTGTACTTATTCGGACTGTATTACTTATTGGGACTGTATTATTTATTTGGACCCTCCGCGCGAGGGCAATGTTGTAATAAGTGTGCGTGTGTGTGATGTATGTCTTCCAACCCCACGTCTTTCTCCCTTTTATTTACCAGCTTATGATGGTTAGATTAGGGCATGTTTCGATTAGCATACAGTATGATAGCATGTTTGCATTCATTCATCTGTTTTGCATGCGCCAGGCTCGACGCATCATACTCACTGCATTGTATTTTAATTCCAAGTTGAATACATGTTAGCTGTAGCATTTCATATGCCATGTTTAGAATAGCCGAGCCTATCTTAGTTGCATTTTGCATGTGTTGCATTAGGCATTTCTGTATAGTTAGGGTCATGCATGGATTTCTAATATAGCTTCTGTTTTGGCTTGGAGTACTCGGTAAGTTTTTATGCTTTAGCATCCTTGCATGCGTGTGAGTGACTGCCATGATAGCATGCTTACCATGAGGCTATGTGCTTATGTGTTATAACTGCCTGAATGCCTGTGGGTGAAGGTTGGGTTATTCGGATTGGAACAATTCATTCACTGTGAGTTTTGAGCTCACTAGATAGTGGCAAAACTATGTTTTCTAAGCCCACCTGAGGGTGGCAAAATCCGCATTTTAAGCCTACTTGCAAGTAGCAAACCACTTTCAAAAACAAATATGAAATGTTTTGTTCCAATTCAGGCGATCCAGTCTATACTTTATGCTGTGCGCATCACATAGTAAACCTAGGCTAATAACTGGAATAAGAACGCATAATGTTTTCAAAACTAGATATCATGGTTAGTAAAGGCCGATCTTTGATCGGGCGAGCGGGGGTGCTCACGAAGTGACCTTCCCCAATCGTACCCAAGTTCCTGAGCCGAGGCAACTTTGGTGATGACGGACACGTGGCCTTAGGCACGAGTCAGGGTTTCCTAAATTTTTCAAAATAAAATATTTAGGTGGCGACTCTGTATCTGGCAAAGTAGTCTATGTTTGGCACTTCTTTCAAAAAAATCTGTTTTCTCAAAACGATTTGTCGGATTTGGACTCTTTAGTTCAGATTGAGAACCGTGACAATTTGAGTCTGAACTGTAGTGAGCCCAATGAACAAAACGGGATTTCCCTCCCGGGACGTTCGGGGACGTCTACAACATGCATCGAGAGAGATTCGGAAGTATAAAAATACCCCTACTACTGCTACTCGCATCTATACAACCAACCCCTAAGCCTCTCGATTTTCTAAATAAAAAAGCTAAGAAGAACTTAACTAGAGAATTAAAATACATGAATCCCCACATATTCAACCCACCAAAACACCCAATACAAACTAAATGAACTACCCTGCACCCAAACTAAACTAAATTAACTAAACCATCCCCGGGAACAACACCAACGCGTCTGCCAAGTCCACTCCTCTGACGCTGCTGCAAGAACAAGACACGCCTCTGCAGCTTCAACCACCCTCTCCTAGCTGCTGCCCACGCCACCTCTAAGCTGCTGCAACTCCATAGCTACTACCTACTCCACCAACAAGCCACGCCTCTGCCGAGATGACTCCAAAAACCACCGCCAGGAACAACACCCACTGCCGATAGAACTACACCCCAGCTGCAACACCCACTGCCTACACAACAACACCCATTGCCGAAGACACCCACATAGCATCTCCCACCAAATCTTCTTCTTGCTCACACCCAATCCCCACGCCTTAACCTGTGCTGCAGCCCAGTGCCTACACAATAACACCCACTACCGACAGAACTACACCCCGGCTGCAACACACTGCCTACACAACAACACCCACTGCCGAAGACACCTACATAGCATCTCCCACCACATCTTCTTCTTGCTCACACCCAATCCCCACGCCTTAACCTGTGCTGCAGCCCACAAAAAAATAACTACACCTCCTCTGCTACATCAGGTCCTCTTCTTTCTCGCACCCAATACCCACTGCAAGCACCAAAACCAACAGGTCTTTCTCATTATATATGTTGTCCATAGAAAATTATTCACTCGAATTAACTCAACTCTGTTGTTTATCAACTTCCTTTTTCCATTTGTTAAGTGTGGTTTGGGATCCAACTAAAAAAAGTGACATGTTTTTTCAAAATGTTTTGCTCTTTAGTTGATTTTTTTTAATTAATATATATAAGGATTATTTCAAAATAGTGAGACAGACAAAAAAAATTATAAAAACATGTAAGGTGCAAGTGATTTGTTGATCTAAGTGAAAGGTTGTGAGGATGCAAGTGTAACTTGTATTCCATATTTGCGTAATTATTTTTTTGGGTACTTACATATAGGTCCTAATAAGTAAACTTATTATCTAATAGGTCCTATGAGAAAAAATTGTCATAAAAAAGGTCACTAATTGTAAGTTTTAGGAACAATTTATAAAAATCATGACAAAAAAAATCATTAATTGTCAGTTTTTAGCGATGTATGTAAAAAATTATTACAAAAAAATTATTTTTAATGACAATTTTAACAAGACTTGTTTTTAATAGGACTTTATGAGAATTAAATCCAACTATTAAGATTTATTGGTAGTTTATTTTTTTTTTCTCCCATTGAAATGTAATTTTCCCATATATATTTTCTAATATTCTAGCCCCATAAGCCTTTGCTTTTTGGATGGCCAAAAGAGAGGCCTGACCACATGGGGATATCCTCTGAAGTTAGATCTGATAAGGAGCTGAGACTCGAGAAGTTATCTTCAGGTAGCCAAACGAGAGCAGGACTATCTATTTATCTATATATTATATAAGTAAAAAGAAATTTTTAGTGAGGAGTTTTATGAAAGTTTTAATATTCCATATTAATTTTTTTAATTTTAAACAGCTGAGAAAATCTCCATTGGCTAACTTTAATTTAATCATATAAAAATAAAGTTCTAATTAGTTTATGATTTATTTGATAATCCCACATCGGAAAAAGAAGGAAAAAGTAAGTTATTTCACTTATATAAAGTGTCACGCCCCAAAATTTAGAAAATTAAATATTAAATTAGAACTAAATCCCAATCAATATTCTATCATCCAAATCCTAAGGGTGAAAAAAAAAATCTAAATGTTTTTCTCTCAATTTGGTTTAAGTAAATTTTAATACTCAAAAAAAAATTACAAGGGATAAAAAAAAATTAACAAAGTGCCAACCAAACCATCTATTGTAAATTCATAACTATTAAATACCTCCAATATTAAAGTAGTAACAAATAGTCAAAACAACTTAAATAATGTAAAAAGTTAGAAAATAACTCACAATGCCAAATTATCAAAATACTAAGGTCATAAAAAAAAAATAACAAACTAATATCAACCCTAAAGTCAAGAAAACAAAAGAAGTCTGAGAGGCATGTCCTACAACTATAATTATTTCTCATCACCGTAGTCCCAACAAATCTTGCAAAGGAAGCTTGGCTGTACTCAAACAGAACGCACCCAAGATGCCAAGAGACAAAATGAGTTAGTATACAAGTATACTGGTATGAGTACAAGATTTGACATCCCCGTGTCAACCAGACACAAACAAAAATGCATTTAATTCTTGTTACGAAACAAGACAAGCAGTTCCACCTACACCGAGACAAATGGGTAGTTTTTCGAGATACGGTGGTATTTAATTTTTTGCCCGTACATAACTAAATATAAATTGAGTATAAAAAAAATAAATAAATAAAATATGGTGGGTCAGCCTTAGATAAAAAGTTAGTAAGGCCCACCATTCAGCAAAAATAAAGTTTGTATAATTTAATCATAAGTAAATTACTGAAGAAATAATACACCGCTTCATACTTAAATCATTTGAATTGACCAAAACTCAAATAATAAAAATTGTACAAAATCAAATTTTCTAAAAGGTAATGCTGAAGGATTTAGTAAAAACTGAACAGGTTGAGAAAAAAAACTTGATAGAAGAACCTAGACGGAAATCGACTGAAAAACATGAAGCTAAAAACGAAAAGAAACTACTATAAGATGATTTTTTTCGGAAAAGTTTAAAACACGAAAAGTGTTCAGAATAATGTTTTACTTCAGTTTACGTGAAATCAATGAAAATGACCTCGCTTCGTGGGTTAAAAATAGCATCTCAAGTCTGCATTACTAAAATTAATAAAAACTATCGTAACCAAGATCATTCGATTACAATTTCTAATTGATCTTTTTAGTAAAAAGTTAAAATATAAAAATTGTTTAGGATTACATTTACATGCCTTTGCCCAAGTTTCATAATTTATTGAGATTGTTTACTAGTTTTTGAGATGTACAAATCAAAACAATTTAAAATATACCAATAAGTTCATATTTAATTTTTTGTATTTTAACTCACCACTTCAGCCCATCACTTCCGGCCTATACATATATCCCATGTGCCTCTCATATACCTAAAACCACTTCGAAGCCAAGCTTGCATGGGAATATCGTTGTCTACTCTTGAAAACAAAGCAACAATATATATACGCACAACCCTTCATCTATTCATGAGAACAAACATAACAATGCCGAGCCTAAGACATTCAAATAAATCTCATAATCCTTACTCTTTTTTTTTTTCTTAACAGTTACTCTCACCAACACTCAAATAAAATAACACTTCATGGAGTCATGGTGGAGTATACAGAATTTATCTATGGGTTCCTAATTTATTTTAATTTCATATATCCATGAATGTGATTATATCCATAAAATAAATATATATAAAAACCATAAACCTTGCATACACAACTAATCAAAATAATTAAAAATCAATCTATCATCTACATACAAGTACAATATCAAACCAACATCAAATGAATAAAAATAAATAAATAACGACAAAAAAATAAACTTACTTATAATTATTTTTTAAAGATTAAAGAAATACTTAGAGAATTAATGAAAATACTAAAACAAAACCCTAACCCTAACCCTTTCTTTCTTTTTTTCTTTTTTCTTTTTTTTTTCTCTACCTCGCCTCTCTCTCTCTCTCTCTCTCTCTCTCCCGCCTTCTCTCTTTCTCTCTTGGCTTTCTCAGCTTCTTTGATGATCCTTTTCGCTTTGTCCCTTTATTTATTTATTTATTTATTTTTTAAGTAGCAGGAATCTTATAACCTAATTTTCTATTATGTCATATTTTATTATATAAATACAACATTAAGATCAATATTTATAACACCTTTTATATATATATATATTTGGATTAATTATACATAATTAAATATCACATTAATTTTTCATATATCTGTGCAATTAACAAAGCAATCAACTCACATCCCAAATGAAGCCTATATATGTAGTAGTCTACGCCTATATGGCATTTGATTGGGGAAAATTACTATTATTAGTTTTTGTCACTCGTTAAAATTTAAGGAGATTGACCAATAAATCCCATTTTTTTATCTTCTGATCCGCATGGTCCTAAATGTTTTCTTGGTAACCGTGTAGTCCAAATGTTGGATTTCTTTTCTGGTGTGGCCCAATAGCCTACATATCTTTTACATGTTTTATTTTATTTGGACTCCACAACTAGATAAAGCCTATATTTGATATAAAGTTCAATAATTAGAATTTTAAATATGAGATAATTACTCTTCTAAGATAAAAAGAAAATCTTGATGGACAGGAATTCTTTTAATAGAGTTTATCTGACTCTTCTCTCCTCTATATAAGGATGGGTGACTCCCCCTTACATAATATGAGTATTTTTTCATCACTCTAAGTTTTATAGTCATCCTAATTAAGAGAGACAGAGAGAAGAAGGTGAGCCAAGAATTAAAGGTTCAAATATTAGGGGTATTTTCTCAACTTCTCTAATTCAATGGTTGACAGAGGTATGTTCGTTTTATTCTTGAAATGTATTGAATTCAAGGTCCTGCAAAGTTCAATTCCGCATTATTTTTATGGCTACATGTACATTAATTTCTTACATGTGGTATCAGAGTCTTAGTTTTGTAAATCAATACACCTTGGAGTAATAATATATTTATGATACTGTTATTATAATTATTAATAAACTGTAACTTTGTTTTTATTATCGTTATTGACTTTTAAAATATTAATTTAAAAGCAAAGTCTCAATTATTTGATCTTTACATGTGGGAACTGTTACTCTCTTACTTAATGTATGAACATACTTTCTCCAATGTATATTGTGCATTTTGTTTTTAAAAAGCAGCAGTAATGTCTTTGTTTCTAATTCTTGCAAGTATTGGGGTGACGACGTTGTTTTAGAATTTTTATCCTTGACTTGACAAACATGTAATATGCATGTTTTGATTTATTATTAATTTTAGTAATAATAATTTTTATAATTATCATAATATGACATTGAATTGAGTGTAATTTTTATATTGCTTGCGTTATGACAAAGTGCATAGATTAAAAGCAGTTTTAGAATTTTGTTCAATCATTCGGTAATTATGTTTTTACCTTGTTTGATTATGTACACTTATTGTCTATTATTATTGATATTTATATATTTTCACGATTTAAATTTGATATCATGATATAATTTTATAACATTGAATATTAAATATTGAAGTGGTTAATTCATATTAGGTGTAATTCTTATTGACCATTATATGAGATATTCATGATTGTCATATTTCATAATTTGATATATATATATATATATTTATATATGAATGTTCGTCTAGAGTTATTATTATTATATTGGTAATTGAATCACATAAAAGAAATTTTAGAAATCATAAAATAGTGATTTCATTAAAATAGTGATTGAATTAATAATAATTAAATAACTCAAATTAATGAATAGAGAATATTGTTTGTTAGTTCTGTATTCATAGGGTTTACTAATTTAGTAGCTGCCAAAGTGGCCTAGATTTGTAAAACTTATGAGTATAGAACTACATAAAAGAATTGTTAAAAGGGTAACATTAAGGTCGATAATATTATCAATTGCAGTTATAATTAGGAGATTGAGACTAGCCTGAAGGAGAGTCACTTTCAAATAATTATGAACTGGGTAGGGTAATGTAACTTATGTAATTTGACAGATTAGAATTGAATACCCAAAGGTAACATGACTAATTGAAAGGTTGCATAAATTACTTTAGACCTACATAAGTGATTCTTGACGAGTGGACAATAGATATACCCAAATTTTGCCCAAAGGAAAGACTTATGTGATATCAATAGTTCATCATTATAATTCTCAAAGCTTTAATATGTATATTGTTTATGCCTATCTCCATGTTACTTATGAGACCTTGTGCTCATACTTTTTAAGATCTGTCAAAAAGATAGCTTACTATCTAAGGTGGTTGGACTTAGAAGGGAGGTTATATTGACTCCTCTGTCCTTCTTGGGATCTTATTTGGTTATTGACCAAATGACTCGTTAGTGACGTTACCCTAACCCTTAGAGTAAAATTTGGGACGTCATATGTTCTATCCTATTTCAGTGACAGTTCCCACCTCATTGCACTCTCTTGCATCGGGCGTCCCTCTACTTACTGGCACTGTTATGGCTAAATTGACAACAATGAAATATGATGGCAACCGAGGAGTTCAGAATCACATCCCCAATATGGCTGACAAAGCTGCAAAGCTTAAAACTTTAGGGATACAAGTTTATGAAACTTTTCTCGTGCAGTTTATTCTTAACTCACTTCCATCACAGTTCGGCACGTTCAAAATTCACTTTAACACCAATAAAGATAAGTGGAGTTTGAATGAGCTGACTAATGTGTGTGTTCAGGAGGAAGTGAGGTTAAGGGAGGAAGGACATCAAACTGCATTGGCTGTAACTCATGGAGCTATAAAGAAAAAGAAGGGTAATTTTGTAAATTATAGAAAAATACACCCAAGAAAAAGAATATGCCTGGGGAAGAAAATCAAGCTTAAAATGGTTTCACTATCAAGTGCTACTTTTGTGGCAAGAAGGGATATGTGAAGAAAAACTGCAACAAGTGAAAGGCTTGGTTCGAAAAGAAATGTAAGAAATTTTCTTTTGTTTGCTATGAATCAAATCTTACCGAAGTACCTTCTAACACTTGGTGGATTGACTTTAGGGCCACGACCCACATTACAAATTCCATGCAGGGATACCTCTCAACTAGAAAATCGAAGGAAAGTGAAAGATTTGTCTATATGGTGAACTGTCTCAAAGTTGAAGTCGTAGCTGTAGGAACCTATCAACTGATCTTAGAGATAGGTCATCAGATGGATCTAGAAGACACTTTGTATGTTCCTTCAATTTCTAGGAATTTAGTTTCGTTATCCAAATTAGATCTTGTTGATATTTAGTTTTATTTAGTTGTGGAAAACTCAATTTAATGTTTAATTCAATAATGATTTGTTCTGGTAATTTATGTGATGGTTTATATAAAATTGCCTTAAATCATGAGTTTGCACAATCATTAGTAACTCTGCATTCGAATATTGGTTTAAAACGTGGTGTAATTAATGAAAATCCTAAATCTTGTGGCATCGATGGTTGGGGCATATGTCTAGAAATAGAATTGAAAAAGTGGTGAAGAATGGGATTTTGGAAAACCTAGACTTCACTGATTTTGAGATATGTGTGGATTGCATTAAAGGAAAGCAAATCAAATACACCAAGAAAGGTGCCACAAGAAGTAATGAGTTTCTTGAGATATTTCATGCAGATATTTGCAGGCCACTCAACATCCCATGTCTTAGTGGTGAAAAATATTTCATCACATTTATAGATGATTTCTCAGGTTATGGATATGTGTATCTAATTCATGAAAAGTCTCAGGCTGTTGACATCCTTGAGGTGTACATAACTGAAGTTGAGAGACTATTAGATAGAAAGGTAGCAATATTGAGATCAAACAAGGGTGGTGAGTATTGTGGTAAATATGATGAGTCAGGTCAAAATCCTGTCCCATTTACCAAATTCTTAGAAAAGAAATGCATTTGTGCACAATATACAATGCCTGGTAGGCCACAGCCGAATGAAGTTGCTGAAAGGCGTAATCGTACACTTAAAGATATGGTTAGGAGTATGTTAAGTTACTCAATTGTACCTATTTCATTGTGGGGAGAAGCTTTAAAGACTGCAATGTATATCTTAAATAGGATTCCTAATAAGGCAGTCCCAACAACTCTTTTTGAGTTGCAGACTGGTAGGAAACCTAGTTTGAGACAATTACATATTTGGGGTTGTCCAGCAGAGGCAAGAATTTTCAACCCACAAGAGAAAAAGTTGGACTCAAGAACAATATTTGGATATTTCGTTGGTTATCCAGACAAGTCTAAAGGATACAAATTTTATTGTCCTAATTACAGTACAACGATAGTGGAGACTGGTAAAGCTAGATTCCAAGAGAATGGTGAAATTAGTGGGAGTGAGAAAACACGAGTGGTGAATTTCGAGGAAACTAGGATAGATATGCCAACATTTGACCCTTATCAAAAAATTGTTGTTCCTCAGATTATTCTACAGGCTGAGGGAAACGAACAACATAACGAAAATCCTTCACCACCTCATGTTTCACCACTTTATGAAGATACCACCATTGAGAATATTGTAGAACCACCATAACCAACAATTCTGAGAAGATCTCAGAGGGAAAGAAAGCCTGTCATTCCAGTTGATTACATGTGTATCTACAGGAATCTGATTTTGATATTGGAATTAACAAAGATCTAGTCTCATTTTCATAAGCCATGAATAGTGATGATTCTATTAAATGGGTCAATGTTATAAATGAAGAGTTAAAATCCATGGAACAGAATGGTGTTTGGGATCTCATTGAATTGCCTAATAATTGTAAAAAGGTCAGGTGTAAATGGGTCTTCAAGACCAAGTGCGACGTAAAAGGCAATATCGAACGATTTGAAGCCAGATTTGTTGCCAAGGGTTTTGCCTAAAAAAAAGGCATAGACTATAAAGAGACCTTCTCTCCAATATCTAAAAGGACTCGCTTAGAATCATCCTAGCATTGGTAGCTCATTATGACTTAGCGTTGCATCAAATGGATGTAAAAATTGCTTTTCTAAATGGGAATTTGGATGAAGAAATTTATATGGAACAACCATAAAGATTTGCAAAGAAAAGTAAAGAACATTTAGCTTGCAAATTAAAGAAATCCATATATGGCCTTAAACAAGCTTCTAGGCAATGGTATTTAAGATTTAATGATACCACTACCTCCTTCGGATTTAAGGACAATACAGTTTATCAGTGCATATATCTGAAGGTTAGTGGGTGTAAGTTCATTATTTTGGTGTTATATGAGGATGGTATTTTGTTAGCTAGTAATGACCTTGGCTTATTGCATGAAACCAAGGAATATCTCTCCAAGAACTTTAAAATGGTCGATATGGGTGAAGCAAACTATGTTATTGGCATAGAGATCTTTAGGGATTGATCTCGAGGATTGCTAGGATTATCTCAGATAGGATATATTGATCATGTTTTGGAGAGATTCAATATGTAGTTTTGTTTAGTCGGTGATGCACCCATCATGAACGGTGATAAATTAAGTAAAAAATAGTGTCCAAGGAATGACTTGGAAAGAAAACAAATGAAGGACATTCCATATGCATCAGCAGTAGGGAGCTTGATGTATGTCCATAAATGTACTAGGCTAGATATTAGTTTTGTAGTTGGAATGTTGGGAAGATTCCAAAGTAATCTTGGAATGGAACTTTGGAAAGCAATGAAGATGGTTATGAGATATCTTTAGGGAACAAAGGACTATATGCTCACCTATAGGAGATCAGAATAGTTGGAAGTGATCGGATACTCAGACTCAGATTTTGCTGGTTGCCTTGATAGTAGAAAATCTACATCAAGTTTTGTTTTTCTACTAGCTAGTGGAGCAATTTCATGGAAGAGTGTGAAACAATCCACTATTGCTTCATCTTCTATGGAGGCTGAGTTTGTGGCATGCTTTGAGGCTACAAATCATGCTTTATGGTTGCGAAATTTTATCTCAGGACTTGGTGTTGTTAACTCAATTGCTAGGCAGTGAAGATATATTGTGACAATACCATAACAGTTTTCTTCTCTAAGAATGGAAAGTACTCCAGTGGTTCCAAACACATGGAAGTAAAGTACTTAGTTGTTAGAAAAGGAGTCCAGAAACAACAAGTGTTAATTGAAAACTTAAGCACCTCTCTTATGATTGTTGATCCAGTCACAAAGGGATTGCCACTAAAGACATACAAAGAACATGCTATCAGGATGGGTCTTTTAAGCAACCCATGATGTGTATGGTTAATCTTGAGTGCTTATTTTTATTTGACACTATTTGCGCAATAATAATTTTGTTTATATTTTTCCTGTTTCTAAAAGTGTGTGTACACATTAATTTGAATATTGATAAACAGGAAATGTCTTATCAAGACAAATTACAGGGGCTTTTAGACAAATAATTACATATCTCGATAATGGACTGGGTTAGTGAAAGTTATCAATGGTGTGGTGCATAAATATGACATAAATGTTATATAACTGCTATGACTTACATTGGTGATCGGAAGTAATCACAGTATTATAGTCTCTAATATATCTAAACTTATTGGCTATTTTTTTTTTTAAATTTTGTGGTCACATGTCAAAGTTTTTAGTGTGGAATCCAATGAATCAATTTTTTTTTATAAATTGCATATTTTTGAAAAAACTAATAATTGTATCATAATTGGCTTAATGGGCCAAGTGGGAGAATGTTGGATTTGTTTTCTGGTGTGGCCCAACAGCCTACATATCTTTTACATGTTTTATTTTATTTGGACTCCATAACTAGATAAAGCCTATATTTGAGATAAAGTTCAGTAATTAGAATTTTAAATATGAGATAATTACTCTTCTAAGATAAGAAGGAAACCTTGATGGACAGGAATTCTTCTAATAGAGTTTATCTGGCCCTCTTCTCTCTTCTATATAAGGATGAGTGACTCCCCTTACATAATATGATTATTTTTCCATCACTCTAAGTTCTATAGTCATCCTAATAAGAGAGACAGAGAGAAGTAGGTGAGCCAAGAATTAAAGGTTCAAATATTAGGGGTATTTTCTCAACTTCTCTAATTCAATGGCTAACAGAGGTATGTTCGTTTTATTCTTGAGATGTATTGAATTCAAGATCCTGCAAAGTTCAATTCCGCATTATTTTTATGGCTACATCTACATTAATTTCTTACACCTTATGCCTAGTTGTTTACTAAATTGCCCTTGGTTTGTTGACCATCAACGACTGGTGTATTTAATTATGGGAATAAAGATGTGTGTGTTTCACGTCCCTTAAAAAAGCATACTATTAGTTTGTTGTTCTTTGGAATCTATTTGCTGTAAAGTTGTGGGATATGAACAGGGCACATGCGGGTAAGCATCCTGTCCTAATTTGGAATAGTCTTTATGGTTTCCGATATGCAACTAGGTTGATTGGTCAAAAAAAGGGTACCTCAGCAAGACTACCTAATATACCTCTCACACCTAACACTGAGAAGTGAAAGGAGGATCAAACGGTACAGTGGTAGTCCAGATCCAAGGGTTGTGTTCCTATCGTGACAGAGCCCGCAACCGGTCAACCTTTTGGCTAGCTTTTCCAAGCGAGCCTCCGGCAAACCGTTCAGGAATAGCGGATGGCAAACACTGTCACTTAAGCGCACCGATGCAAATGCAAATGCAAAGAAACACATAAGTGTAGATAACATGTCATATCATGAGTTCGAGTCAAGTTCTCTAAATCCCCAGCAGAGTCGCCAGAAACTGTAGCTCGCCTTTTTCGCGCCCCCATTTGGAAGCTCAAAAAAATCTCTACAGTTTGGACTCACGTGGTTCTAAATCTAATCTCACAAGTGCAATGTGAAATTGATAATCACCAAAGAGTCCAAATCCGGCAAATCATTTTGGAAAATTGATTTTGAATCAGAAAGTGCCAAAATTGGACTGCTTTGCCCGATGCAGAGTGGCCACCTAAATATTTTTTGTTTTGGAGAAATTTAGAAAACCCATGACTCGTGCCAAAGGCCACGTGTCCGTTATCACCAAAGTTGCCTTGGCTCGGGAACTTAGGTACGAGAGGGGAAGGTCATGAATTGAGCACCCCCGCTCGCCCAATCAAAGATCGGCCTCTACTAATCATGATATGATTTTTTATAAACATTATGTGCTCTTGTTCTGGTTATTAAGCTAGCTTTACTATGTGATGTGCACAAGCAAATATAGACTAGTTTGCTCAATTTGGAACAATTGAACTCATGTTTGTTTGCGAAAAATGGTTTGAATTTGCCACCTCAAGTGGGCTTAAAGTTTGCGGATTTGCCACCAAACATAGTGGGCTTAAAACATGATTTGCCACTCAACGAAGTGGGCTTAAAACACACATTTGTTAAATCGTTCCAATTCAAACAACAAGCCTTCATCCATATGCATTCAAGCAATTTAGCATTTAAGCACATAGCCTCGTGGCAAGCATGCTAATCACGGCAACATTCACACTTACGCAAGTATGCTAAAGCGTAAAACTCACCTAGTACTCCAAGCCAAGTAAACATGAGTTAGAAAAATATGCATGGTTCCTAATTATACAAGATATCTAATGCAACACATGCAAAGAATGCAATTAATAGGCTCGGTTACTAATATAACATATGATTTAATTTGATAACATATGATTAAACACATATTCAAATAAGTATTGAAATGGCAATGCAGTTTGAATGATGCGCCGAGCCTCAGTGCATGTAATACAAATGAATGGATGCAAGCATAAGGTATGCTAATTTGAAATATGTCCCTAATCTAACCACAAAAAGCGATTAAATAAAAGGAGGAAAGACGTGGTTGGAAAACATACACACACACACGCACACTTATTACAACATTACGCCCTCGCGAAGGAGGGTCCAGATGAATAAAAGCTAATTAGCTAGCTAAACTAAACTAATTAAGCTAACTAATACAAAACTTGAAACTAATTAACTAGCTATACTAGCTAACTAATTATTACAAACCGAATTAATTAACTATTCTAGTTAACTAATTACAAAATGAAATTGAATAACTAGTTAAATTAACTAATTATTTACAACACTTAATTAGCTATAACTAATTAATTACAACACATATTTGATCTATTGCTAATTAAACTAATTAGCTAATCCCGGGAAGTGAGGAAGGCCCATGCATGCTCGGTTTCCACCTTGAAAAGCCACTGCCTTACTGTTGAACGCCTCGGTTTGCATATTGAATACCAACAATGCTACCTACTTCCAGAATACCTCTGCTTCGCCTTACCAACACACTGTGCAAATTTCACTGATGGCCGACAAGGGACCGGTCGGCTACCACTGGTGGCCGGTTAGCTACTGGTGGTAGCTGTCAGCCACTAATAGTCTAGAATTCCTTACTGCAACAGAGAGCAAACAGAGTAAAACAGTGTATTTCTCAAGGGTTGTTTGCACACTTTGCCTCTCATTTTCATGGGAAAATCAAATGAGGAACAAAATTTGGTTTATAAACCATCAATCAAGCAATTTCATTGCATGATGACTTGTGAAACCAATTGTGAAAGTTTAATAAATGTAAAATGAGACCAAAATAACCATCACCCTATCATGCATGATCAAGGGCAATGGAGACCTAGGAAAATGACGCATTTTATCACTTTTGAGTATTAAATGTCCCATTTTCCTTGTGTTCAAATTAACGTCCGATTTGAACACATGCAATGCAACACAAAGGAATGCTTATCTTATCACTTTTACTTGCCAATTTTGTTTACACATTTTAGTTACCAAATGATTCATTAATCAATTTATCCATTGGTGAGTGTCTTCTAAGATGAAAGAAGTGTCAACCAAGGGATAATGTAAGGCAAGAGAGAGATCATGCTGTTGATAATGAACCCTCAAAGAGGATTAAACCAATAAGCATGACCTCAATCTCAAGCTTAAAGGATCCCAAGTTTGAAACAACTCTCAAACGAAAATGAAAAAGTGAAGAAATGAGGGAGATTGCAGAGATTATAAGTGTTGAAATTAGGTGAGAAAAAACACTAAAACATGCAATCAACTCAAACCAATGGTGGTTAAAGCCTTAAAACACCAAGCTAGTGAAAGGACTTACACTACAACTATACAATACATGACTCAAAAGTACCAAATAGCCAAAACAGTGGCAAAACAGCTCAAAGCAGAGTTCAAAACATGCTGGACTTGAGCCACAAAAAGCTAAAACATTAAGCTAATACATAAGGCTAACTAGGCATGCAAACAAGACACAAGGAGGGGAGGCTAACCCCTCCAAATTTGGAGTTCAAAATGAGTTTTTTGCCACTAAAAAACCTCTGAAATTCAGTGGTTAAAAGGCCCAAGAAATTTGGTTTGAAAGTGGTGAAAAAAGGTACAAAATCTTTACAAACTAAGAAGCAAGAAGGGTGAACCACCCCTTAATTGAAAATGGCCTCAAACCAACACTTTTAGGCCACAAAAACAAAGTTTTTTACAGTTCAAAACCAGCCCCAAAACAGCCCAAAAACAATAGAAGAAGATGGCAAAGCAAGTATCGAAAACAAGCTAACAAAGCAAGTGTTATACCTCTTGAAGCCAAGACACAATTTGGCTAACAATTCAAGCCAAAACCTCCTCCTAGAGCTCAAAACAAGTCCCAAGCTACCTCAGCCCCAAGACTAGCAACTTTTATTAAGGATTGATAGACAAAAGTGGAGTGTATCCAAGCAACTATGCACAAAATTGTTAGAAAGAGAGAGAAATGTAGAGAGAGAGAGAGAGAGAGAGAGAGAGATTTTGTTCCAAAATTACTAACCCTCCAAAATGGGGGAGGAACCCCCCTATATATAGAAAAACAAGCCTTGAGCTTAGAAACATCCCACCATACACGTGTAGGGAGATGCAGCTTAATCTGCTAACAGTTGGCACAACTGTCAACAAATATTTAGAAAAAGACACTGGTGGCCGACCGGCCACCATTGATGGCCGACCGGCCATACCAATGGACGACAACCATGAGCCATGGCCGACAGCCTATGGTGGTGGATGATAGGTCACCAAAAGTTCCAGACTCGAAACACCAAGCTTTTGGTCCAAAACAAGGCACAAAATGGACATGCTTTAAAGGCTCAAAGACAGGGTGTTCCACTGAGGACTTCGGGCACTTAAAGCGAACATATGCAATCGTAATCATTGAGTGCACAAGTGATGACGTCTAAGTCTTGAGGTCGGTCAAAAATGGGGTGTCTACAGTTGCCCCTCTTTGACAGAACTCGAAAGTCATGAAGTGACGGGAGTGAATGTCAAAGCCCAATGACAACCTATTTTGACAAGGCTGTAGGACTTGGGTAAACAAACAAAATGCAGATGCAATTGGTTGAACCCGAAGGTTACCTACGTATATCTTTGCAAGGAATCAAACCAACGTAGTTTAGGGGGTAGAATACAAATGATCTACACAATGCAAAGCAATTTGAAGGTTGGACTCACACGTTATGCGAAGCCGGCTATTTTGACAAACCTTATGATCATGCGAGACGATGCAATAAACAATAACAGATGTAATAAGCAAGATAACAACATATGAATGAGTAGCTTCAAGCTTTCAAGAAAAAAGCTATAAAACAAATTCCAACTACGCCAAAACACAGGACGAGGAAAGAAAACACCGCTCAGGGTAAACTAAGAATTGAAAACCACTCGGGGTCACGTTTCACGTGTCCCGAGATAAAACACGCCCAGGCTCGTGCATCACATGTCCTGAGATACTCTAATCACGCTGAAATCGTGAGAAGATGAGAAAAGTCGCTCAGGTTCGTTCTTCACGCGTCCTGAGATAAAACACGTCCAGAGTTGCGCTTCACGCATCCTGAGATAAATTTCAAACACGCTGAAATCGTGTGAGGAAAAGAACACTCTAACCACGCTAAAATCGTGAGAAGAGGTCCGAAGAAAACTACTCAGGGGCATGTTCCACGTCTCCTGAGATAAATTCCAAACACGCTGAAATAGTGTGAGGAGAGGGACACTCTAACCACGTTGAAATCATGAGAAGAAGTCCAAAGAAAAGCCGTTAGGAGTGCGTTCCATGCATCCTGAGAAAGCCTCGAGAGAAAACGATCCTAAACACTGCTCAGCGTAAAAGGATAAATGATACAAGATAACACAAGATGCAAATAAATGCAATAAGTGCGATGATATAATACATGTTACAAGCAATGTAGTGCATGATGCTTAGGGAATGCAATAAACAAACAAAGCGGCGCTTTAAAAAGCACCTCATGGGGTGATTGGCGATGAACCGCTTTACTTTGACAAGGATATCCCCCTTGTGTTCTTCGAACTCCTACCTTCAACTCTTAGTTCAAAGGTCCTGAAATGCTGACACGGGGTAGCATCTGCACGTAGAAGTGACGGATGCCGCTGATCATATTCGCAACTTTCCCTATTCTCCAACAGGGTGACAGACTAAGTTGGTTCAGTATCTAGAATTAAGTCGCATACATGCTATCTCAATCTATGGGGTTGCCATATAGATTTCAAGCTGAGGATACACCCCTTGGTATTTAAACCAGACTTTAGTCTCGAAAATTTCAAACCTTTGTGTTCTAGGCATCGCTATTCGAACTCTAGTTTCCATCGTCGCAGTTGGTCTCCTAGGAACTCATTGCAAACACAACTAAGACGCCTCTGGTAGGGAATGGTACTCAGGGAGAGCACTTCTGATTGCCATTCCAACTTGAAGCAGGCTTGAGCTTGAGCTTGAGCTTGAGGCAGAGCTACACTCATACTTCGGAGCATTGACAAGACCCGAGGAGGTACATCTGGAATGCAATCTCGGAATTTTCTGAAGTTGAAACAAACTCGGATGCTTTGATTTTCCTTCTTTTCTTTTGCTTTGCAGTCTGGAACCAATGTAGCTTCAGATAGGTCCTTGTTCTATTGTTCCCTTTATTGATCGAGGTTGGAACCTGCAGTTTATGAAAGAAGGAATTCTGTTTTGTACATCCTGTTGGGAATGGCACGGCACTCTGAGCATAAAATGATTTATTTTTGCAATTGAAACCAAGAATGAGTTCTTAACTGGGTATTGAGCCTACGACTAACCACAGTCAAAACGACTCAACAAAGGAAAACAACCGAAACACACCTACTACACTCAAAACGACTCAAAACAAGAATCGAGACAAACAAAAACAGCAAACACAACACTTGGATGTGCTACAATGGCAAGAGACCTCTCAGTTCCCGGGAAGCCCACAGCTTCTTCGGATATTGTTTCCCACCCTTTATGATTTGTGATTCTCACATCACTTTACCACTCAATCTCTATTTTCTCTGAAAAGCCCTTTCTTTACTTTTCCTCTCAACGCACATTTCTCTATTCTTTAATCTCTCTTATTTTTTATCCCTTCCCAGATGTGGTTGATGGATAAGTTGGAAGTTGTGGACCTTATGAGGGGAGCGAATATCTTGCTCCATTTCCAGTCTGTGCTTCGCACTGAGCTTGATACCTTGCTGCTTGGAGGATAAGAGAGCTTTGGTCTCCCTGCTGCTAACTTTAGTTGTGCCTTTTCTGGCGAATACGTTGATAATGGGAAAAAGACAGAAAACCTGACTCAACTGTGCCCTAGTTTATCATTTTGACCATTTTTTTGTTTTGGTTTTCTACTAAAATAATTTTGACCAATATGAGAGTTAGATTAACATGCTTATTCGACTTCCTGTTTTGATATCATGTAAGTCAAGCTATGAGCATTGAAAATTTTCCTTTTTTGGGTCCAAGAAATGGTCCTATTTTTTATTTTTATTTTTAAAAGGAATAATTTTTGAGAAAATTAGTCAACTCATTAAAAATCCTCAAATTGTTTTTTCAAATGGCCATTGCGTAACCAACGTGAAATTAACTCTTGAGATGCACAACCTCAAATTTGAACTTGAATTGTTTTATAGCTAAATCATGTAATGGAATAGGATAACCGAATTTGAATGAAGACGAGCCAATTTGCACATGGAAAGGATAGCCGAGTTTGAACAAGGATAAGCCAATCAACATGGATGAGCTTAGGACCAAACTTCAGGATGAAGTTACCTACGTGTCCCAAAGACGGGAATCAGGCCGTACGTAGTTCTGGGTTGAGGTTCACTCGGGTATTAACACTCTCCTTTTATGCTCTAACTTTTGCCAAAGCTGCCTTTTCGGGTCTTCAACCTTGTAAGCTCTGTTTTTCTTTTCTTTTCATTTCTTTTTATTTTATTTTATTTTATTTTCTTCTTTCTTCTTTTTTTCTTTCTTTCCATTTTTTTCTTTTTTGTTCTTTTTCTTTTCTTTGCTTTAATTTTTGCCTGGGTCGCCCTTCGGTGTTTTCGGCTCAGCAAGCCTCTCAAGGATAAAAAAGTTTAACTTGTCCATGTTGAATGGTCGTAGGATCTCTAGCCATCTGAATCCATGAGAATGGCTGCTGTTACTAACTAAATAGTCTTGATAATGTAAGAGCCCATCCAATTGGGGTCTGAATTTGCCCCAAGTGTTGTAGATAGGAACTCAATTGTCCTTCAGCAATAATTTCTCTTCTCTCAGATTCTGGGATTCGGTTTTCTTGCCGGTCTTTATTGGTTGGTGAAATGACCCATCTTTGAATCTTTGAGCATATCTGACCTTTTTTTACCCCTAGTTCAAGGGATGCTTCTGATCTAACTTTGCAAGCTTACTTTGATGACATCTGACCTTCTTGATCTGACCTTTTTGCTCCTAGTTCAAGTGTTGCTTTCGATCCGACCATACAAGCTTTATATCGTGATTGATCGTTGAACATTCTGAACCAAAATTTGAAAGAAAAGGGGTCGAGTCTTAAGAACGAGAGTGATCCTATGCTGTACAATCCTGAGAGCGATTCTACGCATGTCTTCGTAGGACCAGGCAAAACATTTTTTGAAATCTTTTAATAAAGCGACTAGTAGCTCAGGCTCCTCTGAAGACAATGTAGAACCAATCTGGATCAAGCTAGGATCCTTCAAGTACTCACATTAACAAACATGATCTCATTCATTAAGGGGTTAGCATGTCTCTCTTTCTCTCAGTTGATCAAATTTTTGCAAATCCCAAGGAATTCCTTCCTCTTTGTTTTCATCATAGTGTTAGAAAAGTTTTGAAAAACTTAGGTCAATGCAATGATTTCAAGGCACAGAAAAGTAGGTGAAAATCTCTGCTGTTTCATTCAGATCTTTTGGCGCAACTGGCTCCATGGCAGAAACAGACGCAAAAGAAAGAGTGTAAAAAACAAACACAAAACAAGATAGTGATGTCCGAGGTAATACCGTTGAAATCACCTGACTCTAACATAACAGGACTGACTCGATACAACAAGACAGACTCAATACAACACAACAGAACTAAATCAATACCCAAGTCAGAAAGTACAATAAACAACATTTTCAAATTGCTCAAAACAGTGCGTGCCATTCACCACATCTAGAATAAAATGAGTGCCATCAGTAGGTGGTTCATCCCCCGATCACATAGTCATATTATCCCCCCGGTTCATTGATCCGGTGCCGATAGACTTTGTAGGACTTGGTGCGGTGATGACCTCGTTGTCAATTAGATCTTGAACTTCATGGCGAAGACGATAACAACCGTCAGTGTCATGACCAGTTTATTGATGGAAGGCATAGTACTTGGCAGCATTATGCCTGGCTGGAAGGGGATCCGGGAGAGGCCGAGGCTCAAGGGATTTGAGATGGCCTTGTCTTACGAGAATTTGGAGAGCTTTGGATAAGGTCATGTAGAGGGGATTGAAGGTGCGGTTACTAGTTCTGACAAGCTTGATAGAGGGCTTGGCAGGTGTTGACTAGGTTTGATGATCTCTTATAGGTGTAGGATTGGAGCTGAAATGAGCATTTTTTGTATGACATCCCTTTACCCGGCTTGATTCAGAATGCTCTCATCCTGAGTGGCAAAAATGTCATCCACAATCTTTACAACAACTGCAAGCACTTGCTGTTTGTTCAGTCCTTCGGCTTTCAAAGCCTCAATAGCCCACTGAAGATGTTCATAGGGACCAATGCCTGCCCCTACCTTGTTCTTGCCATTTGCTTCCACTTTGCCAAGGGATTGGCCTTCTTTCAATGCAGCCTGTCCCAAGATTGGGGAGCCTTTTGACATGAAATTCCTGGTATGTGATGTGGTCGATGACGGAGCCAATATCCCAAAGGCTAGATTTGTCACAATTCTCTGAAGATCTTCAATCATGCTTATTAGCTCAGAAGTAGTGGGTTTATGGGTTTGATATGATTAGGGTTCAAGTGCATCCATCATACACAAGTCCATGCTTTCTGGAATAAACACCTCAAACTTGGGTAAATTGGCTAGGGTGATGTATATGCTAGGGTTGTAGGTAAATGGTAGTGTATGGATTAGATTGAAGTGTGGAGGTAATAGGTTAGGGGTGGCCTGAGGTTCTTTTGGTGGAGCCATGGTCTCTTCGTCAATAAGATCTTGAATCTTATGACGAAGGCAGATACAATGGTTTGTATCATGACCGTGCTGCTGATGATAGGCTGTGACAACCCTCACCTTTGATTAGTGTTAATCTATGATTAAGCATGATAAGTAATTGATTATGATGAAATCCTGAATTGATTGTATGAGTGTGTTGCTTTAATCGCATTTCTATTTGTTGAACCACAGAATGATCTGTTCATGTTTTAATTTCGAATTGCGAATTGAAAGCCTTGTCGGCGACCGATTCAGAAATTGATTAGTACTTTATGCTAATTAGGATTTATGTGATTTTATGGTAGGTTTAATTAAAATTTGATTTGGGATGATTAATTAGATTAAATAATGTTAAATTACATTAGTTGAGTTTATTACATAATTGCCACTTAGTGGATTAATTCAAGGCCCATTTCTTCTCACACTCTACACTTGTTTAACACACCATTCTTCATTTCCTCTTCTTGGCCAAACCGTGAGAGTGAGAGAGGGTTGGAAGGGAAATTGATTCAACAAGAATTTTGATTGAATTTAGAAGAATTTGGAGAGGACTTGAGGAATTAGGCTTCTATACTTGGAATTCAAGACCTAAGGTAGGAAATTCACCTTCTTAATCATGAATTTAAGTTGTTTCATGCATGGTTCATGAGAAATTAGTGATTTGGGATCAAGAATTAATTTAAAGAGTTGAATTGAGAATTAATTCATGCATACATGTACATATTCTTGAATTTGAGGTTGTTTTCATGAGAATTTCCTCATGCATGACCATATTTTAGTTGTGGTCCATGAATTCACCATGATTTTGAGCTCAATCTTACATTTGATCATGTTTTGGAACATTAGAGTTCATGAGAACTCATGCATGTTATGTTCTTGCATTGTTCTTCAAGTTTCTTTGAAATTGGTGTTCGATTGGCATACTTATGGGCTTCGATTTTGTAAAATGATCTTCAAACCATGTTGTTTTATGAGTTCCCATGTATTTCCTCAAGTTTTGGCCCAGGAGGATGAGATTTGATACTCCAAAAGTTGGATTTGTGCTTGGTGATCAAATCTGGAAATTTCAGATTTTTGATCCACACTCGAGCGTAGGACTTCACGCTCGAGCGTACACTCTGAGTACATGTACTTCCGCTCGAGCGTCGAGGGTCACGCTTGAGCGTAAAATGCATATGCCCAGAAGTTCATGTGTTTTGCAGGTTCGCTCGAGCGAGGTGATCCGCGCTCGAGCGAGGGTCAGAGTCTTACGCTCGATCGTGGGTCGAGCATCCATCGAGCGTAAAAAACGTGCATCTAGTACTTTTTATGAGTTTACAGTCCGCTCGAGCGAGAAAAGTCACGCTCGAGCGGAGATTCTTTATTTGCATGTCCGCTTGAGCGTAGAAAGTCACGCTCGAGCGAGACCCCTGTTTTCAACAAATTTTGAAAAGTGTTTCAAAGTACATTTTTGCATCATCATTCCACCCTAGGCATTCCTAGGCCAAGTTTAAGGCATCTTAATGAGGATACTGTTATAGAAGCACACCAAGTCAAGATAGGGACTAGGTTATTGATTCCCAAGTGTGTAACTTAGTGTGTGTTCATTCTGCAACTGTGTAGGGTTGGCATCCGAGGACGCTCATTAGCTAGCCTATAGCCCAATACTCTGTGAGTAACAATGTTGTAAAGATATGTTCAATTATGATTATTTTCTGAACGATTGACTGTATTACTCTCTGAAACGATGTGGTTTACTGAATGAATGTTTGTCTTATTTGTGAACTGTACTCGTGGCATCCATAGCAATCTACTGTTACTGTTACTGTTACTACTACTGTATTGTTACTGTTACTACTACTACTACTACTGTTACAGAGATCTCTGTCAGTTCCAATGCTTGGAACTACTCCTGTTTACTGCTCTGATGGCCATCAACTGATTGTTCGGTCTATTAAGACCTACTGTATTGTTTTGCTATTGGATGTACCACATATGGCTACTATGGTTTCCAAATGACTGTTATGGCATGAAATATGAACCACTGATTGAATAATTGATTCACGGATACAATTGACTGTTTTAATTACTGAAAGGACATTCATTCTTAACCTCTTTACACGTTTGTTATTCACTGGGCTTTAGCTCACCGTTTATATATGTATGTAGGTGTCTAGGCACCGGACCGAAGCTAGGAGCGCCAAGCTAAGCTTATGTTTTTGTCAAGCCAACCACTGTGCCTCACTTCGAGGTTCCAAGTCCGTCCAAGCCAAGGCTGTTTTGGGGTATTTCAGATTCACCCTTTTTGTCTCTATTTTGTATTAGCTGTTTAAGACTTCTGACTGTACAGTTACAGTGAAGGGACTAGGTCCCCAACCTAGATGTTATGTATATCTGACATGTATATAAGTTTGGTTATGAATGTGGCTTGTCCATAAAAACCTTTTTCCATTCAGATTTTCACAGCTCATTGGACATTTTCTATTTACTATTTGGCTTCCGCCAGCCCCTTACTCTGTACTATTGTTATTACTGTTAAGCAGGCCTTTGGTAATCACAGATTACTGGCCGGTTACGGTGCTAAACCTATAGGGGCAGGTTTGGGTCGTGACATAGGCACAGTATTTAGCCGGGTCATATCTCGGTGGAAGAGGATTTGGAAGGGGTCGGGGTTCTAGGAGTTCTAGGTAGCCTTTTTCTCGTAGCATTTTCAAAGCTTGAGAGAGACTCATGTAAAGAGGATGGAAATTTCGGGCTTGGGGCTGAGTTGAAGTGGTTGGTTTTTGGCCATTGAGGAGAGTGGTGATAGTGTTTACTTCTGAGCATTTCGCAGCTGTGCTACCATTAGTAGTAGCATTGGAACTGCGAACAACATTCTTCTTCAAAGGCTCATTATCTTCCACAAAGATCCCTTGTCTGATGGCATCCTTGATTTGAACCCCCATTTCATGAAGCTCTGGAAAGGTAAACGGAGGTAGAACGATCATCTTCTGCAGCAACTTGCCATGCAGATTCCGAACAATCATCCTGATCTGATCTTTTTCAGAAGGCCTTGTAGTCATCATTGAGGCCTTCGCTCTCCATCTCGTCACAAACTTTGAGAAAACCTTCTTTACCTCTTGGCAGGTGGCTTCGAGATCACGAATTGTGACCTAGATCTGTGTGTTGTAGGAGTATTGAGCAATAAAGGCGTCAGTCATCTTTTTCCAGTTTTGTTTCACAGAGTCCTCCAATTTCACATACCAGATTGCGGTTATCCCAGACATGGTTTGGCCGAAGAGAGACAACTTCTGGGCTGGGGTCAAACCCATTGGCCTCAAGATATCAGAAAACAGGCAGAGATGCACCATTGGGTCTCCAAAGCCATCGAAGCAGTCGATATGTGGCATTTTAAACCGCTCCGGTAAGGTAACTGCAGATTCAGTATACCCGTCATCTAAATTTGGGATGGAGTTCACTCCTTGTGCTCGTTTGAATAACTTCTCCAGTTTATTGACCTTAAGTGCAGTTGGGTTAACCTCTAATTCAAACGGAGCTTCGGTTTGATAGACAGGAGCTTTAGAGGCCTGTGCTAGGATTGGCTCTGCCGGATTACCCTGAGTCTCTTGGACATTAGCAGTATGGGCAGTGGCTTCAGGTGTCGGGTTACCCGTGGGAGGTGCATGAGATGCAGAAGCTGAGGCCGATTGTGCCTGTTGTTGTTGTGGTCGGGTTATCACTTCGACTTGATGAGCCGTGACTTTAGCCTGACGAAACTGCGTCCTGCTGCAGTGCATTGACTATCTATTACAGGTGCTGTATCAGTTCTTCCACACTGGTTAGGGGATACTGAGCCATGGGAATGGGTGCTTGATCTCGTGCTAAGTTGAATGTAGATAACTGTTCCTAGACCAGACTAGACCCGGGTGAACTGAGGGGTGACTGCTGTAGAAACTGCACTGGTGAATTCTGCCTAAACCTCCTTCGTCATGTAACCTGTGGGAATGAGGTAAACACATGTTGTTTCTAAACAATTTTTGACCTGACAAAGTCTATTGACACAAGTCCAGAGTACTTGGGAGATATTGGAGCCTTCTCAAGCTATGGTTCCAGGACTACCTTACAAAAAAGAAAACAGACAGCATCTCAGCCCAATTTCACTAGAACGGATATGATCACAGCTGAGTGACTGTGCTCTCTACTGAATTCTACCCCAAAATAGATACTAACTTGGTAACTGATATGCACATCCCTGTACAGTTTCACTGTAAAGCACATACCAGTTAAATGAAAGCCAAAAAACCCGTATAAGGGGATAAGGTTATCCTGTCCTAGTTTCGTCAGGAGCTAGGGTTTCACTATGCATAACAAGTGGCTTCACACAATCCTGTATTCGGGTAAGCATCCTGTCTTAGTTTGGAACAGTCTCTATGGTTTCCGATATGCAACTAGGTCGATTGGTCAAAAAAAGGGTACCTCAGCAAGACTACCTAATATACCTCTCACACCTAACACCGAGAAGTGAAAAGATGATCAAACGGTACAGCGGCAGTCCAGATCCAAGGGTTGTGTTCCTATCGTGGCAAAGTCCGCAACCGGTCAGCGTTTTGGCAAGCTTTTCCAAGCGAGTCTCCGGCAAATCGTTCAGGAATAGTAGATGGCAAACACTGTGACTTAAGCGCACCGATGCAAATGTAAATGCAAAGAAACACATAAGTGTAGATAATATGTCATATCATGAGTTCGAGTCAAGTTCTCTAAATTCCCAGCGGAGTCGCCAAAAACTGTAGCTCGCCTTTTTCGAGCCCCCTTTCGGAAGCTCAGAAAGAAGCTTTACAGTTCGGACTCACGTGGTTTTGAATCTAATCTCATAAGTGCAGTGTGAAATTGATAATCACCAAAGAGTTCAAATCCGGCAAATCGTTTTAGAAAATTGATTTTGAATCAAAAAGTGCCAAAATTGGACTGCTTTGCTAGATACAGAGTCGCTACCTAAATATTTTTTGTTTTGAGAAAATTTAGAAACCCATGACTCGTGCCAAAGGCCATGTGTCTGTCATCACCAAAGTTGCCTCTATTCGGGAACTTGGGTACGAGGGGAAGGTCATGAATTGAGCACCCCCGCTCGCTCGATCAAAGATCGACCTCTACTAATCATGATATGACTTTTTATAAACATTATGTGCTCTTGTTCCGGTTATTAAGCTAACTTTACTATGTGATGCACACAAGCAAATATAGACTAGTTTGCTCAATTTGGAACAATTGAACTCATGTTTGTTTGCAAAAAACGGTTTGAATTTGCCACTTCAAGTGGGCTTAAAGTTTGCGGATTTGTCACCAAACATAGTGGGCTTAAAACGCATATTTGTTGAATCGTTCCAATTCAAATAACAAGCCTTCATCCACAGGCATTCAAGCAATTTAGCATTTAAGCACATAGCCTTGTGGCAAGCATGCTAATCATGGCAACATTCACACTTATGCAAATATGCTAAAGCGTAAAACACACCTAGTACTCCAAGCCAAGAAAACATGTGTTAGAAAAATATGCATGGTTCCTAACTATACAAGATGTCTAATGCAACACATGCAAAGAATGCAATTAATAGGCTCGGCTACTAATATGGCATATGATTTAATTTGATAACATGTGGTTAAACACATATTCAAATAAGTATTGAAATGGCAATGCAGTTTGAATGATGCGCTGAGCCTCGGTGCATGCAATACAAATGAATGGATACAAGCATAAGGTATGCTAATTTGAAATATGTCCCTAATCTAACCACCAAAAGCGATTAAATAAAAGGAAGAAAGACGTGGGGTTAGAAAACATACACACACGCAAGCACGCACGCACACTTATTACAACATTACGCCCTTGCGAAGGAGGGTCCGAATGAATAAAAGCTAATTAGCTAGCTAAACTAAACTAATTAAGCTAACTAATACAAAACTTGAAACTAATTAACTAGCTATACTAGCTAACTAATTATTACAAACCGAATTAATTAACTATTCTAGTTAACTAATTACAAAACAAAATTGAATAACTAGTTAAACTAACTAATTATTTACAACACTTAATTAGCTACAACTAATTAACTACAACACATATTTGATCTATTGCTAATTAAACTAATTAGCTAATCCTAGGAAGCAATGGAGGCCCATGCATGGTCGGTTTCCACCCGAAAAGCCACTGTCTTGCTGCTGAACGCCTCTGTTTGCATATTAAACACCAACAATGCTGCCCACTTCTAGAATACCTCTGCTCTGCCTTACCAACACACTATGCAAATTTCACTCATGGTCGACAAGGGGCTGGTCAGCTACCAATGGTGGCCGGTCGGCTACCACTGGTGGTGGTTGTCGGCCACTGATAGTCTGGACTTCCTTGCTGCAACAGAGAGCAAACAGAGCAAAACAGTGTATTTCTCAAGGGTTGTTTGCACACTTTGCCTATGATTTTCATGGGAAAATCAAAGGAGGACAAAATTTGGTTCATAAACCATTAATCAAGCAATTTCATTGCATGATGACTTGTGAAACCAATTGTGCAAGTTTAATAAATGCAAAATGAGACCAAAATGACCATCATCTTATCATGCATGATCAAGGGCAATGGAGACCTAAGAAAATGGCACATTTCATCACCTTTGAGCATGGAATGTCCTATTTTCCTTGTGTTCAAATTAACGTCCGATTTGAACACATGCAATGCAATACAAAGAAATGCTTATCTTATCACTTTTACTTGCTAATTTTGTTTACACATTTTAGTTACCAAATGATTCATTAATCAATTTGTCCATTGGTGAGTGTTGTCTAAGATGAAAGAAGTGTTAACCAAGGGATAATGTGAGGCAAGAGAAAGATCATGCCGTTGATAATGAACCCTCACAGAGGATTAAACCAATAAGCATGACCTCAATCTCAAGCTTAAAGGATCCCAAGTTTGAAACAACTCTCAAAAGAAAATGAAAAAGTGAAGAAATAAGGGAGATTACAGAGATTATAAGTGTTGAAATTAGGTGAGAAAAAACACTAAAACATGCAATCAACTCAAACCAATGGTGGTTAAAGCCTTAAAACACCAAACTAGTGAAAGGACTTACACTACAACTATGCAATACATGACTCAAAAGTACCAAACAGCCAAAACAGTGGCAAAACAGCTCAAAGCAGAGTTCAAAACATGCTGGACTTGAGCCACAAAAAGCTAAAACATTAAGCTAATACATAAGGCTAACTAGGTATGCAAACAAGACACAAGGAGGGGAGGCTAACCCCTCCAAATTTGGAGTTCAAAATGAGTTTTTTGCCACTAAAAAACCTCTGAAATTTAGTGGTTAAAAGGTCCAAAAAATTTGGTTTGAAAGTGGTGAAAAAAGGTACAAAAGCTTTACAAACTAAGAAGTAAGAAGGGTGAACCACCCCTTAATTGAAAATGGCCTCAAACCAACACTTTTAGGCCACAAAAACAAAGTTTTTTACAGTTCAAAACCAACCCCAAAATAGCCCAAAAACAATAGAAGAAGATGACAGAGCAAGTATCTAAAACAAGCTAACAAAGCAAGTGTTATACCTCTTGAAGCCAAGACACAATTTGGCCAACAATCCAAGCCAAAACCTCCTCCTAGAGGTCAAAACAAGTCCCAAGCTACCTCAGCCCGAAGACTAGCAACTTTTGTTAAGGATTGATAGACAAATTGGAGTGTATCCAAGCAATTATGCACAAAATTGTTAGAGAGAGAGAGAAATGTAGAGAGAGAGAGAGAGAGAGAGAGAGAGAATTTTGTTCCAAAATTACTAACCCTCCAAAATGGGGAAAGAACCCTCCTATATATAGAAAAACAAGCCTTGAGCTTAGAAACATCCCACTATACACGTGTAGGGAGATGCAGCTCAATGTGCTAACAGCTGGGCATAACTATCAACAAATATCTAGAAAAAGACACTGGTAGCCGACTGGCCACCACTGATGGCCGACTGGCCACACCAATGACCGACAACCATGAGCCATGGCGGACAGCCTATAGTGGTGGCCGACAGGTCACCAAAAGTTCCAGACTCGAAACACCAAGCTTTTGGTCCAAAACAAGGCACAAAATGGACAAGCTTTAAAGGCTCAAAGATAGGACGTTCCACCGAGGACTTCGGGCACTGAAAGCGAACATATGCAATTGTAATCATCGAGTGCATAAGCGATGACGTCTAAGTCTTGAGGTCGGTCAAAAATGGGGTGTCTACAGGTGGAATGGGACCTAATGTGCGATGAAATGTCATGTTGTTTATTAATGTTGCATGGGAGTCGACATTCTGTCAGTCATCAATAAGTCATGTCAGTTGATGAATATTGTATTTGTTTCTCTACGTGGCACGTTGTGCATTGTGAAATTGTTGTTGTTGGGTTGGTGTTCTTTTTTAGTTGCCACGTTTTTTTAGTATTATCATTCATTTGGTTGACAACCGAACAATCTGTACCCATACTAAAATGTTTCTAATGTGTTTGTTGGTGAATATGTGTTTTGGGATATTTTGTGTTTTTGTGTTTGACGGCTTGACATTTGAAAATATAAAAGTTGCTAGGTTATCGAGTCAGTGGACTCAGTCATGTGAGCGTAAATGCAAAGAGGTAGAGGGGGCGTTGACATCCAAGAAGTTTGCGGTTAACATGCAAGGACACAATCTGTTTGTGCAACCGAAGAATGTGGGCCATTCTGGTGGTGCTACTAAGCGTCTGAAACAGAGGCTCAATTTCCAATCCAACATCGCAAGCCTTGTGAAAATGGTATACGTGGTCAAGTTAAAGGATATGCACCTTGTTCATTTACGGAAGACCCTATTTTGGTTACTGTTCGAGGCCATACTGGTAAATTAGCTGGACCACACTGAGTTTAGGAAAGGTAACGATATGGTGGTGAGCATTATATAGTCTTACAGCGTACGTGAGGGAATGTTCGTGATTGGTGGTCATAGTGTTGACTTTACAGATGAGGATGTCAGGCTGTTGCTTGGGTTGCAATGTGGGAATACATTTTTGGATTTGACGCCATGCCGTAGGCCTCAATCGAATTTTGTGCAGTGGAGGTGCCGCGGTGTAACTCGTATTACGACACTTGTGAGGGACTTGTTGGTTGATGCGGTAATGGGCAGTACATCGATAGATTACGAGGACACCACGAAACTACTTTGCTTATATGTTTATGTGAAGTTGTTTTTTTTTGACTTATGGAGAAACTATAAGCTGGGCATTTATCCGGTATGTTGACAATTTGGATGTAATGAAGTTATACGATTGAACTGGTGCGATACATGGTACGTTAATGTGTTCTGTTATGGACTTTTATTGGACACCACATAAAGTGACTGGATGTGTGATTGCTTTGTTGGTAAGTGTATTGAACAATTTATGATTGGTATTCATGTCATACTATTTTTTAAATTTTCATTTTTTTTGTGTTGTTGGGGATATACAACTATGTTTTTTTACTTACGTTTGTTTGGTTGATTGCTTTGGTCCATTTTGTAGTTTTGGTTATGCGAACACACATCAATAGTGGAAGCCAAATCTGCACACATATTCTCGAGGTTCTAGAAGTGGAACGTTGGTGAGTTGTTAGCCAGTGCACATTGTGTGAAGTGGTCGGGGCCAGTTAGTTTTTTAGTATTTGAATGTTTAACCATATTAACATCAATTAATTTCATATTAGGATGAATGTGCTCATTTAGACATGTCTATTGTTTGCAGGTGAGTTCGGGTCAGCTCGTTGCTGATGATCACAAGATTATTATATTGAGAGGAGAGGATATGGTTGTAGGTGATCACATGGATTTGACGGGCAACGACGGTGGTCGTGATTCATGTGGCCAAAATGAGATGGGGGTGTAGGGTGAGATGAGATGTTAAAGTAGGGATTGTTGATGACAATAACGGGAGTAGTGAATATGGTAGTGATGTACCTGCCACACCGATCATGTGTGGACAAAGCAGCATGTTAAAATCAAATGTATTCTGTGTTAGGGAGCAGTTGGGTGTGCCAGTTGGCACGTCAAAACTCAGTGGTGGACTGGATGACCGATCGGTTGGATGTAAGTGAGTTGCGACGAGCGTTCATGAGTTTGGAATGCGTAACATTGACAAAGATGAACTTATATCAAAGTTAGAGAAAGAAGTTGTTGCTTTGAAGAGGAAGAATGAGATGCAAGCAGTATATCTAGTTAGAGGGTTTGAGATAGTTTTGATGGTGAAAGACGAAGAGAAAAAGAGACTTGCATTGGAAAATGCTAAGCTGCGAAGAACTGTTACTATTCTCGAAGAGCAGTTGGCAGATCAAGTGGTGCACAATGTCACGCAATGGTTCAATGGAGGGAACGTAGGTCATGAGGGTATTGTGGGTGGAATGAGTGCCTGTGGGGACAAAGCATGTAGAGGGCAACAACGCAACACGTTAGAATGTCTAGTCATTGTGTTGGATGCCTCCCTCGTATCGTTTGTCCTTGCGGCATTCCACCACATTGAGACTGGCATTGCCGCAGATGTTGTTCAGTGTGCCAAACCTGAAGTGGTAGTTGTCAGTCCTTTAATGGCCGAAGGTGGGTGGGCATCTGGTGGTCCGAACTCATTCGTGCGTAAGATTAAAGCAAAGGTTGGGAAAAATTTAAGCAATATCTGGATTTGCAAGTGTGGCAACGGAAGGTGAATAGTGAGAGGTGTATGTTCCCTCCCAGCATTGCCGATAGTAGTATGAAGCATGTAGTCTGCGAGAAAGTGATTGATGTGGACAGCTTGAACCACCTAAAGAAGTTACTTTCGCCTCATTGTAAGCAACTTGAACCACCTTCCTAGATACCTTTACACGACATACATAATTCATAGATTTACATAGAGCCTTAATATGCCAATCAACATCATTAACATTGTTTAGTTGTCTCACTAGCTCTTTACTATCAGTTTGAACCTGTATTGCTTTAACACCACTCTGGATACACCATTGTAAAGCTTCAAAACATGCTCGAGCTTCCACTAAAAGGACTGAAGGTGCATAAAATGATATTGAGGGAACTATATGCAGGTGGGAGAAGGGGAAAAAAAATTACCAACACAAGGTATGCAAGTAAGATTTGCACCCCCACAGTCTTTCATTTGCACTCCATCATAAACACACTTGCACCCCTAATGTGTTAGTAATTTGTTTTCCCTTCTCCCACCTGCACGTTGTTTCTCCAATGATATTTGGTGTTTGACCATCTGATTGTCTTTATTGTCCAGTTCTACCCATGTTGCTCCAGCTTGCCTTGTATCAATTCTCCAAGCTCCGTCAATCAACAACCTGTCAATGCATATTTCTGGGATCCAATGTACATTATTAGTAATTATAAATTTATCATGTCCACTAATTTCCGCAGTTCGTAACACATGGTCATTTCTGTCCATTAACTGCTTGACTGTATTCCTATGGGTGGACCAATCTAGTGAAAAGACAAATTGAATGACTGAGGATGGGTCCTCAATTGTTTGATCAAATGCTGCTCTATTTCTGTGGATCCAAATTTCCCAATAATAGATTCATTTGGTGCCTCCCAAAACTATTGGTTGAGGTAACCCTAGGTGGTCTAAATTTTATAGCCACAAGTAGTCGAAATCTTTTTGGATTGATTTATTTTACTTTCATACATTACTGTGATTAACAAAAGATTTGTGTTGAAGGAGATGTAAAATGATTACATTGTCGTCGGAAATATAGTACCCTAGTATTCATTATTTGCTTACTTTAAGAAAGGAAAGGGTTATTGTAGTGTGGGTCGGCCGACATAAAAGTTGACTGCAGAGGTGGTGGTATTGTTATGACTTGCATCTTTTAACAAAGGGTTTGGCTATGTGAACATAAATTTTAGTGTCCATAGAGAGGAACCATCATAAAAGAAAGGGTTATTATTGGGTTAGTGTCTATAATAGAAGTGTTGTGATCTTACATATTTTAACGAAGGGCTTGACTATGGTATCTTTTGGTATTACTTATAAGTTAGCTTTTATAAAACTCAAATCTGTACAAACCTTCAATCCTGGCTTAAAAGGTTGTCATAGCATTGAATTAGAAGTTGTTATGTTCAATGAATTTCTTTTCAGCTATTGATTTTTGTCACAAAATAAGAGAAAATAGAAAAACGCAAGAGTACTCAGAAAGTTTAAATCTAATTCATACACTTTACTTTATAATAGCAAAGAACTTTGCAGATGACATATTTCGAGTTTTGTAACATTATTGTAAAAGCAAATCCCAATGTTATATATATATATATAGCCTTGCACTTTGAATAAAATGAGCAATCAGTCCCCAATGACTTTAACGGTTGCCAAGTCTAGTAGACGCGCTTGGCTCCTAACTAGGGTTGTTCAATTATTTAGGCCTCAATAGCATCAATCAAACTTCATCAAGCTCTAATTTGTCGAAGACAGAAAGAAACTAAATACAGAAAGGAATACAAAATACACATAAATGAATCAGATTTTACAGAATTTGTCAAATCTTGTCCATCTATATGCATTTTGTGTTCGATTCGGTTATCAGTTTCTGTATTTGTACCTGCCACTTTAATTGTTCAATTTTCTCCTTCTCCACCACCATGAACAGGAGTAGGAGTAGGAGGAGCAGAACCAGGAGAGTTAGAAGAGAGTGAAAGTCTTTCCAAGCGGCGAAGAGCAACTTCCAAGATTAAGGCGGTGACAGTGAGGATGAGGCGAAAAACTACATCGTCGTCTGTGCACATAGAGGAAGAAGAGTTAACCTCTTCAAGAAATGATCCAAGTTTTTTTCTCAGTGCTTCAGCAATTTTCAATAGCATTGGCCTTATGCTTATGCTTAGGTTTATCCCACACCCACACGTTGGAGTTCTTCCTGTATTCCTCCTCATTATTTCTCTTCTTGGAGATTTCCTCTGGCAGCTCCCTTTGTTTAAAATAAATAAATAAAAAAACGAGATAAGTATAATTATATATATATATTGTGGCTCTCGTGATTGAATTTAAACAATTTAAATCATACATTTTCAATTTTGTTACAATGTGGTTTCACCATCATGTGCTGTTGATATTTTGAACGAAAAAATATCACTTACAAAAAACTAAATAGATCAAAGTAAAATTTAAAAGAATTTATAGGGGCCACTAGTGTGATTTATTTGATTTGAATTTTACTTGAATCCTTTGAGTGGTGGAGAAATCACATTGTAACAAAATTAATAGTGTAAAAGTCAAATTATTCATACTGAAATTATTTACCCATTAAAAATAAGAAATCGTAAATAAATAATAAAAAACCTGGGTTGAACTCCAGCAGAAAATTCTGTACTTCTTTCATCCTCAGTACTTCACGCCACACTACTTCGTTACTTGCTATTGCACTGACCACACTCTACAAAAATATATATATATATATTAGTGATAAATTTTATAAAAAATAAATAAATAAATAATTAAAATTTTAATTTTTTTTTATAAATATGTAATTATTTTTTGAAAATTTTATTGGGGCGTAATTTGCCCCTTAAAAGAAGGCTAAATTACATTTTGTACTTTTACATTTTTACTAAAATCTCACTTTGCCTTTTTCATTTTCAATTGTAAGTCAACTTTCTATATTTTACGTAGTTGCAATATCTAAGGTGAGCATGGTTAGGTTTTGAAGTAAACTAAAACCAAATTACTACTTATGGTTTCATGAGATTTGAAATCAAATCGAATCTTGAAAATCTTCATGAAATTTGAAATCAAATTGAATCATGAAAATCTTAAATACGAATCAAATTGAACCATGAAAATGCAATTCAATTTGGTTTGGAACCACGACTGCTATAAACTTTGTTATCATTTACAATATGGTCATAATATGCTCAAATATTAAATAGTATGCCATTATTTTACAAAAGATAAATTAAACTATTAGTTTTTGTAATTTAAATAAAATGTCATTTTAATCTCCGTAGTTTCAATTTAAACAATTTAACTCTTACACTTTTAATTTTGTTACAATGTAATCTTTTTGTCAATTACCGTTCAAAATGTTAATCACATATAATAGATAAATCATATTATAACAAAATTCAAAATATAGAGTTCAAATTGAAACTACCAAACCAAACAAAATGGAAATGTCATCGAAAAGTGGGAAATGAACCTTTGACCGAGTAAAAACCATAACAAAATTTTCAATAAGTTCTACAAGTAAAAATAGAATTGGACATAAAAAATAAAGGGTAAATTATATCAATAGTCTCTATATTTTGCTTAATGTATCATTTTGATATTTATAGTTCTAATTGGCTTGATTTTGATTTTAAATTTATAATTTTGTCTTAATTTGATCTAAGTAATTACAATTATAAGTAATTTTTTAAATGAAAATATGCATATGACGTCATGTGTTATATTTTTATAGGAAAAATTATGAATTTGTTCAATTGAATGAGTTAATGCCAATTAATTCAGTGATCATTTTTCTTCAAAAACTCTAATTGGCATTACCAATTAGACAAAATTGACAAAAAATTTAAAATTAAAGATTAAAATTTGAACTTAGGGATCAAAATAAAATAAGGGGGAAAATACAGAAACTATTGACGTAATTTGCCAAAAAATAACTGGGTGTTACTAAAGCTATGTTTGGTGTATAGATTTGGGAAAAGATTTCAAAAGAGAAATGGAAAATGCGTGTGAAACGTAGTTATATTTCATTCATATTTTACTTACCTTTTCAAAAAAAAATTCAAATTCATGAATTAAATACAACCTAATAGATTTTGTCAAATCTTGTCTATTTCTATGAATTATGTCTGGAATTTGTATTTATGTGTGCATAGCATTTTTGTAAATAATAATAATAAAAAATAAATAAATAAATAAAAAAGACCTTAAAGGCTTCGTTAGTGGACCTTCTTGGCCAATGAAAAGTTTCTTCGTTGGCACTTGTTTGCCTACTAAGTTGCAGAGATGATACACTTGTTTGCCTACTAAGTTGCAGATTTCCTCCACTTTCAAATGACATAAATCTGTGTATACATGAAATACCAGACCCAAAATCATTAAAAAAAAACCATTAATATGATTTGGAAACTCAATCACATCACACATTATTTGCTAGACAAATTTTACATAGAGCTCTCTGGGTGCAATATTTTGCAAGTTAAAAGTTAAAAATACTATTTCTCTTGCTTTTTAATAATTTTTTTTAAAAATTATTTTTATCTCATAAGTTGTTAATAAAAAAGTTGATAATTAGAAAACAAAAGCTAAAAATAGCTATCTCAAATAGGGCCTATTTAATTCAGCATTTCTGAAATTGAAATATAATAATCAGAAGTATAAGCTAAAGCCATTCGCCACAAGCTTCCTGATGATAATTATTTTAAAATTTATTTAAGCTATTTATAGCTCAGGCTCACATAGACTTCCAAAAAATGAGCTTTTTATTTATTTATTTATTTATTTATTTATTTATTATTTATAAGCAACCCTATATTTTTTTTTTTTTTTGATCGACAAAAAATCTTTATTGATGAAAACATACAAGGTATGATAGAAAATATCAATAAAGAGGAGTTTGGAGCTAACATAAGCTCGAAACTCTAGTTGGTGAGAAACTAACAAGAAAGAAAAAGAACAGAAAAATAGTCTAAAAAAGAACAGACCAGAAGACAGATCATCACCCAAACAGATCAGCCACAAAACTCTGAACCAGCAAGCTAAACTACTCTGCCTTGAATTCCATTCTACACTGCCTTGAACTACACACCCTTCAATCATTGCTTATATGTTGCACCAAATAGAGTTATAATCAATTTTTTTTTAAAATTTATTTAAGTTATTTTTACTTACGAACTCCAAATATATATATATATATATATAAATTATAAGCCGTTTAAATAAATTAAATAAAAAAAACTCCATAGTAATCACTGTCACACAAAATTCTAAAAAAGAAAAAAAAAATCCTAATAATTTCAAATAAGTTGTACCACACATGGGGATAATAACCACTTACTCTTCAATTAAACCAGGCATGGACTCTTGGATTTCGAGATCGGAGGGAGCTTGGACGAGAACATCACAAGCTGATTGATAGCGTGAGTGTGCTGCCGATGATGGCAACGGTGACGGCGACGACATTGGTGATCCTGATGGCGAGGTGACATAGTAGTATGCGCATGTGTTGCTCTCCATCTTCTGCACTATAATCTAATCAACAGTTACCGAATATTGAGTTATAAATAAAAAAAAATACTTCACAAGAGAAATAAGCTAAAAGAAGAAAGAATAACAAGCAGGAGAGAGAGAGAGACCCACCTCAATTTTGTATCTAGTTGATGCAAGATATGATAAGGTATAAGGTACTTATATAGTAACAACAGTGCCAGATGAAGAGAAAAAGTACATAATAAGATACAAATGTGTAGCAAAAGGAAAAAAAAACATGTCCCATTTTGTGTGTTTTGCTTGTTTTAAGGGTGGGAGACACCTATATCCGTACCAAGGCTTGAACACGGATGATGCGACAAAGCTACTAGGCCAAGGCCAATTTACATACTTATTTCAAACAATTGTTTTTTTAACCTCTTCTATTCCATTAATTTTTATATATCGGAAACACTCATCTTGTTAATAATGTGAATGATTAAAAATGTTTCCAATCACCATCAATCATGATCATCTCTTCTTTAAAAGTGCATCTCTCTCAAATTTGGATATCTGACATCCGTTGTAAACTTCGCCTCTTCTAAAAGTCGGTGAAATCGTTCACACCCTGGTTCGTATGGTTTAGGCTCATCTAAATTGCATAATTTTTTTAAGGAAAATTTTAACTACACTTTTTTTTTTTTTAAACATACCTAAATTTACTAAATCATATAACACCTATCATTTGTAAGTATGCGTCACTATCACATTATTATAAAAGTAAATTCTATATAAAAAGTTTTAATATTTTAACATTTTCCTTGTATTAAGGATACACAAGGGAGTTCATGAATCACATGTTAGGAAAAATATGTGATTCTCCACAAGTAAATCAATTAATGAGAATAAAAATTAATGCGAAAAAATTAAATCAAAATCAACACAAGAATTTTTACGTGGTTCCCTCAATGTGAGGTACGTCCACGGGATCGAAATCCGATTCCACTATCAACCAAACAGTTTCCAAACGATTACAAACGAGACACGAATGGTCTCACAAAACCACCCTTAAGTGAATTTCAAATAATCACAAATAAATAAGAAGAAAGATCTCACCAAATAGATGAACCAAAATTTTCAAAAACCAAAGTTATAGAAGACCCAAAAATAATACTCCAAATCAACCCACACAAAGCAACCAAATATTCACACCAACAGTAGCCGAAAATCAAGAATTGATTCCACCAAATTTCACCTAAGCACTATCTCACCAATCAATTGATCAAAAAGTGCTGTTGCTGCTTCACTCAATTTCGGGAAAAACAAATATAATTAGGCCACTGTTGACTCTCTCCGAAAACAAAGCCATATATATATATATATATAAAATCTTGGATTTGTTGTATCAAACCCGAGTTGTTATCACACTAAATTAGGTCTTCACAAATTAGATATAATATATAAAAATATATTATAACTAATACCAAATCAAATTAAACTCTTTAACCAAAACTAATTGGGTCTCAAACTCCAATAAGGAGATATATTCCAACACCACAAAACTTGATGACAACATAAGAAATAGAGAAAATTGTGTGTATATATTGAGGAACTATCAAATAAATAAGGAATATAAAGTAATTGTATGTAAGTGAATAATTGTTATTTTGCACTCAATACATGTTTCACTTGTACTTTATTAATCTATGTTTATTTTTTATTTATCTGATATTTGATTTCCCTATAATTTTTTAGCGATTAAAGAGTAAGTTCCCATTACAAGTTAAGGTTTTGATAAAGAGTTTTACTCTCGGACACTGAAAAGATGAGCTGACAATTAAGGCTATGTTTGAAAGGTGTTATAAGCTGACTTATAAATTTATTTTGCTAAAAATATATTTATATATAAGTCGTTTGGCAAGTTAATTTTTTGCAAAGAAAAAGAAAGAGAAAAAAAAAAACTTTAGCAACTAAATCGGACTCCATATATATATATAGAGTAATAAATAAATATTGAGGCCAAGCTTCACATTCACACATTTTATTTTGTGTATTCTTAAATATGAAGTGTCTACTAAAAATCATATTTGATTTGATAATCATAATCACAAGATTTTATTATATTTATCTATAAATAAATAAAAAACAAAAAATATAGTCTAGAAAATATATCATTTATTTAAAAAAAAAAGAAATATGATGAAATTATATACAATTATAATATTAATCTTTTTCTTTTATTTTTTTTATAAATAATTTATACAGAGACCTACAAAAGAGTGAGTTGTGGTAATCTGTAGGCCCGAACTTCTACTTTTATACATGTGGAGGTAGTCTATCATGGATTATGATTCTCTATATGTTGGAACAATGTTCTGTGTATAATGAATAAATTGAAACAAATCAAACAAATAAACATAAATTACTTATAGAATTTATTTACCGAACCAAATTAATATTTAAAAGATCAAGTCGAGTGTATGACACTCTGTTCTTAAGATAGATTTGTCCTGCTTCGGTGCTTACGGATAAAATGCGCCTATCTTCCAGGATACAATGATATACACAAATTGTAGTAGCACTCCAAACAATTTGTACAACGAACAAAACCTATGTTCTATACTCTCTTAATTTTTTCTAAAAACTGGTATGAAGATAATTTATGCAAATGAGCAAAAACCGAGAGGGAACCAAGAGAATTTCAGATTTTTTAGGATCTAGAAATCTGCTAGAAAGGCCTAGTATTTATAATAGATTGGTGACCAAATAGATATGTCTGAACAGATGCAGTTTTGAACCAAATATGTATGACATTTGAATGATCAGATACAGTTCAAATTTGAACATATTTGAAATAGTTTGAATTTGTATAACTGCTGGAAGTTTCTGGCAATTTTAAACCTGTTAAAAGACAGTTTATCAGTTGGAAATTTTGGACTAGAAGAGGCACTATTATGGACAGAAAATTTGAATTCAAATTTGGTGTAAATTTTGAATTAATTTCTCGCAAGAATTTTTGAAAAAATTCAAATAAATTTTTGTCCAAAAAATTAATATTAAAACCGACTCAACCCACACCCGCGCCTGATACGGCTCGGCTGGTCGGACGGTGGCAGCGGCAGCGCACGCGTGTGGTGGTTTGAGCCAATGTTCACTTTGTTCATAACTCCTCACTTCTACAAATTTGGGATGCCCCTTGGGGCCCAACCCAAGTGTTGCCACCTAGAACTTATATATACACATAAGTTCTCTTAAGTTTTTAATGTGGGACACGCTTTACAAGGAAACCCATATTTTATTCTTTAATTGTTCATTCCACGAACCCGAAAACGACATCAACTTCCCATTCACTCATAAATGGTTTTGACGAACCGTTTTCACCGTGTGACTTTCCATGCGACAAGGAACACGCCACCTCTTCGGATCCACCTTAAAAGACGTGCGGGCCCCATCCAAATTTAGGCTCAAAGTTGGCCCAAAATAAGCCTGTAAAAAATCATAATTCCAATAATCCCTCACATGAATGGAATTTGACGGAGAGAAAATGCAACAACATGATCTAAATACAGAGAGTACAAAAATAAAAAATATTCTGCAAAAGATAGGTAGCTTTTGGCTTTGAACCTTCCCTTGTTAGACACTATCGAATTTACTAGCTGACCAGTGAACATGACGTCTTGAACTGTTCAGCCGTTTGTGTAAACCAAGACAATATAACTCACACAGTTTAATTTTCACTATTGTGTTCATTTTGGTCCTGAACAACCTGGTCTTTCATAAGTGCTCTAAAGATTTGTAGCCCTTCACAAATCTCATAGAACCGGCCTGGTTCACACTCATATAGGTGATTTTTATAAAGAGTATCCTGCCATACTCCACTAGGTATACCTAGATAGAAGAATCATTAAAAGTATTACTTAACCTAAAATGCTACAGACATCACTATTTCATCATAAAAATAGGTAGGAGTTTAACTCCCCAGTGATCCTTATGAGTCATACACAACTCGGTTGTCCTTTTAAATCTAGATCTTGGGATCTCCAGTCAACTAGGTTGGGTTGCCGTTGTGATAACTCTTATTTAATAGGCTTAAGTCTCATTTCCCTCAATGTATTTTCAACTAACTCTCTTGCTAACCCTTTGGTTAGTGGATCCACTATGTTGTCTTTAGACTTCATATATTTAATGGAAATAATTTCATTAGAAAGTAATTGTCTCACGGTGTTATGTCGACAATGAATGTGTTGTGACTTATCGTTATACATATAACTCTGTGCTCTACCAATTGCTGATTGATTATCACAATGAACGCATATAGCAGGCACTGGTTTTGGCCACATTGGAATATCTTTAAGGAAGTGGCGAAGCCATTCTGCCTCTTCTCCACCTTTATCTAAAGTTATGAATTCTGATTCCATAGTAGACTTAGAAATGCAAGTCTGTTTGGAAGATTTTCAAGATACAACTGTCCTACCAAGAGTAAAGACATACCCACTGGTGGATTTTGAGTCTCTAGTGTCCGATATCCAGTTTGTATCACAGTATCCTTCAAGTACTGTCGGATATCTAGTATAATTTAGCCTAATGTTACAAGTAAATCGAAGATATCTAAGAACCCTCATAATAGCTTTCCAATGTTCTACTCCCGGATTACTTGTATATCTACTTAGTTTACTTATTGCATAAGCTATATCTAGGCGAGTGTAGTTCATCAAGTACATTAAGCTTTCAATAATTTGGGCATGCTCTAATTGAGAAATACTTTCCTGTACATTCTTAGAAAGAAACAAATTCACATCCATAGGTGTTCTAGCAAGATGATCATCATCTTTCCTAAATTTGTCAAGTATTTTCTCAATGTGATGTGATTGTGACAAAGCATAACCTTATGATGTTTTGGTAATTTTCATACCAAGAATTACATCAGCAATCCTCATGTCCTTCATGTCAAAATGTTTATTCAACATTTTCTTGGTAGTTTTAACCATGTCATTATTACTAATTATGATGAACATATCATCCACATAAAGACATACTATAACATAACATTTGTCTGTGTTTTTAATATAAACACATTTGTCACATTCATTAATTATAAATCCATTTGACATCATTGTCTTGTCAATTTTCCCATGCCATTGCTTTGGAGCTTGTTATAAACCATATAATGATTTAACCAATTTACACACTTTCTTTTCTTTTCCTAGAACAGAAAATCCTTCTGGTTGTTCCATGTAAATTTCTTCATCTAACTCACTATTTAAGAAAGTGGTTTTCACATCCATTTGATGAATTTCTAGATTGTACAAAGATGCAATGGCAATTAGCATTCTAATGGATGTTATTCTAGTAACTGGTGAGTATGTGTCAAAGTAATCAAGATATTGTTTTTGTCTAAATCCTTTGACCACAAGTCTTGCCTTGTATTTGTCAATTGATCCATCTGCTTTCATTTTTCTCTTGAAAATCCATTTGTACCCAAGAGGTTTACAACCTGGTGGCAAGTCCACCAACTCCCGAGTGTGATTTTGCAAGATGTATTCAGCTTCGCTGTTTACAACTTCTTTCCATAAAGGAGCTTCAAGATTTGACATAACTTCTTTAAAAGTTAAAGGCTCATTCTTTAACAAAAATGTTAGAAAATTTGGACCAAAAGATTTTGAGCTTCTAGCACGTTTACTACGCCTAGGTTTCTCTTCCTCATTTTGATCTATCTCTTGCTCTTGCCCTTGATCATGACTAGTAATAGCATCATAAGATCTTTTACTAGAACTAGTCTCTTGTCCAGTCTTATTTGGAAATATATTTTCAAAGAATGATGCATTCCGGAATTCAATAATAGTATTTACATGCATTTCGGAATGTTCTAACTTATGAATCAAAAACTGATATGCACTACTATTCCTGGCATAACCAATGAAAATGCAATCAACAGTTTTAGGACCTATCTTAGTCTTTTTAGGATTAGGAATAGCCACTTTAGCCAAACCTCCACACTTTTAAGTATTTATAGGATGGTACTCTCTGTAGCTTGACTTTTCGTGCCCCTTTTCGGAAGACGATAAGCCCTACAGTATCGGACTCCCGTAGTTTTGAATCTAATCTCATAAGTGCAACGTGAAATAGATAATCACCAAAGAGTCCAAATCCGGTAAATCTTTTGGAAAATCGATTTTGAATCAAAATGTCAAAAATGGACTACTTTGCCAGATACAGAGTCGCCACCTAAATATTTCTGAAAAATTTAGGAAACCCATGACTTATGCCAAAGGCCACGTGTCCGTCATCACCAAGGTTGTCTCGACTTAAGAACTTAGGTACAAGAGGGGAAGGTCATGAATTGAGCACCCTCGTTTGCCTAATCAAAGATCGGCCTCTACTAATCATGATATAAATCTTATGCACATTATATGCTCTTGTTCCGGTTATTAGGCTAGTATTATTATGTGATGTGCACATACACAAGTATAGACTAATTTACAAAAATTGGAACATTTAATTTCATATTTGTTTTTGAAAAGAGTTTGCGAATGTGCCACTTGAAAAAGTGGGCTCAAATGTACATGAATCAAACTATCCCAATTCAAGCAACTAGCCTTCATCCACAGACATTCAAACAGTTTATCACTTAAGCACTTAACCTCATGGTGAACATGCTTTGACATGGCAACACTAACATACAATGTAATATGCTAAAGCGAGTAAAAGCTCACCTAGTACTCCAAGCCAAAAAAGATGACAAAGTTAGAAAAATGTTTGATCCTAACTATGTAATACGACTAATGCAACGCATACAATATGCAATCTAAATAAGCTCGGCTACTTATATGGCATATGAATTAACTTGATAGCATGTAGTCTAAGCATGGGGTTGGAAGACATACACATTATTGCAATTGCTTGCCCTCGTGCAGGAGGGTCTGAATAACTAACTAGCTAAACTAATTAACTAGTTATTAAAAACTGAAATGAATAATTTAGCTAAGATACTTAACTAATTATTACAACAACAAATTAATTAATTATTCTAGCTAACCAATTATTACAAGACAAAATTAAATAACTAGTCTAGTTAACTAATTATTTACAACACTCTACGAAATTAACTAGCTACAACTAATTAATTATAACAAATATCTAAACAAAGTAATTAGACTAAAACAGCCTCGGGAGCAAGGAGTGCTCATGCATGTGCGGATTTCCACCCGAAAAAGCCACTGTTCTGCTGCTAGGAAGCCTCTGTTGCACAGTAGAACACTTGCACTGTTTTTTCTCCTCAAAACCAACTCTGTTTCATTTCAAAAAGCTACTGTTGGATTTTACAAAGGTGGCCGGCAGGCTAGAAGTGGTGGTCTGCCGGCCACAAATGATGGCTTGCCGTTCCCAAGTAACGGCCTACCGGTCACAGAAAGTGGCTTGCCGGCCACTGATGCTTGGTTCTTCCTACTGCAACAGAGAGCAAATAGAGCAAGCACAGGGTATTCTCAAGGGCTGTTTGCACAACTTCCCCCTCCTTATCATCAAACAGCTCAAAGGAATGGTAAAGAAGATTCGCAAACCATCAATCTATGCAATTTCATTGCATGATGGCCTATGAACCAAAGGGTGCAAGTTCAATGAATGCAACAAATAAAGACTCTCAAACCTCATCTTATCATGGATTGATCAAGGGAAGTGGTTGACATTGACTCTTGAACCGTTTTCATCACTAACAAGTATGAAACGATTCAAGACTCAAGGGTTCAATTAACGTCTGATTGAACCCTAACCAAGTTATTATCTTGTATCATTTTAATCCAAGTTTTATTATTACATTTTAATTTACCAACCATTCTTAAATAAATTAAGTCCAAAGGTGAGCTTTAAGTCCTCTATGGAAAGATGCACCAAATCAAGAGTTGTTTTAGACATAAGAGAAGTTTCATGTCGTTGGTAATAAACCCCCAAAGGGATTAAACCATTAAGCACATGACCTCAATCTCATGCTTTAAACAAGCAACTAGTTTGAACCAACTTTCAACGCAAAAGAAAAGCCAAGAAAGGAGGGAGGCTGCAGAAGTGATTAAAGGTGATCACAAGTATAGAAAGCCATAAATAAGTGTTATCAACTCAAATAGGTTGGTAGCTAAGGCTTAGACCACCAAACCTATGAGGACAATTACACTACAAGCATGCAATACAAGGCTTAAATGCAATGAACACTTAAAAAAGTCCTAAAATAATGCTAAATAAGTCCTAAAACATGCTGGAATTAAGGCAAAAATAAGTAGAACAATAAGCTAAAGCATGGATCATGTTAGACTAATAAGCAAGACACAAGGGGAGGAGGCTAACCCCTCCAATTTTGGACTTCAAAACAACATTTTAGCCATCGAAAAAACTCTGAAAATCAATGTTTAAAAACTCAAAAAATAAAAAAAAAAATAAAAATAAAAAAGGAAACACAAAGGTAAAGGTTAGAGCAGCAAGGTGGAAAAGAAAGGTGAACCCCCTCTTCACCCTTTAAGGCCTTAAGCCACAAGTTTTAACCCAAAATAATAGAGTTTAAATAGCCCCAAAATAGAGGAAAAATAGTAAGAAAAGAAGCAACTAAAGCAATGAAACAAGCAAAGCCTTTTACCTCTTGAAGAGAAGAACACTTCCAAGCAACAATTCAAACCAAACACACCCTCAAGAGCTCAAAAAGGGCTCAAAAGTACCTCAATTCAAAGATGGTAAGGTTTGGTTTAGAGTGTATAGGAAAAGGTTTAAGAAATTTGTAAGAAAGATGGAGAATTGAGAAAAGAGAAAATAATTTGCTCCAAAATTTTCTAACCTTGAAAGCAAGAGGGGAGGTCTTCTATATATAGAAAACCATTGCACTCCCTCAGAAATATCAATACATACATGTGTAAGAAGGTGCATGCATCTGTGCCAACAGCTGACATAGCTAGCAGAAAAATATTTGCAAAACACACTTGTGGCCGGTAGCCAAAAGTAGTGGCCGACAGCCAAAGGTGGTGGCCGGCAGGTCACAAGGGTCTGCAGGCTTGAAGAACTCTGGTTTTGGTCCAAAACAAGGCAAGAGGTGTGTCGGGTTCGAAGGCTCAAAGCTGTGGCATTCTGCTGAGGACTCTGAGCACTTAACAAGCATATACACTCATCATTGGGTGTGCAAGTGGTGACATCCAATTCATAAGGGCGGTAAAAAATGGGGTGTCTACAGTTGCCCCTCTTTGACGGAACTCGGAGTCATGAAATGACATGAGTGAATGTCAAAGCCCAAAGATGACCCATTTTGACAAGGCCATAAGACTTGGGCAAACAATCAGAACAAAATAAATGGTTATGCTTGCAAGTTGCCTACGTATCCCTTTGCAAGGAATCAAACCAGCGTAGTTCTGGGGTAAGATGCAAATGATATACACAAAGAAAACTTTGAAACTGGACTTACACGCTTCGCGCAGCCGGCTATTTTGAAAACTTATGATCATGCAAGACGATGCAATAAGAAATAACAAGACAACACATATGAATGAGCAGTTTCAAGCTTAAAACCAACACAGGTTCCATGCAAAAAGATAAAACACACTTTGACCATGCCAAAACACGAGACAAGGAAAGAAAACACCGCTCAGGGTCACGTTTCACGCGTCCTGAGAAACTGAAAAACGAAAACCGCTCGGGGTAGTGTTTCACACGCCTTGAGATAAAAGGAAAACTGTTCAAGGTCGCGTTTCACGCGTCCTAAGAAACTGAGAAAAATAAACCACTCGAGGTCGAGTTTCACACGTCTCGAGATAAAACCCATCCAGGGCCGCGCTTCACGTGTCCTAAGATACAAGAGAAACCACCCGGGCTCGCGTATCATGCGTCCCAAGATAAAACCCACCCAGGGCCGCGCTTCACGCGTCTTGAGATACAAGAAGAATCACTCAGGCTCACATTTCACGTGTGTAGACACCCCATTTTTGACGGCCCTTTAATACTTGGATTTTGCAGGTACATCCGATGATGAGTCTATTTGATTGCCGAACGCACGAAGTCTCTAGTGGAATGTCATAGCTTTGAGTATTTCAAACCCTGTATCCATTTTGTTTTATCTTTCGACCATGCCTGGGTATTTTCAGCCTGAAGTTCCTGATGGCCTACTGGCCACCACTTCTCCTTTGCCGGCCATTGATGTACATTGTCTACCATCAATGAAGCCTTGTCGGCCACCACTGATGGTCGACCGGCCACCATTGTATACTGCAGATATTTTGTGATATTTTGTGCCAGCTGTTTGCATAGATTCATGTATCTTCCTACAAGTGTGTGGTTGGATGTTTGTGAAGGAAATTTGTGTTTTCTATATATAGGACCCCTCTCTCTTATGTGTGGGGTTAAAAAAATTTGAGACATAAAAATTTTCTCTCTCTAGATTTCTCTATCTTTCTTGCAAAATTGTGTGAGTTAGCCTAGTTTCTCCACACTTTTGCCTATATCTCTTAAACCAAATCCTCTCACCTTTGAGCTGAGGTTTCTTGAGGCCTTCTTAGAGCACTTGAAGGTGGTTTTGGCTTGAACTTGTGCTTAAAGTGTTCTTTGCTTCAAGAGGTAGAATACTAGTCTTGTTATCTTGTTTTCAATACTTATTTTTGTATCTTTTTCAATTGTTTTTGGGGCTGGTTTTGAACTGTAAAAAGCTCTGTTTTTGTGGCTTAAAAATTGTGGTTTGAGCCCTATTTTAGTTAGGGGGTGGTTCACCCTTCTTGCTTCTTAGTTTATAAAGTTTTGTGCATTTATCCATCACTTTCAAACCAATTTTTTTGGGCCTTTTAACCACTAAATTTCAGAGGTTTTTCAGTGGCAAAAAACTCATTTTGAAGTCCAAAATTAGAGGGGTTAGTCTCCCCTCCTTGTGTCTTGTTTGTAAGCTTACTTAGCTTCACATATTAGCATGTTTTTCTAGCTTAACTTAGCTTAAGTCCAGCATGTTTTAGCCTCTGAAATAGCCTACTTTAGCTCTATTTTGGGATGTTTGGTTCATTTGAACTTTGTTTTGTGTAGTTGTAGCGTAAATCCTTGTACTAGCTTGTTGTTTTATGGCTTTAAACATCATTGGTGTGACTTGGCTGCATGTTTTTAGTGCTTTTATCACTCAATTTCAGCACCTAAATCTCTGCAACCTCTCTTTTTGCTTCACTCTTTCATTTGCTTTTGAGGGTTGTTTCAAGCTTGGGATCCTTTGAGCTTGAGATTGTGGTCATGCTCATTGGTTTAATCCTCTTTGAGGGTTCATTATCAAACGCATGATCTCTCTCTTGCCTTACACTATCCCTTGGTTGACATTTCCTTCACCTTAGAGGATACTCACCAATGGACAAATTGATTAAAGAATGATTTGGTAATTGAAATGTGTAAACAAAATTGACAAGTAAAAGTGACAAGATAAGCATGTTTTTGTGTTGCATTGCATGTGTTCAAATCGGACGTTAATTTGAACACAAGGAAAATGGGACATTTCATACTCAAAAGTGATGAAATGTGTCACTTTCCTAGGTCTCCATTGCCCTTGATCATGCATGATAGAGTGGTGGTCTTGTTGGTCATATTTGTGCATTTATCAAAATTGTACAACTTTCATCTTTGGCCATCATGCAATGAACTTGCTTGATAGGTGGTTTTTGGATCCAAATGTGTCACTCCTTTGAGATATTGAGATGATAAGGAAGGATACAGTACAAACAAATCCTTGGAAAAACCCTCTTTTTGCTCCGTTTGTACTTTGTTACAGTATGATGACCCAGTGCATCAGTGGCCAGCATGCTACCATTTATGGCCGATAGTGCATCATTTCTGGCCGGCAAGTCACTTTCCTGGCCGACAGATAGCCGACAACAACCATCCATGGCCCGTAGGCCACTGATGTAAACCTCAGCAAAGATTTGGTAAAGTGGAGTAGAAAGGTTCTGGAAATGCTCAACCCTGCAAACAAAGACTTTCGAGAGCAAAACGGAGGTCTTTTCGGGGTGAAAACCGAGCATGTGCATCTTCTACTTCCCAAGGCGAAGCAGTGGAAGCATAGTTTAACATATTAAATGCTTAGTTCGTGCGCATTTGTGTTGTAAATTAATTAATTAATTGTGGCTAATTAAGAGTTGTAATTAATTAGTTAGTTTAACTAGTTATTCAATTTCGGTTTGTAATAATTAGTTAACTAGAATAGTTAATTAATTCAAGTTTTGTAATAATTAATTAGGTTAATTAGTGTAGCTAGTTGGTTAGTTTATTCATTCGGACCCTCCTTTACGAGGGCGTAATGTTGTAATAAGTGTGCGTGCGTGTGTGTATGTTTTCCAACTCCACGTCTTTCTTCCTTTTATTTACCCGCTTTTGATCGTTAGTTTAGGGACATATTTCAATTAGCATATTGCATGCTGGCATCCATTCATCTTGTATTGCATGCACTGAGGCTCGGTGCATCATTCAAACTGCATTGTCATTTCAATATACTTATTTGAATACGTTTTTAATTGCATGTTGTTTAAATCAATCCATATGCCATATTAGTAGCCGAACCTATTAATTGCATATTGCATGTGTTGCATTAGACATCTTGTATAGTTAGGAATCATGCATATTTTTCTAACTCATATTTTCTTAGCTTGGAGTACTAGGTGAGTTTTTATGCTTTAGCATACTTGCATAAGTGTGAATGTTTCCATGTTTAGCATGCTTGTCATGAGGCTATGTGCTTAAATGCTAAACTGCATGAATGCCTGTGGATGAAGGCTTGTTGTTTAAATTGGAGCGATTCAACGAATTTGTGTTTTAAGCCCACTTTGTTGAGTGGCAAATCATGTTTTAAGCCCACTATGTTTGGTGGCAAAACTGCAAACTTTAAGCCCATTTGAGGTGGCAAATTCAAACCATTTTCGCAAAACAAACATGAGATGAATTGTTCCAAATTGAGCAAACTTGTCTATACTTGCTTGTGCGCATCACATAGTAATGTTAGCTTAATAATCGGAATAAGAACACATAATGTTTATAAAATATCATATCATGATTAGTAGAGGCCGATCTTTGATTGGGCAAGCGAGGGTGCTCAATTCATGACCTTCCCTTCTCGTACCTAAGTTCTCGAGCCGAGGCAACTTTGGTGATGACAGACACGTGGCCTTCGGCACAAGTCAGGGTTTCCTAAATTTTTCCAAAATAAAAAATATTTAGGTGGCGATTCTGTATCTGGCAAAGCAGTTCAATTTTGGCATTATTTGATTTAAAATTGATTTTTCAAAAAATTTGCCAGATTTGGACTCTTGGTGTTTATTAGTTTCACATTGCACTTGTGAGACTAGATTCAAAACCGCGGGAGTTCGAATTGTGAGGCCTTCTTTTCAAACCTTCTGAAAGGGGGCGCGAAAAAGGCAAGTCCACAGTTTCTGGTGACTCTGCTGTGGATTTAGAGAACTTGACTCGAACTCATGATATGTTGTTTTATCTACACTTTTGTGTTTCTTTGTATTTGCATTTGCATTGGTGCGCCTAAGTCACAGTGTTTGCCATCTGCTATTCCTGACCGGTTTGCTGGAGGCTTGCTTGGAAAAGCTTGCCAAAAGGCTGACCGTTTGCGAGCTCCGCCACGATGGGAACACAACCCTTGGATTTGGATTATCGCTGTACTGTTTGATCCTCCTTTCACTTCTCAGTTTTAAGTGTGAGAGGTATATTAGGTAGTCTTGCCGAGGTACCCTTTTTGACCAATCGACCTAGTTGCATATCGGAAACCATAGAGACTGTTCCAAACTAGGACAGATTGCTTACCCGAATGCAAGAATTGTATGAAACCACTTGTTTTGGGTAATGAATCCCTAGCTCCTGACAAAATTAGGACAGGGAAACCCTATCCCATCATAGGGGTGTTTTGGCTTTCACTTGCTTGATATGTGCTTTTAGAGTGAAACTCTGTAGGAATGTATGTATCAGTTGCAAGTCTAGGTATCAGTTTTGAGGTAGAAATCAGTGTTGAGTACAGTTCTCCAGCTTATGATTGCAACTGCGTGTTATTTGTGTCTGAGCCGAGGTGCTGTGCGGTTTCTGATTTTTGTTTCTTTTTGCTTTATTTTCTTTTTGCAAGGTAGTTTTTCACCATTGCTTCTGACGATTCAGTTACCCCCCAAGCACTCTGGACTCGTGTAAGGAGACTCTATAGATCCGGGGATCTTGTTAGGGGACAGCCAGTGTTTGCTTCGCTCCCACCAGTTACAAGACGGAGGAGGGTTAGGCATAACTCACCAGTTCAGCAGTCACCACTTACTTTGCCTGTGCCCAGTCAGGCTCGGTCTTCTACTTCTACTCCAGAAAGAGAGTATTCACCAGTCCTAATAGCTCAGCATTCCCCAGTTAGCATAAAAGATATGCTTCGTCAGCTCCAGCAACCTATTGAGACTATGTAGCTAGGTGCTGCCCGTTAAGCTGAGGTCATAGCCCGCCAAGCTAAGATCGCAGCCCGCCAAGCAGAATTGATAGATGGGCTTAAGTAATAGCAACCCCAATCAGCAGTAGCCTCTGCATCCCATGCACCCCCAGCGGGAATTTCGGCACCCGGGGTCACAATTAGTGTCCAGGAAAATGCAGGCATTCAAGCAGATCCTATCCTACCTCAGACCTTCAAGGCACCAGTTTACCAGACGGAGGCGCCATTTGAATTTGAGGTTGACCCTACTGCATTAAAGGTCAACAAGCTAGAAAAACTTTTTAAGCGGGCACATGGCATAAATTCAATCCCTGATATTGAGGATGGCTATACTGATTCGGCAGTGACTTTGCCAGACAGATTCAAGATACCGTACATAGATCGGTTTGACGGCTCTGGGGATCCTATGGTCCATCTACGGTTATTTTCGGATATCCTATGACCAATGGGCCTCACCAGATTGCAAAAGCTGTCACTTTTTGGCCGGACCCTGTCGAGTATAATGGCCATCTAGTACGCAAAACTGGAAGACTCAGTGAAACGGAGCTGGGATGAAATGGCCGAGGCCTATGTAGCGTAGTACTCCTACAATACCCAAATCAAGGTCACTGCCCGTGATCTTGAAGCGACCCGCCAAGAACCGAAGGAGGGTTTCTCGGACTTTGTGACTCGATGAAGGGCCAAGGCTTCTATGATGACTACTTGGCCATTCGAAAAAGATCAGATCAGAATGATCGTCCGCAACCTGCAGGGGAGATTACTACAGAAAATGATTGTCTTGCCCTTGTTCACATTTGCTGATCTCCATGAGATAAGAGTTCACATTGAGGACGCACTGAGACAAGGGTTGATAAATAATTAGAAGGAGCAGCCCAAGAGGGCTTTCACATGCAGTTCCAATGCGACTACTAGCGTAGCGCAGCTGCACGACCTTCAGATGTGAGTATGGTCACCATCACACCCAAAACCGCCAACCCTTTTACTGGTACATCCAACTCAACTTCACAAACCTCAAGCCATCAGGCCCAAGGTCAAAGGGTCTTCACCCCGCTCTATATCACTTTGTCCAAAGCCCTAGGGGTCCTGATAAAAAAAAGGCATCTTAAGTCGTTAGAACAACGCCCACTGCCGGATCCTCTCCCATCTAAACACAACCAGGCCAAATACTATACTTTTCACCAACAACACGGTCATGACACTGATCAGTGCTACAGATTGCATCATGAGATTCAAGATCTCATTGATAATAAGGTGATAGCACCTCCTCAAAAACCCAACGTCACTACAAATCCTCTTCCACCACATAACCAAGTCCCTCCACTCCGGCATATAAACCTCATCCATACATTGGCCGTCCCTTATGACCCCAGTATATACATCACCCCTTCTCGCCTACCTAAACCGGCGCTATTTATCCCTTAGAGCATGGACTTGTGCATGATGAACACGTCAACAATCCAAATTGAACCCGTGGTGGTGATAGTAGAAAATGAAGGGAGGCCAGCCTCGGTGGAGAATGTCAGTCCGTTGCCCGAGGGCTCTGAGGACTTATCTGATGGGGTGTACAACCCAAGCTTCTATGTTGTGCCAATCAACCAAGATAAGCTAGAAGTGGTGTTGCCGACTAGGATGGAGGTCAGTGTAGTCTGAGAAGATGGCCCCAGTCAGGGATTAGATGATCTAGCCGACTTGGAGGAGGATATAGACAATTTGCAATTCTTTGATGAGCAAGATCAAGGGGACGTGCATATTGATTGGTTTGATCTGAATGGGTCAACAGACAATTCTGGGTGGCTAAGTGATGAACCCGATATAGACGAGAGAGCTAAACTGAAACTGGAAGAACAAAAAGTGGGAACAGCTGTAATGGCCGGAACAGCCGACGGAAAGGGTAAACTACTGAGGTGCCTTGAGCAAGAAGTGGATCAAAACAAACAGAAGGCTGGAAAGGCCCAAGATCCTGTGGGGGAGACCTGTGATAAGAAGATGACCCGAACGGAGCCGAACAACTGCTTATCGGCTGTCGGAGGAATCCGGTGGGATGACGATGACCTGCACTTGGCCCATACTGATGAGGATTGGGGTAAAGGCCTTCCTGATAACACCTGGTATGTGGAAGAAGTCGACCACATGACAAGAAGTGGCCGATATTTCAAACCACCGTATCTGGACCAATCCGAAGCCTCCGGAAAGGACAAAGAAGTAGAGAAACAGAAGGAAAAGCAGTTAGAGGAAGAAGTTGGGCTGAAACAGTTGAAGAGGATTCAAGTTAACATATCTATCTGGGGACTGCTTATGGCTTCGCGAGTGCACAGACAAGCTGTACTGTCGGCGATGGATAAAGCCAAGTTGTCTATTGAGACTACCCTGGAACAACTGGTGGGATTAGTCTTCCCGGGAGGCGCTGCGCCAACTTTGACCTTTTAAGACAAGGAATTACCGCCAGAAGGCTCTGCACACAACAAGCCTCTATACATATCTGTAGAGTGCCAGGAAAAGTGGGTGCCAGTTGTATTAGTCGACACCGGGTCAGCAATCAACGTCCATCCATGCTGTGCGACTTATGCTATTGGCTTGAAACCGGCAGATTTTGTACCTACGGCCCAGGTGATCCGGGCATATGACAACACAAGCAGAGAGTTGATGGGAACAGTGCAGATCAGAGTACAAGTGGGCCCGGCTCAACATGATATTGAGTTTCACGTCCTGGATGTTCCAGCCACTTTCAACTTACTACTTGGGTGACCCTGGTTGCATTAAGTGAAAACTGTCTCTTCTACCCACCACCAGATGCTAAAGTGCCTCCATGGGAAAGGGGTGGCCATAGTGTTCAGGAATTCATCTATACATCCTCCACCATAGGTCACTACACCTATGCTGGAGATTGTGCATGGCGAAGAGGATGTCTTCCTTTCGGGGTTTACCTTGGCTAAGGCCTGGGTAGTACATAATATCTTGGCTGTTGATGAGAGCCTATATGTCAGTGCCCAATCTGTATATCTCATGAAAAAGCTACAACACATACCCGGAATGGGATTAGGAAGGAGTGGCCAGAAGGGCCTTACTGCATTGGCCGACGTGCCACATAACCCGCATGTCTTTGGTATTAGCTATACGCCCAACAAAGAGGACTGGGTGAGGAAAGGGAAAGAGATGGCCGGAAGAGCCAAAGCTAAACAAATCGGGAAGCGTTATGAACTTGTGCATCGACCTATCCGAGGAACCCTGAATGGCTATTTTGCTCGGGAGGGTGAAGACTTCCCATTCTGTGGTTTCCCCAAACCTTGGTTTAACTATGAAAAACAGCGAGTTCCCGGCTTTGAGATTTTCTTTGACTTGCAGCTGCAAGAGAATGACACTGAGAAATAGATTGAACTAACTGTTGAGGCTGCAAATAGCCCAGAAAGTGATTCTAACAGCAGTGAACTTGAAGTAAGAGCAGCATTGGCATGTCTCCTTTTCGGATCCTCAGATCAACCCAGAGAGCTTGGGGGATAACCTGACCATTTCCATGATCGGAGACCAATCAGGTGCGAACTCTTCCAGTAGTATCTTGGATGCATCTGATGCACCGTTCCTCATTTGGCAGCTGGAGAAGGGTTTCCTGTGTAGTAGTTCTGAGTCGGGTAGTGAGCTAGAATCTGATTCCACAGAGTCTGTGGAGTCGGAATCAGATTCCAGTTCCTCTAAGTCGGAGTCCGGTATTCCTGGGGGTGATCACCCGAATGCTGAGGTTTTGTCCAGGTCGTCTTTTTCCGTTTCTTTTGAGTCGGTTGTAATCGGGGAATTAGATGAGCTGAACCTTTTGAATGTGAATGTCCCTATTGGTTTTGAGAACTTCTCTGTGCCACTTGTATGTTGCATTGATCATGACTTTTAAAATTTTAGTGAAAATGATGAGGAAGGAATTTCTCTAGTTTTGAAACATTTGATTAATCGAGATAAGGAGAGGTTTGTAAAACCCCTCGTTGATGAAATCATTTCAATGAATGTGGGTACTGAGAAGGATCCGCGTCTGGTCCACATCGGGTCCACGTTGTCTTCAGAGAAGTACGAGCGCTTAGTCGCTTTATTAAAAGATTTCAAAGATGTTTTTGCGTGGTCCTATGAAGACATGCCTGGAATCGATCCTGAGATTATACAGCATCGGATCCCTCTTGACCCCGAGGCCCGACCCGTCAAGTAGAAGCTTTGGAGAATATGCCCAGATTGGGCTTTGAAGATTAAGAAGGAGGTCACCAAGCAGATAGACGCAGGGTTCTTGCTAGTATCTGAGTACCCAACTTGGTTGTCCAACATTGTTCCAGTACCAAAGAAAGATGGCAAAATTCAGGTATGTGTGGACTTCAGAGATCTGAACAGAGCTAGTCCGAAGGACGACTTTTTTCTACCGCACATCAACGAATTGGTGGACTTCACCGCAAGATGGATTTTTTGGGTATAACCGGATTCTGATGGCACCCGAAGATAGAGAGAAGACCACCTTCACTACGCCGTGATGAACCTACTACTACAGGGTGATGCCATTTGGGTTGAAGAATGCTGGGGCTACCTATCAACGGGCTGTAACCACAATTCTACATGACATGATCCATAAAGAGGTTGAGGTGTACATAGACGACATGATTATCAAGTCCAAGGAAAGAGAGGGCCACTACACCGCCTTGAAGAAATTCTTTCAACGGATCAGAGAGTACAGATTGAGGTTGAATCCACAGAAGTGTACTTTTGGTGTAACAGTAGGGAAAATGCTGGGGTTTTTGATCACACAAAGGGGCATCGAGGTAGATCCTTCCAAAATCAAGGCCATCTTAGAAATGCTACCACCAAGGACTGAAAAGGAGATGCGAGGCTTTCTAGGCAAAGTGCAATTCATAAGATGGTTTATTTCAAAATTAACCTTGACTTGTGAACCACTATTTGGTCTCCTGAAGAACGGAAAGAAATTCCAATGAGATAACCGATGTCAATTCGCTTTCGAGCAGATCAAGCAGTACCTACAAAACTCGCCTGCGTTGTCGTCGCAAAAGCCAGGGAAGCCCTTGATTCTGTATCTGTCAATAATGGACACAACAATGAGATGCATGCTTGCTCAGGAATCTGAGGATAGAGTGGAGAAAGCCATCTACTATTTGAGCAAGAAAATGATGGACTATGAGACCCGTTATACCCCACTGGAGAAGGCTTGCTAAGCCTTGGTATGGGCTACCAGGAAGTTGAGGCACTACTTGTTAGATCACTCTATAATTCTGGTTTCGAGATTAGATCCTATCAAATATCTCTTTGAGAAATTAGCACTTACAGGTAGGCTAGCCCGTTTGTTGCTTCTCCTTTCCGAATTTGATTTGAAATATGTCACTCGCAAGTCTGCCATGGGGAGAGCGGCAGCTGAGTTCCTGGCAGATCACCCAGTGAAAGGGGATGAAGTGGTAGAATACCTGTTTCTAGATGAAGCTATTCTGTAAGTCGAGGAAGAGATTTGGACAATGTACTTTGACGGAGCATCTAAACAATACGTTATGGGATAGAGGTGTTGCTGATAGCACCCGACAATTCCCATATACCCTTAGCCTTCAAACTCCTGTTCAAGGTATCCAACAATGAAGTAGAATACAAGGCGTGTATTGCTGGTTTGGAAGCCGCCCTGGAACTAGGGACAAAAAGGTTATACGTCATCGGGGACTCGAACCTAGTTGTGTCTCAAGTCAATGGAGACTGGAAGGTCAAGAAGAAAAGATGAAGATCTATCACCAGACCCTGGACGTTCTGATTCCTAGGTTTGAGAAACTGACCTTCATGCATCTACTAAGAGAGAACAATAGGTTCGCTAACGCTTTATCAACACTATCTTCTATGATAGACATCCCGTTGGGAGTCCGGATGCATCCAATCATCATTGAGCAGAGATATGCACCGGTCTACGAGTCTATTGTCACAATAGATGAAGTTCAAGATTAAAATCCCTAGTATTAGGATATCTGGAACTTCTTGGAAAAAGAGGTTTATCCACCAGGGGCGAATACCAAAGATAAAAGGGTAATATGGTGAATGGCCACCCAATTTATCATCTGTAGAGGTAAACTGTACAAGAGGGGTCATCTAGGAATGCACAAGTTATGTGTCGACACAGAGGAATCGAAGCGCCTAATGGAGGCCATCCATGAGGGAGAGTGTGGAGCACACATGAGCGGAGTAATGTTAGCTCGAAAATTCTCAGGCAAGGTTACAACTGGTCTACCATGGAGGAGGATTGTATCGGTTTTTTTCGGCGATGCCACAAATGCCAAATCCATGCAAATCGCGTAAACATCCTGTCGTTGAAGCTATACAACATGACTTCACCATGGCCTTTCTCAGTCTGGGGAATTGACGTCATTGGGGCACGAATACATTCTGGTGGCAATTGATTATTTCACGAAGTGGGTGGAAGCTCAGACTTATGCAGTGTTGAAAGCAGTGCATGTGGCTAAGTTCATCCGAAATAACATCATTTGCCGTTATGGAGTCCCGAATGAGATCATTTTAGACAATGGCTCTTATTTCAAGAAAGAAGTGATCGACTTGTTAGAAAAATACAACGTGGCTTTTCATAAGTCATCTACATATCAACCGCAAACCAACAGAGCTATTGAGGCCACCAACAATAACATCAAGCACACTTTGTAGAAAATGGTTGAGACTTACAGAGACTGGCCAAACAAATTGCCATTTGCTCTCTGGGGCTACAAAACTTCAATTCGAACATCTACTGGGGCAACTCTGTACTCTCTTGTTTATGGGATAGAAGCTGTTCTGCTAATTGAAATAGAGGTTCCGTCGCTGCGGGTTATGGCTGAGTGCCAGATAGCAGAAGTGGACTGCCAATAGAGCAGGTTCAAAAAACTCATGTTGTTTGACGAAAGGAGGCTGAAAGCACTGTACCATGTTCAAGGATATCAACACAGGATTGCCAGGGCTTTTAACAAGAAAGTTAAGTCTCGGAATCTTAAGGAAGGGGATTTGGTATTGAAAGACAACCGAGCTCCCATCCATGACCCTAGGGGCAAGTTCAGACCCAATTGGACTGGTCCTTACATCATCAAAACTATTTGGTCGGGTGAGCTGTTATTCTCATGGACCTGGATGGCCTAGAATTTTCCCAACCGATCAATATGGACAAGTTGAAGAAATATTACCCTTGAGAGGCTCGCTAGGTTGAAAACCTGGAAGGGCGACCTAGGCAAAAGTTAGAGCACAAAAAATTGGAAAAAAAAAGAGAAGAAAAACTGAGCTCGTAAGGTTGAAAACCAAGAAAGGGCGGCCTTGGCAAAAGTTAGAGCGCAAAAGGAGAGCGTTAATACGCGAGTGAACCTGAACCGAACTACGTAAGGCCTGATTCCCATCTTCGGGATACGTAGGCAACTTCGTTTTGAAGCTCGGCCATAAACACCTCCAAATCAACTATGTCCATGTGTTTGATCAAGGCATCTTGGTCTGTTCGTTATTTGAAAGTTTGGTTGTGATCCTTACTCTAAGAGAAGAGCTGACTACAATGCTGAGTAGTCCTATTCAATCAAGGGGCAATTTTCCATTTTTGAATTCGGGTTTGTACATCTCAAGGATAGATTCCATGTGTGTCAAGTTATGATCCTTATTGAAAATGGTTTTGAAAAGTTTTAATAAAAGTTGATTTTTGTTCAAATTAATCTTTTTACAACTTAGACCATTTTAAGACCAAAAGGAGAATTTTTAGTGCCCATAGCTTCAATTTCATGGATTTCAATACAAAGTTCTCCAACTCTCGATACAAATTAAAGTTGCTTTTATTATATTCAAAAAAGAAAATTTGAAAAGTAAGACCAAAGCAATAAAATTGGGGCATAGATGAGTCAGGTGTTCCTGCGTTCTCTGCTTGTGCTTGTGGAAGCTTCTGATGCTAAAGTGCGCCCAGTTTGTGCCTCATCTTTGAGCCAAGTTAGGCACTCACTAGAAAGTGCGCAGTTGAAACTAGGGGCAGGAGCCAGAAGCTCTCTCGTCCTCCATGCAGCGGGATATCTAGCCAGTTGTGAACCTCGGATTGGGAATGAAGTCGGGTACTCTACCCCCTCTTCTGGGCAAGTTTGGTCCTGTCCGAATTGAAGCCTGAACTGGAATGGAAAGTAGAATACACAGTGTGTCAAGCCAATCAGCTGAATGCCAAGTTACCGAGTCATGCTGTAGCTTATCTCAGGCAGATCAAACCAGGGGCAACGCCAAGCAATGTCAACAGCAGACCTGTTGCACATCCAATGGCACCACCATCCCTCGTTCGGAAAATCCACTAGCCGTTGGCAAAAGAAATAGCCCCATATGAATATGCATGGCAGGAATCCACTACCTTCAACCTGTCCATGAGCCATATCTGGGGAGAGATGAAAGAAAAGAAAGATTAAAGAATAGAGAGGTGTGTGTTAAGGAAAAAAGTGAGAAAAGGGCTTTGAGAGAAAAGCAGAGCATGAGTGCCGAGTGATATGAGAAAACACATATTAGAAAGGATGGGAAACATTATCTAAAGAAGTAGTGGACTTCCCGCAAATTTGGTTGTCTCTCGCCGATGAAAGGTATCTAAACCTATGAAAGTCTCAGCCAGTACCAAGCCCATACAGCTCTTGCCCTTTTAAAGCCTTGCGCCACTTCAACTAGCTGAATGCTAGACCCTCCGAAACTAGGGGCAAGGAGAAAATGTGCCAACATACACAAACAAAGGGCGTGTTGTCGAAAACCTCGCCAGAAAAGATTACCTCGGTCACCGGCATCAGGAAATCGATGAATCAAACTGGGGATGTCCAGCTCTCTATTATGAACCAAGGATTGAGCCTTATGCAAAGTGAGCCCATACATCCTTCCCAAAGCTTGGATGTTACCAAAACAGAGCTGAGGTAGAATTTCCTCATCGCATGGGGATTCCATTAGCACCTGAAATTCTTCGACTGTCGGGCATATCTCTTGTCCCCCGAAGCTAAAGACGTGCGTGATCGGGTTCTAACATCTAGCCGCGACATGAAGGAACGAAAAACAAAGTGGAGAATGACTCAGAGGGAATAGTGCATTTATGCTAAAACCCCAGAAATTTACCTTTTCTGAGCCATCCAAAGTTGCAATCCAATCGGAAAGTTTTTCGGCGAAAAATGGCTCCATTTGTGAAGAATTTGCAATTGAAATGAAGAAATCACGAAGCTCAGCCTTTTGTGGAAGATAAGGCAGTGAGTGGAAGCCAAGTGTTAACAATGTGGAGGTCCTGCACATTGATGGCCAGGAAGGCATCATTGATAGCCAACAAGAGGTATAAATGGCCGGCAGGACACCCATCATGGTTGGCAGCCTTCCTCTCATGCCTGCTGTCCTCCTTTATGAAGAATAATGTTGGATGCATGTGTTTTGCTCTGCTTTTTGTGTGTCTTGAGGCCTTGTGTTGAGTCCTTTTTGTTTCTTTTTTTTAACAAGTTTATTGAGTTGTATTTGTTGTTTATCGAGTTGTATAGTGCTTTGTTTGTATGTCAGTTATTGGTCAGTTCGTTACCTGATTCAAACTATTGTGACAATACAAGTATTCGATTTTCGTTATCAAATTCAATCTCATTTTTCATGCCATGCAGTGCTCATGATGCAAAATATAACACTTTCAAAAAAACTTGGTTTTCATTCCGATCATGGTTATTTTTACAAAAGGTGCAGTACAAGTTTTTAAAGAAAATAAACCTGTCCGAAGCTGTACAATGTGCTAACACTATAAACCAAAAGAAACTACGCAAAAATGCGAAGATCAGCGCCAATCATCTTAGGATCTAGAGGCCCTCTTCGTCCTCTTCTTTGGAGGAGAGGACTCTGCAGCACTATCTCCATCGGTGCCACTGTCTGAATCTGGATCAGAGTCTGAATCGGAGCCGTCTCCGCTTTCCGCCTCGGAGCCCTCCTCAGCATTAGCATCCCCACTCTTACAACCGGAGCCAGCGTCATCATCTCCACTCTCTGATGACTCTAAATGCTGACTTGCTGCCTCCTCAGCCTCGCTAGTCCCAGCGTCGTCATCGTCTAGAATAGGCTTTGAAGGGCCACTCTCAGCTCGAGTGCCCCTAGCTTGGCCTCGGCTGCATGCTGGAGTCTGTGTCTCTCTCCCTGCCGCCGAAGAAGGCACTGCTGATCTTGGTGCTGCTCCTGCTGGCACACCCGGTATGGTGGGACCTGAAAAGACAATTGTCATATGTCAACCACAGTATGCGTATCAAATGCAAGTATGGTGTGCAAAATCAGTATATGCTGAAGTCAAGTACAGTGTATGAATGTAGTATGGAAGTGCAGTATTTCAGATGCGGTGTATCAGTGCAGTGTGGGAAAGTTGTCATATCAGTTTCGGTGTGTCAGTGGAAATTTGATGACTGGAATTTAAGAAAACTGAAGAAATTACTTGAATGCCATGGAAGCTGAGCAGTGCCTCCCTTCTCAATATCATGCCCTCAAATGAGGCTAGTAGCTCAAGTAGATCCTCAGTATATCCTGGAGGTGACTGTAAATGCATTAGGAATTATTAATGTCCAGAACAAACAAATATCAGAAAGAGATGGGAAAACTAAAAATGTGGTACATATCGAAGGTGCATCCTGTGCTCTGGTGTATCTATGCCCAGCTACTGCGGGCTCAATCGGGATCTGGTGGGCCTCCCCAGTATACCACCAACATATGAGTGCAGTAGGAAGCTTTGGCCATCCGGTCCCCTGCCTCGCTTGGAAGCCCCTCTGCCACGGGCTTTACTCGCCTGGGTCGCTCTGCGTCTCGCTCTCGCAGCAGGGGCTCTCACTCCCTCACCCCCGCGAACACCGGTCAAAGGCGGCATCAAGTGTGTCTGGATAAAGGCCGCGTAGTCGCTTTCTACGCAGAAATACTCTACCTCCAAGCCTACCATGAACTGGATCACCTCTTCCGCAGATAGCTTGTCTATCGCTCTCATGGACATTGTCTGGGCCATCGGTATAAACGGAGCAGGCAGGCCCATACTCTGGCGCACGAAGCGTTCGCCTAGGAACCAGGCACGGCAAATCGGGCCCTCAAGTAGAATATGATAGTGGGAAATACCCAAGCCACATGGTACTAGGCTTGAAGCTCTGTCAGTATCGTGGCCCAGGGCTGCCATGTGATCTGAAATGGAAAGTGAACAGGTTATTAGTCGCTGTCAATTGCTAATGTGTGAATCAAAACAACTGTAAAACAAAAATGACTGTGTTTCGAGTTACATCGTACGCCACTACCGTGTCGAAGTACTGGCGAAAAAACATAAAGGGCTCACGAGTCTTACGGCGAAGCTGGTCGTCGTATACCCGAGAAAATGGGACCGTCAATGGAATCTCATCTATAAGCTCTGGGGCAAGAGTCGAGAAGTATGTGTATACCCATAGTTGCAAGGAGAATGCAGAGAGATGTAATCAACATAGTATGAACAGATACAGAAAGTGCAAAGCAAAAAGCACATAGTATAAATAGATCCAGAAAGTGTAAAGTAGAAAGCTTACAGTATGAACAAATGCAGAAAGTGCAAAGCAAAAAGCACACAGTATAACAAATACAGAAAGCTTACAGTATGAACAGATGCAGAAAGTGCAAAGCACAAAGAACGTGTGTTGAACGGATGTAAAGCAAGAAATGCTGAGTAGAAAATGTAAAGTGTAAAGAGGGAACTGAGAAGTGTACTTCCCAGGCTCGCTAGTAGTCTCCAACCAAGTTCCCTCGTAGACGGGAGGAAGAACTCATATATCCGTATAACGTGGTGAGGCCGGCTTCACCCCATCACAAAACTGAACTCGAGGAAGGGTCACCAAGGCACTCAGCAAATACAGGCCCACGGTGTTCCACCTATTTGAAAACAAGGTGGTACCGAAGATGAACATCAAGAAGCCCCTAGCATACTGCTCTATATCCAATATCATCTCGGGCTTGGTCCCTTGGAACTGTCCCTGAACCAGGTATATCACACCATGCCCGTTTGGTATATCGGTGGATGTGCTTTGAGCAGCACGAGCCAAGCTGCCTCTTAGTCCTCCATATCTGGGTCAAGAGGGATCGGATCATCCCCTACGCCTAAGCCAGTGATCATGGCAAAGTCGTAAGGAGTCATTGTCATCTCCCCTATGGTGGAAAAGTGGACACCTCTCCACCAGTGCTCTTAAGAGAGGACGGCTCGTGGTAACCCGAGTCAAGCTAGAGCAGAAGAGGCCGAAGCCTGCCTCGTCAACAATGTCACAAACTCCAGCTGGGAGCTCGTCATACCAATCTCGAGAAGTTGTCGCACCGAAGCCCCTAAAGGCACGAGACTCACCCTGTGGCAATGCATGAGATGTAATCACATCAAGGCAGTGCATGAGATGCAATCAGATCAAGGCAGTGTATGAGACACAGTCAGATGAAAGTAATGCAAGAATTAATTAAGGGTAGAAATGCATAGAAACAGAGTTCGTACCTCAATGGCAATGGCTGATAAATAAGACTCTGGCTCCCTTAATAGGAGGTCCTCTAGCGCGTCGTTAGTGAAATCAATAAAACATCTGATGCCTCTAGTAGTGGGCAATATGTGTGTCTGAGGATGATACCTCGCTGGATCAAAAGGTCGTATACTCAACGGTAATGGCTCTGGTTCGGCCTCTGGCTCGACCTCGATGTCTGCCTCGAAGTCTACTGAGGGAAGCTCGGGAAGAGCCCCATCGTGAGGAACCTCATCCGCCATCTAGAAATAGGTGTGAGACGGGTGAAAAGTGAAGAAAAAAGGTAAACTTGGAAAAAGTCAACCCTAAGAGAGAGAAAATAAAAGAAAAAGTCAAAGTCAGGAAAAATGCACAGAACTCGAGAAAAACTTGAGGGAAATGAGCCTAGAATAGTGGAAATAAGAAAAGAAGCGTCGAAATCAAATTCCAATCGGTTCAAAACGAAGAGAACTAGAAGGATTTAGCGAATAAAGTTTGTGTGGGGCGTTGGAAAACACGTAAAAGGCTCAGATCTAGAGAGGGAAAGCACCTAGAGAGAGAGAGAGAGAGAGAGAGCATTTTTGGTCAAGAAGGTGTGAGGAAATGAGCCCTAGTGGCTTGTATTTAAAGGCTTGTGCATGAAAAGACAATTTTGCCCCGAACTGCCATCGATGACCGGCAAGGCACCATCGATGGCTGGCAAGGCACACTGGTGATTGGCAAGGCACACCAGTGGCCGGTAGGTGGCCTGCGGCCCCCTCTTGTGGCTGACGAGTTTCCAAGGGTCTCCTCTGTGTCCCTGGTTCTGTTTTGTGTCCTTGGATTTCAAAAATTGAAGGGATTGTTCATTATTGAGTTCAGAATGCCTCTATGGAAGCTCAGAACTGTATTTCCAGTGCACGATATTTGTCACTCATTAACATAAGCAAGGTGTATCCTTTTGAACAATTGCAACTTTTCCGAGAGGTAAATTGGAAGTTGTTCTTGAATTGGTTTTGACGAATATGCTTTTGTTGTTGCATAGAATATGTGTTTCTTTGTTGTTGCATGGAACGTGCATTCCGCTTATACTATCGCATAGAACATGCTCTTATTCTTGCTGCATAGAATGTGCTTTCGCTTTTGCATTATGCATAGAACATGCTTATTGCTTTCGCTCTTGAATCATGCATGGAATATATGCATTTGCCTTTGAATCATGCATAGCATACGCTCCCGTTACCAATCATCCACAGAATATGCTCTTAAATTGTTTGGTTCGCATAAAACATGCTATTATATCTCAGTTGTTGTCTTGCATAGAATATGCGTTTCCTGTTAGTTACACATGCATAGAATATGCGCTTCTCCATTATTGCATGGAATATGCACTTCTCTATTATTGCATAGAATATGCTTTCATTCTTGTTTCATGCATAGAAAATGCACTGTCATTACATAGCACGCTTTTGTACACAGGCACGATATTGTATGCATGGTTCATTCATCGAAGCCAGCACAGACAAACGATATTGTATGTATTGTCCATTTAGAGGAGTTCCAGGTGAAATCATTCGTGCCCTTCGAATCATACCCTTTTACTCTCCTTCCTCTCGCATGCAACACGTTAGGATAACTCCTTCGGTTAAAAACATTTGAGTGTGTCCTGATGTTCATACCTTCCTCCGGTTACTGTCCTTCGGTTAAAAACATTTGAGTGCGTCCTGATGTTCATACCTTCCTCCGGTTACTGTCCTTCGGTTAAAAATATTTGAGTGTGTCCTGATGTTCATACCTTCCTTCGGTTACCTTCCTTCGGTTAAAAACATTTGAGTGTGTTTGTAAACCCGACTTTATCCGCGCGCCCCCCCTTTTGAAGAAGGTGCAAATTGGTTTTACTACAGTTCGGATTCCTGTCATGGTTCTGAATCTAATCTCACAAAGTGCATTGTGAGACTGATAAACACCAAAGAGTCCAAATCTGGCAATTGGTTTTGGAAAATCAATTTTGAATCAAAAAGCGCTAAACATAGACTGCTTTGCCATATTACAGAGTCGTTACCTAAATATTTTATTTTTGGAAAATTTAGGAAACCTTGACTCGTGCCAAAGGCCACGTGTCCGTCATCACCAAAGTTGCCTCAGTTCGGGAACTTGGGTACGAGAGGGGAAGGTCTTGAAATGAGCACCCCCGCTCGCCCGATCAAAAGATCGGCCTCTACTACGCATGATATGTTGTTTTATAAACACATGTGTTCTTATTCCGGTTATTATCTATCTTACTATGTGATGCGCACCACATACAAGTATAGACTAAATCGCGAGAATTCGAACAAAACATTTCATGTTTGTTTTTCGAAAATGGTTTGAAAGTGCTACTCGTAAGTAGGCTAAAGCACGGATTTTCCACCCGCAAGTGGGCTGAAAACAACATGATGTGCCACTTCGCAAAGTGGGCTTAAAACTCGCATTTGATGAATTGTTCCAATTCAAGTATAAAGCCTTCACCCACAGGCATTCAGGCAGTTAAGCATTTAAGCAAATAGCCTCGTGGCAAGCATGCTACCATGGCAACACTCACACTCATGCAAGTATGCTAAAGCGTAAAACTTACAGTGTACTCCAAGCCAAAACAGAAGCTAGTTAAAAATCAATGCATGATCCTAACTATGCTAGATGCCTAATGCAATGCATGCAATAATGTAATTAAATAGGCTCGGCTATCTAAGATGGCATATGAATGCAACGATTGATACACGTATTCAAATAAGTATTGAAATACAATGCAGTTTGAATGATGCGCCGAGCCCGGTGCATGCAATACAAATGGATGATGCAAGCATGCAAGCATAAGGTATGCTAATTGAAATATGCCCTAAACTAACCATCGAAAGCGGTTAAGTAAAAGGGAGAAAGACGTGGGGTTGGAAGACATGCACACACACACGCACGCTTATTACAACATTGCGTCCTTACAAAGGAGGGTTCGAATGAATAAGCTAAGCTAACTAGCTACGCTAAGCTAAGCTACTTATTACAAACCAACTAATTAACTAACTTAGCTAATTAATTATTACAAACCGAAGTAAAACAAATAGCTATGCTAAGCTAATTAAATAGTACAACACAAATTGAATAATCAACTACACTAAGCTAATAAAGCAATGAAAATGGCCTCGCGGGCGAGGAAGACATGCATCCTCGATTGCTTCCTCCCGAAAATCCATTGCCTTGCCTCTAGATGCCTCTGTTTGCACATCTTTGAACCTCTGAAAATTGTGCCAACCTCCAGATTTCTTCTGTTTGATCTCAAGAACACACTGATGGTTGATCGACCATGGTTGGTGATCATTGGCCAACACTGGTGGCCGGTCGGCTAGTACTGGTGGCCGGTTGGCCACTACTTCCCTGAATTTTCTCCTTTTGCTGCAACAGAGAGCAAACAGAGGCATGACAATGTATTTGCAAGGAAATGTGTGTACTGCCACCCTCCTTATCATGTCTCAAGCTCAAAGAAGTGTGGCACTTGGCTCTCAAGCTACCAACCAAGCATTTTCAATACATGGTAGCCAAAGAACCAAGCTTGTACAAGCTTGGTGAATACGCACATAAGACTCAATGTGCCTCTCTCCTATCATGTATGATCAAGGGGGAGAGCGACCAAGAAATGCAACACGTTTCATCACTTTGAGTATGAAACGTCTCACATTTCTTGTGTTCAGATTAACGTCCGATCCAAACACATACAATGCAACATACATGTTATCTTGCTCATGTTTTACTTGATCCAATTCTTGTTTACACATTTTAAGTTACCAAACCATCCCTTAATTGATTTGTCCAAATGTGAAAGTCCTCTAATGAGGGGAAGGTCAATCAAAAGAATAGTTCAAAGCATGGGAGAGACCATGCCTTTGACTAGGAGGAACCCTCTAAAGAAGGTTAAAGCCATTTAAGCATAAGCCTCAATCCCAAGCATTAAACACAACCTCAAGACTAACCATTCCTCAAAACAAATGAAAAGATGAAGAAGTGAGGGAGGTGGCAGAATTTCAATGCTAAAGTGGCATGAAAAACAATACTTTAACATGCAAACAACTCATGTACAACATGTTAAGAGACTTAAGCATTAAAGCTAGTGAAGAGCTTTACACTAGAACCATGCAATATTGAACTCAAACAGCCAAACCAGCTCTGGACAGAGCTCAAACATGTCAAAATAAAGGCCAAAACATGCTGAGATGAAAGTCCATGAGGCAATAAAATCATGCTCAAGTATTGGTTCACAAACAAGGCATAAGGCATGACTCACAAAAGCTATGAAAGAGTGGAATATGCGAGAATGTAACTATGCTATATACACTGAAATCATGTGAGAAATGAGGCTAAGGCATGCAAGCAACTCAAGCAAAGCATCATAGGGACTTTGAAACTCAAAGCTAGTCAAGGGTCTTTACACTACAACCATGCACAACAAGTCTCACATGGCCAAGACCACTCAAAACAGATCTAAAGCATGTTAAAATAACGGCAAAAACATGCTGAGGTAGAGCTAACACGAGCTAGGATGATAGGCTAAAGCATCAAGCACACTAGGCTAGTGAACAAGATTGCACTGCAAGTACAAGAAGCAAGCAAGAGTTGACCAATCCAGCCCAAAACAGAGTTATAGCATGTCAACAAAGTCACAAAAACATGCTAAGAACAAACCAAGAGATAGTAGAAAAACATGCTCAACTACTAGGCCAATAACACATGCAAACAAGATGTGAGGAGGGGGACCACCCCCTCCCATTTTGGACCTCAAGACCACCTTTCCACCACTGAAATTCCTTTGGAATTTAGTGGTTTAAAGGCCAAAACAAGATTGTTTCAAAAGCTTTAAAAGGTGGTACAAAACTCAGCAAAGAAAGCTATAAGGAGGGTGGGCCACCCTTAACCCCCAAAGGACCTCAAACAACCATTTTTAACACTTAAAAATAGAGGGTTTTGCAGTTGATAACTAAGCCAAAATAGCATGCAAAGATGGCTCAAACTAGCATACAAAAACAAGCTTAAAAGGGGTAAATGCTTACCCTTGAAGCACAACAGCTAAACAAGCAACTTCTGAGCCAAAAACCAGCTTTTTGAGCTCCAAACAAGCCTTAAAGAACCTCAGCTCCAAGGTAGCGGTGTTTGACTAGGTGTTTTAGTGCAAATATGTGAAAAAAAACTCACTTTCAAGCAATATATATATATATATAGAGAGAGAGAGAGTTCTAGAGAGAGAGTGAAATTTTTGCTTCTAAAATTTCAGAACCTCTGAAATGGGGGAGGACCTCCCCTTATTTAGACAATGCAAGCAAAAGCTTGCTTGACAAGCTAAAAGCTTGTTTCCATCCCTCCATACACGTGTATGGAGGATGGCTTCAGTGACCAACAGTTGGCACAGCTGTCACACAAAATATCTGAAAAAGCCGAAAAATGGCCGCCGGCCATTATTGGTGGCCGACCGGCCATCAATGAGGCCGACCGGCCATCAATGTAGCCGACCAGCCACCACTGATGGCCGATGGACACAAGCCATGGCTGATGGGTTTTAGGGCTGGCCGATAGGCCACCCTCTTCCCCAGAAGCGAATCTACAAGCTCTTGGTTCACAACCAAGCACAAAACAGACAAGTTGAGAGGTTTGAAGGCAAGGCACTCCGCCAAGAACTTCAGGCGCTCAAAACGAACACGAACATGGATAATCATTGAGTGCTCAAACAATGAGGTCTAAGTCTTGAGGACGGTCAAAAATGGGGTGTCTACAGTGTCCTGATGTTCATACCTTCCTCCGGTTACCATCTTTCGATTAAAAACATTTGAGTGCGTCCTGATGTTCATACCATCCTTCAGTTACCTTCCTTCGGTTAAAAACATTTGAGTGTGTCCTGATGTTCATACCTTCCTTCGGTTACCTCCCTTCGGTTAAAAACATTTGAGTGCGTCTTGATGTTCATACCATCCTTCGGTTACCTTCCTTCGGTTAAAAACATTCGGGTGCATCCCAGTGTTCGCACCATCCTTGTTTTCTTTTGCGTGCAATGCATTAGAATCTTGTTTGACATCTCGGGTATGCTCGATGATTTTGTTGCTCTTCGTCTTTCCTGTGCGTTGTGTAGTTAAGCTTGCATAATTTTCTTATATCCTTTCTGCGTGAAATGTGGTTCGGCTCGTAATTCCCACGCGTGGCGTGTTTGCTTACTCTTTCTTATGATTGAGATTGCTGTGCTCTATTTCGGTCTGTTTAACTGTGGCATTTTCATTGCATTACATTTGCATTTAAATGTTTCATTGCACAGTCTCATTTCATGATCACAAGTTATGTTCTTGCATCATGCATATCATTTGCATCTTGCCCCAAAACTACGCTGGTTTGATTCCTTGCAAAGGGATACGTAGGCAGCCTGCGGCCGCAACCATTTGTTTCTATCTTGATTATTTGTCCAAGTCTTACGGCCTTGGAAAATGGGTCGTCTCTGGGCTTTGACATTCACTCATGTCATTACATGACTCGAAGTTCTGTCAAAGAGGGGCAACTGTAGACACCCCATTTTTTACGGCCCTTTAAGACTTGGATGTTCTTGCAGGTATATCCGATGATGAGTCTATTTGATTTCCGAACGTGCGAAGTCTCTAGTGGAATGCCATAGCTTTGAGCATTTCAAACCCTGCATCCATTTTGTCTCATCTTTGGACTATGCCTGGGTTTTTTCAGCCTGAAGTTCTTGATGGCCTGCCGGCCATCCTTGGAGGCTGTCGGCCACCACTTCTCTTTTGCCGGCCACTAATGTGCATTGCCTGCCATCAATGAAGCCTTGTCGGCTATCACTGATGGCCGGCCGGCCACCATTGTATGCTGCAGATATTTTGTGATATTTTGTGCCAGCTGTTTGCACAAATTCATGCATCTTCCTACACGTGTGTGGCTAGATGTTTGTGAAGGAAATTTGTGTTTTCTATATATAGGACCCCTCTCTATCATGTGTGGGGGTTAGAAAAATTTGAGACAAAAATTTTCTCTCTAGATTTCTCTCTCTTGCAAAATTATGTGAGTTAGCCTAGTTTCTCTACACTTTTGCCTACATCTCCTAAACCAAAACCTCTCACCTTTGAGTTGAGGTTCTTTGGGGCCTTCTTAGAGCTCTTGAAGGTGGTTTTGGCTTGAACTTGTGCCTAAAGTGTTCTTTGCTTCAAGAGGTAGAATACTAGTCTTGTTATCTTGTTTTCAATACTTATTTTTCTATCTTTTTCAATTGTTTTTGGGGCTGGTTTTGAACTGTAAAAAGCTCTGTTTTGTGGCTTAAAAATGGTGGTTTGAGCCCTTTTTTAGTTAGGGGGTGGTTCACCATTCTTGCTTCTTAGTTTATAAAGCTTTTGTGTCTTTATCCATCACTTTCAAACCAACTTTTTTGGGCCTTTTAACCATTGAATTTCAGAGGTTTTTCAATGGCAAAAAACTCATTTTGAAGTCCAAAATTGGAGGGGTTAGTCTCCCCTCCTTGTGTCTTGTTTGTATGCTTACTTAACTTCACATGTTAGCATATTTTTCTAGCTTAACTTAGCTTAAATCCAGCATGTTTTAGCCTCTGAAATAGCCTACTTTAGCTCTATTTTGGGATGTTTGGTTCATTTGAACTTTGTTTTGTGTAGTTGTAGTGTAAATCCTTGCACTAGCTTGTTGTTTTATGGCTTTAAACATCATTGGTGTGACTTGGCTGGATGTTTTTAGTGCTTTTATCACTCAATTTCAGCACCTAAATCTCTGCAACCTCTCTTTTTGCTTCACTCTTTCATTTGCTTTTGAGTGTTGTTTCAAGCTTGGGATCCTTTAAGCTTGAGATTGTGGTCATGCTCAATGGTTTAATCCTCTTTGAGGGTTCATTATCAAACGCATGATCTCTCTTTTGCCTTACACTATCCCTTGGTTAACACTTCTTTCACCTTAGAGGATACTCACCAATGGAAAAATTGATTACAGAATGATTTGGTAATTAAAATGTGTAAACAAAATTGACAAGTAAAAGTGACAAGATGAGCATGTTTTTGTGTTGCATTGCATTGCATGTGTTCAAATCGGACGTTAATTTGAACACAAGGAGAATGGGACATTTCATACTCAAAAGTGATGAAATGTGTCACTTTCCTAGGTCTCCATTGCCCTTGATCATGCATGATAGAGTGGTGGTCTTGTTGGTCATATTTGTGCATTTATCGAAATTGTACAACTTTCATCTTTGGCCATCATGCAATAAACTTGCTTGATTGGTGGTTTTTGGATCCAAATGTGTCACTCTTTTGAGATATTGAGATATAAGGAGGGATACAGTATAAACAAATCCTTGGAAAAAACCCTCTTTTGCTATGTTTGTACTCTGTTACAGTATGATGACCTAGTGCATCAATGGCCGGCAGTGCATCATTTCTGGCTGGTAGGACACCTCCTTGGCCGACAGATGGCTGGCAGGCCACTAATGTAAACCTCAGCAAAGATTTGGTAAGGTAGAGCATAAAGATTCTGGAAATAGAGACTGGAAATGCTCAACCCTGCATCTTCCACTTCCCGAGGCGGAACAGTGGTAACATAGTTTAATATCTTAAATGCTTAGTTCGTGTGCATTTGTGTTGTAAATTAATTAATTAGTTGCAGCTAATTAAGAGTTGTAATTAATTAGTTATTCAATTTCGGTTTGTAATAATTAGTTAACTAGAATAGTTAATTAATTCAAGTTTTATAATAATTAGTTAGCTTAATTAGTGTAGCTAGTTGGTTAGCTTATTCATTCGGACCCTCCTTCGCGAGGGGATAATGTTGTAATAAGTGTGCGTGCGTGTGTGTATGTTTTCCAACCCCACGTCTTTCTCTATTTTATTTACCCGCTTTTGATGGTTAGTTTAGGGACATATTTCAATTAGCATATCGCATGCTTGCATCCATTCATCTTATATTGCATGCACCGAGGCTCGGCGCATTATTCAAATTATATTGTCATTTCAATATACTTATTTGAATACGTGTTTAATCGTATGTTGTTCAAATCAGTCCATATGCCATATTAGTAGCCGAACCTACTAATTGCATATTGCATGTGTTGCATTAGACATCTTGTATAGTTAGGAATCATGCATATTTTTCTAACTCATGTTTTCTTAGCTTGGAGTACTAGGTGAGTTTTTATGCTTTAGCATACTTGCATAAGTGTGAATGTTTCCATGTTTAGCATGCTTGCCATGAGGCTATGTGCTTAAATGCTAAATGTAGACACCCTATTTTTGACCGACCTTAAGACTCAGATGTCGCCGATTGAGGGCTTGGTGATGATGCATGTTGTGCTCGTTCTGAGGTCACAGAGTCTCGGCTGAGAGCCTTGCCTCCGGACTTTGGGACTCTTTTGTACTTTGCCTCGGTTTGTGAACCAGGTCCTGTTTTCTTTTTCTGAAGGGAGGGAGAGGTCTCGTAGACCATCTTTTGGTGGCTGTAGGCTACGTTTCGTGGTCGTAGGCCACTTTTCCTGTTTGGAGACCAGTTTCCAATTTTCGGAGCCGTCGGCCGTGCACCTCGGTTCGGGACCGCTTAACTACCTCCGTTTGCTCCGGTTTTTGGCACACACCTTGTTTCCTCTCTATAGAGGGACACTGTGGCCCGAGAGACCACCTTTGTGGTCACACACCACCTCCGGTGCTTAATAGTCAGTTTTCGGGGCCCCGGGCTGCGCGTTTTGGCCCCCGAACCTTCATTTTGCATCGGTGTGGGTTCATTTTTGGCATGGACCCTATTTTCATTGTTAGGAAGGTGGTAGTAGGGTGGGAGACCACCTTTTATTCTTGGAGACCACCTTTCCCCGGTCGGCTGATTTTTCTTAGCAGGTAAGTGGTCTCCCTCACTTTTGGGCCATAATTTCTGGTCTCCCATACCACCATTATGTTACATTCATCTGGGAGGCCACCAATCTGGTATGGCCGACCACCTTTTCTTCTTGAACCTTTTGACCCCTTGGTCTCCCTCACTTTTGAGCCATAATTTCTGGTCTCCCATACCACCATTGTGTTGCATTCACCTGGGAGGCCACAAATCTGGTATGGCCGACCACCTTTTCAACCTGACCCTTTTGATCCTTGGTCGGCCGACCACTTGAACTGGTCGGCCTGCCATCTCCTTTTTTGTCTCCCTGAGTGCATTACAGCTGTGCCAGCTGGGAGGCATTTGCCCCATCCTCCGAGATTTAACCCTTTTGTTTGCCTTCTTAAGGAAGATTTGGTCCCTTTTGCTTAGCTTCTAAGAGAAGCTAGACCTTTTGTCAAGCTTCTTGAGGAAGCTTGACCCCTTTGGTCTAGCTTCCTCAAGAAGCTTGACCCCTTTGGTTTAGCTTCTTTTAGAAGCTTGGTCCCTTTGCTTGAGGCTTCTCCAAGAAGCCTTGGACCTCATCTCCTATAAGAGAGGCTCTCCTCTTCATTTGCAAGGGTTGAAAAATTTGGCTAAGGCATTGCATACACCTCTCTCTATCTCTCTACATCCAAGCTTCAAAACTCCATAGTTCTTGGCCATGTGAACTACACCTCCAAGCACAACACCTCCACTACCACTCTAAGCACCTTGGAGCTAATTTTTAGAGGTAGAAGGCTTGCTACATTGGTCCAGAAGCTGCTGTTGGTTCTCTTCTCTACAAGGGTAACTCTCTATTTCCCTCTTTATAGCATTATTTTGCTTCGTATCTTAGCTCCATTTGCAAGCATTTTTGAGCTTTGAGACAAACTGAAAAGAGTCTTATTTTGAGTCCCTCTTGAAGTTTGTTTAAGGACATTTTTCTGTTAGAGGTCATCTACCCCCTTGTATGCTCCATCTCTCTTTTAAGGCTTATTTTACTTCATATCTTAGCCTTACTTGCAAGCATTTTCGAGCCTTGACATAAACTGAAAAAAGTTTTATTTTGAGCTCGTCTTGAAAATTGTTTAAGGTTATTTTTCTGTTGGGGGTCATCTACCCCCTTGCATGCTTGTTTGCATCTTGTTTTGTGCCTTGCATCTAGGCCTTGGTTTTGTGCTTTGTTTGGCCTTCTAGCCACTGAAATCCAGTGGAATTTTAGTGTCTAGCATACTATTTTGAGAGCCAAAATCAGAGGGGGGTGACCCCCTCTCCTTTGCCTTGTTTGTTGGCCTTTTTGGCCTTACAAAGGAGCTCCATTTTGCATGTTTTGAAGTCATGTTTCAGGCCCTATTTGGTGAGTCTTAAGGTCTTCATGAACTCTGTCTGGAGCCCATTTTTTCCATATAAAGTGTCTATTATGCATATGTAGAGCAATCCTATTCACGGCCTTTCAAAGGGGCTTTTACTTGCATGCTTCCTAGCTTCATTTCGAGCCATTTTTGATGAGTTTTAGGGCCCTCATAACCTCTGTCTAGAGGTGGTTTTGCCATTTTGTATGTCTATCTTGCATGTGTAGAGCAACCCTCTTATTGGCCTTTCAAAGGGACACATCATTCTTGCATGCATTGACTGATTTTCAGTGGGTTTTTGGGCATTTTTTGGCATGGCATACTTCTATTTTTGTCTGGTTTGGTGAGCTCTCATGTGCTTCATATAGCTATAGTGTAAATCATGGTTCACTAGCTTACTTTGCATGCTTTGTTGACCCTTGATTTTAGCTCTTTTTGGCCTTGCCTTAAACTAATTTTATGCATATTTTGGACTGCCCTAGCTCTGTTTTTGGGTCTCATGGTCGAATGATGTTTGTTTTGCATGCTTGTAGTTCAATACACTTGCCTAGCTTTGAGATTTGAGGTCTATTGCATGCATATACTGAGGTGTTTTCATGCTTTGGGGTTATTTTGCATCATATTTCAGAGCCTATTTGAATGCCATATCCTCATGTTTTATACTCTTTAAATGCGTTTGAGAGTCGGGCTTGTATGCCTCATTTACCGACCATTGAATGAGCTCCATTTCTTTGCATTCCGAGCCATCATTTTAGGCCATTTCCCCACTGTTTCAGACCTGCCTAGGGTCTGTTTGGGGTTGGTTTTGCCATTCGTGCATTGCTTTGTGTACCTTTAGTGTAACGCACTTCATTAGTTTTGGTATTCGGGTCATCTAGCTTGCATTGTGTGACATATTTTCATGATTCGGGACCATTGTGCATCATCTTTCAGAGCTGGAAATTGCATGTTTGTAGGCCATCTTTCATCCCTTGCCATGCTTTGGTAAAATGGCATTTGATGCCTTAGGTTCGGTCCTTTGCATTCGTGCATGTTTGTATGTATTTCGGTTGTCTTATTTCCATCATATGGCCACTGATGTGAGTGTAGCCAAGGTCCATTCATGTTGGTGTAAGTCCATCTTGCATTGTGTATGCCATTTTAGTCCATAGCATTGCGTATGCTAGGTTGCACGTTAGTACATTGGGCATGCCATGTTGTGTCACATGCATTGTGTATGCCATTTTAGTCCATAGCATTGCGTATGCTAGGTTGCATGTTAGTCGCATTGTGTATGCCATCTCATTGCATTGTGTTTAGGATAGGAGTTAGCCCAAACACGGGAAACGAGGGACGTTTCGTACTCGAAGTGACGGAACGTGCCTCAATTCCCGGTCGCCGACACTCCGGATTACCCATGATGGAGTCTAGGCCTTGTTGTGTTGTCATGTGCATTCATTTCACATCGAGTTGTGCAATTCGACTCCTCAGCCATCATGCATCGAGATGCGTGATTGGTGGCACGAGGATCGAGGTGTGCATACATATGTGAAAATACTTTGCCATGCCCCTTTCTTGCTCTCTATTGCAGCAAACCAGAAATCAGCAGCCTTCTAGAGCTTTGCACAGTATTCCGGGATTAATTGCAAACAGAGGCAAATCGGGGCATCGCGAGGAATTTTCCGACGAGGCGACTCGAGCATGCATGCATCTTTCATCATTCAGAACAGAGCTAAGGCGGTCCATTTAGCTTGCATGCTAATCTATTTGCTTTCCTAATTAATTTGTTAATTAATTAGGGTTTTGTAATATTTAATTATTTATTCGGACTGTAATTATTTATTCGGACTGTATTATTTATTCGTACCCTCCGAGCGAGGGCACAATTGTAATAAGTGTGCGTGTGTGTAATGTATGTCTTCCAACCCCACGTCTTTCTCCCTTTTTATTTATCAGCTTATGATGGTTAGATTAGGGCATGTTTCAATTAGCATACTTATGCTCGCATGTTTGCATCCATTCATCTGTCTTGCATGCACCGGGCTCGGCGCATCGTACTAACTGCATTGTATTTCAATTCCAAGTTGAATACGTGTATCAGTTGTTGCATTTCATATGCCATTCTTAGAATAGCCGAGCCTATTGTAGTTGCATTTTTGCATGTGTTGCATTAGGCATTTCTGTATAGTTAGGATCATGCATGGATTTCTAACATAGCTTTTATTTTGGCTTGGAGTACTCGGTAAGTGTTTATGCTTTAGCATCCTTGCATGTGTGTGAGTGACTGCCATGATAGCATGCTTACCATGAGGCTAACCGCTTATGTGATATAACTGCCTGAATGCCTGTAGGTGAAGGTTGGGTTATTTGGATTGGAATAATTCATCAGGTGCGAGTGGCCTTAGGCAACGAGTCAGGGTTTCCTAAATTTCCCCAAAATAAATATTTAGGTGGTGACTCTGTATCTGGCAAAGCAGTCCATGTTTGGCACTTCTTTCAAAAAATCTGTTTTCAAAAACGATTTGCCGGATTTGGACTCTTTGATGATTCATTGGTCTTGCATTGTACTCTGCGAGATTAGATACAGGACCGTGACTTTGAGTCCTGAACTGTAGTGAGCCCAAATGAACAAAACGGGATTTCCCTCCCGGGGCGTTCGGGACGTCTAGAGTTTCTGGCGAGTCTGTTAGGGATTTAGAGAACTTGACTCGAACTCATGATATCTTGTTTTGATTACACTTATGTGTCTCTTTGCATTGCATTTGCATTGGTGCGCCTAGGACACCGTGTTTGCCGTATGCTATTCCGGAACGGTTTGCCGGAGGCGAGCTTCGAGAAACGTGCCATAAGGCTGACCGGTTGCGGGCTCTGCCACAATGGGAACACAAACCCCGGTTTTTACCGGGGCACCCTTTTTGACCATTCGACCTAGTGCATATTAAAATCCGTAGTGACCATTCCAAGCTAGGACATGTTGCTCACCCAATTATAGGTTGTTTGAAACCGCTGCGTGCGTAGTGAAACCCTAGTTCCTGACAAAATAGGACAGGGAAACCCTACCCCAACATAGGGGTGTTTTGGGCTCTCACTTGTTTGTTATGTGCTTTAGAGTGCGTCTCTACAGGAATGCATGTATCAGTTTGCAAGTTTGGGCGTCAGGCCTGCAGGCACCAGTTCAATATTTTGGGAATCAGTTATCTGCGGGTATCAGATTTAACTTCGGGGACAATGATTTGGGAATAATGATCAGTGTTTGAGAATAGTGTATTTCAGCTTATCAACTGTGTGTTGTGTGCTTATTTTAAGCCGTTATGCTGTCCGTTTGTCTGGTTGTTTATTTCCTTATTATTGTTTTATTTATCTTTTTGCTAGGTAGTTTAGCACAATTGCTTCAGACCAAGCAGATATTCCCCAAGCACTCTGGACTAGAGGTCGCCGACTCAATCGATCTGAGGATCTGGTTGACGGACAACCAGTGTTCCATTCTCTACCCCCGGTTGTCAGACGGAGGTCGAGAAGACGCAATGTATCCGAGCAGAGGTTGCCAGAGCAGTGGTTTACCCCATCAGTGGACAGTCGGGCCGAGGTCTCAATTGTTGCCATAGAGATAGATATACCAGTCAGTCAAATGGATCAACAGAACACGTCAGGAATGGAGGCAATGATGCGCCAACTCCAAGAGAGTATGAAACTCATGCAGCAAGATGCTGTCCGCCAAGCGGAATTTTCCAAACAGCAGGCTGCGGTCATGGCCTAGCAGGCCGAGCTAATCGCCAGACTGCAACAGGAAAACGGAGCATCTGCTTTGCATCAAGCTCCTCCACCACCAGGGGTTCAGACACCCGGGGAAACACCAAATGTCCAGGAAGGTATGGACATTCCAATAGGGCCGGCTCCGCCTCCGATCTTACCCCAACTATCCAAAACACCTACCAATCTACCGGACTCTCCCTTCGAGTTCGAGATCGACCCTATAGCGTTGAAGTTGAGCAAGCTTGAGAAGTTGTTCAAGAAATCCTAGGGGGTAATGTCCATCCCAGACATCAAGGATGGATATACCGATGTGGCTGTAATGTTGCTGGATAGGTTCAAAATGCCACAAATCGACCGCTTTGACGGATCCGGGGATCCCATGGTGCATCTTCGGTTGTTCTCAGATATACTACAGCCGATGGGCCTTACAAGACCGTAGAAGCTTTCATTATTCGGCTGGACCCTGTCGGGTGTGGCCACTATCTGGTATGCAAAATTAGAAGACGATATCAAACGGAACTAGGATGAGATGGACGAGGCTTTCATTGCACAGTACTCCTATAACACCCAAATCGAGATTACAACCCGTGATCTTGAGACAACAAGGCAGGAGCCTAAGGAGAGCTTTTCGGATTTTGCAGCCCGATGGAGGGCCAAGGCCTCAATGATGACCCTAAGGCCCACTGATAAAGATCAAATTCGGATGATTGTGCGCAATCTCCAACCCAAACTGATGCAGAAAATGATCGTGCTCCCCTTCCCTATCTTTTCAGATTTGCACGAGATGGGGGTACAAATTGAGGATGCTATGAAACAAGGTCTGATTGACCAAGACAGAGAGCAACCCAGGAGAACCTTCAACCGCAACACCAATGCAGGCCCGAGCGGCGTTGCAACTACAAGAGCTTCAGAAGTAAGCATGGTCACCACCATTCCCCCTCCAAGACCCATGGCCGCTACGCCTTTCTCCAGCGCGTCCGGAAGCAATACACAAACAACCAAATACCAACCTCGAGGCCAAAGAACCTTCACTCCGTTATATATGCCCCTGTCCAAGGCTCTAGGGGTTTTAATCAGAAAAGGGCACTTGAAGCCCCTGGAGCCAAGGCCATTGCCAAATCCACTTCCTCCCTCCCATAACCCAGCCAAATACTGCGCATATCACCAACAACATGGTCACGACACTGACCAGTGTTTTAGATTACGTCATGAGATTCAAGATCTCGTTGACAAACAGGTGATTTTGCCTCCAGAAAAACCCAATGTCACAACAAACCCTCTCCCACCGCACAACCAAGCTCCACCTCCCAAAAGAATCAACTTTATCTTGACTAGGGTCGTGTCTTACGATCCTAGCATATATATCACCCCGTCCCACCTACCCAAGCCGGAGGTGCTTTTTCCCGACAGTATTGACTTGTGCATGTTGGACATCTCCAGAACCCAACCCGAGCCAATGGTGGTGACTGTCGAAGACAGAACAGGGGAGATTTCAGAGAAGAATGGGATTGTTGAGTCAGAATCTGAGCAGTCTGGGAGTTTTGCTGAGAAGGTATACAGTCCGAGTGACTACATTTTATCAGTAGGCCAGGTTGGGCCGAATGTGGAATTGTCGGAAAGGGCAGAGCTTTGTGTGATCCAGGGGGATGGATTTGAGCAGAGGACAGATGATTTGGCGGCTGTGGAAGAGGACTTTGCTAACTTCCAATTTTTCAACGAACAAGATCTAGGAGACACGGTAGTCAACTGGTTTGATTTTGAGGGGTCAGCAGAGGTTGCCAGGTGGCTAGATGATCAACCGGACGTTGTGGAAGGGTTCCAACCAGAACAGGGCCCGGCAGTGGCAAGAATATCAGTTGTGGCCAGAAGGGCCGAGGAGTAGAATACATCGCTGGACAGCACTGGTGCTAAGAATTTCGCTCAGGATTCGGGCATTGTGAATACAGGAATTATTGAACAGCCAACTGTACTGACGCAGTTAGAGCAGGAAAGTTTGGGGATTCCGAGAGAATTAGGAAAGCTAAAGTCCCTGTGGGGACTGAAATTGCTGTGTGCACAGGGAAAGAGAATACTGCGAGCATGTGGACGGAAAGTACTGCGAGTACAATTGTACCGGAGCCGGACAGGTGTGTGTCGGCTGCCGACGGAATGTGGTGGGAAGACGATGATTTATGTCTTGCCCACACGGATGAGGATTGGGGGAGCAATCAACCAGATGATACCTGGTACATTGGTGAAGTCGACCATATGACTAGGAGTGGACGGTATTTCAAGCCTCCACATTTAGATCAGCCAGAGGCGTCTAGGAAGGATAAGGAGGCGGAGAGGCAGAAAGAGAAGCAACTTGAAGATGAGGCTGTACTGAAGCAATTGAAAAAGATACAGGCAAACATCTCTATCTGGGGACTGCTTATGGCATCGTGAGTACATCGACAAGCTGTCTTATCGGCCATGGACAAGGCCAAGCTCTCAATAGACACCACGCCCGAACAGCTGGTGGGCTTAGTTTTTCCGGGAGGAGCTACCCCGATGTTGACCTTCTCCGACAAGGAACTGCCACCTGAGAGTGCGAATCATAACAGGCCACTCTATATCTCCGTGGAGTGTAGAAACTAATGGATACCCGTGGTGCTTATCGACACAGGGTTCGCCATCAATTTGTGCCCGGCAAGAACTGCATATGCCATCAATTTAAAGACCGCGGACTTTATGCCGACAGCCCAGGTAATTCGGGCATATGACAACACGAGCAGAGAAGTAATGGGGACAGTGAAAATTCAGACCAAGGTTGGGCCGGGACAACATGAGATTGATTTTCACATCTTAGAAGTTCCTGCGACCTTCAATCTACTTTTAGGGCGGCCGTGGCTGCACCAGGTGAAGGCAGTTTCGTCTACCTTGCATCTGATGGTGAAATACCCCCATGGGAAGGGAGTAGCCATTGTTTTTGGAAATTCGTCGATCCATCCACCGCCAGAAGTATCTACGCCAGTTTTGGAAATTGAGCACGGTATGGAGGATGTGTTCTTGTCTGGCTTCACTTTGGCTAAGGCCCGGGTCGTGCAGAACATCTTAGCTGTTAATGAGGGAGTGTATGTTAGTGCCCAATCAGTATACCTCATGAACAAGCTTCAACACATCCCCGGGATGGGATTGGGAAAGAGTGGCCAGAAGGGCGTTGCAACGTTGGCTAAAGTGCCACACAACCCACATACCTTTGGCTTGGGTTATCTGCCCACCAAAGAGGATTGGGTAAGGAAAGGTAAGGAGATGGCTAGGAGAGCCAGAGCGAAGCAGGCGGGGAAGCCTTTTGAGCTAATGCACCGACCCATCCAGGGTACCCTAAACGGACACTTCGTCCGGGAGGGGGAGGACTTTCCGTTTTGTGGCTTCCCAGAGCCATGGCTGAATGTCGACAGGAAGCGTGTGCCAGGTTTTGAGATCTTCTTTGACCTACAGTTATCCGGGGATGATGTTGCCGAAGAGCAAATAGACCCAACAGCTGAGGTTGAGCAGAACAAGGAAGTGGATTCCAAGAGCGTCGAAAGTGAAATAGGGGTAGCGCTGGCATGTCTACTTTCAGATCCTCCGATCGAACAGAAGTGCTTGGGGGATAACTTCTCGGTATGCGTGATCGGGAATGAAACGGCTGCGGGCCTACCAGCAAACATTTTGGATGCATTTATCGCACCCTCTCTCATTTGGCAGTATGAAGAGGGATTTTTGTCAAGCAGCACCGGGTCAAGTAGTGAGCCGGAATCTGATTCCACCGAGTCTGTAGAGTCGAAATCAGATTCTAGCTCAACTGAGTCTGAGTCCGATAATCCTGGGGGTGATAACCCGAATACCACAGTCCTGTCCAGGTCGTCTTTTTCTTTCTCTTTTGAGTCTGTTGTAACCGAAGAATCGGACGATTTGGATGTGCTTAATGAGAATGCTGTGGCTGTAGTTTCTGAGTACTTTTCTATGCCTTTGATTTATTGCTTAAATCAGGACTTTCAAAATTTTGTTGAAAACGACGAGGAAGAAATTCCTTCGATTTTGCAACGTTTAATTGATCAAAAGCAGGAAAGAATTGTTAAGCCTTTAGTTGATGAAATCACTACTGTGAATATAGGTACTAAGGAGGACCCACGGCTGGTCCAGATTGGGTCCACGTTGTCTTCGGAGGAACGCGAGCGCTTAGTCGCTTTATTAAAAGATTTCAAAAATGTTTTCGCGTGGTCCTACGAAGACATGCCTGGAATCGATCCTGAGATTGTATAGCACCGGATCCCTCTTGACCCCGAGGCCCGACCCGTTAAATAGAAACTCAGGAGGATCCACTCGGACTGGGCTCTCAAGATTAAGGAAGAGGTCACCAAGCAAATTGACGCAGGATTCCTCCTGGTATCCGAATACCCGACTTGGTTGGCCAACATAGTTCCGGTGCCGAAGAAGGATGGCAGGATCCGGGTGTGCGTGGATTTCAGGGATTTGAACAGAGCTAGTCCGAAGGATGACTTTCCCTTGTCGCATATCAATGAGTTGGTGGATTTCACAGCGGGGCATGCTTTGCTTTCGTTCATGGATGGCTTTTCGGGCTACAATCAAATAGTGATGGCACCTGAAGACCGGGAAAAGACTGCTTTCACCACCCCGTGGGGGACTTACTGCTACAGAGTGATGCCGTTTGGGTTAAAGAAGGCTGGAGCTACATATCAACAGGCCGCGACCACAATATTACACGACATGATCCACAAAGAGGTTGGGGTGTACGTGGACGACATGATTGTCAAGTCCAAAGAAAGAGAGGGCCACTACACCGCCTTGCAAAAGTTCTTCCAAAGGATTAGAGAATTTCGGTTGCGGCTGAATCCTCAGAAGTGTACGTTCGGTGTTACAGCAGGGAAAATGCTGGGGTTTCTGATTACACAGAGAGGTATCAAAGTCGACCCTTCCAAAATCAAGGCTATCTTAGAAATGCCACCACCAAGGACTGAAAAGGAGGTGCGAGGCTTTCTGGGTAAAGTGCAATTCATAAGACAGTTTATCTCAAAATTAACCTTGACTTGTGAACCACTTTTTGGCCTCCTGAAGAAAGGAAAGAAATTCCAGTGGGACGGCCGATCCCAAGCTACTTTTGAACAGATCAAGGAATACTTACAGAACCCACCCGTGTTGTCACCGTCGGAGCTGGGGAGGCCGTTGATATTGTACCTTTCAATAACTTAGATTACAATGGGCTGCATGCTCGCGCAAGAATCTGAAGCAAGGTGGAGAGGGCTATCTACTATCTGAGCAAGAAGATGCTGGAGTATGAAACCCGTTACACACCGTTGGAGAAAGCTTGCTTAGCCTTGGTATGGGCTACCAGGAAGCTGCGGCACTACCTGTTAGCTCACTCCGTAATGTTGGTTTCAAGATTAGATCCCATCAAATATCTCTTCGAGAAACTGGCACTTACGGGTAGGCTAGCTCGTTGGCTGCTGTTGCTTTCCGAATTCGATCTGAAATATGTGACGCACAAGTCAGTCAAGGGAAGAGCAGTAGCAGAATTCTTAGCCGATCACCCAATGGAAGGAGGTGAAGCAGTTGAGTACTTGTTCCCAGATGAGACCATTTTGCATATCGAAGACGAAACTTGGACGATGTACTTTGATGGAGCGTCAAACCAATACGGGTATGGGATAGGAGTGTTGCTGATAGCACCTGACAATTCCCGTATCCCTCTAGCCTTCAAACTCCAGTTTAAAGTCTCGAACAACAAAGCAGAATATGAGGCATGCATTGCCGGTCTAGAAGCAGCCCTAGAACTAGGGGCAAAACGGTTGGACGTCATTGGGGACTCGAACCTTGTTGTGTCTCAAGCAAAAGGAGATTGGAAAGTCAAAGAAGAAAATATGATAATGTATCACCAGACCTTGGACTTGTTAATTCCTCGGTTTGAGAAGCTAAACTTTGCTCATCTACTAAGAGAGAACAACAGGTTCGCAGATTCATTAGCAACTCTATCTTCTATAATAGACATCCCTTTTGGAGTCCGGATGCGTCCGATTATCATTGACCAGAAATTTGAGCCAGCCTACGAGTCGATTGCTGCTATAGATGAGGTTCAGGACGAGAACCCCTGGTATTACGATTTCTAGAACTTCTTGGAGAAAGAGGCGTATCCACCAGGGGCAAATGCCAAGGATAAAAGGGCAATCAGAAGAATGGCCGCTCAGTTCATCATCTGCGAAGGTAAATTGTACAAGAGAGGTCATCTGGGAATGCATAAGCTGTGCGTTGAAGCCGAAGAATCGAAGCGTCTAATGGAGGCCATCCATGGAGGAGAATGTGGAGCGCACATGAACGGGGTAATGTTAGCTCGGAAGATCCTCACACAGGGTTACTATTGGTCTACCATGGAGGAGGATTGTATCGGCTTTATTCGGTGATGTCACAAATGTCAGATCCATGCAAACTGCATGAACATCCCGCCGTCGAAGCTGTACAATATAACTTTGCCATGGCCATTTTTAGTTTGGGGAATCGATGTGATCTGGGCTGTCACTCCAAAGGGGTCGAATGGGCATGAGTTCATCCTGGTCGCGATAGATTATTTCACAAAGTGGGTCGAGGCCCAATCTTATGCGGTGTTGAAGGCTTCGCACGTCGCAAAGTTTATCAGAAACAACATCATCTGTCGCTATGGGGTCCCAAACGAGATTATTTCAGATAACGGTTCTCACTTCAAGAAGGAAGTGATTGACTCGTTAGAGAAATACAACGTGGCTTTTCATAAGTCATCCACATACTGGCCGCAAACCAATGGAGCGGTTGAGGCCGCCAACAAGAATATCAAACACATACTGCAGAAGATGGTGGAAACCTACCGAGACTGGCCAGATAAGCTGCCATTTGCTCTGTGGGGCTACAGGACTTCAATTAGAACTTCTACTGGGGCGACTCCGTATTCATTAGTCTATGGGTTGGAGGCCGTTCTACCTATCGAGATTGAAGTGCCGTCTTTGCGAGTGTTGGCTGAGTGTCAGATAGCTGAGGTAGATTGGCAGTAGAGTATATTCGAAGAACTCATGCTCTTTGACGAGCGCAGACTGAAAGCACTGTACCACGTTCAAGGTTATCAGCGTAGAATTGCCCGGGCTTTCAACAAGAAAGTTAAGTCCAGGAATTTGAAAGAAGGAGATTTGGTGCTCAAGGACAACCGAGCTCCCATTCATGACCCTAGGGGCAAGTTCAGACCCAACTGGACTGGTCCCTACATCATTAAGTCTATCTGGTCAGGTGGAGCTGTGGTTCTGATGGACCTAGATGGCCTAGAGTTCTCCCAACCGATCAACATGGACAAGTTGAAGAAATATTACCCCTGAGAGGCTCGCTAGGCCAAAAACCCGAAAAGGCGACCTAGGCAAAAGTTAGAGCATGAAAATTTGAAATTACAAAAACTGTGCTCGCAAGGTTGAAAACCCGCAAAGGGCGGCCTTAGCAAAAGTTAGAGCGTAAAAGGAGAGTGAAAATACACGAGTGAACCCGGGCCTGAACTACGTAAGGCTTGATTCCCATCTTTGGGATACGTAGGCAACTTCATACTGAAGTTCAGCCATAAATGTTTCCCCGATCAACTTCGTCCATTCGATTATCTCGGTCATCTTTGTCTATTCAGCATTCGAGAGCTGGGTTGTAATCTTCGGTGCAGTGCTATTCAGACTAGGGGCAACTCTCCGTTGCCGTGCAGTGCTGTGGTACTATTCAAACTAGGGGCAACTTTCCAGTTGCTGGAATCCGGGGTTGTGCATCTCAGTGACAGATCTCAAGCGTGTCCAGTTCTGATCCATATCGAAAATGGTTTTGAAAAGTTTTAATAAAAGTTGATTTTCCTCAAATTAATCTTTTTACAACTTAGACCATTTTTAGGCCAAAGAGGAAAATTTTCAGTACCCACAACCTTCAATTTCATTGATTTCAATACAGAGTTCTCCTGCTCTTGAATACAAATTGAAGTTGCTTTTTATTACATTCATAAAGAAAACTTGAAAGTACTAATAAAGCAATAAATCCGGAGCACAGATAAGTCAGGTGTTCCTGCGCCCCTTCCCAGAGCTGGTTGAAGCCTCTGATGCCAAAGTGGACCCTTCCTGTGCCTCTTCATTGAGCCAATCTATGCACTCATCAGAAAGGATGTAGCTGAAAGTGGGAGCGGGGGCCAGGAGTTCTCTCGTCCTCCATGCTGTGGCATACCGGGCAAGCTGTGCGCCTCGGGCTGGGAATGCAGCAGGGTACTCTATCCCCTCTGGCGGGCAAGTCTAATCATGTCCGAACTGGCGCCGGAACCGGAACGGAAAATAGAAGACACAGTGTGTCGTGCCAATCAGTTGAATCCCAGGTTGATGGGTCATGTTGTAACTCATTGCCGGCAGGTTGAGCCAAGGACAGCGCCAAAGCAATCCGGTTTGCAGAGAAACCGCACATCCAGTTGTACCACCACCCCTCATCCAAAGCATCGACCAGACGTTGCCGAAAAAAGTAGCCACGAGCTGAGAATGATGGGCAAGACTCCACAATCTGTAACTTGTCCATCAGCCACACCTGGGGAGGGATGAAAAATGAGAGATTAAAGAATAGAGAGATGTACGATGAGAGAAAAGTAAGAAAAGGGTTTTGTGAGAAAAACCGAGCCTGAGGGCCGAGTGATGTGAGCAATACATATGTGAGATTGGGTGGCAAACATTACCTGCAATAGTAGTGGGCCCCCCACAAGCCTAGCCGTCTCCCGGCGATGGAAAGCATCCAAGCCCATCAATGTCTCAGCCAATGTCATGGCAATACAGCTCTTGCCCTCCTTCAAACCTTAGGCGACCTCGATCAACCGGACACTGAATCCTCTGGAACCTGAGGCAAGCAAGAAATGAGATAGTAAGCATAGGCATAGCGTGTGTTGCTGATAGCCCTGCCAATGATGGTCGCCATGGTCACCAGCATCAGAAAATCGGCAAACCAAGCTTGGGATGTCCAGCTCCCCGTCATGAATCAATGATCGAGCGTCATGAAAAGTAGGCCGCACATTTGTCCTAAGGCTTGGACGTGGCCAAATCGGAGTTGGGGCAAGATTTCCTCGTTGCGCTCGAACTCCATCAAAACTTGGAAATCCTCGAAAGTAGGACACATCTCTTGCCCACTAAAGCTAAAGACGTGTGTTACCGGATTCCAAAACCTTGCCGCGGCATGGAGGAAAGGAAGATGCAGCGGAGTACGGCCCAGCGTGAATAGTGCATTCAAGCCAAAGCCCCGAAGTTCAACTTTTCCGAGCCATCTAAAGAAGCAATCCAAGCTGTGAGATTTTGGATGAGGAACGCCTCCATTTTGATGCAAAACTGAGATGAAATAAATGAACCACGAAGCTGGGACTTTTATAGAGGATAAGGCACTGTTCAGGGGACACGTGTCAACAATTTGATGGTTGCTAAGCCAGGTGGTCGGCTGACCACCTTTTCTGGTAGGCCGACCACCTCTCTGGTCTCTAATGAGAAAAGCTGGTTGGCTAGCTCCCTCTAGTGGTCAGCCATGAAGAGAAGTGGGGGATTGGTCTTGTCCTAGCCTCTGGAAGAAAGTTCCTAGCATTTCCATGCATTGGGAGTGTTGAAGGTGTGAGTTTTCCTCTGTTTCGGATGCGTTCCGTCACCCCGATCGTCCGAGATACGTTTGTTTATCGAGTTGTTGTTGAGTTTTGATTATCGAGTTGTTGTTGAGTTTTGCTTATCAAGTCGAGTTGTTAAGTTTATCGAGTTGTTAAATTTTTATCGAGTTGTCGAGTTTTGTCCGTCGAAATTGTTGTTCTTTGTTTATCAACATTTCCAGGATTTGTTTATCGAGTTGTAAACTTGCTAAGGTTGTGTTATTTCTTAGTAAGTCGATTGTTTAGTTTGTTGTGTCGGTTCACTACCTGACTTGGCAAATTTTCAGTACTCAATTTTCATTCAATCTCATTTTTGTGCAAAATGATGCGATGCGATGCTAAGAACATAAAATACAACACTTTTTGAACAAAAGCTGTTTCATTCCATCATGCTTCCTTTGTTACAACATTTTACAACAAGGGTACAAGTTTTACAGAAAATAAAACTGCCTAATAATGTACAATGTGCTACAACTACTAGTAAAAAAGGCAAATAAAGCAGGGAATAGCTGCATCAGTGCTATCAACTGCAGGAATAAGAGGCCCTCTTCGTCCTCTTTTGCGGAACATCCTCTGCACCATCATCATCATCTGAATCGGGGCTGCCATCCTCGGAACCCTCATCGGCATCATCTCCACTACCGGAACCGGAACCGGAATCACCCTCTCTGTCAGCGGATGTCTCTGACTGGGGATGCTCAAGCTCCTTCTCCTCGCCGGACTCCTCCTCTATGACAGGTGCTCTGCGTCTGCCTCGGCCGCGAGTCGAACCTCCTCTCCCAGCTCCCCGAGAAGGCCTAGATGGCCCGGCCTGTGGCTCAGTCTGTAGCGGAGGCATCTGAAAAGAAAAAGGACAATTTGAGTACACTAGCCAACATGTATATCAGATGCAGAGACAAGAATGCTACAATGGATGCATGCAGATATAGTATATGAATGTGGTGTGTGTCAGATGTGCTCTACACATACAGTTAATCAATGTAGTGAGATGTTCAAGTTTAGCATATCATCAGAAGTATGATAAATGCGAGAAGACTAAAAAGTACCCGAACACCGAGAATGGACAACTGTGTCTCCCTCCGCAAGACCATGCCCTCAAGTGAGGCCACCAATCCGAGCATCCCATCCATGTACTCTTTGGGAGGCTGCAGGTACAAGCTCAAGTCATCAATGAATAAATGAATGCCTAAGTATCTGAGTGATAAATGAAAAGCAGTGGAACATACCGGTGGTGAGTCGGGATCACTGACATATCGGTGGTCAGGCATAGGAGGCTCTATCGGAATCGAGTAAGATGTCCCGTATCGCCATCCAGTCAACTCGGTCAGGATGTCTGGCCATCCGGCGTGATGATAAGTCGAGGGAATCGGGGGGACCAGTCCAGCCCCACCTCTCGATGTACCGGCCCTGCTGGTCGAAGGGACATCTGCAGCCTGGGCTCAACTCGATGCTGGCATGCCAGCAGACCTCCTCGTGAGAGTACGGACACCTATCAATGGGGGCATCAAGAATGTATGACGGTAGGTCGCGTACTCTCCCTCCTCCAAATGTAGCAATACGTCAATACCCAACATGGCACTGGCGACATCCTGAGGAGTGAGCCCCCCAGTGGACCGCATATCGTCCGGGGGTGCTGCGGGGACACTCTGCTCGGGGAAGCCCATAGTCTGGCGCGTGAAGCGGTCCCCCAGAAACTAGGCCCTACCAGCTGGCCCCTCAAATAGGATCCTGTACCGAGAAGTGGCCCATCCCCCAGTAAACCGAAATCGGGTATCTCTGCCCAAGGGCGCCCAGGGCTGCCATGTGATCTGCGGATAACCAATGCATAAGCTGATTAGAAATCGTAAATGTGCAAGATGAATAAAAGATGAAAAAATAGAGAACTGGGAGTTCTGAATTACCTCAGTCGTCCGTACTGTGTCAAAAAACTACCACAGGTAGGGCAGAGTCTCCCGAGCTCTCAGCCGATACTGGCCCTCAAACACGAGCGAGTAAGGGATCATAAGAGGCACCTCCACCTCAAGCTCCGGGGCTAGTATGGGAAAGTATGCAAAAACCCATAGCTGTGGAAAACAGGGCAATAGCCATCAGAATACAGAATGCTGAGTGCAGAATGTACAGAGAATGCAGAATGCCGAGAGCAGAATGCAGAATACGGAATGTAAAGTGTGCCGTGTGTGCAATGTACAGATAATGAAAAGCAAAAATGTAAATCAAGAGGGCAGAAAGTACCTCCCAGGCTCTCCAATAGCCACCAACTATGTTCCCCCGTCCGCGGGAGGTCGCACTCATATAGCAATAGAGGGTGGCTAAGCCGGCGCCACCCCAGTCATACTGGCTAACCCGTCAGAGGGCTACCAGAGCACTCAGCAGATAAAGTCCGACAGTGTTCCCCCTATCGGAGAACATAGTGGTCCCGAGGAGGAACATCAAAAACCCTCGAGTATACTGCTCTATCTCCTCGGGAGTCTCGGGCATAGTCTCCCTAAAACGTATGGAAAATTAGGTGTACCGGACTCTGCCCGAAGATCTGTCAACCGGTGGGCGAGCTCCCAACAGATAAATCCAAGCAGCCTCTCACTCGCCCATGTCCTCGTCATAGGGGATCGGCCAGCCTCCCATGTCAAGGCCTGTCAGTATGGCAAAATCGAACGGGCTCATAGTCATGTCCCCGATAGCTGAGAAATGGAAGGAGTTGGTGGTGTCCCACCATCTCTCTACAAGGGTGCCCATCAGAGTCCTGCTCGCTGGATAATGTGATATCCCCGTGCAGAAGAGTCTGAACCCTGCCTGGTCAACCAGACCGCGAACGGCCTTGGGGAGCTCCGCGTACCACTCCCTGGCGATGATCGATCCATAGCCTCGGGTAGTACGGGAAGATACCTGCATTCAGAATGAACACATGTATTCAATTTCAAAATGAAGTGTATGAGCTGTGTGCAAATCAAATCAGATACAATGCTGTGGACTGCGTGTTCAGTATGAGCTGCGTGCAAATGCAATGTGTGAGCTGCGTGTTCAACATAAAGTATATGGGTCGTGTGTTCAGAACCAAAGTATATGAGCTGTGGGTTTAGAATTGACGAGTTTGGGCTGTGTGTTCAGATTTCAGAAACAGTGGGCTGTGTGTTCACCTCAGTGCGGGCTGCGTGTTCAACTTTCAAAAACAGTAGGCTACGTGTTCATAATCAACGAGTTTGGGCTGTGTGTTCAACCTCAAAGTGCGAGCTGTGTGTTCAACATCAAGCGTTTGAGCTGTGTGTTCGGACTTCAAAAAAAACAGTGGGCTGCGTGTTCATAATCAACAAGTTTGGACTGTGTGTGCAGATTTCAAAAACAGTGGGCTGTGTGTTCATAATCAACAAGTTTGGGTTGTGTGTTCAGATTTCAGAAATAGTGTGCGCTGCGTGTTCACAATCAAAATATGGGCTGCGTGTCCAGATCTACAGGTGCTCGCTTATCAAAGTCGGAAAAGTGGTAGAAAACGGCTCGAGGAAGGATGTGAGTCGGAGGGTCATACCTCTTGAGAACAAAGGGCCGAATCCTCGGGGGCAAAGACATAATGTCTGGCTCACCTCCGGCACCTGGTGGACCTCCGCCCTGAGGAAAATGACCTGCCATCTCAATAAATCTGCAAAAAGGAGCCAAAATTAGCAAAATGAGCCAAAATTGGAAAAAGTCAACAAAAGTCAACTCTCGGGAAATGAAAAAGTCAACAAAAGTCAACTCCCGAGAAAATGATCCAAATATTGAGACAAACTTACCTCAAGTGGTGAAAATGGGAAAAGAAGCTCCGAAATCAAATTTTAATCGGTCCAAAGTGAAGAAAACTGAAAGATTTCGCGAAACAACTTTGCATGGGGCGTTGGAAAATGCGTACAGAGCGCAGATCTGAGAGGGAAAATGGTCTAGGAAGGGAGGAGAGCTAATTTCAGACCTGACGTTGTGAGGAAAAGAGCTTTGGCCGAGTGTATTTAAAGAAACAAGGGCAAAAGGACAAACTGCCCCTGTTTTTGGCTAGGTGGTCGGCCGACCACCTTTTCTGGTAGGCCGACCACCCCCCTTCACCAAACCTGGTCGGTGGCCTCCAAACCTGGTCGGTGGCCTTCCCAAGGTGGTCTCCCATGCCTCTTTGAGCTCTCTACAAATTTTGGTGGTGATCGGAGTCCCTGGCACTCCAGAAAGTACAAGGAAAGTGCACTTTTCATCACGAAATCCCTCCGCGGGAACTCCAACTCTGACTTTCGATGTGTGTTTCATCGTTACTCGCCGAGAGCGAGGTGTATCCTTTTTGAATATGTCGTGACCCCTCCGGGAGGTAAACCGGAGGTCGCAATTGAGTTGTCCTCGTCAAGGCTCGCATTTCTTTGCCCGATTGTTTTGTTTTAAACATGCTCGTAAAGTCGCACTTATCTTGCATTGTTGTGCATGCCATTCACATTGTTATGAATATCGCTTGCATTGTTGTACATGTTTCACCGGTATTGTTATACCTCCATGTTTAACTTGCGTTGTCACGCACGTTCCTCCTTGCATTGCGATGCACTTTTCCATTGGCACCGTGTTTGTCTGCGTTCGATATAGCATTGAACATATGTTGCTATCTATATTGTGCTTGTTAAGTTTCTCTCTTTTGCAGGCACGATATTGTATGTACGGTTCATTTGAAGCTGGTGCGACCAGACGAGCCGCACAGGCATTGTATCTTCTCCGTGTGAGACGTGGCAAGAATTGAATAATTCTCCGCATTCTTGCTGCATGAAATGTAGTTGTTGCTTCGCATTTTTGCTTAAAACTGCTGCATTTATTGTGAATATTTGCTTCATTACAGCTTGCTGCTTTGCATGATCATGAGTTACGTCCGGCTTTGTGCATATTTCGTTTTGCATTTTGCCCCCACCTGTGGGCATGCCTGTGGGCACATCTCTTTGTTTATCTTGCCTGTTTGTCTAAGTCTTCGGCCTTGTCAAAAATGGGTCGTCTTTGGGCTTTGACATTCACTCCCATCAATTACGACTTCCGAATTCAGTCAAAGAAGGACAACTGTAGACACCCCATTTTTGACCGACCTTAAGACTCAGACGTCGCCAATTGAGCGCTCGGTGATGATGCATGTTGTGCTCATTCTGAGGTCACAGAGTCTCGGCTGAGAGCCTTGCCTCCAGACTTCGGGACTCTTTTGTGCTTTGTCTTGGTTTGCGAACCAGGTCCTGTTTTCTCTATTTTCTCTTCCCGAAGGGAGGGAGAGGTCTCGTAGACCATCTCTCAGTGGCCGTAGGCTACGTTTCGTGATCGTAGGCCACTTTTCCCGTTTGGAGACCAGTTTCTGGTTTTCGGAGCCGTCGGCCATGCGCCTCGGTTCGGGACTGCTTAACTACCTCCGTTTGCTCCGATTTTTGGCACACACCTTGTTTCCTCTCTATAGAGGGACACTGTGGCCTGGGAGACCACCTTTGTGGTCGCACGCCACCTCCGGTGCTTAATAGTCAGTTTTCGGGGCCCCCGAACCTTCGTTGTGCATCGGTGTGGGTTCATTTTTGGCATGGACCCTATTTTCATTGTTAGGAAGGTGGTAGTAGGGTGGGAGACCACCTTTTCTTCTTGGAGACCACCTTTCCCCGGTCGGCCAGTTTTTCTTGGCAGGCAAGTGGTCTCCATCACTTTTGGGCCATAATTTCCGGTCTCCCATACCACCATTGTGTTACATTCATCTGGGAGGCCACCAATCTAGTATGGCCGACCACCTTTTCTTCTTGAACCTTTTGACCCCTTGGTCTCCCTCACTTTTGAGCCATAATTTATGGTCTCCCATACCACCATTGTGTTGCATTCACCTGGGAGGCCACCAATCTGGTATGGCCGACCACCTTTTCAACCTGATCCTTTTGACCCCTGGTCAGCCGACCACGGTAAGTGGTCGGCCGACCACTGGAACTGGTCGGCCAGCCATCTCCTTTTTTGTCTCCCTAAGTGCATTATAGTTGTGCCAGCTGGGAGGCATTTGCCCCATCTTCCGAGATTTAACCCTTTTGTTTGCCTTCTTAAGGAAGATTTGGTCCCTTTTGCTTAGCTTCGAAGAGAGGCTTGACCTTTTATCAAGCTTCTTGAGGAAGCTTGACCCCTTTAGTCTAGCTTCCTCAACAAGCTTGACCCTTTTGGTTTAGCTTCTTTTAGAAGCTTGGTCCCTTTGCTTGAGGCTTCTCCAAGAAGCCTTGGACCTCTTCTCCTATAAGAGAGGCTCTCCTCTTCATTTGCAAGGGTTGAAAATTTTGGCTAAGGCATTGCATACACCTCTCTCTGTCTCTCTACATCCAAGCTTCAAAACTCCATTGTTCTTGGCCATTTGAACTACACCTCCAAGCACAACACCTCCACTACCACTCTAAGCACCTTGGACCTAATTTTCAAAGGTTGAAGGCTTGCTACATTGGTCCAGAAGCTGCTGGTTCTCTTCTCTACAAGGGTAACTCTCTATTTCCCTCTTTATAGCACTATTTTGCTTCGTATCTTAGCTCCATTTGAAAGCATTTTTGAGCTTTGACACAAACTGAAAAGAGTCTTATTTTGAGTCCCTCTTGAAGTTTGTTTAAGGATATTTTTCTGTTAGAGGTCATCTACCCCCTTGTATGCTCCATCTCTCTTTTAAGGCTTATTTTACTTCATATCTTAGCCTTACTTGCAAGCATTTTCAAGCCTTGACATAAACTGAAAAAAGTCTTATTTTGAGCTCCTCTTGAAGATTGTTTAAGGTCATTTTTTTATTGGGGGTCATCTACCCCCTTGCATGCGTGTTTGAATCTTGTTTTGAGCCTTGCATCTAGGCCTTGGTTTTGTGCTTTGTTTGGCCTTCTAGCCACTGAAATCCAGTGGATTTTCAGTGGCTAGCATACTATTTTGAGAGCCAAAATCAGAGGGGGGTGACCCCCTCTCTCCTTGCATTATTTGTTGGCCCTTTTGGCCTTACAAAGGAGCTCCATTTTGCATGTTTTCAAGTCATGTTTCAAGCCCTATTTGGTGAGTCTTAAGGTCTGCATGAACTCTGTCCAGAGCCCATTTTTCCATATAAAGTGTCTATTATGCATGTGTAGAGCAATCCTATTCAAGGCCTTTCAAAGGGGCTTTTACTTGCATGCTTCCTAGCTTCATTTTGGGCCATTTTTGATGAGTTTTAGGGCCCTCATAACCTCTATTTAGAGGTGGTTTTGCCATTTTGTATGTCTATCTTGCATGTGTAGAGCAACCCTCTTATTGGCCTTTCAAAGGGACACATCATTCTTGCATGCATTGACTGATTTTCAGTGGGTTTTTGGGCATTATTTGGCATGGAATACTTCTATTTTTGGCTGGTTTGGTGAGCTCTCATGTGCTTCATATAGCTATAGTGTAAATCATGGTTCATTAGCTTACTTTGCATGCTTTGTTGACCCTTGATTTTAGCTCTTTTTGGCCTTGCCTTACTGATTTTGTGCATATCTTGGACTGCCCTAGCTCTGTTTTTGGGTCTCATGGTCGAATGATGTTTGTTTTGCATGCTTGTAGTTCAATACACTTGCCTAGCTTTGAGATTTGAGGTCTATTGCATGCATATACTGAGGTGTTTTCATGCTTTGGGGTTATTTTGCATCATATTTCAGAGCCTATTTGAATGCCATATCCTCATGTTTTATACTCTTTAAATGCGTTTGAGAGTCGGGCTTGTATGCCTCATTTACCGACCATTGAATGAGCTCCATTTCTTTGCATTCCGAGCCATCATTTTAGGCCATTTCCCCACTGTTTCAGACCTGCCTAGGGTCTGTTTGGGGTTAGTTTTGCCATTTGTACATTGCTTTGTATACCTTTAGTGTAACGCACTTCATTAGTTTCAGTATTCGGGCCATCTAGCTTGCATTGTGTGACATATTTTCATGATTCGGGACCATTGTGCATCATGTTTCAGAGTTGGAAATTGCATGTTTGTAGGCCATCTTTCATTCCTTGCCATGCTTTGGTAGAATGAGATTTGATGCCTTAGGTTCGGTCCTTTGCATTCGTGCATGTTTGCATGTATTTCGGTTGTCTTATTTCCATCATATGGCCACTGATGTGAGTGTGGCCGAGGTCCATTCATATTGGTGTAAGTCCATCTTGCATTGTGTATGCCATTTTAGTCCATAGCATTACGTATGCTAGGTTGCACGTTAGTACATTGGGCATGCCATGTTGTGTCACGTGCATTGTGTATGCCATTTTAGTCCATAGCATTGCATATGCTAGGTTGCATGTTAGTCGCATTGTGTATGCCATCTCATTGCATTGTGTTTGGGATAGGAGTTAGCCCAAACACGGGAAACGAGGGACATTTCGTACCCGAAGTGACGGAACGTGCCTCAATTCCTGGTCGCCGACACTCCGGATTACCCATGATGGAGTCTAGGCCTTGTTGTGTTGTCATGTGCATTCATTTCACATCGAGTCGTGCAATTCAACTCCTCGGCCATCATGCATCGAGATGCGTGATTGGTGGCACGAGGATCGAGGTGTGCATACATATGTGAAAATACTTTGCCATGCCCCTTTCTTGCTCTCTGTTGCAGCAAACTAGAAATCAGCAGCCTTCTAGTGCTTTGCATAGCATTCCGGGATTAATTGCAAACAGAGGCAAATCGGGGCATCGCGAGGAATTTTCCGACGAGGCGACTCGAGTATGCATGCATCTTTCATCATTCGGAACAGAGCTAAGGTGGTCCATTTAGCTTGCATGCTAATCTATTTGCTTTCCTAGTTAATTTGTTAATTAATTAGGGTTCTGTAATATTTAATTATTTATTCAGACTGTAATTATTTATTCGGACTGTATTATTTATTCGGACCCTCCGAGCGAGGGCACAATTGTAATAAGTGTACGTGTGTGTGATGTATGTCTTCCAACCCCACGTCTTTCTCCTTTTTATTTATCAGCTTATGATGGTTAGATTAGGGCATGTTTCAATTAGCATACTTATGCTCGCATGTTTGCATCCATTCATCTGTCTTACATGCACCGGGCTCGGCGCATCATACTAACTGCATTGTATTTCAATTCCAAGTTGAATACGTATATCAGTTGTTGCATTTCATATGCCATTCTTAGAATAGCCGAGCCTATTGTAGTTGCATTTTTGCATGTGTTGCATTAGGCATTTCTGTATAGTTAGGATCATGTATGGATTTCTAACATAGCTTCTGTTTTGGCTTGGAGTACTCGGTAAGTGTTTATGCTTTAGCATCCTTGCATGTGTGTGAGTGACTGCCATGATAGCATGCTTACCATGAGGCTAACCGCTTATGTGATATAACTGCCTGAATGCCTGTAGGTGAAGGTTGGGTTATTTGGATTGGAATAATTCATCAGTTGCGAGTTTTAAGCCCCCTTGAGAGTGGCAACACCATGTTTTCTAAGCCCACCCGAGGGTGGCGAAACCTGCATTTTAGCCTACTTGCGAGTAGCAAACTATTTTCAAAACAAACATGAGATGTTTTGTTCCAGCTCAGGCGATCCAGTCTATATTTGTATGCTGTGCGCATCACGTAGTAAATCTAGGCTAATAACCGGAATAAGAACGCATAATGTTTTCAAAACTAGATATCATGGTTAGTAGAGGCCGATCTTTGATCGGGCGAGCGAGGGTGCTCACGAAGTGACCTTCCCCAATCGTACCCAAGTTCCCGAGCCGAGACAACTCTGGTGATGACGGACACGTGGCCTTAGGCAACGAGTCAGGGTTTCCTAAATTCCCCCAAAATAAATATTTAGGTGGCAACTCTGTATCTAGCAAAGCAGTTCATGTTTGGCACTTCTTTCAAAAAATCTGTTTTCAAAAACGATTTGCCGGATTTGGACTCTTTGATGATTCATCGGTCTTGCATTATACTCTGCGAGATTAGATACAGGACCGTGACTTTGAGTCCTGAACTATAGTGAGCCCAAATGAACAAAACGGGATTTCCCTCCCGGGGCGTTCGGGGACGTCTACACTAAACTGCATGAATGCCTGTGGATGAAGGCTTGTTGTTTAAATTGGAACGATTCAACGAATTTGTGTTTTAAGCCCACTTTGTTGAGTGGCAAATTATGTTTTAAGCCCACTATGTTTGGTGGCAAAACTGCAAACTTTAAGCCCATTTGAGGTGGCAAATTCAAACCATTTTCGTAAAACAAACATGAGATGAATTGTTCCAAATTGAGCGAACTCGTCTATACTTGCTTGTGTGCATCACATAGTACTGTTAGCTTAATAACCGGAATAAGAACACATAATGTTTATAAAATATCATATCATGGTTAGTAGAGGCCGATCTTTGATTGGGCAAGCGAGGGTACTCAATTCATGACCTTCCCTTCTCGTACCTAAGTTCTCGAGCCGAAGTAATTTTGGTGATGACGGACATGTGGCCTTTTGCACAAGTCAGGGTTTTCTAATTTTTTCCAAAATAAAAAATATTTAGGTGGTAACTCTGTATCTGGCAAAACAGTCCAATTTTGGCATTATTTGATTTAAAATCGATTTTCCAAAAAGATTTGTCGGATTTGGACTCTTTGGTGTTTATCAGTTTTACATTGCACTTGTGAGACTAGATTCAGAACCGCGGGAGTCCGAATTGTGAGGTATTCTTTTCAAACCTTCAGAAAGGAGGTGTGAAAAAAGAGAGTCCACAACGTGTCCCGAGATAAAACACACCCAGGGCTGCGCTTCACGCGTCCTGAAATACAAGAGAAACCGCTTGAGGTCGCGTTTCACATGTCCTGAGATAAAACCAGCCCAGGGCCGTGCTTCACGCATCCTGAGATACAAGAGAAACCGCTTGGGCTCGTATTTCACGCGTCCTGAGATAAAACACACCCAGGGCTACGCTTCACGCGTCCTGAGATACAAGAAAAATTGCTCGGGCTTGTATTTTACGCGTCCCGAGATAAAACCCGCCTAGGGCCGCACTTCACGCGTCCTGAGATACAAGAGAAACCGCTCAGACTCGCATTTCACGCGTCTCGAGATAAAACACACCCAGGGTCACGCTTCACACGTCTTGAGATACAAGATAAACCGCTCGGGCTTGCGTTTCACGCGTCCTGAGATAAAACCTATCCAGGGTCGTTCTTCACGCATCCTGAGATACAAGAAAAACCACTCGGGCTCGCGTTTTATGCATCCCGAGATAAAACAAGCCCAGGGTCGCACTTCACGCGTCCTAAGATACACAAGAGAAGATGCAAAGAGGAATGAGCGTGTGCGATAGATGCACAAAGTGAGCATGTGCGATAGATGCACAAAGTGAACAAGTGAATACATTGGCACACATATTTCATGCTAGATAGACAACCAACGTATGATGTTAATTGAAGGCATGTTCTATGCAAAAAACAAAAGCATATTCTATGTATGAAACAAAAGCATATTCTATGCATGAAACAAGAGCATATTCTACGCAAAATTGACAGCATGTTCTATGCACGAATCATAAATGATGCAAGACATGCGTGCAGCATACATATATGTGAAATGCATATTCTATGCAACAGAAGAGAACAAAGACGTAATTTGACAAAACGAATAAAACGATATTCAGTGACCACCTCCGATTTACCTCTCGAAGACTTCGCAACATGCTCAAAAAGGATACACCTCGTTTACATTGGCAAGTGGGGCACATTCATGCACCAAAATGCAGTTTCGAGATCCGCTAGAATCAATTTGGATCCAACAGTGAACCTCTCATACACTTCTCGGGAAACAGAAGCACAAAACAACATCAGAACAAAAGTGAGGACCACCGGCCACCTGTCGGCCACAAAGGAAAGCCGCCAGCCACCTGCCTACCACCGTCTAAGCTTGCCGTCCACAAATGTGGCCTGCCGGTCACCCGTGACAGTTTCGGGGCAGTTTTGTCCTTCCACGCGTAGGTCATTAAGTATATACCTCCATGTTTCATTTCTTAACACCCAAACCTCTGAAAAATCCTCTCCCTCTCTCTCTAGGTGTATTTTCTATCTAAATTTGTGCTTTACACACGTTTTCCAATGCCCCATGCAAACTTTTTTCGTAAAACCCTCTTGATTCTCTACACTTTGAACCGATCAGATTTTGATTTCGTTGTTTTTTCTACATTTTCACCACGTTAGGCTTGTTCCCCTTGAGTTTCTCTCGGGTTTCGTGAACTTTCTTGGGTTTTGACTTTTTCTCTTATTTTTTCTCTCCTAGAGTTGACTTTTTCCAAGTTTTCCCTTTTTTTCACCATTTTCCTTTAGTTTTCACACATTTTTTTTTACCCATTTTCCAGATGGCGGATGATATACCTCATGATAGAGCTCCTTCTGAGGTTCCACTTGTGTTTCCACCTATAGCCAAGGTAAGAGAGCCAGCGGTTGTTGAGGTCGGTGGGGCAGTGGAGGATATTAAGGCTGACCTTGAGGTGGAGTTCGCTTCAGAGCTCGAGCCAGAACCATTACCATTGAGGGTGTGCCCCTTTGATCCGATGACGTACCATCCTCGCATGCATATACTACCTCCTGGAGCCATCAGGTGTTTCAGTGGCTTTGCTTATGGCGTTCTAGAGGACCTCCTACTGAGGGAGCCGGACTCCCATCTTTCTTCCAGCGATATTGAGGTATGAACTCTATTTTCATGCATTTCCACATTTCCTTTAACTGCATTTCTTGCACTGCCTTTCATCTGACTGCTCTTTTATCATTGCCTCTCATTTGATTCACCTTTTCTCTACCATAGGGAGACTCCCGTGATTACAGGGGGTACGAAGCGACGACAGCGAGGGACTGGTACGATGAGCTCTTTGCCGAGGTTCGCGATATTGTTAACGAGGCTGGCTTCGGCCTTTTCTGCTCCGGACTACCACGCCTCATAGCAAGTCGAGTTCTTCTTAGAGCGTTGGTAGAGAGGTAGTGGGACACCACCAACTCCTTTCACATCTCTACTGCTGGGGAGATAATGATGAAGCCTTACGACTTTGCCGTGCTTACAGGCTTAGGAGTATGGGGTGATCCGATCCCCTTCGACACAGACATGGGCGAGTGGGAGGCCACTTGGATCCACCTATTGGGAGCACATCCACCCCTATACAAGCTGGCCATGGTAAGATACAGTTGGTTTGTCGAGCAGTTCCGCATGAGCGAGCCCGAGATGCCAGAACAGATGGAGCAGCACACCTAGGGTTTCTTGATGTTTCTCCTTGGTACCACCTTGTTTTCGAACAGGTGCAACACTGTAGGCCTATATCTGCTAAGCGCCTTAGTGATCCTATCTCGGGTGTGATTTTATGATTGGGGCGGAGCTAGCCTCACTACCCTCTACAGCTATATGAGCTTTACTTCCCGAATGAGGGGAGAGCGGATTGGAAGCTACTAGAGAGCTTGGGAAGTATGTACCATACTTTTCTGATTTTGTACTTATGCTTTCTGCTCCACATTTCTTGCTTTATCTCTGTTCAATACTTGTGCTTTCTACTTTGCACTTTTTGCTTTAATATTTGTTCATGCATCGGGCTTTTGGTTTTGCACTTTAGGATTTAATATTTGTTCATGCATCGGCCTTTCTGCTTTCCACTTTCTGTATCTGTTGACACTGTTGATAACACTGCTACCCTCTCCTTGCAGTTATGGGCTTACGCATATTTTTCGGCCCTTGCTCCAAAGCCTATGGAGGAGATCCCTCTTGTTGTCCCTTACTCGCGATGGTACGACGGTCGATGTCAGCGCCGAAGTCGTGAGACCTTTGCCTTCTTCCGCCACTACTTCGATATAGTGGTCGCTGACGAGGTAACTCGAAACTCACAGTCATTTTTGCTTTAATACTGCTCTAATTCATACTTTGGCAACTGACGGCAACTAACAATCTGTAGATTCTCTCTTTGCAGATCACATGGCAGTCCTGGGTGACGATGCCGGTCAAGGTGAGAGACCAGTAGGCGGCAGCTTGGGGCACATCTCATTTTCGGATTCTGTTAGAGAGCCCAGTCTATCGGGCTTGGTTTCTAAGCGAGCAGTTCGTACACCAGACTGCGGGCTCTCCTGATCCAGTTGTTCCGATGCTTTCCCCAGTGTCTATGAGGACAGCGGATAGTCTACCGGTTCATGCGATCATACAGTTCATGGTAAGCCTAGACGCTAACTTTTTCAGATGAGAGGGTGACTACACGACATTCATCCAGACTCATCTTATGCCTCCTCTGACAGGTGCTCACGCATGCGAGGGAGCAGGAGCTCCTGTGGCGGGTGAGGCGACTCAGGCGACCAGGGCCCATGCTAGAGGAGCTCTCCCCATTGGGCAGACTACTCGTTGGCCAGAGCTTCCTACTACACTCATATGTTGGCGGCTGACTAGGACTGCCTACCAGATTCTGATAGAGCCGGCAGAGGCAGGGCACGAGTATGTTGGAGTTCGAGGCACATCTCAGGTATGGACCACACTTTATGTCACGACCCAAACCCGTCCCTATAGGTTTAGTGTCGTAATCGGCCAGTAATCCGTGATTACCAATGGCCTGCTTAACAGTAATAACAATAATACAATATAAAGGGGGCTAGCGAAAGCCAATCAACAATAAGATAATGTCCAATGAGCTGTGAGGACTTGAATGGAAATAAACTTTCATGTACATAGCCACTTATGCCAAACAATATATACATGAGACAATATGCAAGTTAGGGAATTAATCCCTGTCATCAAAACTGTGTAAACAAAAGTCTTAAACATTCTTAACACTTAGCAAAAACAAAAGGGTGGATTTGTATCACCCAAAAGCCTTGACACGTGCGGGTTTGGAACCTCGTCATGAGGCACAAAAGCTGGCTTGACAAAATATGAGTTCGAGTTGACGCCTCTAGCCTTGATTTGGTGCCTGGTCACCTATATACATATATAATAAACTATGAGCTAAAGCCCAGTGAACAACAAATGTGTAAAGAGGTTAAGAATGAATGTCCTTTCAGCATTTTAAATAGTCAATTGCATCAGTAGATCATTTAATCGATCCATATCTCATATTTTATATTATATCTGTCATATAGTAATTATAGCAGTCATACGTGATACATTTAATAGCAGAACAGTAAAATAAGTCTTAAAAGACCAAACAGTCAGTTGATGGCCATCAATACAGTAACAGTAGTTCCAAATATTGGAACTGACAGAGATCTCTGTAATAGTAGCAGTAGCAGTAGTAGTAGCAGTAACAGTAACAGTAACAGTAGCAGTAACAGTAGCAGTAGTAGTAACAATCAATTACTATGGATGCCACAAGTACAGTTCATAAAACAAGACAAACATTCATTCAGTAGACAATATCATTTCAAAAAATAATACAGTTAATCATTCAGAAAATTATTATAATTGAACATAGCTTTACAACATTGTTACTCACAGTTGATTCCCAGGCAATTAGATTGAGTAGGCGATTCAACTATCTTATGGCGCGTGACCTACATAGACACATAACAATATACAGTTGAAACGCACGCTCGGATAATATGTAATTCATTTCACTTTGTTCTTTGTGAGTTTCTACTCCTTATTCCCATTATGATGACCCAAACTTGGTTTAGAAATGCCTAGGATGCAATGAGGGTGCCAAAATGCATTGGAAAACACTTAGTCAAATTTCAGAAAATAGGGTCCCCGCTCAAGCGTAGCTTTTTTCACTTGAGCGGACATGAAAAATGTGAGTGGTCACTCGAGCGTAACTTCCCTCGCTCGAGCGGTCTGTAAACTTCGAAAAAGTGCTGGTTGCCAAATTTTTCTGCTCGATACACGCTCGACGCTCGCTCGAGCGTATGACTCAGGTCCTCACTTGAGCGCAACTCTTCTCACTCGAGCGGGCTATAAAACATGTGCACTTCTAGAAGCATGCATTTCACACTCGAGCGAACTTCGGGTCGCTCGAGCGGAAGAGCAAGATCACAGAGTGGTCACTTGAGCGCATCCAGATTGCACTTCCAAGCTCAAAACTCGAATTCAAAGCCACAAAGCATGTTCTTTTGGACCAAAAGCTTAAGAAAACATGTCTAAACTTGTCAAACATCATGAATTCAAAACCATTTCACCAAATCAAGGCACAAAAGTTTAAGAATTGTGTAAAATCAAACTTGGTATATCATAAGCATAACATATATGAAGTATCTTGGCTCCAAAGCTTTCAAAACTTGTTCAAATGAGATGTTAAGCACAAAAACATGTTGAACTCCTAAAACAAAGACAAAAGGAGCACATGCATGTGAGAATTCTTTGAAATCAAGTTCAAAATTTGATGAAATGACCATGCATGCATGATATGATCTAAATTCTCTTAATTCTAACTCAATTCTCATACTTTGTCACAAGAACTTCTTGAATTCTCTTCATTATCAACTTAAACACAAGGATTAGGAATCAATTACTCACCTAAATCCTCAATTGAGTTCTAAATTGCTATGCCTTTGGGTATCCAAGTCAATTTCTTCTCCAGATTGCTAGCAAATCCCCTTAGTTTGAGCTTAAATCTTCTCTAAATTGACTTCTCTCTCACTCTTCTCACTCTCCCTCACGTTTGCTCTCTCTCAAGATGGGAAATGAGAGTGCAAGAATCGCCCTTAAATCAACAATTGCCTTATATAGGCTTAATTAGGAAATCTACTTAATGACTAATTAATTGATGTTATTTACTCTAATTATTGGGTTCCGTATTGAATTTAAATCGAACCCACCATAAATTTCTAAAAATTCTAAATAACACACATCTCAAGTTAATTTTTGAATCAGATGCTGATAAGGCCTTTAATTCGCAAATCGGAACGGAAACACGAATAGATATTTCTACGTTAAACAGATATAATCACAAATAAGGTAATTTATGATGCGAAATTTTACTTACACTAAATTAAATTATACCAATGTGGATTAGGCTCTAATTCCTATCCCATCATTTAATTCTCACCTATTAAAATTAACGAATCAGACAAGTTTAATATTCATTCTAACCTATCTGCCGACAATAACACATTTCGAATAGTCACATGGCACAACAATAATACTTAATACCACCCAATCACACAATTAACATTAAGCACATAATCAATCTAATTAATTTACTTAATTAAGGAGACGGTTGTCACACTTTACAATTTGCACCCCACATTTCCATTTCAAATATGTTTATTCCAAATATTAATCATCCAAATGCACTTGCAGGCATCTATAGAGTATACAGAGAGCCTCCTCGAGCTGGTCAATTCTCTGATGGGCATGGTGAGGAGGAGGGAGATACTGCTTGGTTTCCACGGTATTCAAGTAATTTCTTTCAGTTCAGCATGCATTTCATTACTAACTCTATTGTGCTCCACGCTATCATATTTCCATTGATACATTGGCACTTTTGCTGTAGTCATCCCCAAACTACACTGACACATTATATTGGCACACTGTACTCACACATTATACTCATACTGTATCTGATTTCTACATGACACTTATTCTACATACTATGCATGTATCTGATACACACATTGTAGCTGATATATTGACAACTATTTTTCCAGATTCCATCTACATCGAGGGCACCAGTGAGAGCAGCAGCACCAGCACTGACAGCACCTCATCTAGTAGCAGGGAGGAGAGAGAGGCAGGCCCCAACACATGGCCAAGATGTGCACCACGGGCGAGGCAGGGATAGGGGCACCCGAGGCCACAACAATCGCTTAGAGCCCATTTTGAGTGATGATGATGCTGAGACTAGCGACTCCAAGGAGGTAGCGAGTCGACATTCTGAGTCATCTGAGAGCAGAGATGATGACGCTGGCTCGGGGTCCGGGAGTGGAAATGATACCGGCTCTGGCTTTAAGGCAGGAAGTGGAGATGATACCGGCTTTGGTTCAGAGTTTGATTCTGACAGCGGTGCTGATGGAGACAGTGCCCCTGAGTCCCCTCCGAGGAAGAGGACGTAGAGGGCCTTTCGAGCTTGAGATGATTGGCACCAAATTATTTTTTATTTTATTTTATTTTATTTTTTTTGTACTTTTTGCTTAGTTTCTTTTTATTTGGTAGCATTAGCACATGTATAGCTTCAAATAGGTTTTTCTTTCGCTTTTGAAACTTGTACTCCTCTTTTGTAAAAACCATGATCGGAGTAAAACCTCGCAGTTTTTATGAAAAATTGTTATCATTTTTGTATCATGAGCACCATATTTGCATGAAATGGACATGGAATTGAATTTGAAAATGAAAACTTGCATTGGCACGATGTTCTTAATCGGGTAATGAGCCGACCAATCAACCAAAAACAAAATACAACTCGATAAGAAAAGCAAAAAAAAAAAAAACTCAAAAACAAATATACATACTTACTAAAACCAAAAGACTCAAAACAAGACCTCAAAATACAAAGATCAAGACAAAAATCCGGCTGCCAACACTGTCCAACACACAAGTGGACTGCAAGTCAGAAACAGAGGTTGCTGGCCATAAAAGGGGGTTACAGGCCAAAGGAGGTGGCCTACCGGCCACAAATGTGCAGAACCATTAGATGCTAACAGTTGTCTTCCACTACAACCTTATCTTGTACAAAAGGTCCTCCTTCGTGATTTCTTCTCTAGAACCTCATTTTAGCTGTTGTTTCTTCTACATATGGAGATATTCCTTGCCAAGAAGCTCACGGATTGGATAGCCACTTTAGACGGCATATAAACGGTAAATTTCTGGGGTTTTAACATAAATACACTTTTTTCATTGAGCCACACTCCGCTTTGCTTTCCGTTCCTCCATGCCGCAGCCTGATGTTGGGACCCGATTACGCATGTATTTCGCTTTGGGACACAAGAAATGTGCTCGACTCTTGAAGAATTTCGGGCATTGATGGAAACCCGGCGTGATGAGGAAATCATGCATCAGCCTCGTTTTGGTTACGCCCAAGCTTTGGGACGGATGTGTGGGCTCACTTTGCATGAGTCCCGATCTTTAGCCCACAACAGAGAGCTAGATATACCCAGCTTGATTCATCGATTTTCTGACATCGGTAACAAAGGAGACCTCCCCTGGCAAGGTTTTTGGCTACATGCCCTCTGTTTATGCATGCTTGCACATTTCCTTCTTGCCCTAGCTTCAGTGGAACCAGCATTCGGTTGATCGAAGTGGCCTAAGGTCTGAAAGAAGGTAAGAGTTACATCGGTTTGGCACTGGCCGAGACCCTGATAGGCTTAGATGCTTTTCATCAGTGAGAGACCACCAGGTTTGTGGGAAGTCCACTACTTCTTTAGGTATTGTTTCTCATCCTTTCTCATACGTGTTTCTCACATCACTCAACACTTATGATCTATTTTTCTCTGAAAGCCCTTTTCTTTCTTTTTTCTCCACGCACATCTCTCTATTCTTTAATCTCTCTTATTTTCATCCCTTCCCAGGTATGGCTCATGGATAAGCTAAAGTTAGTGGATTCTTGTCCTGAGTAATCACCTCGAGCATATTTCTTCCGCCAATGACTAGTGGATTTTCCCAACGAGGGATGGTGGTGCAACTGGATGTGCAACACATCTGCAACTGACATAGCTTGGCATTGCCCCTGGCTTAATCTGATCGAGATGAGTTACAGCATGGCTAGGCAGCCAGGCATAAAGTAGATTGGCCTCACGCACTGCGTGTTCTACTTTTCCCTCCGGTTTAGACGCCAGTTTGGACATGATCAGATTTTCCCAAAGAAGGGGGTAGAATATCCGACTTCATTCCTGATTCGTGCTTCACACTTGGCTAGGTACCTCACTGCTTGGAGGACGAGAGAGTTTCTGGCCCCTGCTCCTAGTTTCAATTATATCCTTTCTGGCGAGTGCTTGGCTTGGCTTGAGAATGAGGCACAAACCGGGCCCACTTTAACTTCAGTAGTTTCTGCAAGCAGGAGCAGAGAATGCAGGAGCACCTGACTCACCTATGCCCCTTGTTTATTGCTTTGACATTTCTTTTCAAGTTTTATGATGTAAAAGCAACTTGATTTGTGTCAGAGAGTTGGAGAACTTTATGTTGAAATTAATGAAATTAAAGTTGTGAGCACTAAAAATGTTCCTTTTGGTCCAAAAATGGTCTAAGTAGTAAAAGGTAAAATTTTGAACAAAATCAATTTTTATTAAAACTTTCCAAAACCATTTTCGAAAGTGATCACCACCTAACACACACGGAATCAATCCTCAAGATGTACAACCCCGAATCAAAAGATCATAACTGCCCCTGATTGAAGACAATTGCTCTGCATTGCAACCAGCTCTTCTTCCCAGAATAAAGATCACAACCAAGCTCTCAAATAATGGATAGACAAAGATGACCTGATCAAACACATGGATAGGACAGTTGAGTTGGAGGTGGTTATGATCAAACTTCAGGATGAAGTTGCCTACGTATCCCAAAGATAGGAATTAGGCCTTACGTAGTTCGGTTCAGGTTCACTCGAGTATTAACTCTCTCCTTTTGCGTTCTAACTTTTGCCAAAGTCGCCCTTTAGGGTTTTCAACCTTGCGAGGTCAGTTTTTCTTTATTTTTCATACTCTAACTTTTGCCTAGGTCGCCCTTTCAGGTTTTCGACCTAGCGAGCCTCTCAGGGATAGTATTTCTTCAACTTGTCCATGTTGATCGGTTGTGAAAATTCCAGGCCATCTAAGTCTATGAAAATAACCGCTCCACCCGACCAGATAACTTTAATGATGTATGGACTAGTCCAATTAGGTTTGAACTTGCCCCTAGTGTTATGAATGGGAGCTCAGTTGTTTTTCAGTACCATGTCTCCTTCATTGAGCTTCCTGAACGTAACTTTCTTGTTAAAAGCCCTGGCAATTCTGCGCTTGTAGCCTTAAACATGATACAATGCTTTCAGCCTTCTCTTGTCAAACAACATTAACTCCTCAAATCTGCTCTGTTGCCAGTCCGCCTCTACTATCTGACACTCAGCTATAACTCACAGCGACGGGACTTCTATTTCAATTAGCAAAACAGCTTCCATCCCATAGACGAGAGAATAAGGAGTTGCCCTTGTAAACGTCAGGATCGAAGTTCTGTAGCCCTAGAGTGTGAATGGAAACTTATTTGGCTAGTCCCTGTAGGTTTCAACCATCTTCTGCAAGATGTTCTTGATATTCTTGTTGGCGGCATCAACAGCTCCACTGGTTTGTGGCTGGTATGTAGATGGCTTATGGAAAGCCACATTGTATTTCTCCAACAACTCTATCACCTCTTTCTTGAGGTGGGAACCATTATCTGATATGATCTCGTTCGGAACTCCGTACCGACAAATGATGTTGTTTCTGATAAACTTAGCCACATGCGATGCTTTCAACACTGCATAGGACTGGGCTTCTACCCACTTTGTAAAGTAATCAATTGCCACCAAGATATATTCATGCCCATTTGACCCTTTTGGCGTGACTGCACCGATAACATCGATTCCCCAGACCGAGAAGGGCCATGGCGAAGTCATGTTGTACAGCTTTGATGGCGAAACATTCATGCGATTGGCATGAATTTGGCATTTGTGGCATCGTCGAATAAAACCAATACAATCCTTCTTCATGGTGGGCCAGTAGTAACCTTGCCTGAGAATCTTTCGGGCTAACATCACACCATTCATATACACCCCGCATTCCCCGCGTAGATAGCCTCCATAAGGCACTTTGATTCCTCTTCTTCCACACACAACTTATGCATTTCCAGATGACCTCTTTTATACAGTTTACCTCCGCAGATGATAAATTGGATAGCCATTCGCCGTATTTCCCTTTTGTCCTTGGCATTTGCCCCTAGTGAATATATCTCATTTTCCAAGAAGTTCCAAATATCATAGTACCAGGGGTTTTTGTCTTGTGCTTCATCTATTGCAGCAATAGTTTCATAAGCCGGCGTGTATTTCTGCTCGATGATAATCGGATGCATCCGGACTCCAAGTGGGATGTCTACCATAGAAGATAGAGTTACTAAAGCATCAGCGAACCTGTTGTTCTCTCTTAGTAGATGCGTAGAAGTCAGCTTTTCAAACTTAGGAATTAGAACATCCAGGGTCTGATGATAAACCTTCATCTTTTCTTCTTTCACTTTCCAGTCTCCATTTGCTTGAGAAACAACTAAGTTTGAGTCCCCGATAACATCCAATCTTATTGCCCCTAGTTCCAGGGTGGATTCTAAACCAGCAATACACGCTTCATTTTCTGTTTCGTTGTTAGATACCTTGAACCGGAGTTTGAAGGCTAAGGGTATATGGGAGTTGTCGGGGTGCTATCAATAACACACTTATCCCATAACCGTACTGATTAGACGCTCCGTCAAAGTACATCATCCAAGTTTCCTCCTCAACTTGCAGAATGGCTTCATTTGGGAACAAGTATTCCACTACCTCATCTCCTTCTACCGAGTGATTAGCCAAGAACTCCATTACAGCTCTTCCCTTGACCGATTTGCGGGTGACATGTTTGAGATCAAATTCGGAGAGAAGAAACAACCAATGGGCTAGCCTACTCGTAAGCGCTAGTTTCTCAAAAAGACATTTGATGGGATCTAATCTCGAAACCAGGATTACAGAGTGAGCTAAAGAGTAGTGCCTCAACTTCCTGGTAGCCCATACCAAGGCTAAGCAAGCTTTCTCCAACAGCGTATAGCGGGTCTTGTACTCCAGCATTTTCTTACTCGAGTAGTAGATGGCTTTCTCCACCCTATCTTCAGATTCCTGAGCGAGCATGCATCCTATGGTCGTGTCTGTTATTGACAGGTATAGAATCAAAGGCTTTCCTGGCTCTAGCGGCAACAACACAGGCAGACTCTAGAGGTACTACTTAACCTGCTCGAAGGCAAACTGACGGCGATTATCCCATCGAAATTTCTTCCCTTTCTTCAGGAGACCAAATAATGGTCACAAGTCAAGGTTAATTTGGAAATAAATCGTCTTATAAATTGCACTTTACCCAGAAAGCCTCGCACCTCCTTTTCAGTCCTCAGTGGTGGCATTTCTAGGATGGCCTTAATTTTGGAAGGATCTACTTCAATGCCCCTCTGTGTAATCAAAAAGCCTAGCATTTTTCCTGTCATTATGGCGAAGGTGCATTTCTACGGGTTTAACTTCAATTTGTATTACCTGATCTGTTGAAAGAATTTCTTCAAGGCAGTATAGTAGCCCTCTCATTTTTTGGACTTGACAATCATGTCGTCCACGTACAGCTCGACCTCTTTGTGGATCATATTATGCAGAATGGTGGTCGCAGCCCTCTGATAGGTAGCTCCAGCATTTTTCAGACCAAACGGCATAACCCGGTAGCAGTAAGTACCCCAAGGTGTAGTGAATGCGATTTTCTCTCTGTCCTTGGGCGCCATCAGAATCTGGTTGTACCCGAAAAACCAGTCCATGAACGATAGCAACGCATGGCCTGCAGTGAAGTTCACTAACTCATCAATATACAGCAGAGGAAAGTCATCCTTCGAACTGGCTCTGTTTAAATCCCGGAAGTCTATACACACCCGGATCGTACCATCCTTCTTTGGCACTGGGACGATGTTGGCCAACCAAGTTGGATACTTAGATATTAACAAGAAACCTGCCTCGATCTACTTGGCGACCTCTTCCTTGATTTTCAGCGCCCAATCCAAACGAATTCTACACAACTTCTACTTGACCAGTCGAGCCTCGGGGTCAAAAGGGATCCGATGCTGTACAATGTCAGGATCGATTCTAGGCATGTCTTCATAGGACCATGCGAAAATATCTTTAAAATCTTTTAACAAAGCGACTAGGCGCTCGCGCTCCTCCGAAGACAACATAGACCCAATCTGGACCAGACGCGGATCTTTCTTAATACCCACATTAATGGCAATGATTTCATCAGCATAAGGTTTAGCAAACCTCTCCTCCTCTCAATTAATCAAGTTTTTCAAAACCAGAGGAATTCCTTTCTCTTCGTTTTCATTAAAATTCTGAAAATCCTAGTCAATACATTAAACCAACGACACAGAAAAATACACAAAATCCACATAATTCTCATTCAAAAGGTCCTGATCTTCAGTTACAGACTCAAAAGAAAAGCTGAATAAAGACCTAGACAGGACTTTGGTATCCGGGTTACGACCTCCAGAAGTACCAAACTCAGACTTAGAAGAATTGGAATCTGATCCCGACTCCACAGACTTAGTGGAATCAGATTCTAGTTCATCACCCGACTCAGAACTGGACAAAAAGCCTTCCTCCAGTTGCCAGATAAAAGGTGGTGCCTCTAATGTATCCGAAATGCTGCTGGTTGGGTTCACACCCAGTTCCTCCCTAATCACGGAGACAATAAGGCTATCCCTCAAGTTCTTTGAGCCGATCGTAGGATTTGTCAAGAGACTAGCCAGTGCTGCCTCTACTCCAAGTTCACTGTTGTCTGAGTCAGTTTCCATGCTCTATTCAGCTTTAGTGCTTGGTTTAGCTCGTTCCTCAATATCACTATCTTGTAGTTGCAGATCAAAGAAGATCTCGAACCCTGGGACATGCTGCTTTGTGGAATTCACCCAAGGCTCGAGTGTAAGATCCCAGTGTCCCACATCGGGAATAGAGGGGGAGTTCCTGGGCTATAAAAGTAAAAATTTGGACCCTTATATAGCATCGAGGCCTTTTCCCGAGTGGTGAAATCCCTAGCAGAACTCCACAGTTAAACTTGCTTAAGCTAGAGTAGTTCTGGGATGGGTGACCCATTAGGAAGAACAAATCCATGTGGGCGTGGCCCAAAGCAGACAATATCAATGACATATGAAGGGTTGGGGTGTTACAAATAGTATCAGAGCCAACTCTCCGGAGTACCGAGTGTGGGCCCCTGGCATCTCTCGGTGCATGTGGGCGAGCTTGTGAGCTAACAGGCTACTGTACGGAGACGTGCAGCCTTAAGGGGGGTGGATTGTAAGATCTCGGTGTCCCACATCGGGAATGGAGGGGGAGTTCCTGGGCTATAAAAGTAAAAACCAGAACCCTTATATAGCATCAAGGCCTTTTCCCGAGTGGTGAAATCCCTAGTAGAACTCCACAGTTAAGCATGCTTACACTGGAGTAGTTTTGGGATGGGTGACCCACTGGGAAGAACAAATCCGTGCGAACGTGGCCCAAAGCGGACAATATCGATGACATGTGAAGGGTTGGGGTGTTACATCGGGAAAGCTGCAAAAAGGGAAATCTTCTCCCTCCCGGATAAAGTGGCCATTAAGTGTCCTTCGGATTGGCCTATGGATGATCTCATAGTGTTTCCCGGCTTGCTTAGCCTTGGCTCTGCCTTTTATCTCTTCCCTCTTCCTGATCCAGTCCTCTTTGGTGGGCATATAGCCCAGTCCAAAGGCATATGGGTTGTGTGGCACATCTGTCAATGCTGCAACGCCTTTCCAGCCACTTCTTCAGAGTCTCATTCCTGGAACATGCTGCAGTTTGTTCATGAAATAGATAAACTAGGCGCTAACGTACATGACTTCGTCTGCAGCCAGAATGGTCTACACTACCCGAGTTTCAGCCAGAGTGAACCCTAAGAGGCATACATCCTCCTCACTATGAGTGATCTCCAGCACTGGTGTAGTTACCTTTGGCGGCGGATGGATGAATGAATTCCCAAAAACAATCGTCACTCCTCCTCCATGAGGGTACTTCAACATCTAGTGGAAAGTGATGTAGACGGCCTTTACATGATGCAACCAAGGCCTCACTAACATCAAATTGAAGGTAGCTGGCACATCTAAGACATGAAAATCAACCTCCTGCTCAGCTGGGCCCACCTGGACTCTGACTTGCACCGTGCCCATGACCTCTCTACTTGTATTATCATATGCCCGAATTACTTGGACTATGGGAACAAAGTTGTAGACACCCCATTTTTGACCGACCTTAAGACTCAGACGTCATCGATTGAGTGCTCGGTGATGGTGCATGTTGTGCTCGTCCTGAGGTTTCGGAGTTCTTAGCTGAGAGCCTTGCCTCCAGACCTCGGAACTTTTTGTGCTTTGACTCGGTCCGCGAACCAAGTCTTGTTTTCTCTTCCCGGAGGGAGCGAGAGATCTTGTAGATCATCTCTCGGTGGTCGTAGGCTACTTTTCGTGGTCATAAGCCACCGTTCTCGTTTGGAGACTAGTTTCCAGTTTTTAGAGCCGTCGGCCGTGCGCCTCGGCTCGGGACTATTTAATATTCTCCGTTTGGCATGTTTTTTTGGAACACACCTTGTTTCCTCTGTCCAGAGGGGCACTGTGGTCCGAGAGACCACTTTTGTGGTCGTACGCCACTTTTGGCGCTCAACAGCCAGTTTTCGAGGTTCCCGACCGCGCGCTTTGCCACCCGAACTCTCGTTTTGCATCCGTGTTGGTTCGTTCTTGGCACGAACCTTGTTTTCCTTGTTTGGAAGGTGGTACAAGGGTGGGAGACTAGCCTTCTCCTTGGAAACCACTTTTCTCCCCGCCAGCCGATTTTCTTGTCAGGAAACTAGTTTTCTTGATCTTTGGGCCACAGTTACTAGTCTCCCACCCCACCATTGGCTTGGTCTCAGTGTGGAGACCACCAATTGCACTGGCCGACCACCTTTTTTTTTGGGAGACCACTTGCCTTGGTCGGCTGACCAGGGAAAGTGGTCGGCCGACCACCTCTTCTGGTCAGCAGGTTTCTGCCTGTTTTGTCTGACTGAGTGGATGCCAGCTGTGCCAGCTGGAAGGCACAGACTGTATCTTCCATACACGTATATGGAGGATTTGCACCCTTGTTTTAGCTTCTTGGGGAAGCTTGAACCTTTGTTCCTCTATAAGAGAGGCTCTCCCTCTCCTTGCACCAGGTTCTAAAAAATTTGCTAAGGCAAAAATATATATCTCTCTATATCTCTACATTTTGGGTTCAAAAGTGTGTTGTTCTTGACCTATTGCATCACACCTCATAGCCATACACCCCCACCATTGATCTGAGGTTCTTGGAGGACATTTTTGGAGGTTGAAGAGTTGGTTTTTGGTCCAAAAACTTGCTGGTTTTGCTGTGCTTCAAGGGTAACCTCCTTTCTCCCTTTTCAAGCTTTGTTTTGGTCATTATCTTAGCCATACTTGCATGCTTATTTGAGCTTTGTTTTCAAATAAAAAAAGTCTTGTTTTAAGTTGCTTAAAATGTTTGTTTAAGGCCCTTTTGGTGTTGAGGATCATCTTCCCTCTTGCATGCCCTATTTGGCCTTGTTTTGTGCCACGCCATAAGGCCTTTGAGTTGATCTTTGCTTGGCCTTTTAGCCACTGAAATCCAGTGGATTTTTAGTGGTTGGCATGTGGTTTTGAGGGCCCAAATCAGAGAGGGGAGACCCTCTCTCTTTTGGTCTTGTTTGCTCGTATTTTTGGCCTATCAAAGGAGCATATGTTTTCATACTTTCAAGGCTTGGTTCAGGCACTTTTTGGTGACTTTTAGGGCCTGTCTAGACTCTGTCTATGGCTGGTTTGGTCATCTTGGGTTTGCCTCTTGCATGTGTAGAGTAATCCCTTTTATGGCTTATCAAAGTAACATGTCATTCTTGCATATATTGGTCATATTTCAGTGGGTTTTTGGTCATCATTTGGCATGCCATGACTTTTTTTTGGCTGGTTTGGTAGCCTCTCACATGCTTCATATGCTTGTAGTGTAAATCATGTTTACTAGCTTAGAATGCATGATGTTTTGGCCCTCTATTCTAGCACATTTTGGCCATGCTCCAACCTGATTTTGTTCATATTTCGGGTTGCCTTAGCGCTATTTTGAGACCTCTTGGTCGAATGATGCTTGCCATGCATGCTTGTAGTGTAATACCCTTGACTAGCTTTAAGTTTCGAAGTCCCTTGCATGCTTAACTTGAGGTATTTTCATGTTTTGGCATCATTGAGCATGATATTTTAGAGCATATAGGACTGTCATGCTTCCATGTTTTCCACTCTTTAAGAGCCCTTGAGAGTTGTGCTTTTATACCCTATTTGTGAGCCATTGCATGAGCTTCATTTTTGTGCCTTTCAAGCCATCATCCCAACTCATTTTGCTACTATTTAGGGCCTGCATAAGGTCTGTTTGGAGTTGGTTTGGCCATTTGAGCATTGTCTTGCATGCCTATAGTGTAATGCACTTTACTAGTTTCGATGCTTGAGCCATTCAACATGCATTACATGAGTTCTTTGCATGATTCGAAGTCATTTTGTATGCCATTTCAGAGCTGAAACATGTGTCATTGCACTCCATATTTCATCCTTTCAATGAATTTGGAAAATTGTGTTTTGTGCCTTAAGCTTGGTCCATTGCATTGTGCATGCTTGCATGTGTTTTGGGGCCTTATTTTCATCATCTTTGGCCACTGATTTGGGTGTGGCTAAGGCCCATCCATTTTGGTTTAAGTACATTTTGCATTGAGTATGCCATTGTAGTTCATAGCATTGAGTATGCCATGTTGTCGCATGATTGGTCATTGCATTGTACGTGCCTTGTTCATCTCATTGTGTATGTTAGTTTCTACGTGCATTGTGTATGCTACGTGCCATGTGCATTGAGTATGCCATTGTTAGTTCATAGCATTGTGTATGCTAGTTGCATGTTTGCATGTTATCCCTTGCATGTTTGCATGACTTAGTTGCATTGCATTAAGATTGCATGCTAGAGTTGCATTGGTGCATGCCTTGTTTGTTGCATTGTGTTTGGGATAGGGGTTAGTCCAAACACGGGAAATGAAGAACGTTTCATACTCGAACTGATGAAACGTGCCTCAATTCCCGGTCACCGACACTCTTGACTACACATGAGGGAGTTTTGGGCTTTATGTGTTCATATGTGCATTCATTTCACATTGAGTTGTGCAATTCGGCCCCTCGGCCATCATGCATCGAGATGCGTGATTGGTGGCCCGAGGGTCGAGAACTACACTCCCTTGAGCTTATGTAATGATAGGGAGGGTGGTTGTGCATACACGTGTTGCAAATACTTTGCCATGCCCCTCTCTTGCTCTTTGTGCAGCAAACCAGAAATCAATAGCAGCAACTGGTCGGCTGACCAGATTAAGTGGTAGGCCGATCGCTTTTTCTAGTTTTCACCACAAAAAGTGGTCGGCAGGTGGTCTCCATTGACAAAAACTGGTCGGCAGCCCTCCCTCAGATTCCCTAGGTGGACTTTCAGCCTTCTGGAGCTTTTTGCAGTGTTCTGAGACCAGTTGCAAATAGAGGCAAGTTGGGGCATCGCGATGGATTTCCGAGCGAGGCGATTCGAGCATGCATGCATCCTTCATCATCCAAGGTAGAGCTGAGGCATCCCACTTCATGTAGTTTGCATGCTTATTTAATTGCTAATTTAGTTAATTTGTTAATTAGTTAGTGTTGTGTAATAATTAGTTGTAGCTTGTTATTCATTTTGTTGTGTAATAGCTAGTTTAATTAGGTTAGCTTAGGTTAGCTAGTTAGTTCTGCATTATTCATTCGGACTCTCCGTCGAGAGGGCACAACTGTTGTAATAAGTGTGCATGTGTATGATGCATGTCTTCTAACCCCCATTTCTTTCTCCCTTTTACTTACTAGCTTACGTTGGTTAGTTTTAGGGCATGTTTCAATTAGCATCCTTATACTTCGCATGTTTGCATTCATTCATCTGTCTTGCATGCACCGGGCTCGGCGCATCATGCTAACTGCATTGTATTTCAATTCCTGTTTGAATACATGTATCAAATTGCATTTCACATGACATTTTAGAATAGCCGAGCCTATCTTAGTTGCATTTTGTATGGGTTGCATTAGGCATTCTTGACATAGCTAGGATCATGCATTGATTTCTAACATAGCTTTCTTTTTGGCTCGGAGTACTTGGTAAGTGTTTATGCTTTAGCATCCTTGCATGTGTGTGAGTGGTTGCCATGATAGCATGCTTGCCATGAGGCTATGTGCTTATGTGAAATAACTGCTTGGATGCCTGTGGGTGAATGTTGGATTATTTGAATTGGAACAATTCACTGATTGCGAGTTTTAAGCCCACTTGAGAGTGGCAAAATCCGCATTTTAGCCTACTTGCGAGTAGCAAACCGCTTTCAAAAACAAACATGAGATGATTTGTTCCAATTTAGGCGATCCAGTCTATACTTGTGTGTTGTGTGCATCACATAGTAATTCTAGGTTAATACACCGGAATAAGAACACATGTGTTTTCAAAAACAAAATATCATGTTAGTAAAGGCCGATCTTTGATCGGGCGAGCGGGGGTGCTCATTGCATGACCTTCCCCTCTCGTACCCAAGTTCTCGAGCCGAGGCAACTTTGGTGATGACGGACACGTGGCCTTCGGCACGAGTCAGGGTTTCCTAAATTTTCCAAAACAAAATATTTAGGTGGCGACTCTGTATCTGGCAAAGCAGTCCATGTTTGGCACTTCTTTCTAAAAATCAGTTTTCAAAACAATTTTCCAGATTTGGACTCTTTGGTGATTTATCGGTCTTGCATTGCACTTTGTGAAATCAGATTCAGAACCGTGACATTTAAGTCCGAACTGTAGTGAGCCTAATAAACAAAACAGGATTGTACCGGGACGTTCGGGCGCGTCTACAGTTTTTGGCGACTCTGCTGGGGATTTAGAGAACTTGACTCAAACTCATGATATCTTGTTTTGATTACACTTATGTGTCTCTTTGCATTGCATTTGCATTGGTGCGCCTAGGACACCGTGTTTGCCATCTGCTATTCCTGAGCGGTTTGCCGGAGGCTTGCTTCAAGAAGCATGCCGTAAGGCTGACCGGTTACGGGGTCTGCCACGATGGGAACACAAACCCCAGTTTTTACCGGGGCACCCTTTTTGACCATTCGACCTAGTGCATATTCGGATCCACAGTGACCATTCCAAACTAGGACAGGTTGCTTATCCGATTATAGGTTGTTTGAAATCGTTGTGTGCGTAGTGAAACCCTAGTTCTTGACGAAACTAGGACAGGGAAACCCTAACCCTCCAATAGGGGTGTTTTTGGCTCTCACTTGTTTGTTATGTATTTTTAGAGTTGGCCTCTACAGGAATGCACGTGTCAATTTGCAAGTCCGGATATCAGGCCCACGGGCATCAGTATCAGTATTTGGGAGTCAGTTTTACCTGTGGGTATCAGATTCAGATTTGGGGCAGTGATTTGGGAACAATGATCAGTACTTGAGAACTGTATATTCAGCTTACAAATGCCAACTGTGTGTTGTCATATCCGACTGTGTGTTGTGTTTATTTAAGCCGTTATGCTGTCCATTTTTATGATTGTTTAGTTCCTTATTATGCTTTATTTATCTTTTTGCTAGGTAGTTTAGCACAATTGCTTCCGACCAAGCAGATATTCCCCAAGCACTCTAGACTAGAGGTCGCAGACTCCATCGATCTGAGGATCTGATAGACGGACAACCAGTGTTCCATTCTTTACCCCCGGTTGCTAGACGGAGGTTAGTGAAGCACGGTGTATCGGTACCGCGGTTACCAGAGCAGTGGTCCTTGAGCAGTCAAGCTGAGATTTCCGAGTCTATTGCAGAGACAGATACACCGGTAGTTCAGTCAGATCAGGGCAGTATAGCAGGAATGGAAGAAATGATGCGTCAGCTCCAGGAGAGTATGAAAACCATGCAGTAGGATGCTGCTCGTCAAGCAGAATTTGCCAAATAGCAGGCTGAGATCATGGCCCAATAGGTAGAGTTAATTACTAGACTGCAGCAGCAAGTCGGGGCATCTGCTTCACACTAAGCTCCTCCCCCGCCAAGAGTCCCAATACCCGGGGAGATGGCGAATGTCCAGAATGTCCAGGAGGATACAGACATCCCAACGGGGCCATCTCCGCCCCCGATTCTACCTCAGCTATCCAAGGCACCCATACCTATTAACCTACCGGATTCCCCCTTTGAGTTCGAGGTGGACCCCACGGCATTAAAAGCGAGCAAGCTTGAAAAGATGTTCAAGAAATCTCAAGGTGTGAAGTCCATTCCGGACATTGAGGATGGGTACACCGACTCGGCTATGACTCTGCCGGACCGATTTAAAATGCCGCACATAGACCGCTTCGATGGGTCTAGGGATCCCATGGTGCACCTACGGCTGTTTTCAGATATCTTAAGGCCAATGGGCCTCTCCAGGTTGCAGAAGCTTTCCCTATTTGGTCGGACCCTGTCAGGTATAGCGGCCGTCTGGTATGCAAAGTTGGAAGATTCCATCAAGAGAAATTGGGAGGAGATAGCCGAGGCCTTCATAGCTCAATACTTCTATAATACACAGATCGAGATCACAACTCGTGATCTTGAGACGACTAGATAGGAGCCAAAGGAGAGCTTTTCCAACTTCGTAACCCGTTGGAAAGCCAAAGCCTCAATGATGACCATTAGGCCGACTGACAAAGATCAAATACGGATGGTTGTGCTCAACCTCCAGCCCAAGCTCATGTAGAAGATGATCGTCCTCCCGCTCCCCACCTTTGCAGATCTACATGAGATAGGGGTGCAGATCGAGGACGCCTTGAAACAGGGTCTGATTGACAATGACAGAGAGCAGCCTAGGAGGACTTTCAATCGCAGTACGAATGCAGGCACAAGCAGTGCTGCAGCTGCCAGAGCCTCAAAAGTGAGTATGGTTACCACCATCAATACCCCAAGAACCCTTGCAGCTACGCCATTCACCGGTGTGTTCGGTAGTAGTTCGCAAACAGCCAGATATGTACCCAGAGGCCAAAGAACCTTCACTCCACTATGCATGCCTCTGTCCAAAGCTTTGGGGGTTTTAATCAGAAAAGGGCAGTTGAAGCCCCTGGAGCCGTGGCCATTGCCAGAAAAACTTTCCCCCTCCCATAACCCAGCTAAATACTGTGCTTTTCACCAATAGCATGGTCACGACACCGACCAGTGCTTTCGATTACGTCATGAGATTTAGGATCTCGTTAACAATAGGGTGATCGTGCCTCTAGAGAAACCCAATGTCACAACCAACCCTCTCTCACCACATAACCAAGCTCCACCTCCCAAACGCATCAACTTGATCCAAACTGGGGTTGTGTCATACGACCCTAGCATATACATCACTCATTCCCACCTGCCCAAGCCGCAGGTGTTCATTCCTAACAGCACTGACTTGTGCAAATTGGACATCTCCCGAACCCAACCTGAAGCAGTGATGGTGACTATCGAAGATACAACAGGGATGATTTCGGAGGAAAACGGGGCTGATGCTTCAGGATCTGAGGAATTTGGAAGTTCTGCTGAGGAGGTATACAATTCGAGTGGCTACATTGCGCCAATAGGCCAGGTTAGGCCGAGTGTGGAATTGCCAGTGGGGATAGAGATTTGTGTAATACGGGATGATGGACTTGATCAGAGGCTAGATGACTTAACGGATCTGGAAGAGGACATAGCTAACCTTCATTTTTTCAACGAACAAGACTCAGGAGACATGACAGTCAACTGGTTTGATCTTGATGGGTTAGCAGAGGTTACAGGGTGGCTTGACGACCAACCAGATGTTGTTGAAGAATTTCATCCAGAACAGGGTTTGTTAGGAACGAGGACATCAGTTGTGGCCGGAAGGGTTAGAAATCAGAATGCATCACCGGAGAGCGTCGGTGCCAAGAATTTCGCTTAGGATTTGGGTATATTGAATACAGGAAATGTTGAACAGTAGACTGCACTGAAGCAGTTAGAACGGGAAGGGATCGAAGATTCTGAGAGAATCAGGAAAGCCAAAGCCCCTGAGGGGATAAAACGTGTTGTGTGCACAGGAACGGAACGTGCTGTGAGCACAGGAAGAGAACGTGCTGCGAGCATAGGAACGCAAGGTGCTGTGGTCACAGGAACAGTTGTGAGGGAGCCGGACAGGTGTCTGTCGGCTGTCGATGGCATGTGGTGGGAAGATGATGATCTATGTCTTGCCCTCACAGATGAGAACTGGGGGAATAACCAACCAGATGATACCTGGTATAGTGGCGAAGTTGACCATATGACTAGGAGCGGGCGGTATTTCAAGCCCCCGCACTTAGACCAACCAAAGGCGTCCGGGAAGGACAAGGAGGTGGAGAAGCAAAAAGAGAAGCTACTTGAAGAAGAGGCTGTATTGAAACAATTGAAAAAGATACAGGCAGACATCTCCATCTGGGGACTGCTTATGGCTTCGAGAGTACATAGACAGGCTGTTCTTTCAGCGATGGACAAAGCCAAACTTTCAATAGACACCACGCCTGAGCAGCTAGTAGGACTGGTCTTCTCGGGAGGAGCTTCCCCGACGCTGACCTTTTCTGACAAGGAACTGCCGCCTGAGGGTGAAGATCACAACAAACCACTCTACATCTTTGTGGAGTGTAGGGACAAGTGGATACCGGTAGTTCTTGTCGACACGGGATCCGCCATTAACGTGTGCCCGTCGAGGACAACATATGCAATCGGGTTGATGCCCGTGGACTTTATGCCAACTACCCAGGTGATAAGGGCCTACGACAATACAAGCAGAGAGGTGATGGGGACTGTGCAAATTTAGACCAAGGTTGGTCCAGGACAACACGAGATTGACTTTCATGTCTTGGACGTTCCCGCAACCTTTAATTTACTCCTAGGGCGGCCGTGGCTGCACCAGGTGAAGGCAGTCTCTTCCACCCTCTACCAGATGTTGAAATACCCCCACGGGAAGGGGGTGGCTATAGTTTTTAGGAATTTATCGATCCATCCGCCGCCAGAGGTGTCTACACCGATTTTGGAAATCGAGCATGGCACGGAGGATGTCTTTTTATCGGGATTTACCCTAGCCGAGGCCCGGGTCATTCAGAACATCTTAGCTATTGACGAGGGGGTGTATGTTAGCGTGCAGTCAGTGTATCTCATGAACAAGCTTCAGCATATCCCTGGGATAGGACTGGGAAAAAGTGGCCGGAAGGGCATCGCAATATCGACCGAAGTGCCGCACAACCCGCACACCTTTGGCTTGGGTTATCTGCCCACCGAAGAGGACTGGGTGAGGAAATGCAAGGAGATGGCTGGGAGAGCCAGAGCAAAGCAGGCAGGGAAGCCTTTTGAGTTAATGCATCGACCCATCCAGGGTACCCTAAACGGACGCTTTGTCCGGGAGGGGGAGGAGTTTTCATTTTGCGGCTTCCCAGAGCCATGGTTGAATGCCGAAAAGAGGCGCCTACCAGGATTTGAGATCTTCTTCAACCTGCAGTTATCTGGAGATGATGTTGCCGAAGAGCAGACAGACCCATCAGCTGAGGTTGAGCAGTGTAAGGAAGTGGATTCCGAAAGCGCCGAAATAGAAATGGGGGTAGCATTGGCTTGTCTACTTTCAGATCCTCTGATCGAACAGAAGTGCTTGGGGGATAACTTCTCGGTATTCATAATCAAGAATGAAACGGCTGCGAGCCCACCGTCAAACATTTTGGATGCATCCATCGCACCCTCTCTCATCTGGCAGTACGAGGAAGGATTTTTGTCAAGCAGCACCGAGTCAAGTAGTGAGCCGGAATCTGATTCCACCGAGTCTGTGGAGTCAGAATCAGGTTCCAGCTCGTCTAAGTCTGAGTCCGGTATTCCTGGGGGTGACAACCCGGATGCCACAATCCTATCTAGGTCGTCTTTTTCTTTCTCTTTTGAGTCTGTTGTAACAGAAGAATCTGACAATTTGGAAATGCTTAATGAGAATGAAATGGCTGTGGCTTCTGAGTATTTTTCTGTGCCTTTGATTTATTGCATTAATCAGGACTTTCAAAATTTTGATGAAAATGACTGTAGACACCCCATTTTTGACCGTCCTCAAGACTTGGACGTCACCGTTGGAACACTCGGTGATTATCCATGTTTGTGTTCGTTTGGAGTTCCCGGAGGTCTTAGCTACGCGCCTTGCCTCAGGATCTCCGAACTCGACCGTTTTGTGTCTCGTTTTGCACCAAACACTTGTGTTTTGCCTTGGAGGGGCAGGGAATGCCTTGTGAGGCATCCCCACACATCACCGGCTGTGGCTTGAGGCCACCGGCTGTTGTTTGTGTCCATCGGCCATATATTTGGCCGACCGGCACTCTTTTTGGCCGACCGGCCATCAATTTTGTCAAAATGACAATTTTAGCTAGCCGACTACTGTTCATCTGCTTTTAGCAGATATTTTGTGCCAGCTGTGATAGCTGGCACCCACCCCATTCCCCTCCATACACGTGTATGGAGGGATTTCCCTCTTGAATGGCTTGTTTTGGAAGCCTTACAAGAGGGAATTGCCTATATAGGAGAGCTTCTTCTCTTGACATTAGGGTTAGACATTTTAGACAGCTTTTGTAAAGCTTGAGTTCTAGGGTTAGGGTTTGATACATATTCTATCTCTATAAGTGTGTGTTTTGTCCCACTTTTGCTCACAAACACACACTAACACACCATCTCTTGGACTTGAGACCCTTGGAGGGTTGTTTTAGTGTTTTGGAGCTGGATTTAAGCCAAGGAAGGCTGTTGGAGCATTGTTTGTGATGGAGGGCTTCAAGGGTAAGAAACTTCCCTTTTATTTCCCATTTTTGCATTGCTTTTCTACCTATCTTAGAACTGTTTTTGTGCTTAGTGTATAATACAAAAAAGTTCTTTTTTTTAGCCCTCTTGATTGTTTGTTAAGAGTGTTTTGTGGTTTGGGTTTGTTTGACCCCTCCTAGGCCTTGTAAGGCTCCTTTTTGTGCTATTTTTGGTGAGCTCCGAGACTTTGGTGCTTCGGCCTCCTCACCACTGAAATCTTGAGGGATTTCAGTGGTGAGGATGGTGCCTTGAAGTCTCAAGAAGGAGAGGGCCACCCCCTCTCCTTGTTGTCCTTGAAAAGGGCACTTTTTGGCCTCTTGAGGGAGCATCATGCTTGAGTGTTTGTTGATCATGCCTTGGCTGCATTTCATGCTTATATTGCCATAATATAACATTGTTGTGTGTTGGTTTTGGTACACCATGCATGCTTAGCATACCTACCATGTAATGCCATGTTATTGCCTTAATATGCCTTAGGTTGTTAGCCTTCATTCTAGCATGTTTTAGGCTTAACCTTGTGAAGGTTTTGTGTTTATTTTGCCATGTTTAAGGTGTGTCCATGTTTGTTTGAGTCGATCTTGGCATGCATTACATAGCTCCTTTGTATTATGGCTTGGTTGCCTCAGGTGTGTGAATGTGTAGCATGCATTACTTGCTTTGATTTGGTGGTTTGGAACCACCCAACATGCCATTTCAGTCCCTAAGACATGCTTGTATGCTTGCCTTCGATGCCTCTTTGAAGCTTTGAAAGCTTGCCTTGTATGCCCTATGTTTTGACCATTGTGCATGCCTTTGAATTTGAGTCATTTAGATGCCATTTAAGTGGTCTTTTGGCCTTGTTTTAACATGCTAAAAATCTATTTTTAGTTGTTTAATGCATGCCATGTTTGCCTTGCTAAGTGTAGTTCAATGCATCATTAGCTTGCTTTGAATTCTTGGCCATTTTGCAGCTTTGCTTGCTTTGTTAGTTGGTTTGGCACCTCCTATAGCATGATTTTCAAAGCTTCATTTGCATGCCATTAATCCATGTTTGTCCCTTTTAAATGTGTTTAAAAGTTGCTTCATTATGCTTAAGTCTTGAACCATGTATCTATGCGTGTTTGCATAAGCATTCGCCTTCATGAACTTAGCATTTTGGCCACTATTTTGGGCCTATTTAGAGCTGCCTAAATCATGTTTAAGTCCATCTTTTCATTAGTTTGCATTGCCTCATGCTTGCTTGTATGCTTGCATAAGTGCCTTGCCATGCCATGTTGCATCCTTAGCTTGCATGCCTAGGTTGCATTGCATCTTGCATGCATGCTTTGTCCCTTGATTAGTGATAGGGATTGGGCTTTGGTTTGTTTGTTTGCATTGCATTTCATTTGAAATGAAAGATGCACACTTGGCCTCATGGGCCATCACGCATTCAAATGCGCGATTGGTGGTCCGAGAACCAAGGACCATACCCCTTTGAGTTGTACACATGATAAGAGGCTTGGTTGGTGCATACATTGCTTGAATTGTATTGCGATGCTATGCCTTGCCCTCTGCTGCTGTCAATTGCAGGTTCTGCAGGCATTCTTGGCCGGCCGGCAATATTTAGTGCCGACCGGCAATGTATTGGTGGCCGATAGCCTCATATCCAGCCGATGGCCATATCTAGCTGCTGGTGGCTATTCTACTCAGCCGGTGGTGTCCCCCAATGTCCAGAGAGGCATCCCTGAGGCTTTGGCAGTCTTTGGAGGGGCAGAGCAGGGAAAACAGAGGCAGACTATGCATGGCAGTGCAATTCCGAGCAGGACCCGAGCATGCGTTGCATCAGGCTCTCCTCCCGAGGCGGTTTACTGTTTTTCCTAGTTTAGTTAGTTGTTAACTAATTAGGCAATTTGTAATATTTAATTAGCTTGCGTAGTTAATTAATTTGTATTATTCTTTTAGTCCCCCGAGCGAGGGCGAATCTGTAATAAGTGTGGGTGCGTGTGTGTGCATGTCTTCCAATCCCCACTTCTTTCTTCCCTTTTATTTACCTGCTTATGATGGTAGATTAGGGCACGTCTAAATTAGCATACCTTATGCTATGCATGCGTGCATCCATGCATTTGTCTTGCATGCACCAGGCTCGGTACATCATACAAACTGCATTGTATTTTCAATTCCAAATTGAATACGTGATAATTGTAGCATTTCACATGCCATTTTAGGGTTAGCCGAGCCTACTCTAACTGCATCCTTGCATGTGTTGCATTAGCCACTTAACATGAACTAGGACATGCATATTTGCTAACTAGTTTATTGTTTTGGCATGGAGTGCAATGTAAGTATTTATGCTTTAGCATCTCGCATGCGTGTGAATGTTAACATGACAGCATGATTACCATGTGGCTAAATGCTTATATGAGATAAACTGCCTGATTGCCTGTGGGTGAAGGTTGGATTGTTTGAGTTGGAAAAACTCGTTGAAATCCGTGTTTTAGCCTACTTGCGAGTAGCAAATTCCAAAGCATTTTCAAAACAAACGGATATGCAATGCTTGTTTCCAAATTAGGCAATCTAGTCTATACTTGTTTGCTGTGCGCATAACATAGTAAATCTAGGCTAATAACCGGAACAAGAACACATAATGTTTTCAAAATCGGATATCATGATTAGTAGAGGCCGGTCTTCGGACCGGGCGAAAGGGGGTGCTCATAGCTGACCTTCCCCGATCGTACCCAAGCTCCCGAGCCAAGACAACTTTGGTGATGACGGACACGTGGCCTTTGGCACCGAGTCAGGGTTTCCTAAATTTCCCCATTAAAAAAATATTTAGGTGGCGACTCTGTATCTGGCAAAGCAGTCCATGTTTAGCACTTCTTTTCAAAATCTGTTTTTTTTTCTCAAAACGATTTACCAGAGTTGGACTCTTTGGTTCAGATTAAGAACCGCAACAAACAAAAAGGGAGTCCGAACTGTAGAGCGAAGCCCACTAGCGCGTCTACAATGACGAGGAAGAAATTCTTCTGGTTCTACAACGTTTAATTGATCAAGAGCAGGAGAGATTTGTTAAACCCTTGGTTGATGAAATCACTACAGTTAATGTTGGTACTGAGAAGGACCCGCAGCTGGTCCAGATCGGGTCCATGTTGTCTTCAGAGGAGTGCGAGCGCTTAGTCACTTTATTAAAAGATTTCAAAGATGTTTTCGCGTGGTCCTACGAAGACATGCCTGGAATCGATCCTGAGATTGTACAACACCGGATCCCTCTTGACCCAGAGGCCAAACCCGTTAAACAGAAACACAGAAGAATCCTCCCGGACTGGGCTCTCAAGATTAAGGAAGAGGTCACCAAGCAAATTGACGCAGGGTTCCTGCTGGTATCTGAATACCCAACTTGGTTGGCCAACATAGTTCCAGTGTCGAAGAAGGATGGCAGGATTCGAGTATGTGTGGATTTCAGGGATTTGAATAAAGCCAGTCCGAAGGATGACTTTCCTCTGCCGCATATTGACGAGTTGGTGGACTTCACTACGGGGCATGCATTGCTCTCATTCATGGATGGCTTCTCAGGCTACAACCAGATTGCAATGGCACCTGAAGATCGGGAAATGACTGCTTTCACCACCCCGTGGGGGACCTACTGTTATAGAGTGATGCCATTTGGGTTGAAGAATGATGGAGCTACATATCAACGGGCCGCGACCACGATATTGCATGACATGATCAACAAAGAGGTGGAGGTGTATGTGGACGACATGATTGTCAAGTCCAAGGAAAGGGAGGGCCACTACACTGCCTTGCAAAAGTTCTTCCAAAGGATCAGAGAATTCCGGTTGCGGCTGAATCCTCAGAAATGTACGTTTGGTGTTACAGCAGGGAAAATGCTGGGGTTCTTGATTACACAGAGAGGTATCAAAGTCGACCCTTCCAAAATCAAGGCCATCTTAGAAATGCCACCACCGAGGACTGAAAAGGAGGTGCGAGGCTTTCTGGGTAAAGTGCAATTCATAAGATGGTTTATCGCAAAATTAACCTTGACTTGTGAACCACTTTTTGGTCTCTTGAAGAAAGGAACGAAGTTCCAATGGGACGGTCGATGCCAAGTTGCTTTTGAATAGATCAAGCAATACTTACAGAACCCACCCGTGTTGTCACTACCTGAGCCGAGGAAACCGTTGATTTTGTATTTCAGTGACTGAAACTACAATGGGTTGCAAGCTTGCACAAGAGTCTGAGGACAAGGTAGAGCGAGCTATCTACTAACTGAGCAAGAAGATATTGGATTACGAGACCCGCTACACTCCACTCGAGAAGGCTTGTTTGGCCTTGGTATGGGCTACCAGGAAGCAACGGCACTACTTGTTAGCTCACTCCGTAATGTTGGTTTCGAGATTAGATCCCATCAAATATCTCTTCGAGAAACCGGCACTTACAGGTAGGCTAGCCCGTTGGTTGCTTCTACTTTCCGAATTCGATCTGAAATATGTGACTCGCAAGTCAGTAAAGGGGAGAGCGGTAGCGGAGTTCCTAGCCGATCACCCAGTGGAAGGGGATGAAGCAGTTAAGTACTTATTCCCAAACGAGGCCATTCTGCATGTCGAGGATGAAACTTGGACGATGTACTTTGATGGAGCGTCAAACCAATATGGGTATGGGATAGGGGTGTTACTGATAGCACCCGACAATTTCCATATCCCTCTAGCATTTAAACTCCGGTTCAAAGTCTCGAACAACGAAGCAGAGTATGAAGCATGCATTGCTGGTTTAGAAGCAGCCCTAGAACTAGGGGCAAAACCGTTGGACGTCATCGGGGACTCGAACCTTGTTGTATCCCAAGCTAAGGAGATTGGAAAGTCAAAGTAGAAAAGATGAGAATATACCACCAGACCTTGGACTTGCTGATTCCTCGGTTTGAGAAGCTGAACTTCGCTCATCTGTTAAGAGAGAACAACAGATTCGCGGATTCATTGGCAACTCTATCTTCCATGATAGACATCCCTTTTGGAGTCCGGATGCGTCCGATCATCATTGACCAAAAATTTATGCCGGCCTACGAGCTGATTGCTGCCATAGATGAGGTTCAAGATGAGAACCCCTGGTTTTACGATGTCTGGAACTTCTTGGAGAAAGAAGCATATCCACCAGGGACAAATGCCAAAGATAAGAGGGCAATCAGAAGAATGGCTGCTCAGTTCATCGTCTGCGAGGGAAAATTGTATAAGAGAGGTCATCTAGGAATGCACAAGCTGTGTATTGATGCCGAAGAATTGAAGCGCTTGATGGAGGCCATCCATGGAGGAGAGTGCGGAGTGCACATGAACGGGGTAATGCTAGCCCGAAAGATCCTTAGACAGGGTTATTATTGGTCCACCATGGAGGACGATTGTATTAGCTTTGTTCGGCGATGCCACAAATGTCAGATCCATGCAAATCGCATGAATATTCCGCCGTCGAAGCTGTACAACATGACTTCGCCATGGCTATTTTCAGTTTGGGGAATCGATGTGATCGAGGCTATCACTCCGAAGGGGTCTAATGGGCATGAGTTTATCCTAGTCGCGATAGACTATTTTACAAAGTGGGTTGAGGCCCAATCTTATGCGGTGTTGAAGGCTTCACATGTTGTGAAGTTCATCAGGAATAACATCATCTGTCGTTACAGGGTCCCGAACGAGATCATTTCAGACAATGGTTCCCATTTCAAAAAGGAAGTGATCGACTTGTTAGACAAGTATAATGTGACTTTTCATAAGTCGTCTACATATCGGCCGCAGACCAATGGAGCAGTTGAGGCCGCCAACAAGAACATCAAACACATTCTGCAGAAGATGGTGGAAACCTACCGGGACTGGCCAGATAAGCTGCCATCTGCTCTATGGGGCTACCAGACGTCAATTAGAACTTCTATTGGGGTGACTCCGTATTCATTAGTTTATGGGATAGAAGTCGTTCTACCTATCGAAATTGAGGTTCCGTCATTGCGAGTACTGGCTGAGTGTCAGATAGCCGAAGTAGATTGGCAACAGAGCAGATTCGAAGAACTCATGCTCTTTGATGAAAGAAGACTAAAAGCACTGTACCATGTTCAAGGTTATCAGCGTAGAATTGCCAGGGCTTTTAACAAAAAGGTTAAGTCTAGAAATTTGAACGAAGGAGATTTGGTGTTCACAGACAATCGAGCTCCCATCCACGACCCTAGGGGCAAGTTCAGACCTAATTGGACTGGTCCTTACATCATCAAGTCTATCTGGTCGGATGGAGCTGTCGTTCTGATGGACCTAGATGGCCTAGAGTTCTCACAGCCGATCAATATGGACAAGTTGAAGAAATATTACCCCTGAGAGGCTCGCTAGGCCGAAAACCCGAAAGGGCGACCTAGGCAAAAGTTAGAGCACAGAAAATTGAAAATTAAAAAAATTGAGCTCGCAAGGTTGAACACCCGCAAAGGGCGGCCTTGGCAAAAGTTAGAGCGTAAAAGGTGAGGGTTAATACACGAGTGAACCTGAACCGAACTACGTAAGGCTTGATTCCTATCTTTGGGATATGTAGGCAACTTCATCCTGAAGTCCAGCCATAAACATTTCCCTGATCAACTTTGTCCATTTGATCATCTCGATTATCTTTGTCTATCCAGCATTCAAGAGCCTCGGTCGTGATCTCCGGTGCAGTGCTATGCAGACTAGGGGCAACTTTCCAGTTGCTGAGATCTGGGGTTGTGCATCTCAGTGACAGATCTCAAGCGTGTCCAGTTCTGATCCATATCGAAAATGGTTTTGAAATTTTTTAATAAAAATTGATTTTGCTCAAATTAATCTTTTTACAACTTAGACCATCTTTGGACCAAAGCGGAAAATTTTCAGTACCCACAACCTTCAATTACATTGATTTCAATACAGAGTTTTCTTGTTCTTGAATACAAAATCGAAGTTGCTTTTTATTACATTCATAAAGAAAACTTGAAAGTTCTGATTAAAGCAAATAAATTAGGGGCATAGTCAGGTGTTCCCGTGTCCCCTCCTAGAGCTGGTCGATGCCTCTGATGCCAAGCTGGGCCCAATCTGTGCCTCTTCATTGAGCCAATCTATGCACTCATCAGAAAGGGTGTAACTGAAAGTGGAAGCGGGGCTAGAAGCTCTCTCGTCCTCCATGTCGTGGCATACCGAGCTAGCTGTGTGCCTCGGACCAGAAATGCAGCTGGGTACTCTATCCCTTCTGCCGGGAAAATCTGATCATGGTCGAACTGGCCCTGGAACCGGAAAGGAAAGTAGAACACGCAGTGTGTCAGGCTAATTAACTGAATCCCGGTCTGACGGGACATGATGTAGCTCATTGCCGGTAGATTAAGCCAAAGACAACGCCAAGCAATACAGTCTATGGACAAACTGCACATCCAGTTGAACCACCATCCCTCATCATGGGCATCGACCAGACGTTGTCGGAAGAAATAGCCACGAGCTGAGTATGCTGGGCATGGGTCCACAACCTGCAACTTATCCATTAACCACACCTGGGGAGGGATGAAAAATGAGAGATTAAAGAATAGAGAGATGTACGATGAGAAAAGTGAGGAAAAGGTTTTGAGAGAAAAATCGAGCCTGAAGGCCGAGTGATGTGAGCAAAATATATGTGAGACAGGGTGGGAAACATTACGTATAGTAGTAGTGGACTCCCCGCAAATCTGGCCGTCTCTCGGCGATGAAAGGCATCCAAGCCCATCAATGTCTCAGCCAGTGTCATGGCAATACAACTCTTGCCCTCCTTTAAGCCTTGGGAAACCTCGATCAACCGGACACTAGATCCTCCGGAGACTGAGGCAAGTAAGAAATGGGACAGCATGCACAGGCAAAGCGCATGTCGCCGAAAGCCTTGCCAATGATGGTTGCCGCGGTCATCGGCATCGGAAAACCGACGAATCAAACTCAGAATGTCCAGCATTCCGCCACAAATCAAAGACCGAGCATCGTGCATAGTGAGCCCACACATTCGTCCTAAGGCTTGGGCGTGGTCGAAGCGAAGCTGGGGCAAGATTTCTTCGTTGCGTTCGGACTCCATCAAAGCTTGGAAATCTTCGAAGGTAGGACACACCTCTTGCCCGCCAAAGCTAAAGACATGAGTTACCGGATTCCAAAACCTTGCCGCGGAATGGAGAAATGGAAAGTGCAGCGGAGTGCGACTCAGAGTGAATAGTGCATTTATGCCGAAGCCTCGGAAGTTCAACTTTTCCGAGCCGTCTAAAGTAGCAATCCAAGCTGTGAGATTTTAGCTGAGAAACGCCTCCATTTTGATGTAAAACTGAGATGGAATGAGAGACCCACGAAGCTGGAACTTTTATGGAGGATAAGGCACTGTTGGGAGGACATGTGTGAAAAATTTGGAGGTCGCCAGGCCAACAGATCGGCCGACCACTTTTTCTGGTCAGCCAGCCACTTTTTCTGGTCGGCCAACCACACAATTGGTCTCCAGGGAAAAAAACTGGTCGACCAGCCACATTTGGTGGTCGGCCAGGGAGAAAAGCTGGTTTTTGGCCTTTTCCTAGTCTCTAGAGGAGAGCTCCTAGCCTTTCCATGTGTTGGAAGTGTTGAAGGTCTGAGTTTACCTCTGTTTCGGATGCATTCCGTCGCCCGGTTTGTCAGAAATGCATTTGCATATCGAGTTGTTGTTAAGTTTTGCTTATCGAGTTATCGAGTTTTGTTTATCGAGTTGTTAAGTTTGCTTATCGAGTTGTCAAGTTTTGTACATCGAGTTGTTACTCTTTGTTTATCAACATTGTCGAGATTTGCTTATCGAGTTGTAAACTTGCTAAGGTTTTGTTGTTTCTTAGTAAGTTAAGTTGTTTAGTTTGTTGCGTCGGTTCACTACCTGACTTGGCAATGTACAGTGCTCAATTTCCATTCAATCTCATTTTTATGCAAAATGATGCGGTGCGATGCTAAGAATACAAAATACAACACTTTTTCAACAAAAGCTGTTTCATTCCATCATAGCTTCTTTTTACAACATTTTACAACAAGGTACAAGTTTTAAAGAAAATAAAACTGCCTAAGCTGATGTGCTACAACTACTAGTAAAAAGGAAAATAAAGCAGGAACATCTGCATCGGTGCCATCAAGCTCAAGATCGAGAGGCTCTTTTCATCCTCTTCGGCTGGGCAGCCTCAGCACCACCCCCACCAGCACCACCATCAGAATCGGAGCCGCCGTCCTCGGAATCCTCCTCGACATCACCTCCGCTCTCAGAACCAGAACCGAAGTCATCCTCCCTGCCTGCGGATGTCTCTGACCGAGGATGCGCAGACTCCTCCTCCTTGCTGGACTCCTCATCATCTCTGATAGGCGCTCTACGTTTGCCTCGGCTGCAAGTCGAGCCCCCTCTCCCAGCTCCTCGAGGAGGCCTGGATGGCCCAACCTGTAGCGATGGGACCTGAAAAAGGCAGTTTGAATACATCAGCCAAAGTATGTATATCAGATGCAGATGCAGGAATGCTGCGTAGAGTGTGTGCATGCAGATATAGTATGTGAATGTGGTGTGTCAGATGTGCTCTACACATGCAGTCAACCAATGTAATGAAATGTTCAATTTCAGTATGTCATCAGATGTATGATAAATGCAAGGGAATTGAAAAGCACCGAAACGCCGGCGACGAACAGTAACGTCTCCCTCCGCAGGACCATACTTTCGAGCGAGGCCACCATCCCGAGTAAATCCTTGGTATACTCTCTGGGAGGCTGTAGATACAAGTGCAAGTCATCAGTGAATGAATGAATGTCCAAATATCTAAGTGATAAATCAAAACTGTAAAGTGTACCAGTGGCAAGTCAGGGTCACTAACGTATCGATGGTCAGGCAATGGAGGCTCAAATGGAATCGGGTAGGATGTCCCATACTGCCAGCTTGTCAGCTCGGGCGGAAGATCTGGCCACCCAGCATGCTGATAAGTCGGGGGAATCTCTCTAGCCCCACTCCTCGATGTGCCGGCTCTGCTAGTCGAAGGGGTATCTGTAACCCGAACAAGACTTGATGATGGCATGCCAGCAGCCCTCCTCATGGGGGTACAGATACCTGTCAGTGGAGGCATCAAGTATGTATGGCGGTAGGTCGTGTACTCCCCCTCCTCCAGCAACAGAACTGCATCTGTACCCAACATAAGGACCTCGACCTCCTGGGGGGTAAGTTTCTTAGTGGACCGCATGTCCGCTGGAGGTGCTGAGGAGATATCCTGAGTGGGGTTGCCCATCGTCTGGCGCATGAAGCGATCCCCCAGAAACTAGACCCTGCCAACTGGCCCCTCAAATAAAACCCTGTATCGAGAAGCGGCCCACCCCCTAGGGAACCGAAACCGGGTATCTCCTGGCAAGGGCGCCCATGGCTGCTAAGTAATCTGCAGATGGCAAGTACATAAATGGATTAGATGTCATAAATATACAAGATGAATCAAAGTTGAAAGCATGAAGAACTGAGAGTTCTTGATTACCTCTGTCGTCCGTACAGTGTCAAAGAACTGCTGGAGTTAGGGCAGAGTCTCCCGAGGCCTCGGTCAACACCGACCCTCAAATCTGCGAGAGAAGGAGATATCCAGAGGTACCTCAACCTCGAGCTCAGGAGCCAACGTCGGGAAGTAGGTGTAAACCCATAGCTGTGAAAGACAAGACAGTAGCTGTCAGTATACAGAATGTATAAGGGAGTACAAAATGTTGAGTGCAGAATGTAGGATACAGAATGAAATGTGTGCCGTGTGTGCAGTGTACAGATAATGAAAAGCGGGAATGTAAGTCAAGAGGGCAGAATGTACCTCCCAGGCTCTCCAGTAGCCACCTACTATGTTCCCTCACCCGTGGGAAGTCGCACTCATATAACAGTAAAGGGTAGCTAGGCTGGCACCACCCCAATCATACTGGCTGACCTGTGATAGGTCTACCAAAGCGCTGAGCAAATAAAGTCCAACTGTGTTCCCCCTATCGGAGAACAGAGTGGTCCTGATGAGGAACATCCAAAAACCCTGGGCATACTACTCTATCTCCTTGACAATCTCAGGCATAGTCCCCTTGAACCACTCGGAGAACCAAGTGTACTTGACTCTACCCAATGATCTATCTATCGGCGGGCGGGCTCCCAACAGAATAATCCAAGCCGCCTCCCACTCGCCCATGTCTGCATCATAGGGGACCAGTCGGCCAGCCACGTCAAGGCCCGTCAACATAGCAAAGTCATATGGGGTCATCGTCATGTCCCCAGTAGCTGAAAAGTGGAACGAGTTGGTGGTGTCCCATCATCTCTCCATAAGTGCCCCATAAGGGTCCTACTCGCCGAATAACGTGATATCCCCACGCAGAAAGGCCCAAATCCTGCCTCATCCACGATGTGACGTACAATATCTGGGAGTTCAGTATACCACTCCCTAGCAAGGATCGATCCATAACCCCGTGTGGAACGAGAAGATACCTGCATTCAGAATGAACAGATGTATTCAGTTTCAGAATGAAATGTATGAGCTGCGTGCAAATAAAGTAAATGAACTGTGTGTTCAGAAATGAAGTAAACAAAAACGGGAATGCATGAGCTGTATGCAGATCAAATCAAATGCTGTGTTATGGACTGTGTGTTCAGTATGAGCTGCGTGCAAATGAAAATGTATGAGCTGCGTGTTCAGAATTGAAATGTGTGAGCTGCATGTTCGAAGTGAAGTAAATGAGCTGTATGCCCGAAAAGTGAGCTGTGCGCCCAAATGTGTGAGCTGTGTGCCCAAAGAACGAGCTGTGTGCCCGAAAAACGAGCTGTGTGCCCAAAGAACGAGCTGTGTGCCCGAAAAATGAGCTGTGTGCCCGAAGAACGAGCTGTGTGCCCGGAAAACGAGCTGTGTGCCCAAATGTATGAGCTGTGTGCCCAAAGAACAAGCTATGTGCCCGAAAAACGAGCTGTGTGCCCAAAGAACGAGCTGTGTGCCAGAAAAACGAGCTGTGTGCCCAAAGAACGAGCTGTGTGCCCGAAGAACGAGCTGTGTGCCCGGAAAACGAGCTGTGTGCCCAAAGAATGAGCTATGTGCCCGAAAAACGAGCTGTGTGCCCGAAAAACGAGCTGTGTGCCCGACAAATGAGCTGTTGTAACCTGAAAACGAGTTGTGTGCCCAAAAAATGAGCTGTATGCCCAAAGAGTGAGCTGTGTGCCTGAAAATGTGCTGTGTGCCTGAGACAAACCGTGTGTTCAGAGTAAGCTGCGTGCCAAATGAACAGAATATTGTTTCGCGAGCTGCATGCCTAATGAACAGAATACTGTGTTGTGAGCTGCGTGCTAAAGGAACAGAGTATTGTTATGTATAAACTGTGTGCCAAGTGGACCGGATGTTGTGTATGTAAATGTGTTCAAAACGAGCAGATATAATACATAGCAAAAACATGAAGTGTGCAAGGAATGTAAAAACACATCGCAGAAAATGTAAAAGAGAAGTGCACACCTCGCGCGCATGATAAGAGAAGTGGGACTCCGGCTCCCGTAGCAGTAGGTCCGCGGGTGCTCGCTGATCGAAGTCGGTAAAGTGATAGAAGGTGGTAGGAGGCAGGACGTGCTCCTGAGGGTGGTATCTCTCCGGGTCGAAAGGCCGAATCCTTGGAGGCAATGACATGATGTCTGGCTCGTCCCCGGCATATGGAGGACCTCCATTGTAATGAAAGTGATCCGCCATCCGAAGAAATCTGCAAAAATGAGAAAAAATGAACGAAATGAGCCAAAATTGCAAAAAGTCAACAAAAGTCAACTCTCGGGAAAGGAAAAAGTCAACAAAAGTCAACCCCTGAGAAAATGTGCCAAACTTCGAGACAAACATACCTCAAGTGGCAAAAATGGAGAAAGAAGAGGGGTGTATTTCGGCCTAAAGGCAGATCTTAGGGAGAAAATGGTTTAGGAAGGAAGAGGGGTGTATTTCAGCCTTAGAGGTGTGACCAGGAATGATTTGGATGTGTGAACTTAAAGGGTCGAACATCAAAAGACAAAATTGCCCCAATTTTTGTAAACTGGTCGGCCGACCAGTTTTTTTGGCTGGCCGACCACTTTTTGGGCAACAACTGGTTGGCAGCTTTGCTAAGTGGTCGGTGGCCCTCCTGGGTGGTCTCCAAGGTCCCTTTGTTCTCCCTGTGTATTTTGGTGATGATTGGAGTCCTCGGCTCTCGAGAAAGTACAAGAAAAATGCACTTTTCGGCGCGAAATGTCTTCGCGGGAACCTCAATTCAAGTCTCCGACGTGCGGCTCGTCATTACTCGCCAAAAGCAAGGTGTATCCTTTTTTAGTACGTTGCGACCCCTCCGAGAGGTAAATCGGAGGTCGCATTTGAGTTACCTTCTTTAAGGCTTGTACTTCTCTACTCCGCATTTTGTTTCAAACATGCTTTTGAAGTTACACTTATCCCATATTGTTATGCACACCACTTGCATTGTTGTGCACGTTTCACTGGTATTATCATGCATCCATACTTTACTTGCGTCATCACGCACGTTTCACTTGCATTGCTATCGGCGTCATACGTATCCGCGGTCGATATGGCGTTGAACATGTATTGCTAACTATGTTGTACCTGTTAAGTCTCTTTCTTTTGCAGGCACGATATTGTATGTACAGTTCATTCAAGGCTGGTGCGACCAGACGATATTGTATATACGGTTCATTTTAAGCTGGCGCGACCAGACGAACCAGATAGTATTGTATGTACTCCGTGTGAGACGTAGCGAGAATTGTATAATTCTCTCACATTCTTTCTGCATGTGATGTAGTTTGTTCTGTATTCGCTTGCTTAAATTGTTGCATTTATTGTGTATATTTGCTTCATTACAGCTTCCTTTGCATGATCATAAGTTATGTTCGGCTTTGTGCATACCCTTTGCATCTTGCCCCTGCTTGCGGGCACATCTCTTTGATTATCTCGCCTGTTTGTCTAAGTCTTCGGCCTTGTCAAAAATGGATCGTCTTTGGGCTTTGACATTCACTCTCGTCACTTATGACTTTCGAGTTCTGTCAAAGAGGGGCAACTGTAGACACCCCATTTTTGACCGACCTTAAGACTCAGACGTCATCGATTGAGCGCTCAGTGATGGTGCATGTTGTGCTCGTCCGGAGGTTTCGGAGTTCTCGGCTGAGAGCCTTGCCTCCGGGCCTCGGAACTTTTTGTGCTTCCACTCAGTTCGCTGACCAAGTCTTGTTTTCTCTTCCTGGAAGGAGGGAGAGATCTTGTAGATCATCTCTCGGTGGTCGTAGGCTACTTTTCGTGGTCATAAGCCACCGTTCTCGTTTGGAGACTAGTTTCCAGTTTTTAGAGCCGTCAGCCGTGCGCCTCGGCTCGGGACTATTTAATATTCTCCGTTTGGCATGTTTTTTTGGAACACACCTTGTTTCCTCTGTCCAGAGGGGCACTGTGGTCCGGGAGACCACTTTTGTGGTCGTACGCCACTTTTGGCGCTCAACAGCCAGTTTTCGAGGTTCCCGGCCGCGCGCTTTGCCACCCGAACTCTCGTTTTGCATCTGTGTTCGTTCGTTCTTGGCACGAACCTTGTTTTCCTTGTTTGGAAGGTGGTACAAGGGTGGGAGACCAGCCTTCTCCTTGGAAACCACTTTTCTCCCCGCCAGCCGATTTTCTTGTCGGGAAACTAGTTTTCTTGATCTTTGGGCCACATTTACTAGTCTCCCACCCCACCATTGGCTTGGTCTCAGTGTGGAGACCACCAACTGCACTGGCCGACCACCTTTTTTTTGGGAGACCACTTGCCTTGGTCGGCTGACCAGGGAAAGTGGTCGGCCGACCACCTCTTCTGGTCAGCAGGTTTCTGCCTGTTTTGTCTGATTGAGTGGATGCCAGCTGTGCCAGCTGGAAGGCACAGACTGTATCTTCCATACACGTGTATGGAGGATTTGCACCCTTGTTTTAGCTTCTTGGGGAAGCTTGAACCTTTGTTCCTCTATAAGAGAGGCTCTCCCTCTCCTTGCACCAGGTTCTAAAAAATTTGCTAAGGCAAAAATATATATCTCTCTATATCTCTACATTTTGGGTTCAAAAGTGTGTTGTTCTTGACCTATTGCATCACACCTCATAGCCATATACCCCCACCATTGATCTGAGGTTCTTGGAGGACATTTTTGGAGGTTGAAGAGTTGGTTTTTGGTCCAAAAACTTGTTGGTTTTGCTGTGCTTCAAGGGTAACCTCCTTTCTCCCTTTTCAAGCTTTGTTTTGGTCATTATCTTAGCCATACTTGCATGCTTATTTGAGCTTTGTTTTCAGCTGAAAAAAGTCTTGTTTTAAGTTGCTTAAAATGTTTGTTTAAGGCCCTTTTGGTGTTGAGGGTCATCTTCCCTTTTGCATGCCCTATTTGGCCTTGTTTTGTGCCACGCCATAAGGCCTTTGAGTTGATCTTTGCTTGCCCTTTTAGCCACTGAAATCTAGTGGATTTTCAGTGGTTGGCATATGGTTTTGAGGGCCTAAATCAGAGAGGGGAGACCCTCTCTCTTTTGGTCTTGTTTGCTCGTATTTTTGGCCTATCAAAGGAGCATATGTTTTCATACTTTCAAGGCTCGGTTTAAGCACTTTTTGGTGACTTTTAGGGCCTGCCTAGACTCTGTCTATGGCTGGTTTGGTCACCTTGGGTTTGCCTCTTGCATGTGTAGAGTAATCCTTTTTATGGCTTATCAAAGTAACATGTCATTCTTGCATGTATTGGTCATATTTCAGTGGGTTTTGGGTCATCATTTGGCATGCCATGACTTTTTTTTTGGCTGGTTTGGTAGCCTCTCACATGCTTCATATGCTTGTAGTGTAAATCATGTTTACTAGCTTAGAATGCATGATGTTTCGGCCCTCTATTCTAGCACATTTTGGCCATGCTCCAACCTGATTTTGTTCATATTTCGAGCTGCCTTAGCTCTGTTTTGGGCCTCTTGGTCGAATGATGCTTGCCATGCATGCTTGTAGTGTAATACCCTTGACTAACTTTGAGTTTCGAAGTCCCTTGCATGCTTAACTTGAGGTATTTTCATGTTTTGGCATCATTGAGCATGATATTTTAGAGCATATAGGGCTGTCATGCTTCCATGTTTTCCACTCTTTAAGTGCCCTTGAGAGTTGTGCTTTTATACCCTATTTGTGAGCCATCGCATGAGCTTCATTTTTGTGCCTTTCAAGCCATCATCCCAACTCATTTTGCTACTATTTAGGGCCTGCATAGGGTTTGTTTGGAGTTGGTTTGGCCATTTGAGCATTATCTTGCATACCTATAGTGTAATGCACTTTACTAGTTTCGATGCTTGAGCCATTCAACATGCATTACATGAGTTGTTTGCATGATTCGAAGTCATTTTGTATGCCATTTCAGAGCTGAAACATGTGTCATTGCACTCCATATTTCATCATTTCAATGCATTTGGAAAATTGTGTTTTGTGCCTTAAGCTTGGTCCATTGCATTGTGCATGCTTGCATGTGTTTTGGGGCCTTATTTTCATCATCTTTGGCCACTGATTTGGGTGTGGCTGAGGCCCATCCATTTTGGTTTAAGTCCATTTTGCATTGAGTATGCCATTGTAGTTCATAGCATTGAGTATGCCATGTTGTCACATGATTGGTCATTGCATTGTGCATGCCTTGTTCATCTCATTGTGTATGTTAGTTTCTACGTGCATTGTGTATGCTACGTGCCATGTGCATTGAGTATGCCATTGTTAGTTCATAGCATTGTGTATGCTAGTTGCATGTTTGCATGTTATCCCTTGCATGTTTGCATGACTTAGTTGCATTGCATTAAGATTGCATGCTAGAGTTGCATTGGTGCATGCCTTGTTTGTTGCATTGTGTTTGGGATAGGGGTTAGTCCAAACACGAGAAACGAAGGACGTTTCATACTCGAAGTGATGAAATGTGCCTCAATTCCCGGTCACCGACACTCTTGACTACACATGAGGGAGTTTTGGGCTTTATGTGTTCATATGTGGATTCATTTCACATTGAGTTGTGCAATTCGGCCCCTCGGCCATCATGTATTGAGATGCGTGATTGGTGGCCCGAGGGTCGAGAACTACACTCCCTTGAGCTTATGTAATGATAGGGAGGGTGGTTGTGCATACACGTGTTGCAAATACTTTGCCATGCCCCTCTCTTGGTCTCTATGCAGCAAACCAGAAATCAACAGCAACAACTGGTCAGCCGACCAGATTAAGTGGTAGGCCGACCACTTTTTCTGGCTTTCACCACAAAAAGTGGTCGACGGGTGGTCTCCGTTGACAAAAAGTGGTCAACGGGTGGGCTCCGTTGACAAAAACTGGTCGACAGCCCTCCCTCAGATTCCCTTGGTGGACTTTCAGCCTTCTGGAGCTTTTTGCAGTGTTCTGAGACCAGTTGCAGACAGAGGCAAGTTGGGGCATCGCGATGGATTTCTGAGCGAGGTGATTCGAGCATGCATGCATCCTTCATCATCCAAGGCAGAGCTGAGGCAGCCCACTTCATGTAGTTTGCATGCTTATTTAATTGCTAATTTAGTTAATTTGTTAATTAGTTAGTGTTGTGTAATAATTAGTTCTAGCTTGTTATTCATTTTGTTGTGTAATAGCTAGTTTAATTAGGTTAGCTTAGATTAGCTAGTTGGTTCTGTATTATTCATTCGGACCCTCTGTCGAGAGGGCACAACTGTTGTAATAAGTCTACGTGTGTGCGATGCATGTCTTCCAACCCCCATTTCTTTCTCCCTTTTACTTACTAGCTTACGATGGTTAGTTTTAGGGCATGTTTCAATTAGCATCCTTATACTTCACATGTTTGCATTCATTCATCTGTCTTGCATGCACCGGGCTCGGCGCATCATGCTAACTGCATTGTATTTCAATTCATGTTTGAATACATGTATCAAATTGCATTTCACATGACATTTTAGAATAGTCGAGCCTATCTTAGTTGCATTTTGTATGGGTTGCATTAGGCATTCTTGACATAGCTAGAATCATGCATTGATTTCTAACATAGCTTTTGTTTTGGCTCGGAGTACTCAGTAAGTGTTTATGCTTTAGCATCCTTGCATGTATGTGAGTGGTTGCCATGATAGCATGCTTGCCATAAGGCTATGTGCTTATGTGATATAACTGCTTGGATGCCTGTGGGTGAAGGTTGGATTATTTGAATTGGAACAATTCACTGATTGCGAGTTTTAAGCCCACTTGAGGGTGGCAAAATCTGCATTTTAGCCTACTTGCGCGTAGCAAACCGCTTTAGAAACAAACATGAGATAATTTGTTCCAATTTAGGCGATCCAGTCTATACTTGTGTGTTGTATGCAACACATAGTAATTCCAGGTTAATACACCGGAATAAGAACACATGTGTTTTCAAAAACAAGATATCATGTTAGTAAAGGCCGATCTTTGATCGGGCGAGCGGGGGTGCTCATTGCATGACCTTCCCCTCTCGTACCCAAGTTCCCGAGCCGAGGCAACTTTGGTGATAACGGACACATGGCCTTCGGCACGAGTCAGGGTTTCCTAAATTTCCCAAAACAAAATATTTCAGTGGCGACTCTGTATCTGGCAAAGCAATCCATGTTTGACACTTCTTTCTAACAATCAGTTTTCAAAAGATTTTCCAGATTTGGACTCTTTGGTGATTTATCAGTCTTGCATTGCACTTTGCAAAATCAGATTCAGAACCGTGACATTTGAGTCCGAACTATAGTGAGCCTAATGAACAAAACGGGATTGTCCCGGGACATTCGGGCGCGTCTACAAAAGTCCGCTGGTTTAAGGCCAATTGCATAGGCGGTGTGAGAAGGATAGACATTGATGGCCGAACTGGTATTTACCAACACTATCGGCACCCATTTTTTCCTGCACTCCACAGATATGTACAAGGGTTTGTTGTGAACCGAGCCTTCCGGCAGCAATTCTTTATCAGAGAAGGTAGGGGTTGGCTTGGCACCACTTGGGAAGACCAATCCCACAAGCTGTTCAGACATGGTGTCAATGGACAATTTAGCCTCATCCATTACCGACAGTATTGCATGTCGGTGTACCCAGGAGGCCATGAGAAGACCAGAGATTGAGATGTCGGCTTGGATTTTCTTGAATTGTTTCAACAACTGCCTCTTCTTCCAACTATTTCCCTTTTTGTTTTTCGCCCTCTCTATGTTTTCCAGATGCCTCAGCTTGGTCTAAGTGCGGTGGCTTAAAATACCACTCACTTTTTGTCATGTGATCTATTTCTTCAACATACCACGTGTTGTCCGGAAAGCACTTGCCCCAGCCTTCGTCGGTATGGGCCAGATGCAGATCATCATCGTCCCACCATACACCTTCAGTAGCCGACAAACAGTTGTCTGGCTCCACTTGTATTACTTTCACATCACAGGTATCCCCCACTGGTATTTGGGGCACTATAGCTTCTCGGCCGTCTTCAATCATTTCTCGTTCAAACTGCTTCAGTATAGCTTCCTGTTTCATGTCCATAGTGCTCACAGCGCCCAGTTCCTAAGCTAAATTTTGCAGGATAGTGTTCTCCGGTAGCTTTCCTTTCTCATTGGCCCTTCCGACCACTACAGCAATCCATGCTTCCTTTCCCTTCGGTTTCATTTCAATTTCTTCCTTCTTATCCGGCTTATCACTCAACCATCCAGAGTTGTCAGTTAATCCGTTCAAGTCGAACCAGCCAATCTGCACATCCCCTTGATCCTACTCATCAAAGAACTGTAGGTTGTCTAAATCCCCCTCGAGTTCCGCCAAATCATCCAATCCCTAGCTCAGGTTTGATTTGACCGGTTGGCATAATTTAACAACTCATATCATACACCCCATTAGGTAAGTCCTCAGAACTCTCCGGCAACAGACTTGTACCTTCCTCCAAGGTAGACTCCCCTTCCACTGTAAGCATCACCACAGGCGTGGGTTGGGGGTTGGACGTATCCATCATGCACAGATCTGCGCCTTCTGGAATGAACAATGTCGGCTTTGGTAAGTAGAAGAGGGTAATATATACGCTGGGGTCATAAGGGGTGGTCAGTGTATGAATCAGGTTGAGATTTCGAGGCAGGGGCACTTGATTATAGGCTGGGAGTGGATTTGTTGTCACGTTGGGTTTTTAAGGTGGAGCGATCACCTTCTTGTCAATGAGATCCTGAATCTTATTACGCAATCGAAAGCACTAGTCGGTGTCATGACCATGCTGTTGGTGAAACGCGTAGTATTTTATGGGGTTGTGTTTGGGTGGAAGAGGATCAGGTAATGGGCAAGGTTCTAATGGTTTGAGGTGCCCTTTCTTGACTAGCACTTTCATGGCTTGAGACAGGGTCATGTATAGTTGATTAAAGGTCCTCTGGGATCGGTTAGGATAGGAGGGTGTTTGTGAGCTTGTATTGGCAAAGGGGTCGGCAGTCTTGGTTGTTGTGACAACGCTTACATCTGACGGCCTCGCAACTGTGCTACCCCCGGCAGCATTGGAACTGCGTACAAATGTTCTTTTTGCCAGCTCCTTCTTATCTGTGATCAGTCCCTACTTCATGGCGTCTTCGATTTGCACTCTCATTTCATGGAGTTCTGTAAATGTAAACAGGGGTAGGACGATCATCTTTTGCAACAGCTTGCCGTGCAAATTTCGGACAACCATCCTGATCTGATCCTTCTCAGAAGGCCTTGTGGTCATCATCGAGGCCTTAGCTCTCCACCTCATCACAAATTCAAAAAAGCCCTCCTTCGGCTCTTGGCGTGTTGCTTCGAGATCACGAGTTATGACCTCGATCTGAGTATTATACAAATACCGTGCAATGAAGGCTTCAGCCATCTGCTCCCAATTCTGTTTGACAGAGTCTTCCAACTTCGCATACCAAATAACCGCTATACCAGACATGGTACGACCAAAGAGAGACAATTTATGTAGTCTAGTTAGGCCCATCAACCGCAAGATGTCCGAAAACAGCCGGAGGTGAACCATTGGATCTCCGGAGCCGTCAAATTGATCGATGTGCAGCATTTTGAACCGATCTGGCAATGTCACTACAGAATCGGTATATCCCTCCTCTATGTCCGGGCTAAAGTTAACCCCTTGTGCTCTCTTGAATAGCTTCTCTAGTTTATTGACCTTGAGTATAGTTGGGTCAACCTCAAACTCAAACGGAGCCTCAGTCTGATAAACAGGTGCTTTGGAGGCTTGTGTTGGAATTCTCTCTGCTGGATTGCCCTGGTTTTCTTGGACATTGGCAGTATAAGCAGTGGCTCCGGGTGCTGGGATACCCATGGGAGGTGTATGGGATGCAGAGGCCGCAGCCGGCTATGATTGCTGTTGTTGTAGCCTATTTATAACCTCGGCCTTACGAGCTATGACCTCGGCCTAACATGCTATATCTTGCTGTAGGGTTTCAACTGTGCTGTAGATGATGTATCAATTCTTCCATACTGACTGGGGAATACTGTGTCATCGGAATAGGTGAGTGGTCTCGTGCTGGACTAGAAGTCAAAGACTATCCCTAAACCTAACTAGACGCAAGTGAATTGAGGGGTGACTGTTGTAAAAACTGAACTGGTGAACTCTGCTTGATTCTCTTCCGTCTTGTAACTGGTGGAAGTGAAGCAAACATGGGCTGTCCTCGAACAAGATCCCTGGCTTCACAAAGCCTTCTGACTCGAGTCCAGAGTACTTGGGGTTATCCGAACTTTCTGAAGCTATGGTGGTAAACTACCTAGCAAAAAGAAACCAGTAATCAGAAACCGTACAGCACCTCAACTAATGATGTTATCAACACAGATATGATCAAAGCTGTAGGACTGCACTCCACACTGAATTCTGCCTCCAAAACAGATACCTAACTTGCAACTGCTATGTACATTCCTGTACAGTTCACTGTAAAGCACATACCAGTTAAGTGAGAGCCAAAAACACCCCTATGAGAGGGTAAGGTTACCCTGTCCTAGTTTCGTCAGGAACTAGGTTTCACTATTCAAACAAAGCGATTTTCACGCAATCCTGTATTTTGGGTGAGCATCCTGTCCTAGTTTGGAATAGTCTCTATGACTTTTCAATATTCAACTAGGTCGAATGGTCAAAAGGGTACCTCAGCAAGACTACCTAATATACCTCTCACAACTAACACCGAGAAGTGAAAGAAGGATCAAACGGTACAGCAGTAGTCCAGATCCAAGGGTTATGTTCCCATCATGGCAGAGCCCACGACTAGTCAGCCTTTTGGCAAGCTTTTAGGCAAGCATTCGGCAAACCGTCCAGGAATAGCAGATGGCAAACACAGTGACTTAAGCGCACCAATGCAAATGCAATGCAAAGAAACACATAAGTATAGATAAAATTTCATATCAGGAAATTCAAGTCAAGTTCTCTAAATTCCCTAGCAGAGTTGCCAGAAACTGTAACTCGACTTTTCGTGCCCCCTTTCGGAAGGTGATAAGCCCTACAATATCGAACTCCCGCAGTTCTGAATCTAATCTCACAAGTGTAATGTGAAATAGATAATCACCAAAGAGTCCAAATCCGAAAAATCTGAAAATCGATTTTGAATCAAAATGCCAACAATGGACTGCTTTGCTAGATACAGAATCGCCACCTAAATATTTTTGAAAAATTTAAGAAACCTATGATTCGTGCCAAAGGCCACGTGTCTGTCATCATCAAGATTGTCTCGGCTCGGGAACTTAGGTTCGAGAGGGGAAGGTCATGAATTAAGCACCCCTCGTTCGCCCGATCAAAGATCGGCCTTTACTAATCATGATATGAATCTTATGCACATTTTATGCTCTTGTTCAGGTTATTAGGCTAGCATTACTATGTGATGCGCACACACACAAGTATAGACTAATTTGAAAAAATTAGAACATTTAATTTCATGTTTGTTTTTTAAAAGATTTTGCGAATGTGCCACTTGAAAAAGTGGGCTCAAATGTATATGAATCAAACTATCCCAGTTCAAGCAACCAGCCTTCATCCACATGCATTCAAACATTTTATTACTTAAGCACTTAGCCTCATGGTGAACATGCTTTGACATGGCAATACTACCATACAATGCAATATGCTAAAGCGTGTAAAAGCTCATCTAGTACTTCAAGCCAAAAAAGATGACAAAGTTAGAAAAATATATGATCCTAACTATGCAATATGACTAATGCAACACGTACAATATGCAATCTAAATAAGCTCGGCTACTTATATGGCATATGAATCAACTTGATAGCATGCAGTCTAAGCACGTATTCAAAGAAGTGTTTAACTAACGATGTAAGTTGGAATGATGAACCGAGCCTCGATGCATGCAAAACAATGGATGCAAGTCATGAGAGATGCTAAACAAAACATGATGCCCTAAAGTAACCATCATATGCTAGTAAATAAAAGGGAGAAAGACGTGGGGTTGGAAGACATAAACATTATTACAATTGCTTGCCCTCGCGCAAGAGGGTCCGAATAACTAACTAGCTAAATTAATTAACTAGCTATTACAAACCGAAATGAATAATTTAGCTAATCTACTTAGCTAATTATTACAACAACAAATTAATTAACTATTCTAGCTAATCAATTATTACAAGACAAAATTAAATAACTAGTCTAGTTAACTATAATTATTTACAACACTCTACGGAATTAACTAGCCACAACTAATTAATTACAACAAATATCTAAGCTAAGTAATTAGAGGGGAGCAAGGAGTGCTCATGCATGTGCGGATTTCTACCTGAAAAAGCCACTGTTCTGCTGCCAGGAAGCCTCTGTTGCACAATAGAACACTTGCACTGTTTTTCCTCCTCAAAACCAACTCTGTTTCATTTCAAAAAGCTATTGCTGGATTTTGCAAAGGTGGCCGACAGGCTAGAACTGGTGGCCTGCCAGCCACAAATGATGGTCTGTCGTCCCCAAATAATGGTCTACCGGCCACTAATGCTTGGTTCTTCCTGCTACAATAGAGAGCAAGCAGAGCAAGCACAGGGTATTCTCAAGGGTTGTTTGCACAACTTCCCCCTCCTTATCATCAAACAGCTCAAAGGAGAGGTAAACTTGATTCGGAAACCATCAATCTATGCAATTTCATTGCATGATGGCCTATAAACCAAAGGGTGCAAGTTCAATGAATGCAACAAATAAAGACTCTCAAACCTCCTCTCTATCATGGATTAATCAAGGGAAGTGGTTGACATTGACTCTTGAACCGTTTTCATCACTAACAAGTATGAAACGATTCAAGACTCAAGGGTTCAATTAACGTCCGATTGAACCCTAACCAAGTTATTATCTTGCATCATTTTAGTCCAAGATTTATTATTACATTTTAATTTACCAACCATTCCTTAGTAAATTAAGTCCAAAGGTGAGCTTTAAGTCCTCTAATGGAAAAAAGCACTAAACCAAGAGTTGTTTTAGACATGAGAGAAGTTTCATGCGGTTGGTAATGAACCCCCAAAGGAATTAAACCATTAAGCACAAGACCTCAATCTCATGCTTTAAACAAGCAACTAGTTTGAACCAACTTTCAAAGAAAAACAAAAGTCAAGAAATGAGGGAGGTTGCAGAAGTGATTAAAGGTGATCACAAGTATGAAAAGCCATAAATAAGTGTTATCAACTCAAATAAGTTGGTAGCTAAGGCTTAGACCACCAAACTTATGAGGACAATTACACTACAAGGCTCAAATGTAATGAACACTTAAAAACAGTCCTTAAACAGTGCTAAATAAGTCCCAAAACATGCTGGAATTAAGACAAAAATAGCTAGAACAATAAGTTAAAACATGGATCATGTTAGGCTAGTAAGCAAGACACAAGGAGGGGAGGCTAACCCATCGGGTTACTTTATTAAGTATATAATTAGCAGAAAGTATTGCTTCCCCCCCCCTCCCCCTCCCCCTCCCCCTCCACAAGTTCTGAGGTAATCTAGAACTGATTAACATGGCATTCATCATCTCTTTTAAAGTCCTATTTTTTCTTTCAGCAATTCCATTTTGTTGAGGTGAGTAAGGAGTTGTGGTTTGATGAATTATTCCATGTTCTTTACAAAATTCACCAAAAGGTGATTCATATTCACCACCTCTATCACTTCTTATTTTTTTTAATTTTCTTACCAAGTTGATTTTCAACTTCATTCTTATATTGAATAAAAGTTTCCAAAACTTCATCCTTGGTTCGAATTAAATAAACATAACTATATCTAGTATAGTCATCTATGAAAGTGATAAAATATTTTTTTCTCACTTCTAGTTTGAATTGATTTAAAATCACAAATGTCATTATGAATTAATTCAAGTGGCTCCGTACTTCGTTCAATTGAATGAAAAGAAGTTTTAGTTAATTTTGCCTCAAATCAAATTTTACATTTATGATTTTAAATCAATGTCAAATTTAGGTCAACATTCCATATTAATTAATCTTCGCAAATATTCATAATTAACATGTCCTAGTCTACCATGCCACAAATTTGAAGACTCAAACAAGTAAGAAGAAGATGTATTTTTATTAATAACAGAGGGTACAACAGTTATTACATTTAGTTTGAAAAGGCCATCAGACATGTAATCTTTTCCTACATATATCCCGTTTTTGGTAAGTACAAACTTGTCACTTTCAAAAACTAGCCTAAACCCATTTTTACTCAACAGAGATTCGGAAACAAGATTTTTGAGAATGTCCGGTACATGCAGCATATTGTTGAGAGTGAGTTCCTTTCTAGATGTCATCTTCAGAATAATCTTTCCTTATCCTTTAACTTTGGAAGTTGAGGAGTTTTCCATAAAAAGTTGTTCACCATTGTCCACTATAGAATAAGATGTGAACATCTATTTGTCGGCACAGATGTGGCGAGTAGCACCAGTATCCACCCACCATTCTTTAGGATTTCTAACAAGATTTACCTCGGAAACAACTACGGAAAGATTAATGTCTTCAACACCATTGGAAATTTTGTCCACTTCGGTCATATTCGCTTAAGCGGGCTTCTTACTTGATCTTCCTTTGCCTTTGCGTTTGCTATAGCAATCTTTGGCCCGATGTCCCTCTTTGTCACAGATGTAACACTTTCCATTGAACTTGTACTTTTTAGTTTCTCCTCCTTTAGAGCCTTGTGAGGATCTTTCTCTAGAAAACTTCCGTTTCTTGGCTTTTGGAGCATGTTCCACCACATTTGTCTTTGACTCCATTGGATGCTTACCAGCCCGCTTCTCAAAATTGCGGTTGTCCTCCTCAATTCTCAAATGCACAATTAATTCCTCCAAAGTCATTTCTTTGCTCTTGTGTTTGAGATAGTTCTTGAATTCCTTCCAGCCTTGTGGTAATTTCTCAATTAAGGCAGCAACTTGGAAGGATTCACTGAGAGACATGCCTTCTACATGAATGTCATGCAGAATGAGTTAGAGATTCTAAACTTAGCTGATCACAGTCTTAGAATCAACCATCACAAAATCCAAGAATTTGCCAACCACAAATTTCTTTGAGTCAGCATATTTTGTTTTGGACTTTTTCTCCAAAGACTTCCAAAGTTCCTTTGCCATCTTGATAGGACTGTAGACGTTGTATAATGTGTTGTCAAGTCTATTCAAGATGTAATTCTGGCAAAGGAAATCAGCATGTTTCCAAGCATCGACCGCAACAACCACTTGCCAATCGGTTTCATCCTCTTTCAGAGTAGAAGCATTTTTACAAAGAAAACAAGCCAGGTTTAGAGTAATAAGATAGAACAGCATTTTCTACTGCTATCTTTTAAAATCAGTTCCTGAGAACTTCTCTGGCTTTTCACCATGATTGACTGGCATAGTCATAATAGAAAGAGGGGTTGGTGCAATTGCAGCCACCATACTAGTACTTGTTTAAGCATCAGTTTCAGTAGCTATGAATTCTAAATTATAACACAAAATTATAATTAGAATTTTATACTACACATAAAATTAATCCAAAAACCACATAATTAAATTCTGTAAAAATAAAAGAAACAAGAATTGTAACTTTTTTTTTCTAATTAATTTGAAAATAAAATAAAATTTTATTTAAACAAATTAATTCCACACAGAAAATTAAATTTCTGTAGCACTTCAAAAAATAAAAAACTAAAACTAAATTTTAATTAATGAAAACTCAGAAATTATTTCTGAAAATCAAAATTAATTTCTGACCAACTTTACAAAAAAATATTCTGAATTGTTAATGACTACCAGTATATCACTACTAGTTGTTAAAAAAAATTAACAGTATATTACTACTATTTGTTTTTCCAACCAGCATATTATTTGTAAAACCACAGAAAAAAAATTCGTAAAACAAGAAAAGAATAAAGGAAACAAACAAAAAATTATGTTTGAACAGAATAATTCGAATCTGTCTTAAGATTGTTGGAACAATCTTATGTGTACAATATCTAAATTGAAACAAATTAAACAAATAAACATAAATTACTTACAGAATTTATTTACCGAACCAAATTAATATTTAAAAGATCAAGTCGAGTGTATGACACTCTGTCCTTAAAACAGATTCGCTCCGCTTCGGTGCTTATGGATAAAAGGCATCTATCTTCTAAGATACAATGATCTACACAAATTGTAGAAGCACTCCAAACAATTTGTACGACGAACAAAACCTGTGTTCTATACTCTCTTAATTTTTTCGAAAAACTAGTATGTAGAGAATTTATGCAAAGGAGCAAAACCGGGAGGGAACCAAGAGAATTTCAAATTTTTTAGGATCTAGAAATCTGCTAGAAAGGCCTGGTATTTATAGCAGATTGGTGACCAAACAGATGCAGTTTTGAACCGAACAGGTATGACATTTGAATGAACAGATATAGTTCAAATTTGAATAGATCTGCAGCAGTTTGAATCTGTATAACTGCTAGTAGTTTTAAACCTGTTAAAAGACAGTTTATCAGTTGGGAATTTTGGATTGGAAGAGGCACAATTATTGTCACGACCCGAACCCGCCCCTATGGGTTAAGGTCATAACCGACCAGTAATCACAAGATTACCTACGGCCTCAAACCAAATTAGACAAAACTCATCAGAGTAAAGGGGCCAAACGGAAGCAAATTTAAAACTTTGTCCATAGAGCCGTGCTTATATGCACACCAAAACATTCCAAACATTTATGTGTTAATAACTCACATCAAAATATGTACCAACATAAAACATTGTACATACATATTCATACAAGTTTAAGTCAGTCGAACCCAAGACTTATATACAAAAGTAGTCCAATGCTTTCGCCAACATAACAAAATTATAAACAAAGGAAAAAAGCGAAGACAGTCTCGTACGTGAGACGTTTGGGTTGACTCCTCAAAACTCTGATTGTTTCTCACAATTTCACCGAGGCTGGTTCTGGACGTCCCTTGGCTCACCTACATGTACATGAATGAGTGTGAGTGAAAGCCTAGTAAATAATATCAAATAAGGTAGATACATAAGCAATCTTTGAAATAGTTACAGCAAACGGCCTTTGGCCCAATCACTTGCATCGATCGGCCTTCGGCCCAATCATTCCTGTCAATCGTCCTTCGGCCCAATCATTTATGTCAATCGGCATTCGGCCCAATCATTCATGTCAATCGGTCTTCAGTCCAATCATTCATGTCAATCGGCCTTCGGCACAATCATTCATGTCAATCGGCCTTTGGCCCAATCATTCATATCAATCAGCCTTCGGCCCAATCATTCATGTCCATCGGCCTTTGGCCCAATCATTCATATCAATCGGCCTTTGGCCCAATCATTCATATCAATCGTTGTCCACCATTCAAATTAATGAACTTACAAAACTTACATAGAAGTAAACAATTAGACAACAGTATATTTCAAATATCTTGTTAAGATATTACTCACAGTGATTGGCTTGTGGATTTGCCCTGGAGCTCGACCCTACACATTCCATGAACACAAAAGGGTCACTAACAATTCAATCCGTTCTAAATTCACATTTTTCTCTTTAAGCTTTATTCTTATCTCTTTAACTCATTTACAATGTTTAACACATGCCTAAGAGTGCTTGCAAGTGAAAGAGAGCGGAAAACGAAACACAGAATGCGAAAACAAAATTTTAGAAAACAGGGTCCCTGCTCGAGCGTGGAATCCCCCGCACGAGCGGACCCTTAAGGCCTGCAAAAGTACTGGTTGCATGAGAAATAAGCTTGAGCGTGAAATAGGGCACTTGAGCAGAAGGCCTGTCTACAAAGCTCCCCGCTCGAGCGTGAAATACTTCGCTCGAGCGGACACCAAGTCTGCAAAAGTACTGGGCGCACGTATTTCCCGCTCGAGCGGCACTTTCCCCACTCGAGCGGACATCAAAATTTTGGGTTTTCCAGATTGTGTTCTTGAGCTCCACTTCGACCTTCAACCAATAATTCATGCATGTTATGGCTCAAATTTCTCATATACACATACTAACATGATACCAATACAAGATTACAACATTAGGAAGCTCAATTTCCTGAATTACCTACATGCATGTCTCAAATTTACACCAAATTCATTACCAATATAACAACTTCATGCATTCAAAGCTTCTACTCCCATGGATTGTACATGCATGTGACATATAACCTTCATTCTCATCCCATATGATGGAAAGATGGACAAATACATGGATTTCAACCAAATTGCAACATGAGTCATGTAATTCAAGCTCAAATATGCAAATTCCAAACAATTACATACATGCATGCATATATAGTCTTCCAATTCAACAAAACCAACTCAAAACATGCTCTTGACCATTAATTAACTTTGAACACACAAGATTACACATTAAACTTATGAATTCAAGAATCAGTGCTTACCTAGAGGTTCAATTCCTCCAATCTATAGTCAAATCTAGAGTCGGCCTCCAAAATCAAGCTTCAATGATCAAACTCTCAATTTCTTACACTCCCTCTAGCCGACCCTATGTCCTTCTTTGAGTCCAAAAACAAATCAACCAAAATGCACTAAAGGAAGGAATTTGAGGGTGTAATGCCCTTACAACATAACCCACTAATGCCAATATAATAATAATAAAGTAATTGAGCACTAATTCATTAATTAAACCATTTTAATCTAGCCCGAATCAATTTTTCAATTAAATTTCACCGTAGGCTCTAAAAATTATGCTAAACACAATGGTGCAATCAATTTCGAGTTCTGTAGCCAATAAGGCCTTCAATTTAATTTCCAAAGCAAATTATCAAACAGATATTCCTACGGTAAACAGATAGAAATTTAAAACCACATATTTTCGCATAATGGCACACAAAATCATATTTAACACATAATCATGCTCGTATTAAGGACCCATTAACATACTACGGAACAGGGGTATCACAATTATGGACAAAAAATTTGAATTCAAATTTGGAATTAATTTCTTGCTGGAATTTTTGAAAAAATTCAAATAAATTAATATTAGAACTGACTTGACACACACCCACGCTCGGTCGGTAAGCGCGTGTGGTGGTTTGAGTCAAGGTTCACTTTGTCCATAACTCCTCCCTTCTACAAACTTGGGGTGCCCCTTGGGGCCCAACCCAAGTGTTGCCATCTAGAACTTATATACACACATATGTTCTCTTAAGTTTCCAATGTGGGACAAGCTTTACAAGAAAATCCACATTTTATTCTTTAATCATCCATTTCATGAACCTAAAAATGACGTCAACTTCTCATTCACTCATAAATGGTTTTGACGAACCGTCTTCACCGTGTGACTTGCCATGCAGCAAGGAACATGTCACCTCTTCGGACCCACCTTAAAAGACATGTGGGCCCCATCCAAATTTAGACTCAAAGTTGGCCCAAATCAAGCCTACAAAAAACCATAATTCCAACCCTATATAATAATTTTTAGTGCAATAACGTTGTAACGGTTTCGTCACAAATAACCTCTTAAATCATCCATTTGATTATGTTTTGGAGTTTGTCACTCTTAAACCACTCCATTGTTATTGCACCAAAAATTATTACAGAGAATCTTAATATGTTATTTAGTTATGTTAATGGATTCACTAATCACTAGTCCATTTGGTGGTTTATTAATTTGTTTTTGGCTATATGTCTGTTGTTTGCTCCCCGGCCAACTTTGTCTTTCTCAAATGCTTTGTTAAGTTACTTTAACAAGAGAGTTTTAACAAATAAAACACTATTAAGTTACTTTTTTTTTTTTTTGCCGTCTTGTTCCCCTGTTCCCTGTGCTACTTGTGTTGGTTTCTTATCGACTGTGTGCTAGCAAATGATCGGGTATGCTACTCGGTGTTAATCTAGTTGGAATCGAATAGTTATACTGTAATACTTTTTGCATTCTCTCCTCTTTATTGATGTAATCGTCATATGTATGTATGCTTTTTTTATCAATATTTTGTCGATTAAAAAAAAAAACAAAAACAAAACAAAACAAAACAAAAAAACAAACAAAAAACTTAGTTTAAGCATTTTAAAGTCATTTTAGCAGTCTCATTTTCTTAAGCGGCATTTGGTATTGTAACTGAGAGTCATTGCAAAATATTTTTTTCTTTTAAAGTGAGATACTATACAATATATATATATATATATAAATCATAGTAGGCTAATGCAACTTCATTAACAGGAACTTGCTCAAGAAGATGGGTGCACCAATAAGTCCTCTTAACTTTTGGTGCATTAAAAAGTCATATTCATTTTTAATTGTTACCACAAAATATTTTTTTAAGTAGCATTTTTATAAAAGGTGTCACTAATGGTTGGTTTTTAGCAACAATTTAAAATTCATCCCAGAAAAACTTTACTAATTATCATTTTTTAGCGATAGATTTAGAATAACGTCACTAATTATCAATTTTAAGATTTTTTGATCTATACAAACACTTGTAGAATTTAATGGTGTACATGTCCTTGTAACAACACTGGTGAGTAATTAACTATTTTTTTATAACTCAAAATCCGGCCCAACTGACTCATTTTTTTGGGGGCATAAATTTATACTTAGGAATCACATAAAGAGAATTCTTATATAAAATTTTTACCTAGAAAAAGAGATATGCAATTAACAGCCATAAATTAAGGTGAAGAGCAAAATAAAATGAATAATACTATACGCATCAATTGGTACATAAATTAGTGCACTAACAGTGGCACAATTTTAGGAATTTTGAATATTTATAATTTATATAATGGAGAAAATTTTCTCTACATAATGGGTGAGATCATAATTTTGAAGAAATAATATCATAACATATATTGGTACACCAATTGATATATCAATTAATGCGTGTAATATTACTGAAATAAAATAGAGCGGAGCAATTATGACCCTCACCTTATTACAGTCCAATAATAAATAGTAAATAAATAAACATAGATATATATATTGATTTCAGTCCAACAATAAATATAGATAGTCATTTTCAGTTGAACACTTGGCCGGTCATTAGCTCCACTAAACAAGCTTATTAATGTGAACATTTGAAGAAAAAAAATTTACAAATAAATTTGTATACATAAAATACATTTGGAATGATGTGGTATTAACATATTTATAATTATAAACTATAATGATGAGTATTTTGATTTGAAATAAAAATATTATAAAATGCTGTGTCATTCTATATAGAGTATCACTAGTCTAAACTAAATTGGACAGTAATGGGTTGTCAACCAACATCATTTTTCTTTAAAAATTTAGTAAAGAGGATTACTGTATATATATATATATATATTTTTTTTTCACATAATAATAGATTATTTATTTTTATTAATTCCTTAATAATTATCACCTAATAAAAAATTAATCAAAAATATCCATGTAAAAGGTACTAATATAAAATAGTAACAAGAAATCAATGACATATAACATTTGGAAAATTCTATTTACACTATGTTTCTTCTCGGTACACATTATTAGAACAATCTCAAGTAAAATTACTATTAAGGACCATAATTGTGTATCTTCTATCAATTCAAAGAATATAATCTCAAAATACAAAAAATTCTTTACATACTATTACATATAAACATATATCATACATCATCATCGTCTTCCAATACTCATTATCTTCCCCATTATAATCTAATACACTATCCTCATATCCTTCATTATCAACAAGTTCACTTCATTCTATTCTCGAATTATCCTTTTCCTCAACTCAAAACATTATTATCTTTGAATATTTAGGGTTTTGGAACATTTAAATTAATCATTTTTTTAAGATTTGACACCATGAATGGAAATCAAATTGTTGATTTGAAACAATGCAACAACGAAAAGTTTATTGCTTATAGGGTTTTTATTTTTTCCATTTGTATAGTTGCTAGGATGTTTTTATTCAACACACGTTCGGATAACCAGAGTTGAAATTTTTCACAATGTTAGAATATTTACATTTGAAGAAAAATATTTTGTTCAAATTATTAATGCCAAACAACTGTAAATTGTTCATACATAAAAAAATGAACATAATGAGTCCGAACGAGTTGAATTTGTTAAGCATAAAATGTCTGAACTTATTAACTTTGTTCAACATAAATAGTTTGGACGTATTTAATTTGTTCAATTTTATTTTGTTATACAATAATATTATGATCAAACAACCAATGTTGAACCAAATTCGAAATCAAAATTGTTATGGAAATGTGAGTTTCGATAACCAAATTGAAATCAAATGGGGAAAACTAAATTAATTGAGATTAAAGGTGAGAATCATAGATTTTTAGAGGGGAGAATCAAAGATCTTCTCCCAGTAGTTTTTTTTCAGTGCGATGTCGATCTTTGAGAGGGTTGATGTATTGTTACAATGTTGTCGGCGAGTGTAATTTCTTTAGTCCAATTCGCTAGGGTTGTATCTTTAGTGCCACCAGTGATGTGTTGTGTTATTAGTCGCCGTCAATATAGCTTTTTACTTTGGACGTGAGAGTGAACATGTTGTGTGTGATGTGCATGGTGGTGTGTACTAAAACCTAGTTTTGTGTGCGTGTTAGGGTAAAAAAGAAAGATTGTGGTGTGTTCTGAGTAAAAAATCAAAAATTAAAAATATCAAATGTCAGAACTAAATAATGGTGTGTACTGAAAAATAATTTGTGATGTATAAATAGAATTTCCTTTACATACAAGGGTAAATTACACTTATTAACCCTGCACTTCAATTGCAGCAGTCAATCTTTTACACTTTAAGTCATATTGTAATCCCACCTTTCTATCCGTTTGTTGTTAACAAAGTTGACAGAATTTGTCATTTGAAACATATGTTATATTTTTGTTGTCTCATTAGCACCCTTACACTTTTGCTAAAATCTGACTTTAATCCTCACGCTTTCACCAAAAGCTCACTTTAGTCCCTTTACTTTTAATTTTTGTTAGCTTTATTAACTGTAGATGAACGGAAGGATGACATTGGAAGGGTGAGATTGGAACTTGATTTAAAATATAAGGGGTTGACTGTTACAATTGAAAGTAAAAGGATCAAACTAAGACTCCATTTGGTTTACTTTTCAAAACACATTTGACAGCCCAAAACCCCAAAACCTATTTTGTCTTGGATTTTCAAACATATATTCAACTCAACCATTTAAAAACTCTTTTCAAAACTCATAACCAAATAAGTTTTAAAATTTTAAAACTTTTTGCAAAATTCATAAACAAATAAGTTCTAAATTTTCAAACTCTTTTCAAAACTCATAACCAAACAAATTTTTAATTTAGCCTTTTTGGATTGTGTTTTGAGATATTATTTCCAAAATAATTTTCTAGAGAAAGTTTAGAAAATTAGAAAATTTGTTTGATTGTATATTTTGAAAATAATTTTAGAGTTTTGGAGTTTGGGATGATTTGATATTTTATTGTAGTTGAGTAGATGGGTGTGGGAGAAAAAGAGAGGAAGAAGAAAACACGATTGATTGATGTGTAGTAGAAAGAAAAGTGATTTTAAAATTTTTTTCTAATTTTTTTTCTAAGTATTGTCCAAATAATTTGTTATGTTTTAGATATATATGGACGATCCAAAAAATATACGTAAACAACAAACAAAATGTGAAGAAATGAAAAACAAATGTGTCACGCCCCACTTTTTATTGCTCAGATTCCATTACCAAAACCATTATTATAAGTTCAATTTCAGAGATAGCATACAGAAGTTCGTTATATTTACAAGGAATACATAAATAATAATTCTCTCATTCGAATATAAAATGAATGCAACAGAAGTATATCCAAATAAATTGCCCGAAGGCTTACATCTTAAAAAAATAGATAAAGGGCTCAACCCATTTACACAAATGACATTCCGCCTGCAAATAACAGGGCCCCGTGGCCAACAGATAAAGAAGATCCATGACCTTGTGTAACATGTCCGCGGGGGAACTCACGGGTTTACAGTTCGGACTCGATTTTTGTGTCATGGTTCTTAATCTGAACCAAAGAGTCCAAATCCGGCAAATCGTTTTGAGAAATAGATTTTTGAAAAGAAGTGCCAAACATGGACTGCTTTGCCAGATACAGAGTCGCCACCTAAATATTTTTTAATGGGGAAATTTAGGAAACCCTGACTCGGTGCCAAAGGCCACGTGTCCGTCATCACCAAAGTTGTCTTGGCTCGGGAGCTTGGGTACGATCGGGGAAGGTCAGCTATGAGCACCCCCTTTCGCCCGGTCCGAAGACCGGCCTCTACTAACCGTGATATCTTGTTTTGAAAACGTTATGTGTTCTTGTTCCGGTTATTAGCCTAGAATTACTATGTTATGCGCACAGCAAACAAGCATAGACCAAATCGCCTGAATTGGAACAAGCATTGCATATCCGTTTGTTTTGAAAATGCTTTGGAATTTGCTACTCGCAAGTAGGCTAAAACACGGATTTCAACGAGTTTTTCCAACTCAAACAATCCAACCTTCACCCACAGGCAATCAGGCAGTTTATCTCATATAAGCATTTAGCCACATGGTAATCATGTTGTCATGTTAACATTCACACGCATGCGAGATGCTAAAGCATAAATACTTACATTGCACTCCATGCCAAAACAATAAACTAGTTAGCAAATATGCATGTCCTAGTTCATGTTAAGTGGCTAATGCAACACATGCAAGGATGCAGTTAGAGTGGGCTCGGCTAACCCTAAAATGGCATGTGAAATGCTACAATTATCACGTATTCAATTTGGAATTGAAGTACTAATGCAGTTCGTATGATGTACCGAGCCCGGTGCATGCAAGACAAATGCATGGATGCACGCATGCATAGCATAAGGTATGCTAATTTAGACGTGCCCTAATCTACCATCATAAACAGGTAAATAAAAGGGAAGAAAGAAGTGGGGATTGGAAGACATGCACACACACGCACCCACACTTATTACAGATTCGCCCTCGCTCGGAGGGACTAAAAGAATAATACAAATTATTTAACTACGCAACCTAATTAAATATTACAAATTACCTAATTAGTTAACAACTAACTAAACTAGGAAAAACAGTAAACCGCCTCGGGAGGAGAGCCTGATGCGACGCGTGCTCGGGTCCCGCTCGGAATTGCACTGCCATGCATAGTCTGCCTCTGTTTTCCCTACTCTGCCCCTCCAAAGACTGCCAAAGCCTCAGGGATGTCTCTCTGGACATTGGGGGACACCACCGGCTGAGTAGAATAGCCACCGGCAGCTAGATATGGCCATCGGCTGGAAATGAGTCTATCGGCCACCAATACATTGCCGGTCGGCACTAAATATTGCCGGCCGGCCAAGAATACCTGCAGAACCTGCAATTGACAGCAGCAGAGGGCAAGGCATAGCATGGCAATACAATTCAAGCAATGTATGCACCAATCATGCCCCTTATCATGTTTGTGACTCAAAAGGGCATGTGCCTCGATTCTCGGACTATCAATCACGCATTTCCATGCATGATGGCCCAAAAAACCAAGTTGTGCACATTGATTTCAAATGCAATGCAAACAACCAAACCAAGGGGGCTTCCACCTCCATCACGACTTAGTCAAGAGGTAGAGCATGCATGCCAATGTAATGCAACCCTAAGCATGTTAACTAGGCATGCAACATGGCAATGCAAACAAGTATACAAGCTAGCAAGCATGCAAGGCAAATAAAGGGTGGACTTAAACATGACTTGGGCAGCCCTAACTAGGCCCAAAATCAGTGGCCAAAGTGCTCAAATATGAGGGCTAAATACACATACACACATGCACATGTTATGGTCCAACACTTAAGCATATAAAGGCAACTTTTAAACACATTCAAAAGAGGCCTAACATGGACATATGGCATACAACATAAGCCCCGAAAATCATGTTATAAGAGGTGCCAAACCAATTTAAACAAGACAAATACTAGTGTGCAAATAGTCCAAATTCTTGAAGCAAGGTAATGAAGCTTTGAAACACACTTAGCATAGCAACCATGGCATGCATTAAACAACTAAAAACAGATTTTTAGCATGTTAAAACAAGGCCAAAGGACTACTTAGATGGCATCTAAGTGGCTCAAATATGAAGGCATGCACAAATGCACTTTCAAGGAGCATATAACATATGCTCAAGAGGCAACAAAGAGACAACCAAGGCAAGCATACAAGCATGTCTTAGGGACTGAAATGATGTTACAAATGGTGCCAAACCACTTAAATGATGCAAGCAACACATGCTACACATTCTCATACTTGAAGCATACAAGCTCAAACACAAAGGGCTATACTAAGCATGCCAAGATCGACCCAAGCAACTATGGACAGACCTAAAACATGGCAAAATAAGCACAAAACCTTCACAAGGCTAAGCCTAAAACATGCTAGAACAAAGGCTAACAACCTAAGGCATATTTAGGCAATAACAAGGCATTACATGGTAGGTATGCTAAGAATGCATGGTGTACCAAAACCAAATTAATACAAAGTTAAATCATGACAATATAAGCATAAAATGTAGCCATGGCATGATCAACAAACCTTTAAACATAATGCTCCCTTAAGAGGCCAAAATTGGTCCGTTTCAAGGACAACAAGGAGAGGGGGTGGCCCTCCCCTTTTTGAGACTTTAAGGCACCATCTTTACCACTGAAATCCCTCAAGATTTCAGTGGTGAAGAGGCCCAAACACCAAAGTCCCGAAACTTGCACAAAATAGCACAAAAAGGAGCCTTACAAGGCCTACGAGAGGTCAAACAAACCCAAACCACAAAATACTCTTAACAAACAATCAAGAGGGCTAAAAAACAGAACTTTTTATGTTATACACTAAACACAAAAACAGTTCTAAGATAGGTAGAAAAGCAATGCAAAAATGGGGAATAAAAGGGAAGTTTCTTACCCTTGAAGTCTTTCTTCACAAGCAATGCTCCAACAACCTTCCTTGGCTTTAATCCAGCTCCAAGACACTAAAACAACCCTCCAAAGGTCTCAAGTCCAAGAGATGGTGTGTTGGTGTGTGTTTGTGAGCAAAAGTAGGACAAAACACACACTTATAGAGATAGAATATGTATCTAACCCTAACCCTAGAACTCAAGCTTTACAAAAGCTGTCTAAAAATGTCTAACAAATGTCTAACCCTTGGCCAAAGAGAGGAAGCTCTCCTATATAGGCAATTCCCTCTTGTAAGGCTTCCAAAACAAGCCATTCAAGAGGGAAATCCCTTCATACACGTGTATGGAGGGGAATGGGGTGGGTGCCAGCTATCACAGCTGGCAGAAAATATCTGCTAAAAGCAGATGAACAGTAGTCGGCTGGCCAAAATTGCCATTTTGACAAAATTGATGGCCGGTCGGCCAAAAAGAGTGTCGGCCGGCAATATACATTGCCGGTGGACACAAACAACAGCCGGTGGCCTCTAGCCATGGCCGGTGATGTGTGGGGATGCCTCACAAGGCATTCCCTACCCCTCCAAGGAAAAACACAAGTGTTTGGTGCAAAACCAGACACAAAACAGTCGAGTTCGGAGATCCTGAGGCAAGGCGCGTAGCCGAGACCTCCGGGAACTCCAAACGAACACAAACATGGATAATCACCGAGTGTTCCAACGGTGACGTCCAAGTCTTGAGGACGGTCAAAAATGGGGTGTCTACACCTTCAAACACTCCTCCGTGTTTACCTGAAAAAGATTAGCAACGTGGGATTAGCATATAGTTGAGTAGAGATCACAACATGATCCTCAGCAATAACAACCTATAGATAGCTATGATCATGAATGCTTAGTCTCATATTGTATAAATAATGTGACAATTTATAACCAAAGTATACTTACATAAATACTTCTCTCAAAATCAACCAGCTTATTCAACAACACAGAGGTTAGCTTTTACTTCTCATTTTCCATTTTAACAAATATCACACATCATCGCATTTTTCATTTTTAGCAAAATACCACATAACATCCGTTTTGTTTTTGAAAACACGTTCACAAAACCCGATTTTCTTCACATTATTTATAACCCAATACATAACCAAAGTCCGTCTCCACACGTTCATCACATTCTCGACCTTAAGCTCAAGGTTAAAGAGATACTTTCAAAAACTAAATTTATGGTAGGGAACTCCTTCAACCACTCTCCAACACGTCCAAACATACATATGCACATCTACTCAACATATATGACAACTCAATCTTACTGAATCATGATCATCATAATACATGACACACACAATGAAACTGAGACAACAATGGTAAATAATCTCTGCTCTACATGCCTAAAGCATGGTAAGCCAATGATACATCCCTCCACAATGAAATGCCAATTTACCAGACACCAGCTGGAAGGTAATGGTACCTCTGCCAATTCTCCAGGCGCTAGCTGGAAGGTAATGATACCTCTCATTCTCAGCGCAGTACACATTACCAACCATCACAACATGATAAATTGCAATCAACAAGTGTAATGCATACACATAGACCATTTAACACAACAATGTCATCCTTCACCGATGACCAACGACGAAACCTCTAAATGTATGTATTCAACTCACACATTAATGATAAACTAACTCTCATGAAACTTTAGATCTAATTACAACAATAGTAAAATAAAATAAAATATTTGTGATCCAAACTCAAGTTAATTTCTGAAATTCACATAGTGTTATCATCTCATTTTTCTATTTCAAAATCAGTTATCTTATTTTCCAAGTTAGCATTCTCCACCCTTTGTCCCAATCCATTCATTTATTTCACAAAAATAAATCCAAGGATATCAAGCCATAAACCAACTCCATTTCAACTCAACACAAGCTTAACCCAAAGATTCTAAACTCATGATTAACCCCCCCCCCCCCCTTAGCACTTTACAAGCTACTAATTTGTTATACTCAACTATGAACAACTTAACACAAAGTTAACACGAAATTTTCATGATACCCGATTTATCTCAAATAAACTACCAAATTATTAATCAAGTTTCCAAAATTCATAACATGATTAGTTCATAATTTTGATCCCTCTTACTCATTAAGAAAAATTATAAAATTTAAGCTTTATCTCTCTCTAAACATGAACATGCCAAACTATTCCCCAATTTAACCCAACAACAAATTAATTTCCCAAATCTCAACCTCAAACATCCGACCTTAGATCACCTATCATGATTTTCAAAAAAAAAATCCATAACAACATGGTTTTATGCAATAAAAATATATCACATGTCTATCTGTAAAAGAGATATTGCTAAAGATCAAAGAAATCCCTACCTCAAGAGAGAAGAGGAGAAAAGCCCAAAAATCAACTTCGCCGGAACTCGATCTCCACCGGTCAAGACGAAGCCCCCGATATGCTCATCATTTTTGTATAAGGGACTAGCAACAAAATCTCAATGGATCCTTGAGATCAAAAGGAAATACAAGGTTTTGAGGGTTTAGGTAGAGAGAGATGAGAGAAAAAGAAAGAAAGATTGTATAGAGAGAGAGAGAGAGAGAGAGACATTCAGCAAATGAAATGAAAAGGGACAAAAGAGCAAAATATAGTTGAAAAGCACGAAAAAATAGGCTGAACAAGCGTCTGGCCGCACGTGCGGCGCCTTCTCCCGCACGTGCGGAGCGGTCTCCCCGCACGTGCGGCTCTCACCCCTGCGCGTGTGGTCTCTCCCGCACCTCCATTTCTGCACTTGCTTTTTATGTAGTGTGCATATAGCCCTCTCCCTAGCTTCCCGCACGTGCGGCCTGATCTCCCGCACGTGCGGCCCCTCTATCGCACATGCGGCCCAAGGCCCCGCACGTGTGACTCTAGCCTTCCAACCCAGAAAAACCCCGGCTTCTCCCCGACACTCCGGAGTCGACCTTACACCCTCCGAGACAAGTGAAAACTCAAAATTTGAAACAAACAAGAACGAAAAATTATGTGGAGAAGTTCTCAAAAACAACAAACTCAACTGTTGACTAGACCACACTTTGAACCCGACACTTTAACGAAGGCAAATCCGATATAACTCAAGAGAACAAGGAAACTCACGTACCGGTTATCACAACCTCCCCACCTTAGGAAATTTCGTCCCCGAACTTAAACAACGCCGAATAAAAGCTAACACTACTTGAAGAAAACACGGTACCAAGGAGGACCTCCCAACCAATCAAGGAAACACGACACTAACTCCCGGCTACAACCAAACCTGGAATACCTTCCCGACTCTGGGTCTGACATCCTGGAGCCCCAAGGACACAAAGAAGAGATTAATGACGTCTCCTCGACCCATACCACTCGTTGGGCCTATAAGACAACAACAACAACAACAACGTGCATACCCAAGGCATCCACCAAAAGACAACCACTACTGCATGCCCAAACGCTTTCGAGTGCCTAACATCCTAACGTGGAGGAAAAATAAAGTTTTCACTACAGGACCTTAGGTTAACTCACCCAAAAGGGAAGGATTACGACAAAAATCCAGCCCAAGGCAAAACTCCAGCCTAACAAGCCCTTATAACTTCAATCAATCCACATAACCGAACATACAAGTCCAAGATTTAGCAATTCAAATAAGGTGGTTACACCATCCCAACCATAAGGGTATAATAACTAACAACTCAACCCTAAAAAAAATTTCATCATTGTCTCAATTCTTGATAAAAACCATTTCTTTGCATATAAAACATTTTCTTAAAGGTGCTCAAAACTTGCACCGATTACAAGCCAAAATACATTTTCTGTTTTTTTTTTTTTTTTTCAAGCAAGACCAAAATTTTCCAATTCCATCCCAATGTAATCAACCGGTGAGTCTCTACCGTCACCCAATAATGCTCCATCACTCACATGGTGATGCCACAACCAATATCAACACAACATTTCCATAATAATAACTAACAGAGATAACAACTATGCCATTAACACAAAATACCACTATCACGTAATTTATTTGGTCATGATCATTATCACTTCCAACGCAAGTTATCACCCACACTAGATAGCGAAACGGTCACATAAACTAGTGAAAACAAGGGTCTTCATAACATCTTAAAAGAAAACTCTTTTTCCGATTTACTCATTTTCTCAAAATTTACCTAAAGTCATGCCGTTTTCCAACAAGATTTGTGTCATACACTCCGAGTAAAACCAATTTATTTTGTAAATATTTCCCAAAATAAACCATAAAATCTCACCCCAAGGGTTTTAGTTGAAATAGAATGCCATGAAAGTTTTTCAAAAGCTAACAATCAATTTTCAATTTATCTTCTCAACAAACAACCAGTGAATCCCACTCATCACCCTATCACGTTCTCAACCAACATTCGGTGAATCTCCACCGTTACCCAATCGCATCCGTCACGCTTACAGTGACCTTCAAAATGCAACAACTATATTTCTATATTTCTATAACAACAACAAATAAAGATAAAAACAGTGCAAAAGACAATACAATACACATGACCTTCCCAATTCCAAAAATTCCACACCAACACAACATTATAAAATAACCATCGATACACGAAGGCTTACGAGTGTTCCTAACCAAGAACCTAACACTTTACCCCGACTCACGGGTTTAAAAAAAAGCTTAACCGAGAAGTGTACACTAATCACCATACCCATCTAAGCAAGGCTCAATGCCCCTTGAACACAACTCAAGGTACTACTCCGTCTTCTAGCCAAATCTGAGTTAAATTTCTAGAGGTTCAACTTCACAACCCACATCTAAACCATTCTAAAGTGACAATTTGTCACTCACCTTGATACCAATCAACTGACTAATCACCTTGGAATTCCCGCTCCCGGCATTCAAACATCTACACTCTCCTCCCGCCTCGTCCACCCAGAGACAGGTTTCCTAACACCGTTCCACATACTTGTAGAGTTTTCTCGACTTCCCCAAAACAGACTACTCCACTATTGCTCCCATAGGAATTCGACTCACACACCTAGGTGGCAAACACGCTCTTCTATTTCAACACAAGACCAAATAGGTCAATGGCGATCACACAATCCCGGTCACACAAGACAATTCTTACCAATGATACACTCGTTACCTAAGAACACAAACTATTCATCACTCTAGTAATATTTCGAGCATCTACCCATGAAATTCTTTTCCCACTCAAAACTCTACCCAAAATCTAATAACATCTCCAACTCATAACTAATCATGGCACAACACTAACCCTGTTTACGGTCGATTGGACCACAATGAACTCACAAATCAATAACTCAAGACATTAAATGACACATACTAGTGCCATCCTCACTATGCCGAGATATGAATCCCACACTCCCTCAGACATTCCCGCATCACTTCCACCAATCTTCATAAAACTCTAAGGTCTCACACTTCCTTAGACTCAACACGTTCATAGCCTCATAATTTTGGCCCTCATCACAACACTACGATAGTTACAAAAGTTCCGCGGATTTCTCATTTTCCACAAACAATTTCCAAACTAATTAAGAATCAAAGGTCATCACATGACCATCACATAATTCAACATCTAATATACAACAACACTAGGATCATCACTCTCATTAACAACTTTTCATGACATGTACATAAAAGAGAGTTCAAGACTCGTTGCATGCCCAACACATGAGGGTAAACAAACAACAATACATATACATATACAACACATCACCACGGTGCCTTAACATCTTATAGCACACCGATCAATAACAAAAGCTTCACAATTTATAACATCGGTCTCTAAAACAAAAGTCCCTCTCAAGGGTGATACTACCGTGCTGGTTGAAAAGTCGACCCTCACGAAGCTCTCAAAGCCTGCCCTTTTCGGGTCTGATACTGATATCGTCCCCGACTAGACTGATGGGACAGAGTCTGACTAGATTCTGAAACACCCAAAGAATTCACACGCAAAGGGCAAAAACGTCTAACATGGCCCTACTGACCACAATTAAAACAAATAGCAGTCTCCCAACTCTGCACCTAATTTGGAGCGCGAACCTCACTGGATCTCCCAACGGACCAGCTTGAAACCCTCGACGATGACAAGGACCGAGTGTGGGAGTGAGCATGCGCTCGCCTCCACCTCTTACTAAGCCTAGAGTACTTATGAACCATAGGAGTTACCAAAGTGACCTCCTCCCTAATCCGACCAACACTGCTAACCATGGCCTCCACATGGGCCGCCGCCTCAACTAAAGCAAAATAATTCTTCCACATGGATCCTATCACCTTCTCCTGGATATCATCACGTAACCACCTCTCAAACTCATAACAACGGCGCTCCTTTGTTGCCACCAACTCTGGAGCAAATCTCGACAAACTAGTGAACCTCATCTCAAATTGAGCCAAAGGAGTAGCATCCTAGCGTAACTCAACAAACTGTTCCCTCAACCTTTCCCGAGCAGAATGAGGGAAATACTTGGCCAAAAAGGCCTCGGTAAACGCAACCCATGTGGGACCTATAGTACCCTTAGCATACTTCCACGAATAATTCGCATCTCCCTTCAATTGGAAACTCGCCAAAGAAATCCTTAACCCCTCGTCCTCAACTCTGAGCATATCAAGGGTCTTGGTAATCTGTTCCAACCAACTCTCCTCATCCAGTGGTTTTGCGTCCCCCAAAAACTTTGGTGTATTGGAGTGAAGAAACTCCTTAGTAAGCTTGGGGGTACGCCCGCCGTCCCCCTCATTGCAAGCTAGAGCATCTTGCACCGCTCTCACAACCTCGCGTACAACTTCCTCGCCGACAGTCGATGCTGTAACGATAGGTGCTAGGGGAACCACCATGCCCCTACCGACACCCCTACTACTCATCCGTCCTCTATTCCGTCAAGTAGACATCCTATAAAATCTCAAAATAAAATCAACTTAGTGCACATCGCAACAGCCTCCCAAAGGCACACACTCACCACCACTAAGCCACAAGACATGCTTAAACCCCAAAACATATAATTCTCAATGCATATAAACAATTAAACATCAAAACACATAATCGAATCAAGTCCACAAGGATAGCCACTCGTCCCGAAACTCCCAAAGAATTCCTTTTTAGAAACCATGTTGACCAGGCGTGTTTCCAAGAGGACCTCAAAGCAAGTTCACCGGCTACGAGTACTATCCAAGAAACTTAATCCCATGCTCATATAAATGCAACATATAAGTCCTAACATCTATCCTAACTATATGCAACGCCCTCACCAAGCATAGCAAACCCGTTGTGGTAAAAACCACTTCCCATGAGTCTAAAGTATTCAAACCCGGCTCGCTTTGATCAAGTTGTCATGCCCTTCTTTTTATTACTCGGATTCCATTACCAAAACCATTATTGTAAGTTCAATTTCAAAGATAGCATACAGAAGTTCGTTATATTTACAAGGAATACATAAATAATAATTCTCTCATTCGAATATAAAATGAATACAACAGAAGTATATCCAAATAAATTGCCCAAAGGCTTACATCTTAAAAAAATAGATAAAGGGCTCAACCCTTTTACACAAATGGCATTCCGCCCGCAAATAAAAGGGCCTGTGGCCAACAAATAAAGAAAATCCATGACCTTGAAACACTCTTCCATGTTCACCTGAAAAAGATTAGCAACATGAGATGAACATATAGTCCAATAGGGATCTCAACATGATCCTCAACAATAACAACCTATAGATAGCTATGATCATGAATGCTTAGTCTCATACTGTATAAATAATGTGACAATTTATAACCAAAGTATACTTACATAAATACTTTTCTCAAATTCATCTAGTTTATTCAACAACACAGAGGTTAGTTTTTACTTCTCATTTTCCATTTTAACAAATATCACACGTTAATCGCATTTTTTATTTTTAGCAAAATACCACATAACATCCGGTTTTTTTTTCAAAAACACATTCACAAAACCCAATTTTCTTCACATTATTTATAACCCAATACATAACCAAAGTTCCTCTCCACACGTTCATCACATTCTCGACCTTAAGCTCAAGGTTAAAGAGATACTTTCAAAAACTAAATTTATGGTAGAGAACTCCTTCAACCACTCTCTAACACATCCAAACATACATATGCACATCTACTCAACATATAAGACAACTCAACCTTACTGAATCATGGTCATCATAATACATGACACACACAGTCAAACTGAGACAACAATGGTAAATAATCTCTGCTCTACCTGCCTAAAGCGTGGTAAGCCAATGATACATCCCTCCATAATGCAATGCCAATTTACCAGACACTAGCTGGAAGGTAATGGTACCTCTGCCAATTCTCTAGGGGCTAGCAGGAAGGTAATGGAACCTCTGATTTTCAGCGCGACCAATTCTCCAGGCACAAGCTGGAAGGTAATGATACCTCTCATTCTCAGCGCAATACACGTTACCAACCATCACAACATGATAAAGTACAATCAACAAGTGTAATGCATACACATAGACCATTTAACACAACAATGTCATCCTCCACCGATGACCAATGACGAAACCTCTAAATGTATGTATTCAACTCACACATTAATGATAATCTAACTCTCATAAAACTTTAGATCTAATTACAACAATAGTAAAATAAAATAAAATATTTGTGATCCAAACTCAAGTTAATTTCTAAAATTCACAGTGTTATCATCTCATTCTTCCTTTTCAAAATCAATTATCTTATTTTCCAAGTTAACATTCTCCACCCTTTGTCCCAATCCATTCATTTTATTTCACAAAAATAAATCCAAGGATATCAAGCCATAAACCAACTCAATTTCAACTCAACACAAGCTTAGCCCAAAGATTCTAAACTCATGATTAACCCTCCCCCCCCCCCCCTTTTAGCACTTTGCAAGCTACTAATTTGTTTTAACCAACTATGAACAACTTAACACAAAGTTAACACGAAATTTTCATGAGACTCGATTTATCTCAAATAAACTATCAAATTATTAATCAAGTTTCCAAAAATCATATCATGATTAGTTCGTAATTTCGATCCCTCTTACTCATTAAGCAAAATTATAAAATTTAAGCTTTATCTCTCTCTAAACATGAACATGCCAAACTATTCCCCAATTTAACCCAACAACAAATTAATTTCCCAAATCTCAACCTCAAACATCCAACCATAGATCACCTATCATGATTTTCAAAAAAAAAATCCATAACAACATGGTTTTATGCAATAAAAACATACCACATGTCTATCTGTAATAGAGATATTGCTAAAGATCAAAGAAATCCCTACCTCAAGAGAGAAGAGGAGAAAAGCCCAAAAATCAACTTCATCGGAATTCAATCTCCATCTTTCAAGAGGAAGCCCCCGATATGCTCATCATTTTGGTATAAGGGACTAGCACCAAAATCTCAATGGATCCTTGAGATCAAAAGGAAATACAAGGTTTTGAGGGTTTAGGTAGAGAGAGATGAGAGAAAAATAGAGAAAGATTATATAAAGAGAGAGAGAGACATTCAGCAAATGAAATGAAAAGGGACAAAAGAGCAAAATATAGCTGAAAAGCACGAAAAAAGAGGTTGAACACGCATCTAGCCGCACGTGTGGCGCCCTCTCCCGCACGTGCGACTCTCACCCCCGCACATGCGGTCTCTTCCGCACCTCCACTTCCGCACCCTTTTATGCAGTGTGCACACAACCCTCTCCCCTACTTCCTGCATGTACGGCCCAAGGCCCCACACGTGCGGCTCTAGCCTTCCAACCGGAAAAAAACCTCAGCTTCTCCCCCGACACTCCGGAGTCGACCTTGCACCCTCCAGGACAAGTGAAAACTCAAAATTTGAAACAAACAAAAATGAAAAATTATGTGGAGAAGTTGTAACGCCCTCAAAATTAAACCCATTAAACATAAAACAAGACATGCATTATTAAAAGAAAAACATTATATTATTTAAATCATCAGAGTAATATGAAACAAAACATCAAAATAAATGCCCTACGGGCTTACATCTTGCCAAGCCAACACTTGGACACAAATCCATGAGTTCTAACTCAAAACAAATAAAGCCCTAGGCTTGAAAGATTACATTATTCAAATAAAAAAAATAAATAAACAAATCTTCAAGTCCAATCCTCACAAGCTAAGTTCTTGGAGGGAGTGAACCACCTGAACCTGAAAATAAAGTTCCCATATAGGGTGAGCCACAGCCCAGTAGAGAAATACTAAACCAAGCATATGAATTAACTAAAGTATTAGCATCTGATACATGGTTAACACACTATAATCAAGTTACAATATTCATGACACGAATGTCTACACTGCCTATGACACATTGTCTATGGCACATTTTACTTTCCACTTATGGCTCAGAACCTGGCCAAATAACTCAACAGGGTTTCATCTTTTATTACCATTACTTCCAATTCAACAGGAATAACAATCAAGTTAGACCTAATCATAACAAATACACATGTTGGTATTGTATCAATCATAATCAATTCACTTCCATACTTCCCAACTGATACACATTTTAGTGATGTATCATATCAACAATAAATAGAAATATATCTATTAATCAATAAGCACACATAAGAGTGATGCTACTGGAGTCCATCCCCTATCTCCTCCCAATAAATCCGGTTTAGAGGTCCATCCCCTATCTTCCCCTAAACCGTGGAGTTCATCCCCTATCTCCTCCAAAACCAATGCATATGCAATAAAACACACAATTGCCATATACAACACATAATTAATACATAAATGTTCTGTATTAACTCAACAGTCAAACAATTGACTCAATTCCAGTTATACCTAAGCCGCATGCAAGGTCTACAACAATCAATGGCTATCCTCCACCGATAGCCCAAAACAGTTATTTCTAAACAAGAAATAAATACATCAATGAATGTAAATTCAACATTCCCAAAGGTAAATATTTAAACTACCCAATTCCATGAATTAAACCAAATTCCACATTGTTCCTTTAAATTAATTATACAAATTAATCTAAACCAAAACCCTAAGGTTTCTTCCAAAATTACCAAACTACCCCCACATACCAAAATTACCAAACTACCCCCACATACCAAAATACCAACACTTAGGATTAAAGCATATGAATGGAGTAGGAAATCCCTACCTCAAAGAAAGAACCAGAAAAGATGATGATGAAGAAGATGCTCGAAACTCCAAAGTGCTCCAAACTGACAACTGCTCAGATTAAATGGAAGCCCTCACTCTCCTCTATCTTATTTGTAAAAGAACTAGGGCAAAAACCCACCCTAACTAGATCAAACCAAGGAGAGAAGATGAGTTGGGAGAGAGAAAACTCGTAACTAGGGTTTCTGGATCAAAAGTTGTAAAAAAAAACGTTTTAAAAACTGTTTCTGCGTATTTAAACTGGACAGGCTCGCTTGAGCGAAGACATGGTCGCTCGAGCGACCAGACACAAAAATCCACGCTCGAGCGAAGAAAAGCTCGCTCGAGCCAAAAACTCGATGCTTCAGGTCTACAACCCAGAAGCTCGCTCGAGCGAAGGAAAGCTCGCTCGAGCGAAGGACTCGAAAACATACACCTCGCTCGCTCGAGCGAAGGAAGCTCGCTCGAGCCAAGAAACACATCTCTCAGGTCTAAGTACTGGATGCAAAGCTCGCTCGAGCCAAGGAACTCTCGCTCGAGCGAATAACCAAAAACAAAGACCTCGCTCGAGCGAAGAAAAGCTCGCTCGAGCGACCAAGCAGAAAACTGGACATCAACACTTGGTTTCTAAACCCAACCAACCTGTAATCAACCTGCCCAAAACATCCTATAACTCACAACTGAAGAATTAAAGGACAACAACAACAATAATACAACAATGGAATCTACGGAACATAAGTCCGGATACAATAATCAAAAGGGAAAAGACCGGGTCGCTATAGAAGTTCTCAAAAACAACGAACTCAACTGTTGACTAGACCACACTTTGAAACCCGACACTTTAACGAAGGCAAATCCGACATAACTCAAGAGAACAAGGCAACTCATGTACCGGTCATCACAAAATGTAATAAATATGAAACGTTTTAAATGTATGTAGATTGAATAAAATTTATGAAACGTTTTAAATGTATGAAATGTTTTAAATTTATGAAACATTTTAAATGTATGTAATAAATATGAAACGTTTTAAATGTTTGTATGAAACGTTTTAAAATTTTAAAAACATTCTTACAAACTAATATATACAAATGAAACTCTGTCATATAGATTATATTAGATCTATTTACAAAGTACATTTAGATTACGTATGTAAAAGAAGTAAACAAAATGTAAAAAAAATATAACAATAAAAAATAAAAATAAATTGACTATAATATTGTAAATTTTTTTGATTATGTATGTAAAAAAAAAAAGGAAACAATATTGACTATAATATTGTAAAAAGTTTTGACTATAAGACAAAAATAAAAATAAAAATACAAGACCCAAAAAAACTCTAATTAAAAACTAGTTTTGAAAACTCCTAACCAAAGAAGTTTTTAATTTGTAAATTTTTAAAAATTACTTTCAAAATATACAACTCAAAAACTAGTTTCAAAACTCATAACCAAACCAGTTTTAAATTTTTAATTCTCTTTTCAATAATTTATCTTTCAAAATAAATTTCAAAATTAAACCAAACGGAAGTTTTGATAAACATGCAAGGTTACTAAGTGTGATTTACCCAACATATAACATTTCTGTTTAGTGAATAACAGAAGAATATTGTACCCAAAAAAAATTTGCAAAGGAATATATGTTTTATGGGAAGAAAACAAAGGGGAGGGAATAAGGGAGTCAATTAACTTGGTTGAGAAGGCTAGTCAGTAAATGTTTTACTTTGTTTTGTTTTTTGTTTTATCGGCAAACAAAAGAGAATACATGAATGTGTTTTTTTAATATTAAAGTTAATTTCAATCACTTGGATCAAAACAATTAGAAAAGACAAAAACAAAAAAGTAAAAGTAATGAATAGTAAAAATATTAATGTTGTGTTTTACTGGAGAATTTGATGAGGAAAATGAAAAGGAAAAAGAAAATAGAAATAAAAGAAGAAATAATTGATAAGATTCAAATTTTAAGTTATGTTTGGTTGAATTGGAAAAAAAAAAAAAAAAAGCTTAGACTGTGTTTGGTTAGAGGATTTGATAAAAGAAATAGAAAGGAAAAAGAAAATGTAATATCACTTTTTGTTTGATTATAATGAAAAACACAAGAGGAAAGAAAATAAGAGGGAAATGCCAATCCCACTTTTTTGTGTTTTGGGTTCAGTTAGGCTCTTTTATTTTTTCAATTCCCAACTTAACCAAACGTAGCTTGGAATTCAAATTCTATCAATTCTTTCTCCTTTTCTTTCTATTTCTCTTTCCCTTTCTATTTCTCTCATCAAATCATTCAACCGAACAAAACCTTAAAAGATAAAAAGTAGGATTGCATTTCTCTCTCACTTCCTTTTTTTCTTATGTTTTTCATTTGTTAGGTTTTTGTAATTGGCAATTCTGTTTGACAAAATTATTTTTAGTTGTAATTGTATTCGCTCTTTTGTTTCAATGTGGCTATGAGTATTTAGATGCGAATCCAACCTAAAGCCAAAATTGTTTGACCGCTCGAGCGATGAAATGGTTCATCCAGTATCTTTGTCTGTGTTTGAACTTCTGGGAAACAAGTTTTACCGCTCTAATGGTGGATGTTGCGCTTGAGCCGTTGGCATATATGTTTGGATCACCTTTACTCACATTGCTGGAGCGGTAAAGTGTGTGCTCAAGTGATCTTTGACTCTATTTAGTATGAAATGCACCATTTGCTATTTTTAGGGTTTAACCCATCCAAATTCTCAGAGAGGAGAACTACCAAGGTTTTCTATATTTGAGGGTGTTTATATATTGGTTTCCTTGGTGATTTGAGAGTGGTCGATGGGTCTACGAGTTTCATATTGATATCATCAAGGGGTTTGTTTTTATTATTTCATTCACAAAAGAGAGAGGTGTTCTTTGGTGAATTCCAGAAAATTTGGGCCTGAAACTTTGGTGGATTCCAGAATGGTTCATCGTCGTGGATTTGACATCAGCGTTGTGGATTTAACGTTGGACAAAACAATTTCGAGGTGAAGAAGGTGGTGGAAGAGGCACATCGAGTTTGGTTTAATTCGAACGTGCATTTTCACTAAGTAATTGAGGGTACTCGTATGTAATTCTTTTTTTATCTTTTTAGTGAATTATTTTGTGGCATTGGCCTGTGGTTTTTTATCACAATTGGAGGTGTTGTGATTTTTTCTATGTTAAATCGTTGTGTCGATTTGTTATTGATTATTTGATTGGGACTAATATTCACTATTTAAATTGAAACATAATCACAAATGAATATCTCGAGGGTTTTTCGATTTTTCGCCATTATAATCAAACAAAAAGTAGATTGCATTTCCTTTTTCTTTTCCATTTCTCTCATCAAATCCTCAAACCAAACACAATCGTAATAAAATGGTAAACAAAGGTTGTGTTTGGTAGGAGGATTTGATGAGAGAAATAGAAAGGGAAAATGAAATCCAATCTCATTTTTTGTTTGGTTATAATAGAAAGCACATGGGAAAAGAAAGTGAGAGGAAAACACAATTTCACTTTTTGTCTTTTAGATTTACTTAGACTCTTTTATTTCTCCATTTCCCAATTCAACTAAACATAACTTGAAATTCGAATCTTACAATTCTTTTTCATTTTCTTTCTATTTCCCTTTTCCTTTTTATTTTCTCATCAAATCTTTTCAAACAAACACAGTCTAAGGATTGATTATGTAACAAATATGATTAGCCCATTTTGTCATGATTTTGTGAAGTGAAATAAAAAGTAGATAAAGAGAAGGGAGGCATATGGATAAGACCAAGAAAATGAGATAACAATGTTACATATATTAAAACAAGATAACAATGTTACATATTTTTAATTTATCACTCTTAAATGACTTTAATAAAGTGGCATTGAGGTTAGACCCCCAGTGGTACTACATGCTTAATTAGTGTACTAATTAGTGTACAACACTAATTATGACATTATTATTGATCCCACCCATTATACAAATTACTGTTACCCAAAAAGCAACCTAAGAGGGGGTGAATTAAGTTTCTACAAATTAAAATTAATAATACCCCAATAAAATTAACTACTAGTACAACAAATTATTAACAAGCACAATGATGAACTTAGCAGTAAATGATCAAGCAAAATAACAATGAAGTATAACTAACATACAGGGTAAATCAAATGATTAACACATGAATATTAGATAGCTATAGCAGTAGTAGGAAAGTAAAGAGATTAAGGAAGAGGAGACAAACAGATTTATAGTGGTTCGGCTTCAACCAAGCCTACATTCACTCCTCAAGCTTCACTTGAAATTTTCCACTATCTTCTAACTTCACAGGGGTGCTAGCAACCTCTTTACAAATGGAGCAATCCTCCACGGATTTTACACAGACTTCACAAGCCCAAACCCTTGCAAATCTTAGGTGATTCACAATCACTCTCAATATTTCAAGAACACAGTGTTTGCAACACTTTTACAAAATGAAATGACATTTTTGCTTTCAAAGAAAGCTTACAATAAATTTCTCTCAAAGATAGATATATAAAATGAAGCTTTGATTTTTCTGTACATCTCACACAGGAAAGATGAGCTTAATGCTATAAGGCTCAGTGTATAATTTCTGAGAAAGGATGTAAACAAAAATTGAAGAATACTTCTCAGAGAATTTTTCAAAGAATAGATGTGAGTGATTATAGATCAAAGAATATTTTCTGGTTTTTTGTTTTAGTAACTTGTTTACTTTAGAGGCTTTGGTATATATAATGAAATTTATAACTGTTTATAACCGTTGTATTCATTTGAATTTATAGCCGTTTATAGCCATTGTATTCATTTGAATTTATAGCCGTTTATAGCTGTTGTACTTCCATCATTACTAATTTGAATATCTTCCACTCCATCATTACTAATTTGAATATCTTCCACTTGAACCTTTTGAACCTTTTGGCCTGCTGTTGTGCTGGGTTGTTTGAACTCCTGATTTAATCAAATATTAAATACATTCTAACAACATTTAGGATAAAGGTTCAGGTGAGAAATAGTAGGACAAAATAAATTTTGATTCTATTTTTCTCTTTCAAATAACTCATCAAAATAAACTTTGATTCTATTTTTCTTTTTCAAATAAATCATCAAAATAAATTTTGATTCTATTTTTCTTTTTCAAATAAATTAAAATATAATTAAATAAATCATCAAAATAAATTTTGGATTCTATTTTTCTCTTTCAAATAAATTAAAACATAATTAAATAAATCATCAAAATAAATTTTGGATTCTATTTTTCTCTTTCAAATAAATTAAAACATAATTAAATAAATCATCAAAATAAATAAGTCTAACAATCTCCCCCTTTTTTATGATGGCACACAATGATGTTTTGATTTGATTTGGGAGTACGAAAGGCTCCCCCTCAAGTCATGCTCCTTGAAATTATTTCTAAATACATAGGTTAGCACATATATAATAAATAAGATTTAATCAACAACACGATATAAGATTAAGATATCAAACTATAAATACATAACATCAGATTAGTTAGAAAATAATACCATAATACATAGTACATCATATAATTGCTCCCCCTGTGACATTATCAGAAAGAAATCATGGGTCAGAATCTGGAGGAGGAGGAGGAGGAGGAAAATAATAGGGATAAATGGCATCAAAAAAATAGATAATCAAAACATATATATACATATATGCATACACATACAACTCTCCCGCGTCTCTCTCTTTTTTTACAAAACGCGGTTGCCACGCGGCCTGGCTTTTGCGTCATTGGCCGACAAAAGCAGTGCTCCTCAATTGCCGCTCGCCTCGGCTATCTCTCCCTCCTTGTCATCTTCTCTTCAGCCTTCTTCTTAATCACGCACTCTTCCATTTTCTTCTTCACCATTCTCTTCTATATCTTCTTCACCACTCTCTTCTGTTTTTTCTTCCTCATCGAGAGACAAAAAAAAGAAACTGAACAGAGGAGGCCAAACCTTAGTCTGTTCTCTTCTATTTCTCTACAACTCATTTCTTTTACACCTCTTACCTCTAAACCATGGCTTCCTTATCCTGTCCCCTCACTCTATTTCCGAACTTGAATGACCCCTCAAGCGCTGCTGGGCCGAGTGCCCCGGCGCCTTCTCTTCCCAACCTTCCTATGATTTCGATTGAGCAAATAATGGCAGCGCAATCAGATATTGAAGCCAATCATTTCACACTGACGTCCTGTATGGAGACAGTGACTGCAGTCACAAAATTGGCACATCGACTGCAGAACAGAACGAGTGAGCTCCACCAGGTCAACGCCCAACTCTCTCTGCTCCAGCACATGTACAAGATGCGCGAGCAGAAGTAGGCACACTGAAGGCCGAAAATAAAGAGCTTAAACGGAAGACCACCTCCATGGCCCAATTTGGAGCAACGTCGTTCTTGGCCTTTGATAGTCAGCGGGGAATCGTCGCTTTCGACGAAAGCACGAGAGCAGGGGCGTCAAGGGTCGCCCAAGGTGATAAAAAGAAGAAGAAAACGATGGAAGAGACGAGTAAGTAAGATCGGCGTATGGCCGGAAAAAAAAATGAAGGGTTTTTTTTTTTTTAATGTTTATTTAAAACAGCGTGTGGCCGTAAAAAAATGAAGGGTGTTTTTTTTTTTTTAGTTTTTTTTTATGTAAATATTTGTATTTTGATTTGTTGTTGTGTTTATGTTCAAGTACTGAAAAATAAAATTAAAAAGCAGAGAAAAAAATAAGAAAATTAAGCCCAAACAAAAAATAATAATGAGAGACCAAATTGTTAATGAGTATATGAGAAGCATTTCAGCATAATCTAATTCTCAATTTCTTAGCAAGAGCATACCAATCTCAAGACTATAATAGACATAACAGTGCATAAATCAAACAAGGTTACCAAACAAGAGTATAAATATGGAGCTAAAGTTCAAGTCACTCTTCCTTGAGAAAAACGATATTCCTCTTACATTATCAACAACTAATCAGCTCAAAGGTCATATTGTAAGAATTAAGATACCAAAAGAATAGAGATAACAAAATAATCAGAGATACTAAAACAATCAAGTCTCTTTTTCTCCCCCCGATGACATTTTCAACAAAATCAAGCACAAGAAGGGAGTATGGTACAGCATATAGGATGAAAGAATGTAAGTCTCATTATAGCACAAATAATCATCCATATCAAGGTAACTCTATGATACCAAAAAAATGATAGCATATAATGATCATACAATTGAAATTCATACCATTTGACAATAATGGGCAAAAAAAATAATAACATGTGAAGGTGCAAGCCCATAAGTTTGATATCAAAAACATAATAGAAACTGAGGGGATTTTAAAAAATAATCAAGTTTAAATTCTTCCCCTTGTTTCATTTGGCAAAATCAATAGGAGATATGATAAATGAAAGCTCATAACTGAAATGTTCTCGTCAATAATATCAAATAGGATGCCAAAATGATACCAACATGCAATCTACCAAGGATACTAATATGCAATCTAGAAGATTTAACAATCATAACTCAAGCATTATGTAGAATACCAAATATTACTCATAATAGGTTAAACTCAATATAATCTCATGGAGCTAATGTAATTCCAAAAAATGAAGCATGTTCAAGGTATAGCTATCCATATGCAAAGAAAAATCATGAATTTCAATATGTACCACACATTTAAGCATAGGCATGATTTTTAGGTAAGAACATCATCAAAGAGTATATATTGCAAATCATATGAAGCATAATCAATCTTTTTCATATCAAAGTAATAACAGTATTAGCTCAAAGGATATAAGATAGATTTTTTACCTCAAAAGCTTAAAAGAGTATATGAGGCATACCTTAGGTTCAAGAGATGGAAGCTTTTCAATCTTCAATTTTCTTTCATGAGGAGTTCATCTCAAAAGGGTTTAACAAGTATGTTAGCAAAATAATTTCTCCCCCTAAGTTGGTACTACCCTTTTCTAATGTGATTTGTGCAAATATAGCATTCATAGAACAATCACTATTACTCAATAAAAATACAGCACGAAGCACTTCTTATCACAAACTCAAAAAGTGAAAAATAATTCAATGATCAAACAAGAGTTTGGAATGCTATTTTTCAGAATTTTCAAGTTGTAACACATAGCATAATATGCATAAGAAAATAGTGTTATGCTCTTTGTTTTAAAAATGATGCAACAATCTCATTTAATCACATAACATTATCAAGAGGCATTTTCATCAATTCAATCCACATACTCAAGTGTGATAAAACATTTTACTCAATGTGGAACACAACATGAATGCTATAAACAATTAATTCAACAATTTATCAATCAAAAGCATTTCATGAGATGTATGCCAATATAATCCATATTCAAAAGATATTCAATAGGATAGATGCAATGTCTCTACAAACGTATGATACTTCTTTTCATTTAGACATTGTTGATGGATCATAATCAACGAATTTCATAACTCATTCAAATATTCCAATGTAAAGCATATAAGTATGAAATTTTCATATTGAGCATATTCTTGAGATCATAAATGTACAATTCAAAATATAGATAGTATACATCTCAAAAACATGCTATGACATCAAAATTGATTCTACAAAGATATGACTCAAAAAGGAATTAACATATTAGTATGAAGTCATATATAAGATGTGAAAAGTATGCTCACAAAAACTTTTATCACTTCTTATCTCTTTTTCATAGCAATGGATAACATGATATACAAGGTTAATGAATACATGAATCATTCATATTCTAATAGGAATTCATCAATATAATATAATTCTCATTTTTGAGTTCAATGAATGTTTGAAAGAAACTAGCAGAACATGACTTAGCAAACTTAGTACAATTAGGTTACATGGAAGCATTGATTAGACACAACCTATTGTACACAAATCACACCTTAAAGAATATAGAACTTTAAGCTTAAAGGTGTGTTAGGAGTTATACCTTCATTTACCTCTTTGGAATCTCCACCCATACATTACCTCTATTGTTTATCTTGGTGATTTTCATTTCATCATTCTTCTTCTTGTAGGAGCTAATTTTGCTCTTTAGATTGAACACTCTTGTTGTGCATTTCCTCTCGAAGTCCTTGGTGTTCTTTGAGATTCCACCTACAAAATATCTTGATTTCATTCTTGGTACCCATACTTTCTTGGGTCTATAGGGATTAGTCTCAAGAACATTTAATCTCATAAAAGGTTTAGGAGGATCAAAACCAATGCCTACTTTGTCAAAAACACATTTTTTATTTCCAAGAAGCTTGTTGAGGTTTTCTTTTCCTTTTACAAAATTTTCGAGAGTTTTGTTTAAATCTTCAACATTGTTTTTCAAAATGTTTATCTCATTGGCAATAGACGTAAAGTCATTTTTCAAAGTAGCATTTTCCATTTTTAAAACATCCATTTTCCATTTTCCATTTGAAAGAGAAATAACTAATTTTTTTAATTTAGAATTCTCAACACAAATATTTCTAAATATGTCATGTAATTTATTGAAAGCACTTTCAAGTTCTATATAATTAGAAATTACCTCATCTTGAGTGAATTCTTCTTCTCCAAGAGCCATGAGACACAGGTTGGCTACTCCATCATTTTCTCCCCAAATGGCTTCCTTTTTGCTGCCATCCATCATTGAAAGTTCATGAGCCATGAGTGAGCCTAGGAGTTCTTCAATGCCTAATTTTGTTAGGTCTTTTGCTTCTTGGATAGCTGTAACCTTAGCTTCCCATTCATTTGGCAAAGACCTAAGTATTTTTCTCACAAGCTCACCATTAGTATAAGATTTACCAAGAGATTTTAGAGCATTAATAATATTGGTAAATTTATAAAACATCTCAGAAATAGATTCAAATGATTCCATAGTAAAGAGTTCATAATCATGAATAAGCATGTCAATCCGAGACTCTTTTATTTGGCTAGTTCCTTCATAGGTGATTTCAAGTTTATCCCAAATCTCTTTAGCAGTAATACACCAGAAATTCTATTGTACTCATTTGCATCTAGTCCACACACAAGAATAAGCTTGGCTTTAGCATTAGCTTGAAGGAGTTTATAATCACGCTCATCAAATTCATCCTCAAGTTTAGGCACACTGATATGGTCTACTACCTTGGAAGGGATTTTAGGACCTTTAGTGATAATGAGCCACAAAGCATAATTGGTAGCTTGAAGATACAAAGTCATTTTTTCTTTCCAATGAATGTAATTACTACCATCAAAGAGAGGTGGCCTATTGCTAGCTTGTCCTACAGCAGAGTAAGTAGAATACATGGTTGCTATGGATCAAAAACTCAAGATTGTTAAACCCAGGCTCTGATACCAATTGTTACCCACAAAGCAACCTAAGAGGGAGGTGAATTAGGTTTCTACAAATTAAAATTAATAATACCCCAATAAAATTAACTACTAGTACAACAAATTATTAACAAGCACAATGATGAACTTAGCAGTAAATGACCAAGCAAAATAACAATGAAGTATAACTAACATACAGGGTAAATCAAATGATTAACACATGCCTATTAGATAGCTATAGCAGTAGTAGAAAAGTAAAGAGATTAGGGAAGAGGAGACAAACAGATTTATAGTGGTTCGGCTTCAACTAAGCCTACATCCACTCCTCAAGCTTCACTTGAGATTTTTCACTATCTTCTAGCTTCACAGGGGTGCTAACAACCTCTTTACAAATGGAGCAATCCTCCACGGATTTTACACCGACTTTACAAGCCCAAACCCTTGCAAATCTTAGGTGATTCACAATCACTTCAAGATTTCAAGAACACAGTGTTTGCAACACTTTTACAAGATGAAATGGTATTTTTGCTTTCAAAGAAAGCTTATAATAAATATCTCTCAAAGATAGATATATAAAATGAAACTTTGATTTTTCTGTACATCTCACACAGGAAAGATGAGCTTAATGCTATAAGGCTCAGTATATAATTTATGAGAGAGGATGTAAACAAAAATTGAAGAACACTTCTCAGAGAATTTTTCAGAGAATAGATGTGAGTAATTATAGATCAAAGAATATTTTCTGGTTTTTTGTTTCAGTAACTTGTTTACATTATAGGCTTTGGTATATATAATGAAACTTATAGCCGTTTATGACCGTTGTATTCATTTGAATTTATAGCCGTTCATAGTCATTGTATTCATTTAAATTTATAGCCGTTCATAGCCGTTGTACTTCCATCATTACTAATTTGAATATCTTCCACTCCATCATTACTAATTTGAATATCTTCCACTTGAACCTTTTGAACCTTTTGGCCTGCTGCTATGCTGGGCTGTTTGAATCTTTATTTTGGGTTGTTTGAACTCCTGATTTAATCAAATATTAAATACATTCTAACAACATTTAGGATAAAGGTTTAGGTGAGAAATAATATGACAAAATAAATTTTGATTCTATTTTTCTCTTTCAAATAAATTATCAAAATAAACTTTGATTATATTTTTCTCTTTTAAATAAATCATCAAAATAAATTTTTGATTCTATTTTTCTTTTTCAAATAAATTAAAATATAATTAAATAAATCATTAAAATAAATTTTGAATTCTATTTTTCTTTTGAAATAAATTAAAACATAATTAAATAGATCATCAAAATAAATAAGTCTAACAATTACAAATACCAAAAATCTCTTAAATTATGCCACATCATCAATTGGTACACTAGTTAGTACAGTAATTAGTGCATATAGCATTATTCGTTACACTCCATATGATAAAATATTTGACATTAAAATTTGACACTTATAAGATACATCATTAGAGGTGATTTTAGGAGTGATAAATTAAGTGTTTTAAACATTTTTCATGAAAAAAAATATATGGCATGATGCCCACATGATCAAGTCTCTACTACTAATTTTATTTTATTTTATTTATTATTATTATTATTATTATTATTATTATTATTATTTGATCAATTAAGTGTTTCAATCATTTTTCAAGAAAAAAAATATATGGCATGATGCCTACTAATGTTATTTTATTTTATTTGATATTATTATTATTATTCTTCAATAGCACAAGGTCTTCCTTTTTCATGTGAGTGGGAATTATTTTAACAAGTAAATTATTAGATAATATATATTGATTGGTGATATTAATATTTTTGCATATGGATGCCGAAACTTTGAAACTCCACACAGTTGCTTTTTGTACTTTTTCTTCTTCAAATTTTACATACTCAAGTGGTTCCATTCTAACCTAATACACATTTTAATTAGTAATAAAATATCCATCCACTTATTAAATTAACAAATACATGACACATAAAATTGAACCTCACTTTTGCCTGTTTGTTTATTTTAGCATGTACTTTAACAAACATTTTTAACACATCCATTATAAATGCTTTAAATCTCACTATAATTAAATAAAATTTTATATTGAAAACCCTATTAAATAAGAAAATTCTAAAAACACAAAAAATCGATCACATAATCAAATATTTGTACATTTTTTTGAGTCTCACCTCCATATGAAGAGATTATATCTAATTCTTTAATTAGTTTATTTACAAGCAAAATTGTATTACTTATTATGGGTAGCCCATACTCTGATTTTATTTTATTTTTATTTTTTATTTTTTATTTTTTATTTTTTCTTTTTTTGTTGCTCTGATCTTGTTTTGGGTAAGAACTCTTTTGATTGGTAGTTTAGAGGTGATGCACAAAGATTATGTGCTTGTTTGGTGTAATTTCTACCAATCTGAATGTTAATAATTAAAAATTAAAATTAAAAGCATCTCCACTACTTTTCAATAATCCACTGTTCAACTTTATTTTTGTCTAATAAATTCTACTAAAAATTACACCAAAGTTTTATACAAATTTTAAAAATTAAAAAAAATATATAAATAGTTGCATAAAGTGCACAAAACAGTGCCTATGCAGGGAGGTGCATTAAAGTTTGATGTGTTTCAATTGGATCTTTAGGGATGCCATAAAGAAACAGGAATAAAGCAAGTTACACTGTTTGTCCTTATCCTTCGATTCTTGTGTCATTTTAATTTTTATAATTTCAATTGATTCAATTTTGATTTTAAATTTTTTATTGTCTCAAATTAGTTCAATTGATCCTAATTGTCAGCATTTTTTGGCAAATACACATATGAGCAATATGTGTCCTGCTTTTAGGAATAAAATTGAAAGCTTCATCAATTCAACAACTTAATCTTAACAAATTCAATGATAGTTTTTTGTCAAAAACTCTAACGATGTTATCAATTGGACCAAATTAATATAAAATCTAAAATTAAAGTTTAATATTGACTCAATTGAGACTGTAGAGACTAAAATAACACAAGTAACAAAACGTAAGGACTATAAGTTTATGAATCCCTAATTTTTAGTTTACACATGCTGTAACACTTGTAAGTTTCCTTTTTTGCAATCAATTTGATTACTTTTTACTATCAATTTGATTACTTTTTACTTATTCTCATCCTCCATAATGTTTTAACAAACTTCCATATCAAAGTTGTCACATTGAATGAACATATTTTTTTGCTTTAAAATATGTATATATATATATATGTTGTCAATTATTTTCCATTAAACCGAGGTAGGCCAAATTACAAAGCAACCAGAGAAATATAGGAAGAATAAAACGACTTCAACTTGAAACTAATTTCTTGAGCAATATCACAGACTTCTTCCATGAAACCATCGTTTTGTAGATAAATTATTCGACAATCTTACGTGTATTGTGTGAGAAAATCTGAATTTGGAAACAGTATTGGAAAAATAATGAAAACTGAAATGAAAAAAAAAAAAAGGAAATACTTATAGACATAATGTAAAAATTCTATACTTTTAATTTAGAATTGGGTTCGATACAATTTCTTTAAGACAAATTTGTCTCGCTACAATACGCATGAGATTATTGGACGTTCACCTAACAACATACAACAATCAAGCCTTTTAAAGCACCTCCACCTAATACTTTAAATCTAATGTGACATTCCAAAAGTCATATTTTGACATCAAATATTTACTCTACCCAGTATGTCGCACCAATAAGTTTACGAATAAAGAACCAACTACATATAAATAAAAAATAAAAAATACACAAAACAAAATAAAAAAAACAGCCACTAGTGCTGTTTTCATTATCATATATAGGTAACAGAAACACACAAAGTGACTCTAGAAAAACAACCCAAAGAGCTAGCTCTCTGTAAAGCACAAACCTAAAGGGTGAACAAACAACCCAGCAACAAGCAGTAAGTCCCAATGGACTATAAACACCACTAGAAAGTCCAAGCATTTTGGGCATAACAAAATTACAAACCATCATGTTTTAGAGGTGCACGTCACCCTTTGGTAAAATTGTCCACTGTTTTATGACAACAAAGCACAGCCACACACGTCGGCAAATAAGTCTAAGAACACAGAAATCAGACACAGAATTTTACAAGATTTATAGGTGGGATCCACTTCTAAACAATCCTCTCTATTATATATTTTCCGTGTCCGGTTCTTTGTTTGGTTTCTGCATTCTCAGACTTATGAATAACAAATGACAAAGCGGTGTAGTAGTAGTAGTATACTCAACATCGCATGATGTAGAAGCGCATTAGTCGTATACCCAACATCAGCACGATGGAAAGGAGGAATGCCACTTCAAGATAATCGTCGCTTGGTAGTTCACCTCTACCTCCACCTCCACCATGTCCACGTCCACGTCCACCTCCACGTCCACGTCCACGTCCACCTCCACCACCACCACCACCACCACCACCACGTCCACCTCCACCTCCACCTCCACCTCCACCTCCACCTCCATCTTTCCGAAACAAGAACTTGAATATCTTTGTCCCAATCCTAACGAATTCCAATAAGATCTTTTCCCATGCGTCAGGCTTTACACCTTCCTGTTGATCTGCATGAATAAAAATTAATAAAAAAATGAAAATGCTATACTGGTTTTTTTTCCGTCACCATTTTGTATCACTCTGGATATTTAAGATTGATTCTTTGTTAAGAAATCATTGTCATACCCTCATGATATTAAACAGAGATATATAGCAAGCAACGAAGGAAAAAAAAAAAAGTGGGTGGTAACATAGGGTATAGAATATTACTGAAAGGCATTCAAGAGACGAGAGAACTAAGGATATATATATAGTAGAAAACTAATCCAATCCATAACAAAGTACCGACAAATACAACAAATACAAATAGACTAATCAATAAGATTGATGAAGTAACAATTAATAATAAAATAACAAATTGGAAAGCAATAGTCTGATTCGTTTTCTCAGCCAAAAAATTGTAACCCTGAATACATGGACTCTTTATAAAAACTTATTATTATTTCTCAGAAAAAATGCTAGAAGACAGTCTTCTCTTTTTGTTGTTTGGCCTCTGCAAAAAAAGAGTCTTTAGTCACTCAAAAAATCACAATCTCACATAGGAATCAAGGTTCTAAATAGTGGTTATGAATAAAATCCTGAATCGACTAAAAACCTATACATACCGTGAACTGGTCAATAGACATATATAATTTTTAGGAAAAAATCAATTTATCCCCTTGTGGTTTGGTCCTGTAGCACTTTACCCCATATTATTCAAAAATAGTCAGACACCATCCATAAGGTTTCGTACTAAAGTGTAACTGTCAACTCCACAAATGTCATGTAAAGTTACCTTAATACCCCTATGTTTTATTCCTTTTCCTCCTATTCTCAGTCTCTTCTATTAAAAAAAATATAAAAAATTAAAAATTAAAAAAAAAACTTCGAAATCAAATTCATTAACCCTAAATCCTAACCATCTTTAAATTTTTTAACCTAAATATTAAATATAGTTTCCAACTTAACTAATTATTTAACATTAAATCCTATTTACTTAACCTAGTTTTTCAATTTTAACCTAGACTATAAATATAATTTCTAACTTAAACCAATTATTTAACACTAAATCATTTTTATTTAACTTTTTTTTTTAATTTTTAACTCAAACTTTAATTTAACCATACATACACACAATATATACACAAAAATGTATATACAATTATATATAGTGGGTGAAATGAGGATGAGAATGGACAAGGGGACCATGACGAGGAGGCTGGGGAGGGGGGTGGAAGGGGAGGTCGGAAACGGGAGAGCAGGTCAGGACTAGGGTTGGCTGTTCGCGTTAGGATTTGTAGGTTATGGAGAAGAAGACGACGGGGGCAAAAATTTCATTATGTGAACACATAGGCAAAAATGTACAGGGCCAAACCACAAAGGGGTAAATTGGATTGTTTCCTAAATTTATTATCACCATATATACATTGGAATGTATCAATATTGAAAATCAAAAAAATCAGTATGTATCAATTGGAATACTGGAATGTATCAATATCGAGAAACAAAAAAATTAATATGTATCAACCAACATAATACATATTGTTCAATATTTAAATCATAAGAAATACATGTTTAGTTAGAAAGACCTGATGACCGTTGCTGGCTAGAGGAGTGGTTGTGCGTCTGCAGGTTGCTACTCGGATTTGTCACTATGTTGTAGACTCCTGAAGAGGTGAGATAATATATTCACCACCATTTCTAATGATATTTTTGTAACAATAATATTACATAGCTCAAAAAAATTACTTAAAAACAAATTTTTAAGATGTATAGACTAGATCCGTTTTGGATGTGATCCATCACACTTCTCTAGTCTATATGCATATAATCCTTAGGCCAATATATACCTATATGGTCCCTGTAATTTTTCAGATTGTATAAATTTAGTCTAATTGATAATATTTGTTAAGAAATTGAATAGATATCAAGGGCAAAATAGTTTGTTAAAAAAGAAATGGACCATTTCAAATTGGATGCCAATCACTCAGTCATTCTGATATAAGTGAATTGACTATTTTACTCTTTCATTTCAGTCTAATTTCTAAATATTCTGAATTGGACTAAATTGACATAATATGACAAAGTCAAGGTAAAATCGATGCAGTTAGAATTACAATGACCAAATTGAAATAAGAGCAACAAGGGCAATGAATCTAAACTTTAAATATAATTTCTTAACCAATTATTTAACACAAAATCCATTGTATTTAACCTATTTTTTAAAATTTTAACCTAAAGTTTAATTTAACATACATAATACATAAAAGTAATATATATACACACAACTATATACAATGGGAGGATGAGAATGGGAGAGGGATCAATTTAGTCCAATGGATAATATTAATTAAGAAATTGAATAGACATCCAAAGCAAAATAGTCCGCTCCAAAAAGAAATGGACCATTTCAAATTGGATGCCAACCCCTCCATCATTCTGATGAGAGTGAATTGACTATTTTAGTCTTTGATTTCAGTCCAATTTCTAAATATTGTTATGAATTTGACTAAATTCACATAATGTGACAAACTCAAGGTAAAATCAATGCAATTAGAATTACAAAGACTAAATGCATATAAGAGGTAAACTACAAGGGCAATGAGTGTATTTCACCCAAATTTATTACCATCAGCAAAATAAAGTGTATCAATATCAAGAAATAAAAAAAGTCGATATGTATCAATTGATAAATTATCAATATCAAGAAATTTAAAAACTGATATGTATAAGTTGATATACATATCGATTGATATTTAAAATCATAAAAGTAAACACAATGAATCAGAGAGACCTGACAACTGTTGCTGACTGTAGCTAATGCCTTGTGTCTGCTGGTTGCCGCTTGTTATTGCCTCTGGCCTTTTGGCACCTAAATAGGTGAGATAATATATTCACTATCTTTTTCTTATGATATTTTTGAACAATAATATTACATAGCCCAAAAGAGTAACTTAAAAAATGTCAAAAAACAAAAATTTTGAAACGTCAACTAAATTTATTTTGGATGTGATTTCATTACGCTAAGTTTGAATGTACACCACCAAACTTTATTTTTTGATAAATTTTCACATTAGTTTTAGACTCCCTAACTTTTTCTTTTTTCTAACTACTAGACAGTAGACACAAACTTGTCTACATTTTCATTAAATAATAAATAATATTAGAATTATTATATTTTTTACTATATTGTGATTACCATACGATGTGGCACACTTACAATCACTATTTCAATGAGTCTAGAAAGAATTTGATTAATATTCAATCATTATGTGTCTACCACATCAAACAATAAGCAAATTATAATAAAAAAGTGTAGCATTAATCTAGACAATAAGAAAGCACAATATAGCTTCTCTAATTTTAAGAAACATCATTCATACATACTAATGAAGAAATAAAGATAAATAAGCCCCCTTCATTATGTTCCGGTCCGTGATGTTTTACATATATATATATATTTTAATAATCGGTAGAATATAGGAGAAGGCAAGTTGCACTCCCAACAGTAAGACCAATGTAATCATATCACTTTACTAGAGACGAATACATGAGACCAATGAGCAAAATTAATCAACCACTTTGGAGAAAACAAATTATAATCAAAGCAAAAATTCATCTTAGCGTGATATAAAGGTCTCAGACATGTAGGATCAGTTTAAGGTTGGATTTCTATCAATCAACCTAGGTTTTGTTAATGTGATTAATATAAAATTAGTATTATGAAAGATGTACAATTATTTTAACAATAATACCATGATGACTATATTTTTGTATCATGTTTTGCTTAACATCTCATGTGTGTTAATACTGCATTGGTAATAAACATGAGTGGTGGAATTCATTAAACAAATAAGATGGTAAACCAATTGTGAAAAGAAACGATGGTTATCCTAACATTACCAATATTTTAAATTTCATTAATAAATAAATGCATTTTTGAACCTGTCTTCAGTTGCCGCGCAAATTCCTGAACTTCATTAATGTTTGTAAAAACATTCCACATCTCTTCATTAGTTGCTATAGCCTTGACCAAATTCTACATACAAAGTGGGCCCAATAGATTTAGAGGACATAAATTGATGAAAATAATTTTCACGACAATAACTGCTTAAAACTTTAAGGTCCTTGTCACGTGATTAACTAATTCAAAAGATTAGCAAATAATATTCCTTATGTTCTTTGTGGGTGATTTATTAAGAGTCTTTTATTCTTTCTATTCAAACTGAATACTTTTGTTTCAAGAAAAAGATAGGTAAGTTGGTCATATAAACGATTCCAAGGGATTCAACAATGATCACTTTGGAACATGTTGTGAGCATGATTTTAAATATCGAATGATATATAGCAATACCAGCCAATATGAATTTTTTTTTTTTTTTGGCCTTTAATACCGATACACTCTGGTATACCAGTGGGAATAAAAATCGGATGCATATTGACCAGTTTGCAATATATATCGCTTTATAGCTGATTCATGACCTGATTCAGAGATGATATGTCAGGTCGGTTCACTGCTATGCAGTTCTTTTCACAGCTGATGATTTTAAAATTTTTGCAATACCTTGGTTACGTTGTTTAAAACCTTGGTTGTGAGTGTACCTCGTATCATTAATTGCTACTCATCATTGAAAGCATGATGTCTTGTCCAAGTGATTTATCAAAAGAAAAAAAAACAATAGTCTTGTCCAAGTGGGAAATGGATCTTGTCCAAGTGCAAGAGAAGAACAATTGTTTCAAATTACTGATTATGAGCAGAATAAGGCACCTGAATGGGCTTGACTCTGTTCATCAATTCAAAAGCTTTTTGAATAGTCATTCCTTCAACAGATTGCAGCTTTCCTAGACCATCAAGGCTTGAAATCAATGGAAGTGAACCGACTTTTGATCCAGCGTCAGATTGCAAAAAACTACACGAGGTGTCATATGATAGATAGGATTAAGATCAGATGCATTCATATCCGAACTAGGCAAGGGAACCCAAATCAACTAGTGCAACACAATCACAATCCGAAACATTTCTTGTATTCTCTGAATGTATAAAAAGTTGTGTATATATATATAAGTAAAATACGTGAACTATTGAAAAAGATAACAAGTCTAAATCATGAAGCACTAGACTACAACTAGAAGCAAGCCTAGATCATGTACTGATATTCTATTCTCTGCAGAACTATTCTATTTCACTCTCTTTGGTATATTGTAATACTTTGTTTCTCTCCCTTTGCTATATTGTAACATTTTGCATTAAAAAGGGGCAATAATGCTATGATGATCACATTTGTATACCAGAAATTGGAAAGTGTTACAGAAAGTAAAGAGGTTGGAGGATTGGGAATCAGAAAAATCAGGGAAATGAATTGAACGTCTTTTGATGATATGGTGGTGGAGATTTGGCACACAAGGGAATGCTTTTTTGAAGAGAATTATCTGCAGCAAATCAGGCAATGTGAACAACTCCTGGCTTCCTTTTGGCACATCTTCATACAATTCATCCAGGATCTGGAAAGATATCATTGCAATGGAAGGTAGGTGCCCTACTTTGTTTAATTTCTTTGTGTCAAATCGAGTGTTCTTTGGATGATGGTAGTGTTAGAAAGGTTAGTGCTATATGGGAAGTGATTGCATTTGCAATTTTGTGGACAATTCAGAATGTTAGGAACAAGCTTGTCTTTGAGGATACACAACCCAATTGGAATCTCATTCCACTGCTTATTAAAATGAGAGTGTCATTTTGGGTCAAGGACTAAGCAAATCACCTTCCAAACTTTATGTTGCTTCTTTCAACATTTTATCCTTTAATAATTCTAATTCCTCACTTTTTAGATTTCACCATTTGTTTTTCAATTTTGCACATTCTATAAAAACAATATTTTTTCTACCTATCTTTAAGATGCTTTGTTACAATTATTACTATGTCATTTCTATGTCTATCTTTTCCAGTATGGCAAATTTTAGGGGTGAAAGAAAAACCGCCTCCAGGAAACAAACCGACCGCACCGACCGGTTTTCAGTTTGTTTTCTACACCACCAAACAGTCAGTCTATGTTGAGAATTTTTTTTCCTAAAATTCGGTTCAATGTTTGGTTTTGGAGATTTCACGCCAAACCGAACCGAATCAAATTTACAAATTATGCCGAATTTACCGAACATTCAAATAATATACAAGCATTAGCTCTTACTATTGTTCAATTTGATATTTGATAAATTAGTCTTGGTGCAACTACGTTGTTGTTTGTTGCCTTATATCTTAATTAGATTGATCTTTTTTTTCAAAAAAAATAAATGTAGTTACTATTTTTTTTAAACAAATGCCCAAACCGGTAAACCACACCGAACCAAACCAAAACCAAATTTACCGGTCCAGTCCGGTATACCTGTTCTGGTCGGTCTTTTCGGTGCCATAAGTGTAGAAAACCGATTTTACTGGTTCTATCAAAAAAAATGCAAAACTGGACCGATTTCACTCCTAGTAAATTTTATACACAAATTTTATTAACTTTTTCTTCTACATCATTACTACATTGTTACAATTTAGTTTCTTGTAAACATCTTATACTCTTTTCTTCTAATCATAATATTTACTAATTTCATAGTTTTACCTATTAGTGTTCGCATTTTCAACATTGCTAATCTATACCTACAATTCTAGACTAATTTCTTTACCTACACTAGTTTAGTAAAACGCTAAGACCCTTGCCTTCTTTTTACTGCACTCGAGCGTTGATGTGGTGCCCCTTGCCCATTTTTTGAAACACTTAAAGGAAGGAGCAATGAGTTCGTTACAAATAGGAATGCAAATGGATCGAGCCGAGCTTTGGGATGTTGGAGCTCGGCTTGTTGAAAATTTGTTGAGCACGAGTTCGAGTTGAGCTTAATTGGAGCTTAAAAAAATCTCGAGCTCGAGCTTGAGCTTGACCCATCTATTATTTGTGAAAATCAAGCTCGGCTCAAGTCAGCTCAATTACTTAAAAGAGCCAAGGTCAAGCTTGAGCTTTGAAAGAAAATTAAAACTTAAATTAACATGCAAATTAAGAGAAAAAAAGAAGATTATGTGCAAAATGTAAGTAATGCTCATATTGTTGTTAGTTTTATCAATTAAATATGTAAATTAGCAAAAACTCCAAACATAAATACCGAGATAAATTAAATTAATGAAAATATATTATTAAAAACGAATATTAATTTATATAGCATTTGTGTTCAGGAGCCTACATGAGGCAAGCTTTGGTCTACTTGAGCTCAACTTGATAAATAAATGAACCTAAAAATTTTGCTCAAACTCATTCATTTAGTAAACGAGCCATATTCAAAAGAGCTTTAAATGACCCAAGCTTGAGCTATTCATGAATTGCTTGATTCGTTTGTAGCCCTGTTTATGGGAATACCCTAGCAGTTATTTGCATATTCATATTAAGCTTCATGCTAGTGAGGGATATAAAGGGATTTTCAAGCTACACAACCCTCTTTATCCAAACATGGGATAAAAATGAAATACTGAGCAAGAAACATGTGGATTAATAAGTAGAGAAAGAACATTAATGAATATTATTTTGCCTTTCATAGATAAGTTGTAAACATAAAACTACACAAATAAATAAATAAAACCCACATAAGAATACTTCCTAACCCAATATTTTTGTACTACTTACCTTGTAAACCCTGAGATGGCTGAGTCGACTTCATCTCCAGATGGAACAGAAAGTGGTATGCAGGAATCGGCTGGAATCTCCTCAGAAGAAGTTGATGCTTCCATGGCTGTTTTAACTATACAAAACAAAATAATGAAGTTCACCATGAAATATATTGTAGCAAGATCCTAACATATATATAACAACTACAAATTCTATTAAGTTTGACTGGACATGCATTAGTAAAGGTATGCAAAATTGGCGCTATATGGTCTCCTAAAATTTGATTCAAAAATAAAGTACCGAATTAGTATTAGTTTAAAAAATTTATAAAAAAATTCATAATAGAATAGCAAATTGATCATATATGCTAAGAAATTGATAAGCTTGGCTTGATTGCCATTTGGATTTGGATTGTCCAGCATCCATTGTGCATATTAAGCCATTTGTATTAATTCCATCCAACTGGTTTTAAGATGGTTGGATAGCTAAGTAATGCCCGGCAGGTAACATCTTTGTACCTTTCGGGAAACTTCCCTGATAGAAAGGTATGTTGCTAGAGAAGTTATTTGGTGGTCCTTGACATTGAGGAGCTTCTACATACCATCATTCTTCTCAGTTCACACCATTTTTTATTAAATTACGATTGTGTCCCGCAAGCAAATTACCATTAAGGACAAAAGATGCACACCTTCCCTCCCAATCCCACCATTGCCAACCGCCACCCCTAGCCACCACCACCCTGCCCCACAACATCATGACCCCTAGCTCCCCACCACTGCAAACCCATCGCTAGCCCTCCCACCACTATGTCCCCCCTCCCCCTCCCCAACCCGTACCACCGCAACCCAACCTGCTGCCTAGGCCCCCACCATTGTGACCACCCCTCCCCCAAAGATCTAGGAGGAGGAGGAGGAGGAGGAGGAGGAGGAAAAAGAAGAAAAAGACAAAGAAGGTGGCGGCGATGGAGAGGGACAAGAAGGGAAAAGGTGGAGGTTGGGGAGTGGGTAACAGGGAAGAGAGAGAGTTGCGCCAGTGAGGGTGGCAGAGGGATAGAGATAGGGTTAGGGTTAGGGCTTGAAGGTTAAAGCTGAGGATATTATGGGGATTAAGTGGTGTGAACTGAGAAAAAAAAAAAAAAGAAAAAAGATAGAATTGTTTGTGTGAACTGAATAATGATGTCAACTAACAAAAGTAGGGTGTGGGAACAGAAGCTCCTTCAACATTGTGCCAAGTTGCCAACACCCCAAGAGTCCCAATCACTTGAAACTTTAAATGATTATGTGACTCTTGAGTAGGGGTGTGTGCAGGTCGACTTAGGTTGATTTTTGGGGAAAAATCATCAACTGAATTATCCTTGGCAAATGGAGAATTTTTTAATATGCTTACCAACACAACCACCCTCAAAGCAGGTTGCTTGAATATTTCGGTGATTTCAAACCAATGGTTTGAACAAGTTGGATGGGTTATAAATACAAAATGAAATATAACATTAGTGAGCATATAACCTTAATTTATTTATTTTTTAAAATTTCAACCAAAAAATTTAGTATTTGTTCCAAATCCCAACACAAAACCAACAAATTAATCAATGCATGATGTTATTCAAAATTATACTTTACAAATTAATATAAAAAAGAGTCAATTAAAATATAAATATGCAATAAAAAAGAGGGGGGAGAATTATTTGATGAATGGTATATAAGGTTAGGGAGAGATTGCCAGTGAGCAAGTGCAAGGTAATTTTTTCATATACATATAGGCGGGCTGGGTTGGTTTGGAGACAAGTTGACAAAAGACTGTAACTCAAATGCCATATCATAGATTGATCCATGTCTTCAGCCTTTAAGGCATAGCTTGCCTTTACTGGCATTGTGAGAGTAACCACCTTATTGGTGGCCATATTTATTTGAGCAATTTTCTTATTATTCTTCTTAGCAAGTATAGTGTATTCAGCTTCAAATTTCACCAAATATCCTTTTTTGTATCAATTGGCCCACACTTAATAGATTTTGAGTTAAACTATTAGCATAAAGAACATCATGGATTAGCTTGGTGTTACCTCCCTTTGTTTCCTGAACCTTCACATCTCCAAACTTCACTTTGGATTTCACTCCTTCATCCAAGCTAACAAAGCTGCTATTGTTTCCTGTCATATGGTTGCTGCATGAGCTGTCAATATACCTCGTGTCTTGTGCTTCTCGTTGAGTGTTCATGTAAGGATAGAACTTTTGGTTTGAAGATTCACTCTTTTCTGAAAAGTTAGCTTCATCCTTTATACGAAACCAACAATCTTTTTCAAGATGGTTAGGATTCTTGCATCTTGTGCATTTTTGGAAATGGCAGTCCATGCTTCCATGATTAGTATTCTTGCAAAATTTGCAGCGAGATTCAGATTGTGATATACCTCTTGCAGTCTGTTGAGTATACCTTTTTCCTCCTCTTCCAGGGCCACGATTAGATTGGCGTCCCTGAAATTGATTGCCTTGATTTTGTTTCTTGTTTTCTCCATCCTTATTTTCTGACATTTTCATCTTTGTTTGAAAAGCTTGCTCCAAGGGCTGATCAGAAAATCTATTCATTCTTTTTTCATCCACTTGAAGGGAACCCATTAGTTCATGTAAACTAAGAGTTGATAAATTTGGTGATTCTTTTATGGCAGCCACCACACGATTGTATTTGATTGGAAGGCTTCTCAAGACTTTTGCTACTACTATTTCATCTTGTATACCTCCACAAGCCTTCAATTGATAAATGATAGTAAAAACTCTTAGAAAGAAATTTTGGATGGACTCACCTTCCTTCATCATCAAATTGTCAAATTCTGTCCAAAGAGTTCGAAGTTTGACATCGATCACCTTCGCCGATCCTTGAAACTCATTCTTCAAAACCTCCCATGCTTCTTTAGATTTTGTTGCAGCCATTATCCTTGGAGCAATTGTTTTCGTGATTGCTTGTTGAATGTAGTACAAGGCTTTGGCATCTTTCATCTTATGTTCTTTCAACTTCTCCTTCCTTGCCTCTGACCATGCTGATTCTTGGCTTTGAGGGCTTTCATAGCTATTTTCAACCAAATCCCATAGATCTTCTGAGATGAAAAGGGTTCTCATTTGAGTGCTCCAAAAATCGTAATTTTCTCCTTCAAAAATTGGTAGTCCGGCTGGTGAATATTTGAAGGTTGTAATGCTGGAACTTGCTGCCATCCTTTGGACTTTTGCTGACCTTCAATGCCGTTATATCACTGTTAGGTTGCTGCAGGGTGTGATGGGGCAGCAAGAATTCAGGAGAGTTAGGAAAGAGAAGTTCTGTGCAGAAATTTGTAAAAATCTGGAAATTTGTTACAAAAACTTGTGGGTATGAATCAGTTTTTATTCGTGGGAAAGAAGATGAAAAATATGTTCTCACTTCAAGTTATTTGCCTCCGTTGGGCTTGCATGGCTGAATAAATTAGATGCCTATTAATACTTGTTTACAGATCATTCTAGAGTGCAACTAACTTACTCGAGCTACTAACTACTAACAAAAGAATTTTCAGAATTGATTTTCATCAAGATTCCACTATTTTGCTTTGCACCAATAAAAAAGAGTGTACTGTTCACAATCTGAGCTTGTGAAAGAAAATCAGACTGATCCCTTATACCCTCTGTTTATGGTTTACCATTGAGTAAATGCCACATCAGCTAAAATGTGTTCAACTGTGAAATTCTCTTCATTCCAGTTGTTTTGCCCCTTTTCAGAATTGATATCCATCAAGTTTCCATTTTTATCCAACAGATGATAATAGTTAAATTTGACTCGTGTATGCAATTTGGGTTTTGTAGTTGTCTCATTTTTAAAAATTGATGCTATATAATTTGTTGTTTGGTTTATTTTTATGAAATTTTATTTAGGAAGATTGTCATCTTTTTTTTCTTTCCTTTTTTTTAATTCAAAGCATCATCTCTATCTAAACACCTTGAGACCTATGTGCAACAGTTATCTTTGGCATTAGAGTTCCAGTAATATGTAGAATAAGTGTTAGAATATGAAATAATATTGCATATATTTTATTCTTATTTGATTTTATGTAATGGGCTGGCGCATAATTTATGCCCGATGGCACTCCTGTAATTATGCATTATTATCAATATAAAATGGGATGAGGTCTCACTCATTCCCTATCTCTTTCTCTTTTCTAAACTTACATAATAAACTTTATTTTATGAGGGTTAAACTATTTGTTCCTCAATTGTGCAAAAAATATATTTTTCTATAACTGCCAGTCCTTTTAGTAGCATGTGCTATTTTTGCATTGTTAATTATATCACATATTATCAATATAAAAGGGGATGAGGTCTCACTCATTCCCTATCTCTTTCTCTTCTCTAAACTTACATAATAAACTTTATTTATGAGGGTTAAACTATTTGTTCATCAATTGTGCAAAAAATATATTTTTCTGTAACTGCCAGTCCTTTTAGTAGCATGTGCTATTTTTGCATTGTTAATTATATCACATATTATATCACACCCCGGATTTCTAAACCTAATGAGATGAACTAAAAAAGGTAAGTCAGTACCTAAAAAGTCAAACCAATTAAAGAAGTTCATGATTACGTTAGGGTGCAATGAACCAAAATACGGTCAAAGGAATTCATTCCAGTTATGAAACTTGCAAACTCATTATTTAGGGTTGTTTGGGATGATCTACATAAGTATACTTTTTGACTTTTTATGAAATATGGGTTGGGTATGGATTGCGTTTGAAGTGATGTGATAAAGAGGTGATGTGACAGAGAGGTGATGTGACTTAAATAGGATAGTGACTTTTTTACTTTTTTAGGTTATGACAAATAAGGCCTTAATCTTGATTCAAATTCCATTTTATTTGACAATCATCTAAACATGTTGACAATGTTTCCAACTTCTAAAATTTCACAATAAAATTCATTTTTTCCCAAACAAAACATAAACTTCAAAGGTTATATATTCATTAAAATAAAGCCTAGCCTAAGTATCCACTTTCAAAATCATTTTAGAAAATTATAAAGCATGTGAGCACATAGACAAGCTCTAATTCATATACTTCATTATTTTCAATAAAAATGTCACTTACTTGACATCCAATCTCCCATCTTTGACAACTTTAAAATATCATCCAAAGCATATTAATCATGTCAACTTACACCTCTAAGCATAAATCATATACTTTAAAAAATTTATCTAAAGTAAAGTTTCAAAGGTATATGGCTTTAAAAATAAAGCCCTAATCTACCAAAATGTATAGAAAGATTATACATTTCAAACATGGCATAGAACAACTAATACTTCAAAATTTTCATTTTACATCATGGTTATCAAAATAGCAATGCAGATCGTAGAATCGTACAATTCTATATTGTCAAAATGATCCAAATTAGTGTTATAGTAGGATCGCAAGTAGGATCGTGTGCGATGGTGTAGGACTTGTGATTTTTCACCTTATTTTTAATATATATCATCCTTATTTGTATTTTTACCTTATTTTTAATAGGAGGTACAATCTTATGATCTTCGATCCAATCCTACGACCCAATCCTATCCAATCCACAATACCCTCTCACTGATCCTACGTAGAATCTCAATCTTAACAACCATCTAACACAAGGTTGTTAAAATCGGGATCTATGTGGGATCTTTGGAAGAGAGTCATGGATCAAATCATAGAATCAGATTGTGAATTGTAAGATTCTAATTTCAATGCAAAATAAAATGAAAAATTATCTATAATAATAATGTACGTAAAATAATTTTAAAATCAAAAAAGAAAATGGTAATTTGATATAAGGCATCTTCTATGCTAACATTTATTAGAGGAGATGCTTCGAGAAGGATTTATGGCCAAATTTTTCATATAGACATACATATCTAAGAAATAAATAACAAAAATTTTTTTTTTGTTGGAATGGGATAGTAGTAGGATCATGATCGTAGTAAGATTCTACAAAATTTAAGATCCTAATGTGATCCGGATTGTTTGGCTCAACTGGGGTTATACAATTTAAGATCCTAATGGGATCCGAATTGTTTGGCCCAATTGGGTTATACAATTGTAAGATTCTACGATCTGCATCCTGATTATGATAACCAACCATACTCTAACATGCCATTCAAGATAAATTAATTTTGAGTACTCCTTTTTTCATAGACTTTCAAGATAAAACACCATAGGCATGGCATCTAACAAGTAGTAACATCAAACATCCCATTTTCATTATTTTTTTTAAATTACCTAATATTGAAAATAAAATACATACATGGAACATCACAAAATTCCTCATCCAAGAACAAAATAACAAAAAAATGCTTTTAAAATTAAGAACACCCTAAACGTGTTTACTTTAGAAAATCCTACCCTTTAATTTTTACCACAAAATCAAAAGAGATGAGATGAGAGGATTGAGTTTTACCCAAAAAAATTGAGAAGTCCTCCAAGTGAAGTAGACTTCAAGAGAGCTGCTTCTTCTTCAATGGTCACAGAAGCACCAAGAGGGGCATTTGGGTCTTAAGTGTATAGATAGAGAGTATGTACAATCTTGGGCACGATGGAGTGGAGTGAGGAGAGCCTAACCCTTTCAAGTCTTTCAACTCAAGAAGGCAATGCTAAGCTCACCAGATGAAGAGAGGCTCCTTGCCTGAGAAAAAAATGAGAAACAGAGAGACAGCTTTTGGCTTGTGAAAAAGACAAAAAAGCAAAGACTAAAATGTGTAGTCTTCGAGTGTAAGTTCAAAGCTACAAGGAAAGGAAGAATTATTAGAAATTTTAGAGACAAATTATAACCCCAAAAAAATAAATAAATAAAAACTAAAACTTTTAATTTTTAGTTTTTAGTTTTATTAATTTAAATTTTAATATTTTAATTTATTTTCAATCTAAACTATTAATTTATTTTTGTTAAATAAAATTGACAGAAAAAAATATTCTAGTCATTAAATTGTATATATAAAATATCTAAAATATTATTTTTATTGATTTTAATGATTTAAATATCTATTTTTTCATTGATTTTAATTAATGAAAATAAACAAATAATTTACATTGAAAATAAATTAAAATTTTAGATATTAAATTAATAAAATTAAAATTTTATTTTGTTATAATGCTCAAATCTTAAGAATTTTTTTTGTAATTTTTCTAAAATTTTATTTTGTGATATTTTGACAATTAAAAAATTACAATTTATATTAATAGGATTATTCCTTATTTCCAAACTACTTAACAATGGTAAATTATCAGGAAAAAATTTTCTGTTATACCATTGGTTCAGATTATTATATCAATAATGTTACATGATTTTTTTGAGACTACTTTGATAATGACAAAAGAGGGAGGAAGGTCACCAAAGTTTCCCTAGAAAGCTTTGCAACGTGCCAAGTTGTTGTTGGTCCAAAAAGAATTGAGAATTGGAAAAAGAACAGAAAAAAAATATAAATAAAATAAATGTAGTCTAACATATCATTTAATTTAGTAATTGTGTAACATTACTTTATAGTGTAAAGTTGTTAATTCGACTCTTTACAACAAAAAAATAATAATAATAATTGATACTCTTTATAATGGTGGCATTAGTGACACTTCTCTAATTTTAGTCCGTATAATCTATTTCTTTATATCTGTCGTTTATCAACTTCCTTTCTCCATTTGTTAGGTGTGGTTGACATTTTTTCAAAATGTTTTGCTCTTAAGTTGATTTTTTTTTTTTAATTAATATATGTAGGGGTTATTTTAAAATAGTGAGAGAAATAAAAAAAAAAATTATACAAGTAGTTTTGTGATGAGGTGTAAGTAAAAGATTGTAAGAGCATCCCAGCAACTTAAATTTTATTTTAAAATATTATTAAAAAATTTATTCCCTATTTTAAGAATCACTTTTTCATCTACTTCTCCCAACAAACTCCCTATTCTTTCCCTAAAATATTATTAAAATATTCTTTCCCTATTCTTTTACTTTTTCATCTTCTTCTTGGATTTTCTGAACTGGGATGATGTTCACCCAGGTTCTCTCTCACAGGTTCTTTGACAAATTGAAATATATATACCCAGGTCCTTTGACAAATTGATATATATACTCAAGTTCTCTCTCTCTCCATCTATCACTGTTTGTGTATATCTATACAGTATATGCTTCAATTATTTGGTTTAGTTGAGGATAGACAGAGTAAAGGAGAGCAGTGAAGGGGGTGGTCGACCTGCCGGTCGATCGGCCGGACGTTCGAGTGGACAACCAGCGAAGCAAGTTTTGGCTAATTCACTCAGATATAAGGGGGTTACAGTAACACCCTACAAATAAGGAGTCACTGTAGCAAATATTAGTTTAGGAAATTATTTAGGAGTTCTGCTGGAGGTGTATAAAACGATTTCAACTCCTTAAAATAGGTAAGGGGTGGGTTTGGGGGGATTGCTGGCTCTAAAGGTAAAGGTGTAAGTGTGACTTACACCCATTTATATTTATATAAAAAAAAATAATATTCCAATGAAATATAATTCTCCCATATACATATACATATATACATATATATATATATATGTGTGTGTGTGTATTCTAATATTCTAGGCCCATACGACTTTGCTTTTTGGATGGCCAAAAGAGAGGCCTAACCACGTAGAGATAATTACCTTTAGATGGCCAAACGAGAGCAGCACTATAATAATTAAAGTGAAAGTGGAAGAACAACAATTGAAATCTAATTGGTCTTGAAAAAGTTAAGGGAAAAAATAAAAGCAAAAACAAATTATATTAAATCTCCTCAAAATATCGATCATTTACACTTTATCCTCTTAATATTTTAAACCTAACAATTATCTCCTCAAATTATTTGAATTTGAACATTGTCTTTCTATTTTGTCAAGTGTTGTGCACATCATGACTATATTAATTTTATGACTAAATTACTTTATTTTATCTTTTGTAAAAATTTAATATAATCATCATGTGCACAGCATTTGACAATTTTTTATTCAAATATCTAACAGATGACTAATAGAAGGACTTAATGTTTAAATTCAAATAGTTTTAGGGGATAATTGTTAGGTTTAAAATATTAGAGGATAGAGTGTAAATAGTTGATAGTTTGAGAGGGTTTAATATAATTTGTCAAAAAAAAAAAAGGTTCATGAGAAGCATCTCACGTGCCAAGTCCTTATTGGTCCCAAAAAAAAAATAGAACAAAAAATTAAAGAGAGAGAGAGAGAGAGAGAAAAAAAAGGAAATAGAGTCCAACAAAATAACATATATAAAATATATATGGGTTGGGGTTTTCTCATGTTGGTTATCTTAATTTAAGAGAACGTTTTGAATTGGTAAATTTATTTTGAGACTGATTTCAGTTATTTGAATAATTCACTTTTTAAAATTTGTTGGGTAGAATATTCATGCAAAAAATAAAATGATTGGATATCGATATCTATATATTTGAATTAAATTTATATTACAAAAAATAGATGACTATTCTTAAAATTATATTTGTCATCCATTTTTTAAAAATAAATATGATTCAAATGTCAAAACATTTTTATTTTTTGCATAAATATCTATATGTTTGAATCAAATTTATATTACAAAAAATAGATGATTATTCTTAAAATTATATTTGTTATTCATTTTTTTTAAATAAATATGATTCATAGTTACCAATATCAAATTATTTTAATTTTTTGCATAAATATTACACTCAACAATTCCTAAAAAATGTACGGTTTGAACCATCAAAATCGGTTTTAAAATGAGTCTATTATGTCCAAAAGCTCTCCTAAATTGAGATAGCACTAGGCCTATATGGTCTTTGATTGGGGAAAATTATTATTATTATTAGTTTTTGTCACTTCTTAAAATTTATTCTAACTAAGAGATCATCCCAACACCCCACACAAAAAAGGAAAAAATGAATTTATTCACATATCTTTTTAATGAACAAATAATATATAAAATATGATCGATTCGAAAGTACAAATATATTTTTTTAAAAAATGTATTGATTCTATGTAAAATGGTAAATTCTATTATTTTACACCAATCAAAAAAATGTATATCGTTCACACATAGTTTGTGTGATTAAAATTGAACTTGTGAGGCTAAAGGCTCCTAGGCACTTTCGCTTTGTTTGTTTCGACAAAGAAATTGAAAATATTTTTTATAAAATTTAGTTGCAACTATAAAACTAATATATTAGTTATAGTGTTAGCAATGATGATGAGGTGGTAGAGGGTGGTGGAAGAGGTGGTTGTGGTGGTGAGTTGTGGTAATGTGGTAGTATTGAGTTTGGATGATGTCTTTCACTGTTAAAGTGGAAAGGATACGTTTTTTCACTGTTGGCCTAGTTGGAATTAGCATGCTACTATGGTGGAGGTCTGAGATGAGACCGAATCACGGTCGACTTGTAACGCTTGGTATTATACCTTTTAAAGTTGTGCCTTCACCATTACTTATGAGTTTTGTGAGATGGTAAACACTTGATCCTACATTCACCTTTTAAAAATGAAAATTATTTTTTGTCTAACAAATTTATTTTTGATTGACCACAAAAATAAGTTCTTCGTTCTTTTGTATTTTGAAAATGAGGACAACATATTTTGGGTTCGTTGGGGATGTGGATTGACTTTTTGACTTTTTAACTATTTTAGTCTGAGACTAAAAAATCTCATTTGGGATAAGTTTTTTTAGTTTTTTTCATTTTTGTGAGAGAAAAAATTAAATGATTATGGTTTGGATGTGACATTTTGTCTTATTAAGTTAAAAAAAATTATTTTATCTTTTTGTGACTATTTTAACTAAAAAATTCAATTATAACTTATGGCAAACGAAGACTTTAAAAAATAATCCCAGTCAAAACAAACACATCGTTTAATTCAAATTAAAGTGAAAGAAGTTAGAGACTAAAAATTGGAATAGTTGGTCTTGAACTGGACTACATATATGTGTAACTAAGGTTTTACTAGTGCTTGGTAATTATTGGCCAAAACAATTTAATTAACACATGCTCTTAATTAGTGGTGTTTGAGAAGTTTGGGACTTGGGTTTTTTTTGATTTTTTTCACAAAAAGATAAACTTTTTGCAAAATAAAAAAAAATACATCCAAACAAAATATCACATCTAACCCCATAAGCATTTCACTTTTTCTTTCACAAACATCACATCAAACCACAAAAAAACCCAACTATCTTTCCAAACACAAAAAAAAAATTTCTCCAATAATATCCTACAACTAAAAAAACCTATATAAAAGCTCACTTCCCAAACACCCACAATATCAAAAGTTTCAAAAATACAAAGTGAAACCCTTAAATTGAAAAAAGAAGATAAAAGACAGGCTTATTCCTTAACACGTGTTCTTTTCTTATTTTAATTATTTAAGTTTTGATTTATTATTTTGATCCTTAAAATTGTCAATTTGATTCAATTTGATCTTAACTTTAACTATATCAATAATGGGAATAGTATGGATAAAAGATAATCAAAAATGCTTGGGACTCCCTTTTTTTGGGGACCCCCACAAGCCCCTTTGTGAGGATCCCAAAAAAAAGAGGATCTTAATCATTGTTGAAAGATAATTTTGATTCCTAAAATATGTGTTCTTTATTATTTTAGTCGCTTAGGTTTTAACTTTTGTCATTTTGATCATTAAAGTTATCAATTTAAGTTAATTTAGTCCTAACTCCAATCATATTATTACACGTCTATTTACCTTGAATATATATATATTATCGTACCGTATCACCATACATAACGGTGGTGTTTGGGAAGGGCTTTTGGGGCTAAATTAGCCATGTAAGGACAAAAAAGTTGATTTTAGCCACATGGGGACAAAAACGGAGGCAATCACTTGGCACCAACCATTGTGAAGGTAAATTTACAAAATTACCCCCACATGATAGAGGGGCATCACCTCAGCGTTTCCCAGATAAAAGCTTCACATCACTTCCCAAAAAGCACCTATTCCCAGAAAAATACACAGGACGTTGAAAAAAAAAATTAAAAACATTTTTTTTGGTTTTTGTTAAAATATTTTATAAAAATAAATTCAAAGTCTATTTATAAAAATATTTTTAAATATTTTAATTTTTTTATTATGTATTTGATTATGATTTGAGTGTAGAGTTGTGAAAGTAGTATGAGTTTCGAGTTATGTGTTTGGTTATGAGTTTTAAAAATAATTTACTAATTGAGTTTTATTTTATGTGTTTGGTTACGATTTGAGTGTAGAGTTGTTTTTAAATTTAAAATATTAACATTTTAAATTATTTAAAACTTTTAAATATTTAAATTATTTAAATTTTTTGTTAAAATAATTTTTTGAATATTTAAATTATTTAAATTTTTATGATTTAAATTTTTTGAATATTTATTTTAATTTTTTGCTTATTAAATTTGTTAGATTATTTACATTATTTAAATATTTAAAATAAAATTAAAATTAAAATTAAAATTAAATTTAAATTAAATTATTTAAAATAGGCAGGACAATAAAATAAAACCTCACTTTTTATCATTTCACAGAAAATGAAAAAAAATTAAAATAACAATAAAATAAAAAAAACACATGAAAAAACCATTTGCAAAAAAAAAAAAAATTTAAATACATAAATTATTTAAAAAAAATACACCTCATTCAAAAATATTTAAAAATATTTAAAAAATTACAAAAACGTAAATTCAAAAAAAAAAGAACAACAAAAATAAGCCTCATCCAAAAAGAAAAAAAATAGAAATTACCATTTCCCATGTAATTTATAAATAAATAAAACACATGAAAACCCATTTTTGAAATAAAACACATCAAAAATATATAAAAAAAAAAAAAAACATAAAACATAAATTACCATTCGCCACGTAATTTACAAATAAATGAAACACATAAATAAAAAAAATGTTATTGTATACCAATAAAAATAAATAAGGCAAAAAACGTAAATTAAAAAACAAGAACTAATTAATGTATAAAAAAATAAAAATGACAAAACATAAATTTAAAAAAAAATAAAAAAAAAATAAAGCAAAATACGGCAAATCCAAACCCAAAATAAAAAAAATAAAAAAAAGAAATATTTTACCAAAATACGCCAAAATAAAACCCAAAATAAAAAAATTTAAGCAAAATACGCCAAATCCAAACCCAAAATCAAAAAAAGAAAAAAAAGTTAGCAAAAAAAGCCAAATCCAAACTGAAAATAAGAAAAAAAAAAAAAAACAACAACAACAACAAGGGCACTTTGGTAAATGAACAGGAAGACACCTCACCAAAAAACCAAAAAGCCAAAAAAGTCAAAAAGTCCTTCCCAAACCAGGCTTTTTAGCCCTAGGCTAAAATAGCCAAAAAAGCCAAAAAGTCAACCCACTTCCCAAACGGAGGCAACGTCTTTTTCATTTCTCATTCATTTATTTATTTTATTTTATTTATTTTCCTTCTGAGTAGTAATTCAAACCCCAAATCACGACTATCATAAGATAAAGAGATTAAGGAGTCGTTTGGGATGAGACGAATATAAAATGTAGGGTAAATTGCACTTATATTCCCTGAGATTTAGGTTAAATATATATCATTCCCTGACATTTGAAAAATTATACTAATCTCTTGTCATTGTAATTATTTAGACAGAATGAAAATATTGAACTAATGCACTTTCTATTTTCTTATTTTACTTTACTTCCTCTGTGTTTTTTTTTTTTTCCCCTTTCCTTTGCTTTACTTTTTTTTTTTTCAATTTAATTTCCTCTATTTTTCTACTATGAGTTATTATCTTTTATATAAGTAAGGGAGTTTGTGAAATGAGACTATTAACCACAGAGGTGGAAATATAATTTCTCGAACGTCAGGGGGTAGGTTGTAATCGGACCAAATCTCAAGGGATGTTAGTATAATTTATCCTAAAATCTAATGAGTTTTGAAAAGAGAAAACTTGTTTGGTTATGAGTTTTGAGAAGACTTTTGAGTTGTATTTTAAAATTATTTTGGGTTTTTTTTTTTAATATTTAAAAATTTTCTTAATTTTATTTTTTAGGGTAAATATTTTTCATTCTAAATATTTATTTATTTTTACTGTGCGTTGTATTTACTACATTTATGGCCGTATTTTTTAAATATTTTTTTATTTTTTAAAAAATTTTACTTTTTCAAACTTTTTTAAATTTTACAAATTTTTGGATCACCTATATACATATAAATCATAACAAATTATTTGGCCAATACTTAAAAAAATAACAAAATATTTTTTCAAAAAAATAAAAATTTATTTTCTTCAAAAATTAAAAAAAAATAAAATTTAAAGAACAAAATAAAAAAAATATTTTTTTGAAATTTAAAAAAAAATGAAGTTTTGAAAAAAGTTTGATTATGAATTTCGAAAAGAATATTAAAAATTTTGTTTAGTTATGAGTTTAGAAATTTTTTAATCCAAATCATGATTTGAAAACTTAACCAAACGGTACCTAAAATTTTGTGTTGTGTTACTTATATATATAATATATATTCATTATGACCTAACCATCTAAATTACTCTAACATTACTTAATGACTAATAATTTAGACGAACAATAGAGATATGGTGAAATTGATTCAAATTGACAATTTTAATAACTAAAATGATAAAAATTGAAATTTAAAGAACTAAAATGAGAAGAAATATACACTTTACGAATTAAAAGTGTCTTTTATTTATATTCTCATTATCAATTTAGATGGACGTCAGAGATAAGATTAAATTGACTCAAATTAAAAATTTTAGGAATCAAAATAATAAAATTGAAACTTAAGGGACTAAAATAAAAAATTAAAAAAACACATATTTTATGGATTAAAACTCTCTTTTATCCTTGAAAAAATAATACAATCGAATCTATAAAATTAAATGAGTCGACCCATGTACCGCTAATAATTTGCAAAACATCTATAATATTATGTTGAGTAGTGCTAGGGCCTCGACAAATCGAGGCTCGAATTTATTTATTTATTTATATATTTATTTTTTTTGTGTGTGGAAGGGTTGTTATGTGTAGGGGTGTACTAAAAAATTTGTTAATTTCATATAATTTTGTATGTGTCTCTGCTATATTTCTATTTCAAATTAGAAAGATTCGGAAGAAATTGAAATGGATCGTTTTTTCTGCATAAACAATACCAAAGCCATTTCAATTTCTTCCGAGTCTTCCTGATTTGAAATAAAAATATAGTAGGGACTCATACAAAACTATATGGAATTAACAAATTTTAACTAGCAGCCTAATCAATCAGTCAATTTTATCACCTAACCACTCCAACCCAACTCATTCACCTTATTAAACCACACAGGCTGAGTTGGCGCGAGATATCTAGTTTTTTGACACACCCTTATACATAACCACCATTTCAAAAAAAAAAAAAAAAAACTAACACAGCCCAACAAATAAAAACAAAAAACCAACAACAACTAAATCCACACAACTCAACAAATAAAAATAAAAAAATAAAAACAAAACAATTATGAGGCATTCGAGCCTCGTTTTGTCGATCCCCCAAGCATTAGTCTAATATATTATACTCAACACACCATGTATGTACATATTTGTATTCGAATTGAATTCATGCTCGTAACCGAATATGTACCAGTGGGGTGATGTCAATAAATAAAATAAAACCCACATATCTATGAAAATTGCTGATTTTAGGTTCATCAAAACTTTGTTGAAATGGTCATTTTCCTCAAATGATCAAGGTCGGTTTCGACTTTTTTGGGATTCAAAGTGAATCTTAAGTATGGGGCCTTTCATATATATTTAAAAAAAAAAAAAATTTTTGATGAAAAGATTATGTATCAAATTTTATTTTTTTTGTTTTAAATTTTTGCATTTAAAGGTTGTTTAGAATAATTAAGTCTTCGTTTGGCAATGACTTTTTTAGTTGATTTTTTGGTTTTTTTGACTTTTTTAGCCTGAGACTTTTTTGTTCGTTTGGTATTCTTGATTGGCTTTTTTGGTTTTTTAGCTTTGGAATAGTAGATTTTTTTTTTGGGTACTTACCAATTAGTCCTATTAACTAGACTTATTTACCTACAGGTCCTAACTAATAAATTTAACACTATAAAAATAAGAGAGTGATAAATTTATCACTAAAAATTTATTCATAAAAACAAAGAGACTGATAAATTTATCACTATAAATTTATTCATAAAAATAAAAGATTGATAAATTTATCTTTATCACTTAATAAATTTATCAATAGGACTTAATGGGTAATAAGTCTCCAAAGTAGAACCTATTGGGTAATAAGTCTCCAAAGTAGGACCTATTGGTAGTTTACCCTTTTTTTTTTGTCTTTTTATGATTTTTGTCTTTTTGTGATTTTTTGACTTTTTTTGTCTTTTTGTAATTATTTAGCCTAACATGAAAACCAAACACCACCTAAGTATACTTTTTCAATTTTTAATAAAAAGATATGCAGAAAAATAGAGAGGTGATATGATCCACAAAAGATAAAATGATAAAAAGTGTACGTATATCGTGTACCCAAATGGTGCTTTAATAGTGCTCACAAAAAGACTATTAAAATCTACTTAAATATATAACAAAGTTTACAATAATAAAAAAGACTAAAATATAAGATGGAACACCAAATAAAAAGTAAATTAATTATTCTATTCTTTGTTTTTTTTTTTTTTTTTTTCATGTCCAAAATTATACTTCTAGGAACAGTGACATGTTTGATAGAGTTTATCAAAAATTATTAATATCATCATAATGCTAACTTAATCCTCAATCATTACAAATCAAATAATCAATTAAGGACAACAAAAAAAATAATAAAAACATATAATTGTAATAGACAAAATATATATAATCAATGATCAAATAAATATTTAATCAAACAAAAATAAGAATTCATCTGTATTATAGAGTTTGTATCTTGAAATCTAACTTTATATTATAAATTTGAGACTTTCCATCATAGTTGAACAAATAATAAAACAGAAATATATATATATATATATATATATATCAATACATAAAAATATGATAGTTCTTCAATTAGTTTTTTTTTTTTTTTAAAAATTAAAAAAATTACATGAATACTTCTAATTCTTGTTACTGCCAGAAACCAACTGGTAAAAACTTGGTTTTATTATATGTTTATAATTATATCTCAAAAGTATTTAAAATATAAATTGAGGGTCTCAAAATGTTGGGCCTTTTTATTTAGATTGGACTTCTTCTTATAAGAAACTTTAGATCTTTTTAAAAATTATCTCTGACCTCCCAAAATATAAAATTATATAAAATGATAAGTGTTTTTGATTTTTTTTTATTTCTTTCACTAAGTTAATTTATAATTTTTTTGAAATTTTTTCTAAAACAAATTTATGAAAACCAAACTATGGCCTTAATATTTTATAGTAGGAATAAAAGTAGGGAAAGGCCGCCCTTCTTCTTTCATAACACCAATAATTTATTATGAAATAAATACAAAATGAAAGAAGAAACTCCAAGTGAATACGTTTTCAAAATAAAAAATTAAAGAATAATACTATATGTATTAATTGGTATATCAATTAGTGTATTAATAGATAATATGTTATAATTTTTAAAATTTTAAATATTTATAATTTATATAATAAACAAAATTAATAATAATATTATAATATATGTTAGAGCATGTAGCATCGCCGAAAATCAAAAGGTCAGCATAGAATTTAAAGAAAAAAGGTAGAAATATATAATAAATGGCTTTGAACGGATGGAGCTAGAGTGTGGTTTAAAAATAAAAAAAAAAAAAAAAAGGGGCCGGGGGGGGGGGGGGGGGCAATAATCTGCTTATTTAGAGTGCCACTTGGCACATTCTCAAGCAATGCCAATCTTAAGTCTCTAATTTACATATATTTTATATGATATAATATGAGGAAAAATTACTCATAAATTTTATTTGGAGGAAAGTTATTTTATTTAGTCTTATAAGTTTTTTTTATAAATTAATTAGTCTTTTTTATTTTGGATATGTTGTATTTATTTAATTTGGGGGTTTGAAAGTTTACTTGTTTGCCCTTTGTGTGTGATTTTATTTAGATTTTTTTTTCTAATGTTACGTGTGCGTGGATAAGGTAGGTTTTTACATTTTTTTTTTTGTGAGGATTTAGTAGAGTGATTTGTAGGTGGATGATGTTACTCCGTTTATGGAGTTATTGGTGTGGTGTTCGTTTCTTTTTATGGTATTTGTCCTTATTATAACATTGACATTAATTAACATCCAAACGTAATACTAATGTAACACATAAAAAAAACTCTTTACTGTATTTTTTCCAAACATAACACTCAAATATAACACTCTAAAAATAATTCCTTAGTGTAATACTCTAAGGTAACATACAAAAAATTTTCTTATTGTAACACTATAACATAACACACAAAAAAACTCCTTAATATATATTTTTTCAAACGTAACACTCTAATATAACACATTAAAAAAACTCATTAATATAACACTCTAATGTAACACAGACGAAAACTCCTTAGTGTAACACTCTAATGTAGCATACAAAAAAACTTTTTAATGTACTTTTTCCAAATGTAACACTCTAAAAAAAATTCCTTAGTGTAACACCCTAATGTAACACACAAAAACTCCTTAGTGTAACATTCTAATATAACACACAAAAAAAAAAAAAAAAAATCGTTAGTATACTTTTTCCAAACGTAACACTTCAATATAACATTTTAAAAACATTTTTCAGTGTAACACTTTAATGTAACACACAAAAAAACTTTTTGGTGTACTTATTCCAAACGTAACGCTCCAATGTAACACAAAAAAAACTTCTTAGTGTACTCTTCTTAAACGTAACACTCCAATGTAACATTAAAAAAAAAAAAAAAAAGATGTGAGATTTTTCAAACTATTCCAATAGGAGTACAAATATTCCTTAGTAAGTTTTGAACAAATGTATAATTTCAAACTGTGAGTGTTACGTTTGGAAAAGGAACATTAAGGAGTTTTTTTAGTGTTTTTATGTGTTACATTGAAGTATGTTATATTGGAATGTTACGTTTGAGATTACACTGACTGAAGTGCTACGTTTGAAAAAGTATACTAAGGAATTTTTTATTTTTTATTATTATTATTATTTTTTACATTGAAGCGTTACATTTAAGAAAAGTACACCAAAGAATTTTTTTGAGTGTTACGTTGTTATGTTTGGGAAAAGTACACCAATGAGTTTTTTTTTTGTGTTACATTGAAGTGTTGCGTTATTGGAGTGTTATATTAGAGTTTAGGTTTTTGTTCGTAATGTGTGATTTGTTCTAGAATACATTAAGGAGTTTTTTTAGTGTTTGTGTGTGTTACATTGAAGTATGTTATATTGGAATGTTACGTTTGAGATTACACTTACTGAAGTGTTACGTTTGGGAAAAGTATACTAAGAAATTTTTTATTTTTTTATTATTATTATTATTTTTTACATTGGAGCGTTACGTTTAGGAAAAGTACACCAAAGAATTTTTTTTGAGTGTTACGTTGTTATATTTAGGAAAAATACACCAATGAGTTTTTTTTTTATTGTGTTACATTGAAGTGTTGCGTTATTAGAGTGTTACATTAGAGTTTAGGTTTTTGTTCGTAATATGTGATTTGTTCTAGAATGAGGGAAAATCAAAAACTTCTATAGTGCAAATTGCCTAAATGTGTAATTTTACATTTTGAGAAAATCACTTTTATTCCTAACAAATTAAGGAAAAATTACTCATAAATCCCATTTCGAGAAAAGTTATTCTATTTAGTCCTAGAAGTTTTCTTTCAAACCAATTAGTCCTTTTTATTTTGGATTTATTGTATTTCCTTGATTTGGGGTTTGAAAGTTTACTTGTTTGCCCTTGTGTCTGATTTTGTTTGAATTTTTTCCTAATGTTGGGTGTGCATGGGTAAGGTAGGTTTTTACGTTTCCATTTATTTATTTATTTATTTTTGGTGAGGATTTAGTAGAGTGATTTGTAGATGGATAATGTTACCCTATTTGTGGTGTTATTGGTGTGGTGTTCGTTTCTTTTTGTGGTATTCGTCCTTATTGTAACATTGACATTAATTAACATTTAAACGTAACACTAATGTAATACATAAAAAAAACTCATTACTATAGTTTTCTCAAACGTAACACTTCAATATAACACTCCAATAAAACTCCTTAGTGTATCATTCTAAAGTAACACACAAAAAAATTTCTTATTGTAACACTCCAATGTAACACAAAAAAAACTCCTTAGTGTATTTTTCCCAAACGTAATACTCTAATATAATACACAAAAAAATTTCTTAATATAATACTCTAATGTAACACACACAAAAACTCCTTAGTGCAACACTCTAATGTAACATGCAAAAAAACTTCTTCATGTACTTTTTCTAAATGTAATACTCTAATATAATACTCTAAAAAAATCCTTAGTGTAACATTTTAATGTAACACATAAAAACTTCTTAGTGTAACATTCTAATGTAACATACAAAAAAATTCCTTAGTGTGTTTTTTCTAAACGTAACATTTCAATATAACACTCAAAAAAAATTCCTTAGTGTAACACTTTAATGTAACACACAAAAAAATTCTTTGATTTACTTTTCCCAAACACAACGCTTCAATGTAATACAAAAAAAAACTTCTTAGTGTACTTTTCCTAAATATAACACTCCAATGTAACACTACAAAAAAAAAAAAAAAAAAAAAGAATGTGAGATCCTTCAAACCATTCTAAAAGGAGTATAAATATTCCTTAGCAACTTTTGAACAAATGTATAATTTCAAACTATGAGTGTTAGGGGTGAGTAGCGGATATACCGATCCGCCAAAACCAACCGAACCGAAACGATCCGCTGCATTTTGGACGGATGCGTGATGACGAGCGGACGATTGCGGATTGATTTTCTCCAATCTGCCAATTTGGCGGACGGATGGTGGATTTGAGATTCCTTTGGCCGCAACTGAACCGCCAAACCGCGAGCACCCCTAATAATTTATAAGACTTTGTGTTTTCAATTTGTTTAAATATTTTGTTTGTGTTTTCAATTGAAAATGAGTTTAAATATTCTGTTAAAAAAAAGTTTTCAACTTGAATACATTTTTTGTATTGAAAAAAATAAATATATTATTTATCTATAATTTTTGGTTTTAAAATCTAACTCTAAAAATAATAAATAGAAAGTATGATATATGCTGGTTGGTTTTTGTTTTCAAAAACATATATAGATGTAACAATACAGAGATATACAATCTCTACTACTGCTCTATTAATGGTTTTGGTGGTTTGAATTGTTTTTATATTTTAAGAATCACACATTGTAATACTTTATGTGGATGAATTATGCCATATTGTAATATGTGGATGAGGCATGTAATGATTATGATATTCTAAAGTTTCAAACTTTCTTTTTTTGGATAAGGCATACAGTGATTGTAATACTTTTTTAAGTCATTGATTGTAATGCATTTTTTTTTTTTTTTGAGGAAGTGCACAAGTTGAATTATGTTGAAAATTTATAAAATTTTAAACCGCCAAACCGATTCGCATCCATCCGCTAAACCGTCAATCCGCTCAATCTACATCCGCCAGATTGGCGGACGGATGCGGATTGATTTTCTCCAATCCGCCAATCTGGCGGACGGATGGCGGATTGGAGGTTTCGTGGCCGCAACCGACTCGCGCCCACCCCTAATGAGTGTTACGTTTGAAAAAAAGTACACTAAAGAGTTTTTTTAGTATTTTTGTGTGTTACATTGGAGTATGTTACATTAGAGTGTTACGTTTGGGATTACACTGATTGAAGTATTACATTTGAGAAAAGTACACTAAGAATTTATTATTATTTTTACATTGGAGCGTTACGTTTGAGAAAAATATACTAAAGTATTTTTTTTAGCGTTACATTATTACATTTGGGAAAAGTACACCAATGAATTTTTTAAGGGTAAATTACATTTACACTCCTTGAGGTCTGGGTTTAATACATATCACCCCCTAACGTTTGGAAAATTACACTAACCCCCTTGTTATTGTAATTATTTAGATGAAATGAAAACATTGAACTCATACTCTCCCTCTTTTCATGCTTTACTTTACTTCCTTTGTTTTTTTTTCCTATTTTCCTTTGCTTTACTTTTTTTTTTCAATGTAATTTTCTCTGTTTTTCTACTAAGAGTTATTGCCTTTTATATAAGTAGGGGGGTTTGTAAAATGAGACTATTAACCACAGGGGTGGGAACGTAATTTCCAGAACGTCAAGGGGTGGAATGTAATTGGACTAAACCTCAGGGGGGTCAGTATAATTTACCCATTTTTTAATGTGTTACATTGAAGTGTTACGTTATTGGAGTGTTATATTAAAGTGTTAGGTTTTTGTTCGTAATGTGGAATATGTTCTAGAATGATGGAAAATCCAAAACTTCTATAGTTCGAATTGTCTAAATGTGTAATTTTACATTTTAAGAAAATTACTTTTATCCTTAAAAAATTAAATCCAAACATGTAAGTGACAATCCTTTTATGTAATTTCCACTTGAATAGAACCTTTGGGTTTATAAGAAAAAATGGTGGACTAAACCGTTTATAAGATCACATTTTAAGATTTATTGATGTTTCACCCATAATATGATATGATAAAAAAAAATTAATACATCACTTGGTATAAAAAAATTTGCATCAATATCTAAAAAACTGATATATCAACTCTACAATACAAATCTATGGATATTAGGAATTACAATGGGAGATACCACTACAATAATTATTATGCGCTGCATGTTGAATTATATATCGATGGATATTAGAACTTACAATGAAAGATATCTGAAGACTGTTAATGACTGCAACAATTATTATGCGTTGCGTGTTGTTGTTCGTTGTTGTCACTGCTTTGTTGGTGCTTAAGCTGTATTTGGTTGGAGGATTTGAGAATTGATTTGAAAAAGAAAAGAGAAAAGATATGTGAAATTAGGTAAAATATAAATATATTTTATTCATATTTTACCTAATTTTTTCTTTTTCTTTCTAAATTTCTTCTCAAATCTCCCAACTAAACGCAACCTAAAGAGTGATTTTTTTGTAACAAAATATTAGATAGCCCAAAAAAAATTACTTAAAAATTTGGCAAAAAATAAAAATATACTCGGAATTTTTCAATTCAATAAATAATGACTCGATAAGACAATAAATAGCTTCATTAGTATTGGGTTCATTACAAATTTATTAGAAATCGACTCATATAGTAAGTAAATGAAGTTTAAATATATTTTAAAACTCGTTAAATTTGTAAATTAATTTGGCCCGATAGAGATATATGCATTATAAAAAAATTAAATTATTAGAATTTTTTTTTAATCAATCGATAGGAGAGTAATTATAAATATAATAAATATTTACATTATCAAATAGCTACTAGTTGACAATAGATAAAAAGTCAACAAAACCTAACATAACCAATAAACCAAGTCCGTTCAAAAATAAAATAAACTAAGCCCAACAACCACTATACAAACCTCCATAATAGGAGAAATAAACCATCACCATAAATCCAAACCCAAGGCCAAGGCCAAGCCCAAACCAAAACCCAAATCCAACAACCACAACCCCCATAATGAGAGAGAAATATATCACCATTACAAAGGGAAAGGGTATCAAACTCTTCAATATAAGAGTTGAACCTAAGACTTCACATCACATAAGGTCTATGCCAAATGCCGTGATTAAATTATTTGTATTTGACTTATTTTCAACTAATTAAAAATTTGTTTAAAATTGATTTATTATATAGATAAATTATATTTATATATATTTTACAACTCTTTAAATTTTAAGCTAGTTTGCACAAACTGACGAAAAGAATGTTCGTGAGGATGACCTCTCAAACTTTAATGCCATCTTTGATTATCTCCATCCCATAGGACGGATTAGCAAACATCAATTATGTTTAATTATGAAAATAGCATGAGAGTAAAAGTTTTATGGGACTGGTTATGTTGTATTTTAGTAATTGTTTTCTGAAAAGTTCAAAAATTAAGCCAATGGAAAATTAAAATTAAAAAAAAAAACAAAAATATTCATTATTTTTATATGATTCTCTCTTTTTTTAGATTAGAATATTTTAAATTTTAAAATATTATTTTTTGTGTTTATTTTTATCAAACAAATTTTTAAATTTGATAAAACCTTTCAGTGACACTTTAATGTCATAGTAGGTACTATTCATAACGCTATCAAGTGTCATTCGTGACGATAATTCGTTGTAGAACAATTTGATCCGCTCTTGCGGAGACTCGAACCGCCAACCTCCCGCACCATAAACCTTATACACCACACTCTTCCCACTACACCTCTATAGCACTACATGATTATATATGCAACATATATTATTTATATAGTACATACATCCATATTAATATAAAAGTATATGTATAAACATAATTATTTTATTGAACATAATTTATATAAAATAAACTATTTACTAGCAAAATAAAAAAAAGACCACTTTTGGCGACTAATTATTTTTTAGTTGTTAAAAAACTTAACTTCTGCCGACCAAAATCGGATTTGGTTGCCGAAGATGCACTTTCAGCTACCAAAATTTTGGTCGCCAAAAAATTTAATTCCCATCTTAGGATTTTAGTTCACCCCCGCTAAAAATGACCACTTTTGGCGACTAAACTTATTTTTTAGTCGCTAATTGTAGACTTTTGGCTACTAAAATTTTTTTAGTCGGTAAAACCCATATAATCAGCGACCAAACTTAGTTTTAGTCGCCAACTGTAGACTTGTAGCTGCTAAAATTATTTAGTCGCCAAAAAGCTTTACTTTTGGCAACTAATGCTATTTTGGTGGCTGAAAGCTATACTTTCAGCGACCAAATTTTTTTTGGTGAGGAAATTTAGTCGCCGAATGTGCTTTTTCCTGTAGTGTATATTGAGTTTAATTTATTTATTTTTAATCATTTACTGCATTTTAAAAATTTAGAAAATATATTGACATTTTTATTTTTTCAAAAATGCCATTATAAGTTTGGAAAGTTTTTGGCTTAGTGGCATTTCTCAAAATGCTATAAAATATTTGTTTATGACACTTTTCACCTAAGTGCCATAAAAAGTAATTTGCACCTACTTAGTGTCTTGACATTTTTTAAAAAATGTCATTGCGGCTAAAGTTTAGTGGCATCTGTTGGTAAATGTTACAAATATAATTTTTTGTATCATTATTTTATAAAAAGCCATAAAATTGATGTGACATTTCTTTATTGAAATGCCACTAGAGCCTTATATGTTTGTGGTTCTGTGGCATTTTTCTAAAACATTTAATGCCAATTTTTATTTTTGTGGCATTTTCTAAAAACATGCCACTAGTGTAGTGTCACTAAAGTGTAAATTTGTTGTAGTGACATTTTTGTTGTAGTGAAGTGACACTTTTTTTAATTGAAATGTCACTAGAGCCTTGTATGTTTGTGGCTCTATGACATTTTTCTAAAAAATGTCACCAAATATTCTTTTTGTGATATTTTTTAAGAACATGTCACTAGTATGGTTTCACTAAAATGTGTTTTTGTTGTAGTGTTTTCAGAAAACTAAAATCAAACACACTGATTATTTTATTTTATTTTTTCTTGAAGTTAATGGTAAAAATTTTTGTGAAATATTTTTATAAAAAATTTTAATATTATAATTAATAAGTGTACTCTCTGATTTAATTTCTTGGCTCCGCCACTGTTCTTAGATACCTTTAATACACACATAAACCTAATAAGATAGTTTTAGGTTTATACAATTCCTCCCGCAGGATATGAATGTTTAGTATGTGTTGGACCATCATTGGAGGGAAGAGGATTCGCACCAAATTAGCATGCCATTCCTTGCTTTCATGGTTAATTAGTGAGAAACCTGGAAAGAACTAAAAGCATGCCCAACCCCCTGGCCCAGTAACTCATTTGTTAAAGTTGGAATTCATTGATCTTCAAAAGGATCAATTTGTTCCCCATTCCCCACTCTCCAAGACACCCTTTTTTTGAGCAAATCCCTACCCCCCATAAAATTTTCTCGTAAGCAGTACTTAGCTCTAAGGACTTTGCTAAGTAGCAGATCCTGTTGGTCTAGAATGCACCAAGCTAATTTAGCCAAAAGAGCTTGGTTGAAACTCCTTGGATCCCTTAAACCCAACCCACCCATTGCCTTAGGCAAACATAAGCTCGCTCAGGGTTTCCAATATAAACCTTTGCCATCCTCGCCTTTCCAAATAAACCGACCAATTATACTTCTCACTTGCTTTATGAAATAATCAGGGGCCTTAAACACTGGCAATAAAGACATCGGGATGGAAAGCAGTGAGTGCTTTGCAAGAACGCATCTACCCGCCAAGGAAAGAAGTCCACTTTTCCACCCTTGTAACTTTGCCTTAAATTTATGCATAATTTTGTTGAAAACCTGCCCCTTATGACCTTTAAAACCCATTGATGCTCCCAAATATGTACCCGGTTTCTCAACCACTTTAATTCCCAAACACTCCTTTAAAAACCCCCTATGTTGAGAGGACATATTCGGACTAACAAACAGATTAGATTTTTGGAAACTAAGTCGAAGGCCTGATTGATAACAAAAAGCATCCAAAAACCATTTCAAACACCACACATCCTCCATTTTAAAGGGCATTAAATCATACAATCATCTGCAAACAACAGATGAGAGATCTTCGGCCCACGCCTACTAACTGAAATGCCACAACAGACCCCTTGAGACTCCAAATGTTCAAGGCCGAATGAAAGAGCGTGAACTACTATAAAAAATAATAACGCAGATAATGGATCACCCTGACGTAAGGCTGAAAAAAATCTGTCCTCTTAGAATTAGGGCTGGTTTGGCAAGTTAAATATAACTTAAAAAGTTAAAAAGTTACGCAAAAGCAAAAAAGATATTACTATTCACAAATAAGTTTATATTAAAAAAATATTATATATATTTTTATAATAAATCCACTGAGCAATGTGACACGTTGAGCAGGCCATCATACACTTTTTTGGTGGCAAAAAAAAATTGCTTCCTTCGGGGCAAATAACTTTTGGACAGTGATGGTCGGTCCATAGGGGCCACCATGAGTCCCATTTTAATTATTTGAACCGTTCAATATGTAGAACTCGTCGAGTAATATATATCTATAAGAAATTACGTTGATCGGATATCGTTAACTATATGATCAAATCAGTTTTATATAAATAAAACGGATGGTGTGATAGTTAACTGTTAAAAAAACTAATCCGATCATATAGCTATCGATATCCGATCAACGTGATTTTTTACAAGCATATAATACTCGACGAGTTGTACATATTGATGGTTCAGATTATTAAAATGGGACCCGTGGTGGCTCCCACGGACCGACCATCACTGTCCAAAAGTTATTTGCCCCAAAGGAGGCAATTATTTCTGTGGAGACATGCTGGGCAGCCGCAGGAGAGCCGTACAATCAATTACTTTTCTTCCACTTTACACTTTATTTATACAATTTTTTATTACACATTTTTTCATAAAAAGACAAAAAGTTAACCCAAATATCCATATTTTTTTCCTCAACTTTTTAGTTCAAAAAGACAAAAAGTGCACTTATTTAGGACACCCCAAACAACCCCTTAATGAGAATGCCAAAAGAAACTGTGGAAATACACTATTATTTTGTATGCAATCTGTTTGGTAGAGTTTTATAAATTTAATTCTACTCCCTGGTTTGAGTGTGGTATTTGGTGAGAGCTGTCAAAAATTGATTGCACACTCACTGTTGAAAATACGTCTACCTAGTCATCTTCCCGGACGTCCGGCTGGTTGACCGGAATAGTTTTTCTTTTTTTGGCACCTGCTATTTTTATATTTTAAATAAAAAATAATTTTAGAATTTTTTAAAATTTTTTTATGAGCTTTGAATAGAACTTTGGATTGTGTGTTTGGTTATGAGTTGTAAGTTTTTGAATCAAATATCATATGTCATATCAAAAATTTCAAACTCAATTCAAAACTCTTTTTAAAACTCATAACCAAACACTCAAATCATAATTCCAAAACTTACAAACTCAAAATATAATTCTATTCTCAAATCATAATTATAAAACTCTACCAAATGCTGCCATATGTTTCTCATTTAATTTTTGTCACTAAAATTTTTGGAGTTATTTGAAGCTTTATGAGTGTTATGAAATGAAAAGTAGAATGGATATTTTTAACAAACATATACATATATCAAACCAGGGAAGCCTTTCTCCAAATATGTAGAACCTATACTACGTTTATGGAGGCTTTTTAGATCATTGTGGTGGGTTTGGAGTCGGGCTCCCCAAGGCCCAACGGTATCATATAGTTCGTTTCTTGATTGGAAAGCAGCTGTTTCCTTTTTCAAAATAGGACTTTTAAAGAAAACTATATAGAATTGCATTATGGGTTTTGGTTAGAGAGTTTGGACCTCTCACTGCTGGAAACTAGGCTTTTAAACGCCACCATAGTTATAAAAAAACGTCGCTAATTGTTTTTGTGATGTTTAGTACTAAACGTCGAAAATGCGGCTGTTGTTGTACCTTTAAGACGCTTTAAAAGCGTCACTATATTAGTAAAAATGCCGCTAAATGTGCTGCATAACGGTACAATGACGTCACGCCAAATTTAGCGACGTTTTAAAAACCTCATGGTAGATCTTTTCTATTTTAAAAATATAACCGTTGACATTATTCTAGAGTGGCGTTTAAAAACGCCATTATAGCTTCATTTGTTTTTTTTTTTTTTTTGAAATTGTACCGATTCTTTGAGATTTAACTAAAAAAATACCTGTAATAAAGATGAAAAATATTCAATATATTGACTAAATTTAGGTAAACATAATACTGGATCAATTCATGCTTCTCAATATGCAAAAATATTTCAATTCCAAGATGAAATAAAGTTAAACTAGTGCCTAGTGGTAAGTTGAAAGTTATTACAAAATAGATCGGCACAAAAAATGCAAATCAAACTAATTATACATACAAGTACTATGAAAGCATCTACCAAGAAACAAAAATTCCCGATTTTTCTATTGACGTAGTCAAAGAAATGTTTGAAAGATCATTGGAAAAATAAAATGAGATCTGATGTGCACTCTTCAATTTAGTCATGAGCTGCCAAAACTGCTGCTGCAACTCTCTTCAATGATTCAGAGGCCTTGTGCAGATCAGATTCAGCAAATGGAATGTTGTAGGGAATAAAAGTTACACCAGAATTATATGTGAAAGGTGAAATCAACACAATCTACTACTTACCAGATAAAAAAGATGCTCAAGTGTAAAACCTTTCTAAATCCAGCAAAAAATCTTCTGGGTTGTAACAGATACCTGCCTCAACCTTAGGTCTCTTAATAAGTTCAGAAATTTCATCAGCAATTGAAGATTGACCAACAGATAAGCCCACTGCAGGTCCAAGATGTTATGTCCAAAGATAAAAATTTAAAACTAGGAATTAAAAGTCATGATATGCAAGAACCAAACAAGGATATACAAAAAATGTGAAAGCTATCTGGAATATGAACACAAAGTGTTACAACATCAAGGTCATATTTAAAATAAACTTTTGATGCAGCTTCTCTTTTATACTTTTAAGGCTTTAATGTGAGATATTTATAGCGCAAACAAATTATACCTTAATTGCCAGCGGGGAAAAATGGCCCAAATCAGCAAACATTGCCTCCACACCTGAGACAGTAATTCGAGAAAAATAAGTTTCCATAGCTTTGTTCATTAAGTATACTGCTGTGTTTGTAACAGAAGCGTGACCCCAAAAAAAAAAAACCTGCGATTGACAGAACCACTCCCCCTAAGGACAGCCAACCTTCAATGTGGTGCATCTGAGGAACTTCATCATGTATTATGCATAGGTTACATAAACACAAGATTTTGAGCAAATAAATAATTATATTATTTAAGTGCAATCATTGTTGATATCAAGCCTATCCTTTCTTGAGGAAATATATATATATATATATATATATATTTTTGGGGTGATTGACTGAATTGAATTATTGAAATAGGGAGTTCACATCCATTATTGATATCAGATAATGCGAGAAACAAGAAAGTACTATGCCTATGACATGGATAGTTTAATGGTTTTAGTTGAAATGACATGGAATGCAATTGCATAAGGATAAGCTACTAAAGTAATGTGTACACCCCATACCCTGTAGTGTTGACTTAGGTTGTGTTTGGATCTTGGATTTGTGGAGGGAAAAGAAATGGAAAGGGAAAAGTGAATGAAGTAGCTTCTAAGATCCAATCACACCCCAAAGAATGGTTGGAATTCAAAGGATCCAGGTGAGACATAAAAGACTCGAAGTAAACAGTATTGAAGAGGTTGCATCAGATCAAGCTACCTGATATTGCAGGAGTGAGAACAATGCAAAGGTACCATCTGATCTTTGTTGATTTGGTAGAATGCTAAGTCTAGTATGTCAACCGAGTATGGAGTACAATGCAAAGGTACCACCTGCACTATGAAGGCAAATTTGACACAGGAAAAAGAAAAAATAGAGAAATGTGTGGTTATGTGCAGATTTGCTAAAATGAAATGAAAGTGATCTCAAAGGAAATGTTAAAAATGGTAAATTTTTGTCGAATCTTCTCTCAAAACGATGAAAATAAGCACTTTTGATTATCATTTTGGACTGATAGGAGCCAAATCAACCATATCCTTCTCATTTCTGTTTGTAAAGTATTACTCGAAGGAAAACTAAATAAAAATCAGCCCAAAAGAATAAAAGAACATCTTGAAATGAGAAATAAAAATAAGTAAATACTGCCAAAAAAGCCCTAATATGTTACTCTGTCCTTTTAGTTCTTTCTCAACAATATACTGCATATTTACCAACAAAAAACAAGTGGACGACAACCCAAGCTCATTTGTCTTGAAGCAACCAGTAAACAAAACCACGAAAGGACAAACTATACCTTCACCGTTGTCATTGGCTTATATCACAATGAAGATGTATTTGAAGAGAGCAATGAGAGTGAATGTCCAGAAAATAAAGGAAAGCACCCCATAAATCTTTTCATCATCCTCATGAAGGCTCAGCTTCCCGGAGAAGGTGGTCTTGTAAACATACAGAGGGGAGGTACTGAGAGCACCATAAACCACTCCAAGGCTCTGATATGCTAAAGCACAGTGGAACATGACAGGAACATGACACCTTCTTCAAATTCTGATTACGCGCACAAATTTTGATCTATATTCAAAAAATAAACAGAAAGAGAATGCATAGCTTTTGATTGTGGAAAGTGGTTTTGCATCATTTAATTTTAGCAATTGCCCACCACAATTTTTTCCTGCAAATAATTTATCTCATAAATTTTAGATATTCCTTCCAAACTCATCCCAACCTGGATGGGACTGCATTCACACACACACATGCACACATATATATTGGTCGACTTTCTTCCATTGGAAACCACTCTTCTAGTTATTCTTTCAAGATAAATCTATTAATAAATTTTTTTTTATTAAAAAAAACCCATTTATTAAACTAACAGAGGTAAATTCCATCCAAAACCATTCATTAAACTGAACCCAAAATCAAAAGATAATAGTATTTGGGATCCCCAAGTATAGTAGTGTGTCCTTGTTCCCTTGGGTTTCTGTATGCATGTTATACAAATGCCCGTACATATATATATATATATATATATATTTTACTAGAAGCTTTGCCCTTACTAATTCCATTACATATATAACGAATAATTATTAGGTCAAAGGGCTAGGTAGTGAGAAATAAAATATTTAACCATTAATCCGCTTTTTGAGGTCACAAGAATCATATTCCAAACTCCACAAATACTAAGCAGAATTCCCTCAAACAAACCAGAGTCAATGAGATGGAGTGATATCAGTCATAAACTTGAATCTCAAATGAATGCTAGAACTGAAATTACAGAAAAATCAAGTGCACGAAAAAAAGAAAACAATCCAGATTTATATTCTTTAATATTTTTTTTCCCCAGTTTTCTCAGCAACCAAACAAAGAAAAAGGCAATGAAGCAGAGCATATTCAACTCATCAGTGAAAAACAATTACTGAAACAGAGCACATACAGCTCATCAATCACTGAAACACAGAGAGAGAGAGAGAGAGACGGTGGAGCTCACCTTAGCAGACGATGGTGCAGATGGTGGAGACCGATCTGAATCTCAGAATCTCTGCGACGAAATCACTGAGATGAAATCGCTCTGAATCTCTGAAATGAAAACTTAGATGAATCTCTGAATCGCTCTGATAAAGGTTTAGAGAGGGTTGAGAGAGAGAGAGAGAGAAAGTAGATTTAGCGACGAAATCACTGAGAGATTTTAAACCTTCGTTGGTGCTCGCAACCTCGCTCTGAGAATGAACAAGCGGTGGAGCTTCGAAATCGCTCTGAGAGAGAGAGAGAGAGAGAGAGAGAGATTTGGGTCTTAGGTGAGTCTCAGATTCAAAATTAGGGTTTGAAAAGAGGGGGAGACCAAGCGCGTGAGGCACGATGCATTTGGAGGCGTTTTTAAACGTCTCCTATAATAAAATGGTGTCGTTTTGTTAAATATGCGACCTTTCGTAAAACGTCGTTAAATATCAAAAAAAGTGACGTGTAAAAATGCATCGTTAAGAATACGCCACTTAAACCCCTTTCTCCTGTAATGTCTTTCAAAATGAGGGCTAAAGCTATTGTTTAAGTGGCTTTAACACAAAGCAAGCTCAGACTGCGAGCATCATTTTAAATAGGAAAATGAGTTGGACCCCCTCAAGGAGGCATCCCTTTTGACCCTCTCTTTCTCTGATTGGTCAGCTTTTTTTTTTTTTTTTTTTTTTTTTTCAATCACCACCTACCACATGTGTGTGGGGTGGTGGGGGTGGTGATTGGAGGGGGTCTCAATCACTTCCCTTTTAAATATCAACTGATGTACATCGTATTGGCCGATACATTTTGGTTTTTTTGGCCTTTAAATACTAATACACTCTAGTATACTAGTGTGAATAAAAATCACATGTATATTGATCGGTTTGTGATTATGACTCACTCATGACCTGAGTTACAGTTAATGAGAAATAATTTCTAGCTATGAAGTTTTTTTCTTCATATGTATCGTTCAATACTAAGAATATCACTGCACCATGACCCCTAACGATTCATTTCCCTTGAACTACTAAAATATTATGATATATGCATTGATCAATTTGTGATCATATTCACCCAAAAAATTGTGATCACAACTAATTTTTTGATTTTTAATGAAAAATAGAATTTATACTGATAAATAAAATTTATATTGATAAATAAAAAAATATTTTAACTTTTTTTTCCTGGAAAAAGAGAAAATTATAAGAAAATAATTGCATTTTTATTTTTATTTACTAAACTAAATTTTGAATATTTTTTAGAAATAGATTCCGAAAAGAATTTGGAGATGTGCAATAAAAACGGCGCCGTTTTGACGTAGGCCAAGCCTTAGAGGTACGGTGCCTAACCACTGAGCAACTATGTTTCCTATCAATATTAAGAACACATATATTATTTAAACAATCAATATGGATGTATATATACTCAGGTGGTGTCATCAAAAGGAAAAAAAAAAAAAGTACTTACGTGTAGATCTTAATAAGTGGATTTATTGTCTAATAGGTTCTATGAGAAAAATTTGTCATTAAAAAATATCACTAATTGTAAGTTTTAGCGACAATTTATAAAAATCATGATAAAAAAAGTCACTAACTGTCAATTTTTAGCAACATATATAAAAAATTATCACAAAAAAATTATTTTTAATGACAATTTTATCAAGACTTATTTTCAATAAGACTTGATGGGAATTAAGTTTAACTATTAAGACCTATTGATAGTTTACCAAAAAAAAAAAAAAATATGTATATAAGTCTAATTAGATGGATGTCATCATCTCACTTTATTATGTAGTTCTTAATTTCATAGTGAGAGAAAAATAATGTCCACCTAATTCGATTTATATTGGTAGTTTAATACATATATATATATATATATATATATTTGCACCTATTCATCCAAACAAGAAGCAAAATGACAAAAAAATGACTACTTCAAGAACAAACAATACAATTGGTCAAATTAACAATAAAAAAAAAAAATTATTAAGTTATGTCAAAAACTACAATATGTCCATCCAAAACAACACTAAAAAAAATTCTAAGGCTCGATTAAAATTTTATGAAGCCCATTTGAAATATTCAAAATATGTCTAAAAAAAATATATCATTATCTAAGAATCACGGTAAAAAAATAAAATAAAAATACTACATTTCAATTTTGTGAGAGAGGTTGTAAATGTTTATTCTTTTTTTTTTTTTTAAACGTTTCATTATTTAAGAATGACTCACCTACGGTGGGATTGACCTCTCCTTCACTAAATGACATCCCTTGAAAAAATAAAATGAACAAGTGTGAGAGAATATATTGGAATCAATTTATTTATTTTTATTAAAAACAAACTACATTGCAAACTTAAGAAAATTGCATACCTAAGAATTTTATGGATTAAATGATGTTTGTGAAGATAAATGTATAGATTGTGGGTGACTTGATGAGCATGCAATGTTAGTATCATCGTGCTTGAAAAGATTGTAACCACAATTCGTCAATTGTGGCCAATAGGGTATCCTAACATCCTCATTCATAAAATACCATTAGAAGTAAATATACTATTATAAGAAAATTTAAACACAAAAAATAAAATCTAACCTGTGAGAAACTTTGAACATTTAAAGTGTCGCTCGATTGGGCAATTTTCTAAAAAGATTATAACATTTATCAATACATTGCATGAGTCAAAAAAAATTTAGAATCAAGTAGATGAACAATGCCTTATTAAGGCGGGCGGGTTGTGAAATAATTTTTGTCCTTTTATTAGTCTTCTCATGCCAAGGTTTTAATCTACCCCCATCCTACTGTGCATCACCTATTTTTTTTATTTTTTTAAAGCCCTTAACTCGTGTAAAGTTAGTGTGAGGTTCCCTCTGCTCGGTATCTTAGTACCCCAGTTCGGCCCTAGACCAGGCTTCTGTTGAGACGGGCTGATCCATTCAGACATCTTCGTGTGGGCTCGGCCCATTTTTAGTTCGGCCCATAGGTTCGGTCTTGCAGCTCGGCCCAGCCCAGCATCGTGGCTGGGCTAGCCTTTCCACTGCGGGTTGGGCCCAAGTGCTTGAGGACTTGGTTTGGTTGTTGATCATGAAGTTGAGCTTAATTGGCCTGCCCATATACTCATTTAACCCCTTTGGATTTGGGCTTCAGTGGATTGGACTGGCCCAAGGCTTGGATCCGACCCATTTCACATTTAGTCCCTTCATTTGCCCCCTAGCTCGCGCTAAGGTTCCCCTTGGGGGGAGCTATTGTTCTGCTCTCCAAGCGTCGCGTCGTTTCGGTTCTGCCCCAGTTTGGCCTTGGTGACGGTTCAATCCTGATACACAACCCCTGCATGCGTCCTTTCATGTAACACGTGGCGACGCGTGATAGGTGTGCAGAGATAGTGCGTCGATTCCATACCGAAGGTCGTGCTTCGTATACCTGCGCGCCGGCTGGTGCAATAAATGTTCTGGCTGTCAATTCAAATCCTTTTATCTTCTTTTTCATTTCTTTAGAGAGTTTCAAAGAGAGAAGGGGGACTCTTCCCGTTCCTCTGAACCAGTCTCGTTGGTGCTCTGCTCAGACCTTTTTCGCCGCCGGTCTTGCTTTGTTTCCACTGTTCTAATCTCTGTAAGTCTTCTTGTGATCCTTCTTCTCATGTCTGTTTCTGTTTCAATCCTCTTACCTGGCCCTTGCGTCGTTGTGTTCCATATTTTGCTATTTAAGTTCTATCTCTGTCCCATTAGATTTGTTGAATGGGGAAGTTCCGTTCACTAGTTGATACCCCCGAGGCCATGGCCATGTTCTACCTTGACTATAATATCCCTGATGACGTGACCCTTTCGCTGGCAAAAGTTGATGCTAAGCATATGGGGACTAGGAGTACCGTTGCCTTTCCGATTGCGGCCATCGTCGAGGGAGGGGTTCGGTTTCCCCAAGGCCGAACTGGGGCAGAACCGAAACGACGTGACACACAAATGAGGGAGGGGTTGGTGACGGTTCTGCCCCAGTTCGGCCTTGGGGAAACCGAACCCCTCCCTCGACGATGGCCGCAATCGGAAAGGCAACAGTACTCCTAGTCCCCATACGCTTAGCATCAACTTTTGCCAGCGAAAAGGGTCACGTCATCGGAGATATTATAGTCAAGGCGGAACATGGCCATGGCCTCGGGGGTATCAACTAGTGAACGAAACTTCCCCATTCAACAAACCTAATGGGACAGAGGTAGAACTTAAATAGCAAAATATGGAACACAACGACGCAAGGGCCAGGTAAGAGGATTGAAACAGAAAAAGACGTGAGAAGAAAGATCACAAGAAGACTTACAGAGATTAGAGCAGTGGAAGCAAAGCAAGACCGGCGGCGAAAAAGGTTTGAGCAGAGCACCAATGAGACTGGTTCAGAGGAACGAGAAGAGTCCCTCTTCTCTCTTTGAAACTCTCTAAAGAAATGAAAAAGCAGATAAAAGGATTTGAATTGACAGCCAGAACATTTATTGCACCAGCCGGCGCGTAGGTATACGAAGCACGACCTTGGGTATGGAATCGACGCACTATCTCTGTACACCTATCACGCGTCGCCACATGTTACATGAAAGGACGCATACAGGGGTTGTGTGTCAGGATTGAACCGTCACCAAGGCCGAACTGGGGCAGAACCGAAACGACCCGATGCTTGGAGAGCAGAACAATAGCTCCCCCTAAGGGGAACCTTAGCGCGAGCCAAGGGGCAAATGAAGGGGCTGAACGTGAAATGGGTCGGATCCAAGCCTTGGGCCGGTCCAATCCACTGAAGCCCAAATCCAAGGGGGTTAAATGAGTATATGGGCAGGCCAATTGAGCCCAACTTCATGATCAACAGCCAACCCAAGTCCTCAAGCGCTTGGGCCCAACCCGCAATGGAAAGGCTAGCCTAGCCACGATACTGGGCTGGGTCGAGCTGCAAGACCGAACCTATGGGCCGAACTAAAAATGGGCCGAGCCCACACGAAGATGTCTGAATGGACCAGCCCGTCTCAACAGAAGCCTGGTCTAGGGCCGAGCTGGGGTACTAAGATATCGAGCAGAGGGAACCTCACAGAGAAACGTGGAAGTTGTGAGCCTGTGCATGTGCAAGTCGCCACCTCAGCTGGTCCCCCACGCTTAGAATCACGGAAGTTGTTAAACCAAAGGAACGTGGTTTGTTATCAGCATGACTACAATGAGTATATGCATTCAATGACAACTGCCAGGTGGTCCCCCACCTTGAGCAATGCTAAAAGGACACTTGGCAGCACCTAAGCTCCATAAACCATCTTGAGAAGCAAGCAAGGAACACTATATATACTACATGAACTTCATATTGAAGGTAACTGAATTAAACTGAACTATTCCAAGCAAAACCACACTCAACTCTCTTCTCCGATCGCTAATTCCCACACCAGAGGGGTTATCCGGCCAACCCCGGCCGGACAGCTCTAACGGTGCTTCCTGTGGCAGGAACCTCAGTCCCTGGATAGTCCAACCGAGTGCGGAGCCCTGATCCACTTTCATCTAGTGCGGAATTCGGTACGCACAGTTAGGATTAGAACTCATATCAATGTTGCTTCCACTACCACAAGCACCCGAATCATCAAATGAATCATTATTTTGTTCACTTTTGTACACAATTCCTTAATCTCTTCATCAACAAATTGATAAGTAGGCTTATACACAGATGCTTGAGTTGCTAGCTTTACCATTCTAGGACAAAGATCCCTGTAATGTGTCGATATCTCTAACTTGGGATCATTCTCATCCACTTCAACTTTCTCCCCCTTAATTTCACCATACTTAGCATCTAATCTCCATTGAACTAATATGTACCTCTCAGGAATTTCCATAATATTCATTCTATCAAGTGCTTTAATTGTATGACCACATAAAATTCCAAAGTTTTCAAACTTTTGACAAGTGCAATGAATTTTTTGACAAATTTTGTCTCCTCATAACTCATTAACTTCCATATTACCCTCCACAATGTACTCTTTGTCATCACCATATAAGCTAATCATGTACCGAACTTCTCCTTCTAACTCATTGCAGTGCTTCACTTGACAACAAAGAGACATGTCCAACTCATTATGAAATAAGTCAAAGATAGGAGGGGTGTACAAATTCGCAACTTGGTTCAAAATAGAAGACCTTTTCAATTTCATTCTTGGCAATTGTTGTCTAGAATTATATATAGCTTTTACTTTCTCGTACCACTTATCTAGAACAATCCAGTTGAAATGGGTAGAGAATTGAACAATGTTATGGTCAGCTTGCAAATACGTCTTTAATGATGCACTTAGGTTTTCAATAAGTTGGGTGCTTCTCATTCCTGTAGTGAATAAATGTTTCATGTATACATGCGCCCATTGCTCTTTTTTTTCCCAAGTTTTCTTCATCCACACATTCTCATGGAAGTTGAATTTATCAATCAAAGAATCCTAAGCTTCAATTAACTAGTGTTCATCCTCATATCCAAAAATACAAGCTTTGAAATCATCTCCAAATTTTGAACCACTCTTAAACAAATACCCTAAATGCTTCAAAGCATTTTGCATTAGGTGGAATTGGCGTAATTCATGGAAAATCTTAGGCATGACTTCAAATATTGCCTTAGCCATTGCCCGATCTTGGTATGTGAAAAAATTGCTAGGATTTTTCTCCGACATTGCATGCAAAAAAATTTCAAATAACTACTCAAATGAAGCTATAGTTTCATCATATAATAATGAAGCACCAAAAATCATTGTCTTTCTAAAGTGGTTAAAGCTAGTAAATAAAGCTAGTGGTCGATACCTTATTTGTTCGAAATGTTGTGTCGAATGACAAGGCATCACCAAAAAGTTCATAATCTTTAATTATCTCATGGTCAGCCCAAAAAATATTAGTAATCATCTCATCTACATCCAATTGAATTGCATATTAAAAATTTGGATTTTCAGTTGCTTGTTGCTGAAAATATCTTAATAAACTCCCAGCTTCCCTATATTGCAAATTTCGTTGTCTTTTTTCACGCAAGTAGCTTTTTTGGTTCTCTCTCGTGAATCCCAAATTTTCTTTTCCCCTGCTATAGCACTAATGAGATCATGTGATGTTTTAAGAGAGATACCAGTGTCATCACCTATATCAACATTCAAAGTTTGAGCTTGACATAACTTTTTTTGAGATGGTATCAAATGTGTACACTGAGGAAGATGCAAAGGATGGTTGTGGTTGTCATCAAACTTTTTCACTCTCCACTTCGATAAGTCTCGATCCAAAGATACATACATAAATGCACTGCACTTTGTTCTTGTCTCATGTTTGGGATGATTTATAATCATATACTGTTTATTTTTTTATTTTTCTCCCTCTCACAACAAACAAATTTCATGTTAATCATAACACCATCTTTTCTACTTTTGTTATGGTAATCTCTTCTAATACCAAATCCCATAATCCTTCCATATTCATTATAGAATTGATATGCGTCTTCCTCTGCCAAGACATGGAGTTTTATCCTTGGTCAAGTCTCCCATATCTTTGCTACAATCCTTATGTCCACCATTCTCCATCCCAACACCAACACCAACAAATCTAAACAGTTGAGAACAAGTAATCTAAAAAGTTCTGAGCATGGACATGGATCCTCCTGAGTGAAGGTGATAGAAAGTCTGTAACAAATGTAATGAAAAGTCTCCGATGAAGGTAGATGGATGGTTGGCCGACGGGAAGAAGCTTTTAGGGTTTTTGAGACACCGACAGTTAAGAGTTTGACTGTAAAAAAAAATCAGAATAAAATAAATTATAAGATCATAAAAGATGTAGTTTTGAATTTAGGTTTTCTTATTTAAAATTATGAAAATAGTATTTTTGTTTCTACCGTACAACAATTTTTACAAGGTTTGATATTAATATATTTATAACTATACTGAAATAAGATAATAAATAATATATATATATATATATATATATACCAGATATTTACAAGCAAACTTGATAGTGTAGTCGTTTAATAGTGGGCTTTTACTCAGGAGGTTCCATGTCCATGCTCAAAACTTCTAGATAGAAAACAATTTTTTAAATACTGAGCCTACATCAAAATGGCGCCGTTTTGATGCTGAGGCTGCGTAGCAACATCCTCAAATCCTTCTGGAAATTCAAAACATTTCAAAGCACTTATTACAATTTATAAAGCAAAAATAAGGCACCTGAATGGGTTTGACAGCCTCAATCAAGTGAAAGGCTTCCTGAAAAGTCATTCCTTCAACAGATTGCAGGTTTTCTGAACCATCAAGGCTTGAAATCAATGGAAATGAACCAATTTTTGATCCATCTTCAGATTGAAATAACTGTGTGACATGTCATGTCATATGATAAATAGGAGGGAACCAAATCAACTAGTGCAAAACTAAACCTTGAATATTATTCAAATTAACAAAATTAAAAATGCAAAGTTTATTTTGTTACGAAGTTTAGATCTTGATTTTTTTTTAAAATATAATTTTCTCTAAATTTTATACGTAGTATTTTTTTTTAATATTATTTATGTAGTTTTTCAACTATCCATTTAATTTCTTTTAAAAATGCTATATTGACTTTCCTTTTTCTTTTCTTTTTTTTATCAACAAAGCAAAAATTTCATTAAAAATATAAAATTATAGGTATAGAAAGATGTAATGCATCAAGAGAGATTCAGAAAGTACAAAATATCCTTACTACTACTACTACTACTACTACTACTACTACTACTGCTTGCATTTATACAATCAACCTCTCAATCTCACAAATTTTATTTTTAAGGAAAACAACCGAAAAAAGAAAAAGAGAATGAGTTAAAAAGAGCCTAACTACAAAGCAAATAAAAGCAACAAGAATCCCCGGACAGCCTACTCAACCCAAATCTCCCAAACCAAAGCACAACACTCTTAAAAAATTAAAGCCATAGCTTGCCCCCTACACTTGCAAAACACTCTAAAATAATTAGCCCACCACAGTTATGTCCCTCACACCTTAGAGCATCTCTAATGGACTTGTCAAACTACTTGCCAAAGCTATAATTTGACAAGAGTGACAAAAAGAGGGTCTCCAATGGCCTGCTATTCTACCTGCCAAATATAATAGATGTCATTTCTGTTATCAAATTTGGTAGGTTAAGTAGCAGCTACCAAACATGCCACATCAGCAAATATGAACATATTTTTGGCTCCAAATTCAATTGAAAAAATAGAATTGAAACAGTAGAAAACCTCCCAAATTTCAGAATCAAACCCTAATTTCATAATCAAACCCAAATTTCAAAAGAGTTGCCAAATTCACAAATTTCACAATTTCATAATAAATCTCACAATTGCAGAATGAATTTCAGAATAAATTTTAGGATTTCAGAATAAATTTGAGAATTTCAGAGTCACACAAATTTCAAAATCAATTTCAGAATCACACAAATTTCAATTTGAGAATCAATTTCAGAATCACACAGCAAATTTCAAAATCAATTTCATAAATGAATTTAATCAATAAATACTTGGAATGGGTTTGAGGACTTGACTGGAATTGATCATCTTCTTCAACTGGCTGGACTGGTTCTGGAGATCGGAGATCTGTGATCGGTTTGAGGACAGAGAGACGAGAGACAGATTGAAGAGTATACTGGTTTAAGAGGAGAGGCTGAGGGAGAGAGAGAGAGAGAGAGAGAGAGAGAGAGAGAGAGAGATCGTAGAAAGATTGAAGATAGATCGGTAGTGCTGACTGTTGTTGAGCTCAAACACAGAGATAGAGAGAGATAGACGTTTCCATAATGGAGGAGGAAAAGGAAATGGGAGAGTGAGAGTCAGAGTGAGAGGGAGAGGGAGATAGAGAGAGAGAGAGACAAAGAGAAGTTTTGATGATGGAGGAGGGTGAGGGAAGAGAAGAGTGAGAGTCAGAGTGAGAGGGAGAGTGAAGACAGCCGTTGTATGTCTTGGAATGGGTTGGATGATTCTAAAGAGATCATCTCAACCATTTGAGGGTATGTGGACCGTGGGGATCAGTCTTGGAATTGAAAAGAGTTGTTGTGCTTTGTTTGCCTCAAATAAAATAAAATAAATAAATACAAACGATAGTTATCTTCAAACGGTAATCTTCAATAGCTATTATCTTCAAACGGTAATATTTGTATTTCTATAAATAGAAACCTTCCATCTCAATTTCATTTCACAGCAAACATTCAAATATCATTTTTATTTTCTCCTCTCTTTATCTAGATTTCCTTTCACAGCAAACCTCCAAAATTATTTTCTTTTTGGTTTTTTCACACAATCACTATGGAAGGTTTATCAAAAACAAAAAGAGGAAAATCATTCACTATTGATGAAGATGTAGCAATTTGTAAATCTTGGTGTCACATTTTTGAAGACCCAATTGTTGGCAATTCACAATCGTATGATCATTTTTGGATGGGAGAATTTATGAAAATTATTGCTTGCTTCAGAATGACCAGTCAAGAACACAAGTGTCTATCCAATCTTGATAGGGTATAATTATGAAATGGCCCAACAAATTTCGAGGGTGTTTAGAGCAAGTCAAAAAATCTTCACCCAAGTGGGATGTCTCAAGTTAATAAAGTAAGATTTCATCTTCAGTTATTATGTTTAGTTTCTTATTTTGGTATTGTATAAAAATTAACTAATTATTTAATTTAATATTTTATTGATATAGATGCTTCAAGCAAAACTGTTATACCATCAAGATGAAAACAAACATTTTGCTTTTGAATATTGTTGGCCAATCTTGCAAAACAATATCAGGTGGCAAGATGTAGCTCTTACGAATACGGTAAAGTCAAGGATACATACATCGTTTTCCCCTAATTCAACCCCTGATTCCCCTATGGATAACTACTAGGGTGCGATAATACCATTAGCAAGATACCATCAATAAGATAATACCCCATGGTGTACGCGTGATTATTGATGGTATAGTTGGTAGCAGGGGCACATCCTCTAGTTAATTCAACAAATAAAGGCGACCTGTTGTAGCTTGCTTTTCGTGCTTCTTTCTGATATGATAGCCCTATAGTTCAGACTCATGTGATTCTGAATTTGATTTCACAAGTGCAATGTGAAATAGATAAATACAAATGAGTCCAAATCTGGCAAATCTTTTGAAAAATCGATTTTGAATAAAAAATGTCAAAAATGGACTGCTTTGCCAAATTACAGAGTCGCCACTTAAATATTTTGAAAAATTTAGGAAACTCGAGACTCATGCCAAAGGCCACTTATCCATTATCACCAAAGTGTCTCGGCTCGGGAACTTAGGTATGAGAGGGGAAGGTCATGAATTGAGCACCCCACTCACCCGATCAAAGATCGGCCTCTACTAATCATGATGTGATTTTTATTTACATTATATGCTCTTGTTCCAATTATTAGACTAATTTACTATGTGATGCACACAAGTATAGACTAATTCACAAAAGTTGGAATGCTTTGATTTTATGTTCGCTTGGAAAGTGTTTTGAATATGTGTCACTAGAAAAAGTGATCTCATATGTACATTAATGAAATTATCCCAACTTAAGCGAAAAAAAGCCTTTATCCACTGGCATTCAAGAGATATATCAGTTAATCACATAGCCTTATGATATTATGCTTGACATGACAACAAACACACGCATGCAATATGCTAAGGCAATAAATACCCACCTACTACTCCAAGGCAAGCCGAAAAAAATAAAATGGTTAGAAAAAAATGCATGATCCTAACAATGTAAAATGACTAATGCAACACATATGAAATGCAACTAATAGGCTCGGCTACTAGTATGACACGTGAATTAATTTGATAGTATGCAGTTAGCACGTTTTTTGAATAATAAACAACCACAAAGTTAGAATGATGTACCGAGCCAAATTTACGCAAAAATGAATATTGTAAGCATGGTAATGATATGAAAAATGTAAGACATGATGCTACCATTATAAGTAGATAAATAAAAGGAAGAAAGAAAGGGGGTTGGAAGACATATACAATATTACATATTTGCCCTCACGCAGGAGGGTCTGAATAAATGTCCGAATTAAACTAGCTATTACAATACCAAATAAATTAATTAACTAAACTAACTACTTAATACAATTTAAAATTAATCTATTAATCTAAGTAATGAACAAATTATTACAAGCCGTTACAAATTAAGGAATTTAACTAATTAATGAACAACACACTATTAAACATAATTTAACGGGCTATGGGGAACGAAGAATCGCTTATGCATAAATGTGAATTTCCACCCGAGGATGTCTTTGTTTTGCTGCCAAAACTTTGTTATTCGTAGTCAGAAAATCACTCTATTTTCACCCTCAGCCTCTGCTCTGTTCTGCTATAAAAATGGCACTGCTTGGTCAACAAAAGGTGTTGGCCAGATAAAGTGGTCTGTCGGATGGTCAGGTGGCTGGCCGGCCACTATATTGGGGGTCTGCCCTGTTGCAACAGAAAGGAAACAAAGCATAAACAGAGTGTTTCCAGGGGCTGTTTGTCCTTTCTGCCTCTCTTTATCATCAAATAAATCAAAGGAGAGATAGGCTCGATTTGCAAACCACCAATACACGAACTCCTTTCGTGATGATCTATGAATTGATGAGACAAAAACTTAATAAATGAAAATAAAAGACCAACAAGAACCTCCTCCTATCATGGAGTTGCCTCTTTGGGGAAGTGGTAGACATAGTTTCCCGAGTCGTTAACATCACTAATGAGTATGTAATGACTCGAGACACGATACGTTCAATTAACGTCCGATTGAATCCAAACCAACTTTATTAGCCTCTTTTAATTACCTTTCCATTCTTTAATCAATCAGTCAAAAAATGAGAGTTACGTCCACTAAAAGGAGGGAAGTGTCAAACAAGAAGTTGTTTTGGGCATGAGAGAGATGTAATACCTAGGTAATGAACCTCCGAAGAGATTAAACCGTTAAGCATGGAAGGGTCTCTTTCTCAAGCTTAAACAACACTCGTTTAAAACAACTCTCAAACAAAGAAAACCAAGAAATGAGGAAGAGTGCAGAGATGGTTATTGCAAGTGTGAACATATGTGCAAAAAACATGAAAATAAAGGCTATCAACTTAAATAAGTTGGTGTCTAATGCTTAAACCACCAAACCTATAAGGACCACAACACTATAAGCATACTATACCACGCATAAACTAAATAAAAACATTAAAATTGTCCTAAAATGAGTAAAAACAGTGCTGAAATTATCATGAAAAAGCTAGAAAAAGTACGCTAAAATGAGAGAGAAATAAAGTTAGTAAGCAAGCCTAAAGAGGGATGGCTACCCCTTCATTTTTGGTATTTCAAAACCACATTTTTAGCCTTTGAAAAACCCTGAAAAAAAGTGGTAAAAAGTTGGAAAAAAGGTTGAGGAAGAGGTGGGAAACACAAGGGCACAAATGTTTGGAAAACAAGGTTTAAAGAAGGGTGGTTAACCCCTTCACCTTAGATAGCTTTAAGTCACAAGTTTCAGCCCATAAAAACAGTGTAAAAATAGTTCAAAAATAGCAAGAAAATATAGGGGAGAAGTAGTGTAGACATACTCAAAATTATACCTCTTGAAGAGAGGTGTAGACACCCCATTCTGACCGGCCCTAAGACTTGGACGCTTTCTTTTGGTTACCCGATGATGACAATCAGAATGTGTTTCTCATAGAATTCTCAGTAAGAGAGATGAAATTTGAGCTTTAATACCAACATTCACATATTTTTGGCCAAATTATTTTTCATCCAAAATTCATCAATCTCCACTACCAAATTTCCCACAAATCAATCCTCACTCATCATCCATTTTCATAATCATACCCCACCATCTCCACTCACTATCCACTTTCATAATCATACCCCACCATCTCTACTCACTATCCACTTTCATAATCACACTCCACCAATTCCTACTCACCATCCACTTTCTTAATCATACCCCACCATCTCTACTCACTAATTACATCCCACCATCTCCACTCACCAATTATATCCCACCATCTCCACACACCACCCACTTTCATAATTACACCACACTATTCCCACTCACCATCTACTTTCATAATCACATCCCACCATCTCTACTCACCATCTTTCATAATCATATCCCACCATCTCAACTCATCATCCACTTTCACAATCATACCCCACCATCCCCACTCAGTAATTACATCCCATCATCTCCACTCACCACCCACTTTCATAATTACACCCCACCATTCCCACTCACTATCTACTTTCATAATCACATCTCACCATCTCCATTCACCATCTACTTTCATAATCACATCCCACCATCTCCATTCACCATCTTTCATAATCATATCCCACCATCTTAACTCATCATCCATTTTTATAAATCACACACCACCATCAGCATTCATCATTCACCTCCATTATACATTGTCCCCCATTAACTCCATTATCTTCCCAAAAATGCTCCACTTTGTCTTCCACTTTATCCTCCACTTTGTCTTCCATTTTGTCCTCCACTTTGTCTTCCACCTTGCCCACTTGCATTGGCAATATAATGAGAGCTCTAGTCTTGAATTTGGAGATGAATTTTGAAAAAGAGAACTGTAGGGAAAGAATGTTAAAATTGTGTTAGAATTTGAAAGAAAAGAAAGTCTTAAAAACAAGAGAGTTAGCTTTCCAAACTAGTGAAGTTACATAGCTTTTACATCTTATCTTCCCTTGTCAAAACCACTCAAAGCCTTAATCAAAGAGAGAGTATTTTTTCCAAGAAAAGAGTGATCATACCCTTATTCAAAACCTTCATTCCAAGCTCAAATTCTAGTTTCGAATTGAGGATTGAGAACACACTTCCTAAACTTGAGGGTGATCAAGAGGAAATTTGGAAATCAAGAAGTTCAATTTTTTTTTGGAAGGTGAATTTCTAGTCTTTCATTTTCTTATATTTTCTATCTCATATTTATTTTCTTGCTTCTTATTTCATAGTATTTTGTTATAATCCAAGTTGTTTGTTTATCTCATATTTATTTTCTTACTTTATATTTCATAGTGTTTTGTTATAATCTAAGTGGTTTGTTTATCTCATATTTATTTTCATACTTTATATTTCATAGTATGTTGTTGTAATCTAAGTGGTTTGTTTAGCTCATTATTATTATTATTATTATTATTATTATTATTATTTGATTATTTGCTTGGTCTTGTTTCATATTAGTTGTGCTGTATGTTAACTGATAGTGGTTAGTTGAGCCACCTACATATTTCTTATTTGTTCATTTTCTTGGTTTCGCAACAAGACAGGTTTTGCTCGGCCTAGTTGGTCGGCCGGCCTACCTGGTCGGTCAGTTAGCTTCTTTCGGACAAGATGGCGTAATCTTCTAGTGTTGACCAATTTCCACCGACGGTTCCAAGGAACATGAAGCTTTTATTTTGTTTATTTTTATTTTGAGTGTTTTGTGAGGTTTTATTTGATTTTATTGCAATATTCCCTCCTCTTTCTCTCATTTGGTCTGTAATAATTTATTTAAAGTGTTGTGATAATTTCCCGCCCCACTTCTTTCTATCCTGTTCTTTTACTTGCTTTCCTTATTTGTGGATATGCATCATGTTTATTTTATTTTATTTTTTTAATATATCCTTGCTTTGCATCCATGTTTCATGCATCTTGATTCAGCTAATTTTGCATTTGTGGATTTAATCAATTCCTATGTGATTATGTGCGCTACCTCATGTTCTTGAGATGATTCACATGTCATATCTTAGAAGCCGAATCTTTAGTTACATCTCATGAGTGAATAGCATTAGGATTTTGTATATAAGATCATGCATGATTTACTAACTTTGTTTTGTAGCTTGTTCGCGGGACATTAAACATGTAAGTTTTTACACTTTAGCATCCCGTTTGTGTGTGTTTTTCTTATTATGTTTAGCATTCTACCATGAGGCTATTTGCTTGTGTGATATAACTCTATGAATGCCAGTGAATGGAGGTTGTATCGCTTAATTTGGAATGATGTTGATTTTCATATTTGTAAACTCAATTTATTTGGGTTGTACATCTTCAAAACTTTTTCAAAACTACATGAAATCTAGTTGTTTCAAAGTGGGTGACATAGTCTATACTTGTATGCTTCACATAGTAAATTTTAGGATTTATTAAATAATCAGAACATGAACATATAGAGAAAATAAAATTCATATCATGGTTAGTAAAGGCCGATCTTTTGATCTGGTGAGCAGGGGTGCTTAATTAACGACTTTCCCCTCTCATACCTAAGGTTCTGAACCGAGAAAACTTCGGTTATGACGAACAATGGCCTTGGCATGAATCATGGGTTTCCTAATTTTCCAAAATATTGGGTGGTGACTCTAAGATCTGATGACACAGTCCATTTGTGGCAATAATTTTGTAATAAAATGGATTTTCTATAAAGTTACCAAATCTAGACTCTCATCTATGTTTCACATTGCACTCATAAGACTAGATCAAAGAAATCAAGGGTCTGAACTGTTTAACACGCACGGGTACCCGCCAGGCATGTTACAGTTTCTGGCGACTCTGCTGGGGATTTTTTGAAACCTTGACTCGAACTCCATGATATGACTTTTATTTTCGATTATATGTTTATTGCATTGCATGCATTGGTACACTTAAAGTCCTTGTGTTGCCCAGATACTGGTGGGAGCACAGGCACACTTTTTGTGACACTACACCTATCTCTACGTTACTTTGGAGGCCTTATGTTATAATCTGTTGAGATTTGAAGGTTCTCAAACTTTGAAGAGAGGCTGTATTGACCCTTCTGATTTCCTAAGATTTTCTTTGGTTATGACCCAAAGGACTCTTTGGTAATGTCACATTGACTTTAACCCTTAGAGTAGAGCTAACCTTGTGCATATAATGAGCTATAGTACCTTTCAAAATTAGGACCGGATGCTCTCCCATTTCTAGGATGTATGGTACTACTACTTGTTTGAATAGTGAAACCCTAGATCATTTCAAAAGCTAGGACAAAGTAACCCTTTCGCTCCATAGGGGTGTTTGTTCTCTTTCTTGCCATGTGTAATGTATGGGATCGATACAGGAAATCTCAAATTTAGATGTGTGGTTTAGGCATTTTAGTTTGTGGGGTTGAGTTTAATGTCTTAGCACAAGTTAACAGTAATCAGCGATCAATTGAGTCAAAACGCTACTAAAATTCTGATTGAAGGTCCCATTGTTTTTGCAAGGAAGTTTGCAAACATAGCTTCAGACAGACCTGATATCCCCTAAGTTTTGTGGACTCGTTTCGGCAAACTTTGCAAAATCCAGGATCTTGTTGATGGTCAGCCAGCCTTAGTCTCTCTCCTACTAGTTAATCGAAGAAGAAGGAATAGACAGTCGGCAGCACTAGTACAAAGCACTCAGCAAACACCCATCTGTTTTCACCAAAGCAGTTCACCAGCATATACATCACCCTAACCCATTTACCTAAGCTTGAGGTGTTCATTCCAGAAAACACGGACTTGTGTATGATGGATGCACCTGCACCCCAATCGTTTCAACCCCCAAAACCCTAATAGTCTAATTCCAGTCCAACCCACTCCAAAGAGCCCGGCCCAACCAGTTCACCAAGACCAAGTCGGTTCAAATACCTCGCAGGCACCAACAGCCGAACCCACTGCTTCTAAGCTATTGAGCATGAGTGAAGATCTTCAGAGCACTGTGGCAGATTTAGCCTTTGGGATCTTGGCTCTTTCATCGACTACCTCATGTGCCAGAAATTTCATGTCAAAAAGCTCCCCAATCTTAGGGCGAGCTATAATTAGAAAGGGCCAACTCGAAGGTATCTTAAGTCTGGGTGATGACATGTCAACAACAAGTGGACCTTGCTCCGATACAGCCACCTAATCCCTTGGCAAAACTGAAGCAAGTGGCAAAAACGAAGCTGGGCAAGTATTGATTCTTATGCACATCTCTGATGGGCTATTGAGGCTTTAAAAGTCAAAGGGTTGAACAAACAGTAAGTGCTTGCAGTTGTTACAAAGACTGTGGATGACACTTTTGTCACTTAGATTGGGAGCATTTTGAACCAGGGGGTAAGCCATAAAAAGGGATGTTGTACTAGAAACACCCTTTCCAGCTCCAGTCCTACACTCGTAAGAGATTATCAAACCCAGTCAACACCTGCCGACCTTTCTGTCAATACTTCCAGGACTGGTAACCATATCTTCAATCCCCTTTACATGACCTTGTCTAAAGCTCTCCAAATCCTCATAGGACAAGGCCACCTCAAACCCCTAGATTTTTGACTTTTCTCTGATCGCCTTCCAGCTAGGCATGATGCTACCAAGTATTGCGCCTTCCATCAGCAACTCGGCTATGACATTGATCGTTGTTTTTGCCTTCGCCATGAAATTCAAGACCTGATTGATAACAAGATCATCACTCCACCAGGTTCTACAAAGTCTATCAACACTGGGTCAATGAACTTGGGAGATAGCTGGTCCTGTGATCAGAGGTGAACCACCTACTGATGGCACGCATTTTACTTCAAACATGGTGAATGGCACACACTGATTTTAGCAAATTGGAAATGCTTTTTGTTTGACTTTCTAAACTGAGTGTTGAGTCATTCTAGTGAGTCAAAGTCTGTTGATTTCGGGAGTGCTAACCTAGACATTTCTATCCTGTCTAGGTCTTCTTTGTCATTTTCTTTTGAGTCTGTTGTCATCGCGGAGTCGTAGATTCTACCTACTTCTCTGTGCCTTCAATAAAAGTGCCATAGATTCTGCCTACTTCTCTGTGCCTTTAATTCATTGCATTGCCAAAAAATTACAAAACTTTTTGTTAAAAAACTTTGATAAAAACGAAGAGGAAGAAATTCCTTGGGATTTACAAATTTTGATCGACTGAAAGGAAGAGAGGTGTGCTAAGCCCTTGATGAATGAGATCATTTCTATTAATGTGGGTACTGAGAAGGATCCTAACTTGGTCCAGATTGGTTATATATTGTCTTCATAAGAGCACAAGCGATTAGTCATTTTGTTAAAAGATTTCAAAATAATATTTTTGCATGGTCCTATGAAGACATGCCTGGAATTGATCTTGAGATTGTACAACATAGGATCCCTCTCGACTTGAGATCTGACCTCCTTAGCTTTCAAACCTTGATTCAGAATGTTCAGTAATTAACCAAAGTCTAAGGCTTGCATAGCTGGAATGGGGGCAGCCCTTGAATTAGGGGCAATAAGGTCAGATGTGATTCAGATTGGAAACAACCCTTGAACTAGGGGCAATAAAGTCGGATGTGATTTAGATTGGAAGCGGCCCTTAAACTAGGGGTAATAAGGTTGGATGTGATTAAAGATTTAAAATTGGATCGTTTCCTAATGAAGACCGCCCAGAAAGTTAAAATCCAGAATTTGGGAGAAGAAGGACAATCGAGTTCCTATCCACTACATAGGGGCAAATTCAGATCCAATTAGCCTAGTCCCTATATCATCATATCTATCTGGTCAAGTGTAGTAGTGATTCTTATAGATTTAGATGGCTTAGAGATCTCACAACCAATCAACATGGACAAGCTAAAATGAAAGTATCATCCTTGAGAGGCTCGCTGGGCTGAAAACAGAGCGACCCAGGCAAAAGTTAGAGCCAAAAAAAAGAAAAATGAAAAAAATAGAAAAATAAAATAAATGAAAAGCTCGCAAGGTTGAAAACCCGAAAGGGCGGCTTTGGCAAAAGTTAGAGCACAAAAGGAGAGTGTCAATACTAGAGTGAACCTTAACCGGAACTACGTATGACCTGATTCCTATCTTTGGGATGCGTAGGAAGCTTCATCTTGAAGTTCGGCCCTAATCATTTTTCAACTCACTCATCTCGTCCATGTTTGATTGTGTAACTTTGTTCAATTCAGCTATCCATATTTGATTGACTCGTCCCCATTTGACTTAGTTGTCCTATTTCTCTTTCATGACAGATTCAATTACAAGATGAATTTAGTTATACATCTCAAAGGTTAATTTTATGTTGATCGGGTAGTGGTCATTTGCAAAAATAGATTTTGAGGACTTTTAATGAAGTTGATTGATTTTCTCAAAAATTATTTCATTTTTGCAAAACTCAGACAATTCTTTGGCCCAAAAAGGGAAAGTTTTCAGTGCTCATAGCCTAACTCACATGATTTCAAAACGAAGAAGTGGAACAAGCATGCTAATCAAACTCTTATGTTGATCAAAATCATTTTTACAAAAAATCAAGAGAAAAAAGGTCAAAGCAATGAACTAGGGGCATAGTCGAGTCAAGAGTTTTGTCTTCTCCCTACACTCTCGAGTCCCATGTTCATATTTCAGCTGGCTGGTTAACCATTCAGTTGGCCATCCAGATTTTAGTTGACTCCAGGTGTGTTTCCTGTTTGTGTCAACCGGCCGGTCACTCAATCTACCGGCACGCCAATTTATGAACCCAGAATGGAAAAACTGTAGAATTTGTGTAAAGCTCAATGACTTGTCTTTTAGAGTTTTATTTTGTGTCTATTTCATTCCAGTGAGTGTAAATAGGTTTGTTTGGATTGTTTTTGCTCTATTCTTCTTCCATTGAGTCATTCTTTGATTTCTAATCAGTTAAGGGCTCAATATCCAATTCAGAATTTATTCAAACTCGATCATTCTCAAACTCAAATTCAATAAAATATTTTCAAACTCAAGTGCAAAGCCATTCACGCCGTGATGTGCAAAAAAATGAAATTTCTTTCATTTAATTCCAGGGTGAACCCCCCCCCGATTACACCATTACAAAAAGAAAAAGAAATTTCGAAACCAAAAAAAAAAATAAAAATATGAAGGATTAGTGCTCCTTCCTAAGCCAAAAAAAAAACAAAAAAAAGAGAGAGAGATTTGTTTTCTTTTCCAATGACGGCCACACGCTGACCTCACTTGCTCGACTCTCCTGCCAATCTCTTCCTCTTGATTTCGTCTTGGGAGACCCTTGAAGGCCCTGCCTCAGTGCTTACAAGACCGGTGAGAGAGTTGGCTCCCCACCGACCATCAAAGGCAGAGTACGAAGGTACTCCGAATCGGGACATGGAGATGGCCTGCCGTTTCAGCTCTTTATTCTCCGCCTTCAGTGCGCAAATCTCTGCTCGCGCATCCTTGTACATGCGCTGGAGCAGAGAGAGTTGGGCGTTTAACTGGTGTACCTCACTTGTCCTATTTTGTAGCCGGTGAGACAAGTGGGAGACCGTAGTCACTGTTTCTATGCAGGACTTCAACGTATAGTGGTTGGCTTCAATGTTAGATTGAGCTGTCATTATTTGCTCTACTGATAGCGTAAGAAAGTTCAGAGGAGCAGGAGTAGCGGCACTCGGTCCAGGGGAGCTTATAAGATCATTAAGGTCTGGAAAGAGAGTGAGGGGACGTGATGAGGCCATATAGTAGAGGAGAGAGATATAAAAGAAAGGAGGGGCAGAGAAATAGCAGAGAGCAGACTGAGTTTTGGCAGCCTTTCTCCTCTGCTAAGTCTCTCTGTTCTGTCTCTCTTAAGTAATGATGAAGAAGAAAATGGAAGAGAAGAAGGAGACAGAAGAGAGTGATGAAGAAGAAGACGGAAGAGGAGAAGAAGAAGGAGATATAAGAGAGTGATGAAGAAGGAGGCAGAAGAGGAGAAGGAGAAGGAGAAGAAGACAGAAGAGAAAGACAAAGAGGAGAGAGAGCCAAGGCAATTTGTCAGCCAGCTAACACAAATATTGAAGTCGCGTGTCAGGCATGTCAGGCGCGGTATTCGACGAGAGAGAGAGAGAGAGAGAGAGAGAGAGAGAGAGAGAGAGAGAGATAGCAACAGGAGAGGCAAGAGAATTGCATACTTATGTGTATATGTATTGGATATCTATATATTATATATATATATATATATATTTATTCGAATATTTTTGTCACAAGAGTGTCATGGTTAAGTGGTCTGGTTCAGCGGTTAAGGATTGAGAGGCTGAGCCTGAGGTCAGAGGTTCGAACTCTTATAGTAACGAGTGTTTTTTTTTTTTTTTTTGGTGTTTTGGTTTTATATGTATGTGTATCATATACCTATATATATATATATATTTGTTTGCATATTTTGTCACAAGAGTGGCTCAGTTAGGTGGTCTGGTTCGACGGTTAAGGACTGGGAGGCTGAGCTTGAGATTGAGGGTTCGAACCCCCGTATCAACACATTTATTTTTATTTTCTTTATTTTTGCCTGTCTTGCGTATACTGACGTCAGCAAATGGAATATTCTTTCTCAGTAACGGCATATTCCCCGCTGACGTCCGCAAACGGAATATTTCTTATCGATAACGGAATATTCCCCGAATATGTATATGTATACTGTATATACATATCTATATGTATTTTGTCTGTATATGAATATGTGTATACTGTATGTACATATTTGTGTGTATTTATATATAGATATATATGTGTGTGTGTGTGTCTCTGTATATGTATATAGCTTGCCTGTGTATGCCTGTATATGTATTTGTATTATGTATATGGTGTGTATATGCATATGATATTTGGTATTTACAAAAAAAAAAAAAAAAAAAAGATTTTTTTTTTTTTTAAAATGAAAAAAAAAAAGAGAAATCATTCTACTATACCTTCTTCCACTCGCGTGAGACACGTTTGGACTTTGGATTTACCTTTGCTCCTTTCATGTGAAACGTGTTAGGATTTGTTTTTAACTAGTTAAAACTTTCTCCCTCTCCATATGAGATATGGTTAGGTACGCCTGTTGGTTACACACTACACCACATTTGCTCCTTTCACGTAAAACGTATTACGATTTGATATTTACCCAATTAAAATCATTTCCCCTTTCTATATGAAATACAGTTAGGTTCGCCTGTTGGTTACACCACCTTTGCTCCTTTCACGTGAAACGTGTTAGGATTTGATGTTTACCTAGTTAAAACCTTTCCCCTCTTCGTATGAGATACGGTGAGGTACGTCTGTTGGTTATACCACCTTTGTTCCTTTCACATGAAATGTGTTAGGATGTGACGTTTACTCGGTTAAAATCTTTCCCCCTCTCTGTATGAGATACGATGAGATTCGCCTGTTGGTTATACCACCTTTGCTTCTTTTACGTGAAACGTGTTAGGATGTGACGTTTACTCGGTTAAAATCTTTCCCCTTCTATATGAGATACGGTGAGGTACGCCTGTTAGTTATACCACCTTTGCTCCTTTAATGTGAAACGTGTTAGGATGTGACATTTACCATGTTAAAATCTTTCCCCTTCCGTATGAAATACGATTAGGAACGTCTGTTGGTTATACCACATTTTCTCCTCTCACGTAAGACATGTTTGGATTGGTTAACTTTTCTCCTCTTGCGTGAGACGCGTTTGGATCTCAAGTTCACCTTTCTCCTCTCGCATGAGACACGTTTGGATTTGTTCACCATTTCCTCCTTTCACGTGAGACGCGTTAGGTTGTTGATTTACTTGGTTAAAAACATCAGGTGCGCCTAGTGTTCATACCATCTTTCCTCATTTTGCGTGAGACGCGTTAGGTTGTTTATTTACTCGGTTAAAAACATCAGGCGTGCCTGTTGTTCACACCACCTCTCCTCATCTCGTGTGTGACGTGTTAGGATTGCAAATTGGTTAAAAACAGCATGTACACCTGTCTGTTCACACCACCCCCTTCTCTTATTTGTGTGGTATGCACATTTGAATGTGATGCACTTTCCTCTTACATTTGTGCGGTATGCACATTTGTATGCGATGCACCCCCTTCTCTCATTTGTGTGGTATGCACATTTGTATGCAAATGCACTTTCTTCTTGCATTTATGCGGTATGCACATTTGTATGCGATGCACCCCATTCTCTCATTTGTACGGTATGCACATTTGAATGCAATGCACTTTCCTCTTGCATTTGTGCGGTATGCACATTTGTATGCGATGCACCCCATTCTCTCATTTGTGCGGTATACACATTTGAATGTGATGCACTTTTCTCTTCTATTTGTGCAGTACGCACATTTGTATATGATGCACCCCTTCTCTCATTTGTGCGGTATGCACATTTGTATGCGATGCATCCCTTTCTCTCATTTGTGCGGCGTGCAGATTTGTATGCGATGCACTTCCCTCTTGCATTTGTGCGGTATGCACATTTTTATGCGATGCACCCCATTCTCTTATTTGTGCGGTATGCACATTTGAATACGATACACTTTCCTCTTACATTTGTGCGGCATGCACATTTGTATGCGATGTACCCCCTTCTCTCATTTGTGCGGTATGCATATTTATATGCGATGTATTTTCCTCTTTTATTTGTGCAGTATGCACATTTATATACGATGCACCCCTTTCTTGCATTTGTGTGGTAGGCACATTTGTATGCGATGCACCCCCTTCTTGTATTTGTGCGGTATGCATATTTGTATGCGACGCACCCCCTTCTCTCATTTATGCGGTATGTACATTTGTATGCGATGCACCCCCTTCTTTCATTTGTGCGTTATGCACATTTGTATGCGATACACCCTCATTTTATTTCATATCATTTGCATGAGGCTTGCCTTACTATATATTACATCTTGCATTGTACACATCATGCGTTTCCAATATAAAATAAGAAAAAGAAAAAATCGACTTTCACTTGTATTAGCATATCATTTGCATAGTTACATGTTGCATCACTTGGCTACAATCTATTAACATCCCCATTTGTCACAGTTTATGCTGGCTCCCACTTTTTGGGTTGTAAAAACCAGTCGTTTGTACTGGTTCTTTTTTGGGATGACGAAACTATCCCTTCCTCGGGTTGGCAGTCTAAACCATTATTCGTTAATACCTCCCTTTTCTTGGGTTGTTGGTTAAGACTATCCATTGGTTAATACCTTCTTTGTTTTGGGACCATTCATCGGTTACATTTCATTCTCTTACATGGATATATTCGGGTTGTATCCTTTGTTATGCTTCATATTACTTGTTGTATTGCATTAGTGATGCACTTTTTTTAAAAAAAAAAAAAAAAAGATAAAAAAAAGAGAGTTCAATTTTCAATTGCATATCATTTGCATTCTGCCCCTAAACTACGCTGGTTTGAATCCTTGCAAAAGGATACGTAAGCAACCTTCGGGTTCAACCACTTGCATCTGCATCTTGTTTGTTTGCCCAAGTCTTACGGCCTTGTCAAAAGGTTCGTCTTTGGGCTTTGATATTCACTCACGTCAAGAAATGACTTCGAGCTTTGTCAAAGAGGGACTTGGGCGCTTTCTTTTGCTTACCCAATGATGATAATCAGAATGTGTTTCTCACAGAATCCTCAGTTACAGAGATGAAATTTGAGCTTTAATCCCAATATTCACATATTTTTGGCCAAATTATTTTTTTATCCAAAATTCACCAATCTTCACTACCAAATTTCCTACAAATCAATCCCTACTCATCATCCACTTTCATAATCATACCGCACCATCTCCACTCACTATCCACTTTCATAATCATAGCCCACCATCTCCACTCACTATTCACTTTCATAATCACACCCCACCAATTCCCACTCACCATCCACTTTCATAATCATACTCCATCATCTCCACTCACTAATTACATCCCCACCATCTCCACTCACCAATTACATCCCACCATTTCCACTCACCACCCACTTTCATAATTACACCCCACTATTCCTACTCACCATCTACTTTCATAATCACATTCCACCATCTTCAGTGACCATCTTTCATAATCATATCCCACTATCTCAACTCATCATCTAGTTTCATAATCACACCCCACCATCCACACTCACTAATTACATCCCACCGTGTCCACTCACCACCCACTTTCATAATTACACCCCACCATTCCCACTCACCATCTACTTTCATAATCACATCCCACCATCTCCATTCACCATCTTTCATAATCATATGCCACCATCTCAACTCATCATCCATTTTTATAAATCACACACCACCATCACCATTCATCATTCACCTCCACTATACATTGTCCCCCATTAACTCCATTATCTTCCAAAAAATGCTCCACTTTGTCTTCCATTTTATCATTCACTTTGTCTTCCACTTTGTCCTCCACTTTGTCTTCCACCATTGCCCACTTGCATTGCCTATATAATGAGAGCTTTAGTCTTGAATTTGGAGATGAATTTTGAAGAAGAGAAGTGCAGGGAGAGAATGTTAAAATTGTGTTAGAATTTGAAAGAAAAGAAAGTCTTAAAAACAAGAGAGTTATCTTTCCAAACTAGTGAAGTTACATAGCTCTTACATCTTATCTTCCCTTGTCAAAACCACTCAAAGCCTTAATCAAAGAGAGAGTATTCTTCCCAAGAAAAGAGTGATCATACCCTTGTTCAAAACTGTCACTAAATTAATTGAGGATTGAGAACACGCTTCCTAAACTTAAGGGTGATCAAGAGGAAGTTTGGAAATCAAGAAGTTCAATCTTTCTTTAGAAGGTGAATTTCTAGTATTTCATTTTCTTATATTTTCTATCTCATATTTATTTTCTTGCTTCTTATTTCATAGTATTTTGTTATAATCCAAGTTGTTTGTTTATCTTATATTTATTTTCTTACTTTATATTTCATAGTGTTTATTTATAATCTAAGTGATTTGTTTATCTCATATTTATTTTCATACTTTATATTTCATAGTGTGTTGTTGTAATTCAAGTGATTTCTTTAGCTCATTATTATTATTATTATTATTATTATTATTATTATATTATTATATTATTATTATTTGAGCCACCTACATATTTCTTGTTTGTTCTTTTCTTGTTTTCGCAACAAGACAGGTTTTGGTTGGCCTAGTTGGCCCGCCGGTCTACTTGGCTGGTCGGTTAGCTTCTTTCGGACAAGATGGTGTAATCTCCTAATGTTGACCAATTTTCGCCAATGGTTCCAAGGAACATGAAGCTTTTATTTTGTTTATTTTTATTTTGAGTGTTTTGTGAGGTTTTATTTTATTTTATTGCAATATTCCCTCATCTCTTTCTCATTTGGTTTGTAATAATTTATTCAAAGTGTTGTAATAATTTCCCGTCCCACTTCTTTTTATCCTGTTCTTTTTCTTACTTTCCTTATTTGTGGATATGCATTATGTTTATTTTATTTTATTTTTTTAGTGTATCCTTGCTTTGCATCCATGTTTCATGCATCTTGATTTAACTAATTTTGCATTTGTGGATTTAATCAATTCCTATGTGATTATGTGCGCTACCTCATGTTCTTGAGATGATTCACGTGTCATATCTTAGAAGTCAAATCTTTAGTTGCATCTCATCAGTGAATTGCATTAGGATTTTGTATATAAGATCATGCATGATTTACTAACTTTGTTTTGTAGCTTGTTCGCGGGACGTCAAACATGTAAGTTTTTATACTTTAGTTTCCCGTTTGTGTGTGTTTTTCTTATTATGTTTAGCATTCTACCATGAGGCTATTTGCTTATGTGATATAACTCTATGAATGCCAGTGGATGGAGGTTGTATCGCTTAATTTGGAATGATATTGATTTTCATATTTGTAAACTCAATTTATTTGGGTTGTACATCTTCAAAACTCTTTCAAAACTACATGAAATCAAGTTGTTCCAAAGTGGGTGACATAGTCTATACTTGTATGCTTCACATAGTAAATTTTAGGATTTATTAAATAATCAGAACATGAACATATAGAGAAAATAAAATTCATATCATGGTTAGTAAAGGCCGATCTTTTGATCGGGTAAGCGGGGGTGCTTAATTAACGACCTTCCCCTCTCATACCTAAGGTTCCGAACCGAGAAAACTTTGGTTATGACAAACAGTGGCTTTGGCACGAGTCTTGAGTTTCCTAATTTCCCAAAATATTGGGTGGCGACTCTGAGATTTGATGACGCAGTCCATTTGTGGTAATAATTTTGTAATTAAATGGATTTTCTATGAAGTTTCCAAATCTGGACTCTCATCTATGTTTCACATTGCACTCGTGAGACTAGATCAAAGAAATCGAGGGTCTGAACTGTTTAACGAGCACGGGTACCCCCCAGGCATGTTACAAGAGGTAACTTCTTTGTTGACAAACCAATAAGTTCTCACTCTGAAGGGCTGAGATTTGAGCTCAAGAACCTCAGCGAGAAGAGCTAAACTTTTGGTTTAGGAAGTGTAGAGAGAGAATGTTTAGGTTGCAAGATAGAGAGAGAGAGAGAGAGAGAGAGAGAGAGAGTGTGTGTGTTTTACAAGTTTTTGGCCTTTGATAATTTTTATGACCTTAATTTCAAGAGAGGTGGTCATGTATATATAGAAAAACCAGTGCCTCTGTCGAACATAGCTATATAGAGACAGTTGGTGTGGTGCATGCATGTAGAAGGGGATGTGAGAACATGCAAGCCATACTACGTCTCACGTAGAGAGGATATAAGAAAATGCAAAGCAAACTATGTCTCACGTAAAAAGGATGTAAGAAAATGCAAACCAAACTACGTCTCATGTAGAAAGGATGTAAGAAGATGCAAACCAAACTATGTCTCACGTAGAGAGGGGCAAAGCTGTAAGCCTAACTATGTCTCACATAGAGAGGGTCAAAGATGCAAGCCTAACTATGTCTTACGTAGAAAGGGTCAAAGAGCTCCACGCCAAACTGCGTCTCACGCAGGGAGGGTGGATGGTGCAAACCTAACTATGTCTCACATAGAAAGGGTCAAAGATGTAAGCCTAACTACGTCTCACGTAGAAAGGGTCAAAGAGCTCCACACCAAACCGCGTCTCACGCAGGGAGGGTGGAGGGTGCAAACATAACTACGTCTCACGTAGAAAGGGTCAAAGATGCAAGCCTAACTACGTCTCGCGTAGAAAGGGTCAAAGAGCTCCATGCCAAACGGCGTCTCACGCAGGGAGGACGGAGGAGGGTAAACCACGCGGAAGCGTGTTTCACATATCCCGAAAAAGGGAAACAAGGTAAAATAATCTTAAACACGCCTCGGTGTGAAAGGATAAATAATGCGAGGCAACACATGATATGAAAGATTGCGATGAATGCGATAAACTAGAACAATGTTCCACAAAAGGTAAAGTAAAGAGGTGGTGTTTTAGAAAACACCTCATATTCCACCCTCTGACTTACAACTTGGAGGTCCTCAAATACTTGCAAAAGGATAGAACTTGCTCTCGTTTGAGATCGGGACACATTCATGCACCGGAGAAGCAGCGGGACTTAGAACGGTGTAACTGGAACATAACCTCGGTTTTTTCAGAATCTGAACCCACTTCAAATACCTCAATTTTCCTTCCCAAGATGAAAGTAGGGCCTCCCACTACAACAAAATTAAGTATTTACGGCTTCAACTTTACGGCATACATCAAATGCATGTCGTAATTCGTACATTCTATGACATTTTTTTTTTGCAAGCTATTAATGGTTTTTCAATAACGACATACATACCATATTCCATATTCCATAATTTGATGTGGGTTCACTCAAATTATTTTAGCGTTTTCATTAAATATTACAGATTCCCAAAATGTTTCTCCTCCAGCAATAGCACCTGATTCTCATGGTGACAATGGCAGTGGATCATCCAATTATGAGTATCTTCGTGGTTACGCTCTTTGGGGTACATGTTTTTTAACTTTAATCTCCTTTGATACTAGTATAAATTTTTTCAATATTTATTAAAATTATTATTATGCAAACAAATCCATTGCTTGCTTGACCTAATTCTTAAAATGCAAGTGAATAACCAAATTCATCATGTTATTGAGGTTTTCTATTTTTCTTTTGAAGCCACATCTTATGGCATTGCATTAGCCATAGCACTCAGAACCATTGATGCTTTGACATCATCTCGGCGCACAGGTGGACATGATAGTGCTCAGCAAAAGAAAGAGAAAGAGAAAACTAGTAGTCGTAATAGCAACCCACCACCCTCAATCTATCATATTGTTTTTCCATCGGTCACTCTGATCAACCCCACCACTACTACTTCTCCTGACCCTAAACAGGAAGAAACTACAGCTGCCTCTACTTCACCAAATTCACAAAAAAATTTGGTGAATGTATAGAGGTTTGTCTCTTCCTCAGTTTTGTCTTGCTAGTGTGACTGATTTCTCAATTTTGTCTTTCTAAGGGTCTATTCAACAATTTATGCACTATGTCACAAATAGAGGACTTCCCTTCGCATCTTACAGTGTAAACAGTTATCACTCTTTTCTCACATCATGTGTTCTAAAAAAAATGTTGTGTCTAGTTTCTAATGGATCTTGTCATTGACCATTCTGTTTAGGTTGATGTAGCAAGAAGTGTAAATGCAGTGCAGGCAAATATGGGGCTTGAATTTCAGAGAAACAAGGAGAGGTTTGCTTTTCTTAAGTGGGGTTCAAATGCTTTTCACAATATGCTCATTGTTCCTCCTGGTTCTGGTATTGTCCACCAGGTAAGACTTTGGCATCATTAGTGCATCAAGGATATTTCTATATCTATACGTTATATTGTTGCTAAGGAAAATGTTAGGAATAATGAGGCACCAAAAATCAATCACATACAATAACACAAGAGATTTACGTGGTTCGGCAGTAGCCTACGTCCACGGGAGAAATATCCACTATAGAATTATCCGAAGGGAGTTTGCAACACTCATACCTCACTCACTCTCTATAGCACTTTCACTCACAGATTACATACACTTTGTAATCTGTTGCCACTGTGTCTCACTCTTATTCAACCCCTCCTCACTCATCTCAATTTATACACAAAAGAGGAGGAGTAGGTTAAGGGACAACAATGAGTGGACTTGGTGGTGCCACCCTCACCATCTTCCTTTAGTGAGTTGGTGCTGCCTCCACCATCTCCCTTTAGTATGTTGGTGCCATCCTTGCCATGTAGGTATTAGGCTGGAGCTAACAATTCTTCCCCTCCACGCCCACATGGATAACTGACTTCTCACTTGAAGTCCATCCCGGTCAGATTCTTGCAAACTTCCAGTTTGTCTCTGGTGACACCCTTGGTCATCATGTCAGAAGGATTCTTGTCCGTTTGAATCTTCACTAGTTTCATTAGTTGCTTTTCCATCACATCTCGTATCCAATAATACCGGGCATCAATGTGCTTTGTACGTGAATGGTACATGGAATTCTTGCTCAGATCAATTGCACTCTGACTATCACAATGTACCTTGTATTCTTCCTGCTGCAGACCCAATTCTTGGAGAAACCGTTTTAACCACAACATTTCCTCTCCAGCATCTGCGGTAGCAATGTACTCTGCCTCTGGTGTAGATAAAGCAACACACTTTTGTAGTTTGGACTGCCATGAAATAGCTCCCCCTGCAAAAGTAAACAAAAATCCTGATGTAGACTTTCTACCATCAAGATCACCTGCCATATCGACATCTGTAAAACCCTCCAAAATTGGTTCAGCTCCCCCGAAACATAAACACATCCTTGAAGTTCCCTTCAAGTACCTAAGAATCCATTTGACCACCTCCCAATGCTCCTTTCCTGGATTGGCGAGGAATCTACTCACAATGCGAACCGCGTGAGCTATATCTGGTTGGGTACACACCATTGCATACATCAAAGTTCCTACTGCGAAAGAATAAGGGATTGGCTCCATTTCTTTCATTTCAGAGCTGGTCATGGGACACAAACGCTTTGTCACCTTGAAATGGTTGGCCAGTGGTGTGCTGACTGGCTTGGCATCTTTTATGTTGAACCTTTCAATCACCCGTTCAACATATTTCTTTTGTGACAGCCCTATCTTCTTGTCTTTCTTGTCACGAACAATCTTCTAGGAGTGCAACTTGGGTGGGCTCAACTCGAGCAACCCGTGCTTAGCTCGAGTTTTTTTAGGGCTTGGGCAATAATATCTTGTAATCTGGACGGGCTTGGGTAGATTTTTGATGCCCGAATTGTAATTTGGGCCGGGCCTGGGCAGAATCAGTGGCTAACCCAAGCAACCCGAACCTGAATTGCATTTAATATATTATATAATATATGTATAAATTAAATTAAATTGCTGTCCTTAATTTTTTTTTTTTTTTGGCTAGTCTTTCACCCTTGGATTAGCATCTTTTATTTGGACCTTTAGATTAAATCTAAAAAGAAAACCCTACCTTATCTCTCTCTCAGACTCATTTCATTTGTTCAGGAGAGTTAAACTTTGAAGAACGGCGGAGATAAGCTTCGACTAACAACGACGACGCCACCCTTTCGATAAGCTTCGACGCCACACAAAACTGGTAGATCCCTCTCTGTGTTTGTATTTGTGCTTCAATTTGTCTATTTTTGGTCACTCGTTGTTCAATTACCACTCAAATTAGTGGATCTATGAGTTTAAAATTTTTTGTTAATAGATTTGCAAAATATGTTTATGTTAGTGAAATTTGTGTATATGTTTGTTTGGGTTAGTGAAATTTGTGCTGAAGTGACATACTCAACATTGTTTTGTTCTTGCATTAGGAATATGTAACTGATTTATGTTTTCGGGTCAAACGGAAATTCTTGCAATGCAACTGTTGTGATGTATATAATAATTATATTGATTCACATTAAATAAATAAAATATATATATATATATATATATTAATCTGGATTGCATTTCTTGTCTTTGGTTTAATTAAATAACAACATTTATATAAAAACAGAGTTGTATTGAATTAGAACTCTGTTGAATGAGCCAACCAAGCCTGTGCTCTGCTTGCTTGTGTTTGATTCCCAGTTGATATATATGTATATATTATTCAGTAAATATTTGTTTTTGTGTTTCTTTGGTTATGTTATACATATGATTAGATAAAGAAGATGATTAGCAATTTTGATTTATTTGGTGGCCATATTTGTTTATTTGTTTGTAAATATCATCATATTTCTTTCTTCAGTGTAGAGGAAGCTCTTGCAAGATTGTATGTCAGACATGATGGGGGAAACTGATGGAGCAAATAACAAAGAGAAAGATCCAGTTGGGGGTGACGCAAAACCAAAGGAAGGTAAGCGCAAGAAACCATATAAATCTAAGTCTCTAGTGTGGGATCATTTTACAAAAATTATACAAACTAATGAGAGTAAAGTAGAACGAGCAAATTGCAACTATTGTGGACGTGAATTTGCTTGTCCAAGTGTTTTAGGTACTAGCACACTTTGGAGACACCTTAAGCAATGCTCTTATTATGACAGTAATAAGGACCCAACCTAACACATTTGTCTTTCTCCTCAATAGTTGATAGTCAAGCTCAAATTATGAATTGGAAATTTGATCAAGAACATTGTCGTAGGGAACTTGCTTGTATGATTATTATTGATGAACTACCTTTTAGTTTTGTGGAGAAAGAGGGTTTTAAAAGGTTTGTGAATGCCTTGCAACCAAAATTTCACATTGTCTCACGAACCACAATCACCAAAGATTGCATAGAAATTTATAATTTTGAAAGGAAACTTTTGAAAGCAATCTTTCAGAGTTCAGCTTCACGAGTTTGTCTCACCACAGATTTGTGGACTTCCATTCAAAACCTTGGGTACATGTGTCTCATAGCACATTACGTTGATATTGATTGGAAGTTACAAAAAAAAAAAATTATCAATTTTCGTGTTCTTCCAAGTCCACATCGTGGGGAGGTAATTGCACAAGTTGTGGAAACATGCTTACCAGAGTGGCAATTGGAAAAATTAGGCACACTTACGGTAGATAACGCAAGCTCCAACGATGTAGCAGCTTTAAGTTTAAAAGGAAGCTTGTTAAGAGGGATGGGTTGTTATTAAATGGTGATTTTTTTCATGTGAGGTGTTTTGCTCATATCCTAAATCTGATTGTGAGGGATGGAATTGAGGAGGCTACGAGTTCAATATTGGCTCTTAGAGATTATCTGAAATATGTGAGGAGTTGCCCATCTTGATTGCAGTTGTTCAAAAAATGTGCCAAGGAGGAAAGAGTTTTGTGTAAGAGGGCTTTGTGTTTAGATGTACAAACGCGATGGAATTCAACTTATATCATGTTAAACAATGCAATTGAATATCAATTAGTATTTGAGAGATTGGAGGATAAGGATGTGTGTTTCAAAATCGAGGTTAAGAATGTTATGACGGAGAATGATTGGATGACAATTAAAAGTCTTCATAAGTTCCTTGAGAACTTTTATGTGATAACAAAGCGTGTCTCCGGTTCCAAGTATGTGATTCTAATTCTTTCTTTCTTGAGACCAATAGGATTCAAGCTCTCCTCTTGAGTTGGGCAAATCATGAGAACAAGTTCTTTTCTAGCATGGCCATGAAAATGAAATTGAAGTTTGAGAAGTATTGTAACATTGAGAAGATTAATCCTTTGTTGATTGTTGATGTGGTTTTAGATCCACGTTACAAGTTAAAGTATGTTAAGTTTTCTTTCACAAGGTATTATTCCATTAGTGATGTTGATGCTATGATTGAAAAAGTGAAGCTTATCATGAAGCAACTTTATGAGCATTACTCCTCCTCTGTGTTAGAATCTATGGAAAATGTGGGTGTCTCCAAAGGTGGAAATGATGTTATAATGGATGATTTGGGGGTTTCAAGTGTTGGGATTGATATGCATGAATAAGATTGGCATCAATTCTTGAAAGCTGAAGAAACTGTGGTCATTAAATCCAAGTTTGATCGTTATTTGGAAGATGGGGTTGAAGAGGAATCCGAACACTTTGACATTTTTGCTTGGTGGAAAATGAAAGCTTCTACATATCGTGTGCTTTGTCTTATAGCACGTGATATTTTATCAATTCCTATATCAACTGTTGCTTTAGAATCATCATTTAGCACCGGGGGTCGAGTACTTGATCAATTTCGCAGTTCTTTAACTCCTAAAATTGTGGAGGCTTTGATTTGTGGACAAGATTGGTTAAGGAGTTCATCAAGTCCAATTGATGTTGAAGAAAAATTAGAGGATCTTGAGAAACTAGAGTCAAGTAAGTTAGTCTTTACACTTGTGCTTTGTTTTTAATTTACAAATCTTATTATATTATCTCAAGTATTTTAATTTTCGTAGCCTTAACGGAAGAAATTGGTACTCTTTCTATATCGAGTTCAAGTAATGTTTGAAAGAAATTTTACCACGAGGTAAGAATAATTTAATATTTCATTTGATTTGTATTATTTGATTTGAGTTATTTGTAATTATGTTTTTTTTTTTTAAGGATATTTGTTACATTGAGATGAAGATGTGAAGATCAAAATATAAAATTTCTGTTGGATTGAAGTTTCTGCTGGACTGTTACTTGGATCACTTCTTTTTATTTTGTTGTTTTCAGTTTATGTTTGTCATGTCAACTTTATGATATTCTACTTTTATATGTAGTAGTGTTTCTGGCTGGGATGATGTTTATGTATGGAATAATGAAGCATGTTTGATGTATGGAATAATGAACCACTGTTGTTTTCAGTTTATGTTTGGCATCTGGGATGATATTGAAGTTTATATTGAAGTTTGATAATGTTGAAGTTTGTTGTGTGGAAGTTTTATATGTACCAGTGTTTGTGGTTGGTCTAGCATTTCTAGCATGTCTAGTATTTATGCACTAGATTTGAAAGTTTTTGACTAATGGACTTGTGAATTTCGAGTAATTCAAGCTAACCCGAGTTCAAATTATAAAGCTTGGTCCGGGCTTGGGCACCCATGCTTGGGTTGATGGTCGGGCTTGGGCACTGCCAAACACAATTCGGGCTGGGCTTGGGCAAACCCCCAACTCGACCGAACCCGCCCGAGTTGCACCCCTACAATCTTCATGCCCAAAATCTTCTATGTTGGGCCTAAATTTTTCATGTCAAAATACTGCGACAAGTCCTTTTTCAACTTGTTGATCATAGCATTATCATGTCCGATGATCAGCATATCATCGACATACAACAGTAGGATGATGAAGTTTCCATCCGAAAACCTTCGGAAATATACACACTGGTCTGCTACTGTTCTTGTGTACTCGTGATCCACCATGAATGAATCAAACTTCTTCTACCATTGTCTCGGTGCCTGTTTCAGGCCGTAGAGACTCTTCTTCAATTTGTAGACTAGATTCTGTTTTCCTTTAACTTCAAATCTTTCTGGTTGCTCCATGTAGATCTCTTCCTCCAAATCACGATGGAGAAAGGCAGTCTTGACATCCATCTGTTCTACCTCCAGATTCAAGTGAGCTGCTAATCCCAGAGCTACTCGAATGGAAGTCATCTTCACAACTGGGGAGAAGATCTCATCAAAGTCAATTCCTTTCTTCTGCCCAAAGTCTTTGACCACCAAACGAGCTTTATGTTGCAATAGTTTACTGTTGCCATCTTTCTTCAACTTATACACCCATTTGTTCTTCAAGGCTCTCCTGTCTCGTGGAAGTGGAACAAGCTCATAAGTGTGGTTCTTTTGCAAAGAACTCATCTCTTCCTTCATGGCTTGCATCCAACAGTCTTTCTCTATATGACTCTTTGCTTCCAAAAAACTCTCGGGCTCCCTCTCATCAATAATCAGAATATACTGAGAATACGGATATTTGGTTGATGGCACGACAACTCTTCCAAATCTCTGCAAGTGAGGCCTAGTTGCCTCTGGTTGAGGGGGTTGCTCCCCCTGCTGAGCACCCTCTTCATCCAGGTCTTCATCTCTTTCCTCTTGATCCTTAATTTTTGGTATAGGATCTTGCAACTGTGGCACTTCTTGTTGAACATCATCACATCTAGCATTTTGTGATGGCTCGGGAGATGGGAACAAGTCTGGAGTGATGAGATCTCTAGACTTTGTAGACTTCTCAAAATCTGCTACTGTCTGGTCTTCCTGGAACACAACATCTCTGCTCCTGAACATCTTTTTGTTCACTGGGTCCCACAACTTGTACCTAAATGCTGCATCTGAATAGCCCACTAATATGCATGGAGTGGACTTGTCATCAAGCATTTGTCTATTTTCCTTGGAGATGTGTGCAAACGCCTTACACCCGAAGACTCTCAAGTGAGAATATGATATCTTTCTTCTAGACCAGACTTCTCAGGTATCACAAAATTCAACGGGACTGAAGGCGACTTGTTGAAGAGATAACAGGCTGTCGGCTTCAGCCCAGAATGATTGTGGCAACTTTGCCATTCTAAGCATGTATCTGATTCTTTCCATAATAGCGCGGTTCATCCTCTCTGCTACACTATTGTGTTGTAGGGTACTGGGAACTGTTTTCTCGTGCCGGATACCTCTGCTGGCACAATATGCTGCAAAAGCATTAGAAGTGTACTCGCCTCCATTGTCTGTGAGAAGACACTTTAACTTCTTCCTGGTCTCTCTTTCCACCATTGCATGGAACTCTTTAAAGTGCTAAAATACCTCATCCTTTGTCTTCAGGAAATACACCCATAACTTCCTTGATACATCATCAATGAAAGTCAGAAAATACTTGTGGCCGCCAAGTGACTCCACTTCGATTGGGCCACAAACATCCGAGTATACCATACTGAGCACTTCTATTTTCCTCTTACTCATTGAACTAAATGATACTTGATGCTGCTTGCCATAAAGGCAATGATCACACGACTTCAGGGCACTCCCTTTGGATAAGGGTATCCTGGATTACTTTGCCAACAGATGCAATCCCTTCTCATTCATGTGAGCCAGTCTTCTTTGCCATAAGTCCGGTGTCTCCTTGTCTTCTGCTACATTAAGACTTACCAGACAGATCTTCGTTTGAGTCTTATACAGTGTTGAAGACATCTCTCCTCTAGCGATTGTCAAAACTCCTCCTGTCAGCTTCCAACGGCCATTTCCGAATGTACTTGTATAGCCCTGTCGGTCCAGGGCGTTTCCGGAGATAAGATTGAGGTGCAAATCTAGAACATGCCTCACATCTTTGAGAACTAGCTTGTGCCCAACATTAGTCTGAATACTAATGTCTCCAATACCTATAATCTTCGAATAGCTAGAATTTCCCATTCGAACAGTGCCAAAATCTCCAGTATTGTACAAGTTGAAGAGTTCTTTGTGGGAAGTGGCATGATAGAATGTAGCTGTGTCTATCACTCATTCTGTGTAGCTATGGTTAGCCATGTGAAGGCAGTCCTCCTCTTCACCAGTTGCAAGAAGTGTTTCATCAGTTGTTGTGGTTGTTGTGTTCTCATCTCCCTTTGATTTGCTGCTTTGGCCTTTGTCTTTCTGGCATGGGCAGTTCCTCTTTATGTGACCCTTCTGTCCACAGTGAAAGCAAGTAAAGCTAGAATTACCTTGACTTTTACTATCTCTGGATTTACTCCTGTTGTTCCATCTACCTGTACTCTTGCTTCTTCTTCCGTCTCTTCCTCTACCTCTGTCTCTACTTCTATCTTCTGTGATAAGAGCATAGGACTGATTACCTCCCATGTCTTTTCTCATTGTCTCTTCATTGTACATGGCGTCTGTGACCATGCTCATGGTCAGCTTCCCTTCTGGTGCAGAGTTGCTGAGAGAAACCACCAACGTCTCCCAGTTGTTCGGTAAAGAACTAAGCAATAGTACGGCTTGCATTTCATCGTCCAAGGATATCTTGACGGTTGCAAGTTGATTCACCCGATTTTTGAATTCACTGGTGTGCTTGGCGACAGACACACCATTCTTTAACTTTAGATTTACAAGCCTTCTCATCACCAAGGCTTTGTTCTGAGCGGTCTTTGACTGGTACATTTTGTCTAACATTGTCCAAAGAGCATAGGCATCTATCTCCTGGGCAACATGATGGAACATACTATGGTCTATCCATTGTCTGATACAACCGATAGTCTTGCAGTTCATCTTTATCCAGTTTTCATCCTTCTCTGCTTCCAGTTTAACCTCTTTTAGAAAAATAGGGTCAAACAGGTCTTTATTATATAGGATGTCTCCCATCCGCGACTTCCAGATTGCATAATTGGAAGGATTCAACTTGATCATGGATCCTGTTAATGTGGATTCCTCCATCATCTTCTTACTTTTTATAGAAACTCTAATTCAAAAATCTAACAATACGAATGTGTCCGGAATACTTCAAATAGTTGAAAACCACTATTGGATCTCCAAAATTGGACTTCAAAAGGCTCAGATCTAGCCAAAATAAGTTCGATGGTTTAGATCTACGGATGTACCTTAGCCGTGTAGCACCGGATAACCCTCTGTCCTCTGGGTTGACTAGTCAACCGATGTAATGACCACATGGCGCTGACATGGCTGTCACGTGGTGCTGACATGGTTGCCACGCAGTGATGACATGGCATTGACGTGGTTGCCACGTGGTTCGTCTTCTTCCTTCTGCCGCGCGTTAGGCGCGTAGGGCGCGTGCCTGCGACTGACATCACACACCGGTACGGATAACGGCGTGTGAGGTGCGTATGTGAGAGTGCCTCATGTGTTATCTTCAGTTAGCATATGAGGGCGCGTGGAAGCCTTTCTGGAGATCTGCTTTGCAGTTCTGGACTCCTCTCGTCGAGACCTTGCTCTTGGTATGCTCAAAACCTGATTTTGAGCAACTTGATTTTTGGGCAATTCTAAAAAACACACCTTGTTTTTTCAAAAATTGACCGATACGGCTCTAATATCACTTGTTAGGAATAATGAGGCACCAGAAATCAATCACACACAATAACACAAGAGATTTACGTGGTTCAGCAGTAGCCTACATCCACGGGAGAGATATCCACTATAGAATTATCCCGGAGGGAGTTTACAACACTTACACCTCACTCACTCTCTATAGCACTCTCACTCACAGATTACATACACTCTGTAATCTGTTGCCTCTGTGTCTCACTCTTATTCAAACCCTCCTCACTCATCTTAATTATACACAAGAGAGGAGGAGTAGGTTAAGGGACAACAATGAGTGGACTTGGTGGTGCCACCCTCACCATCTTCCTTTAGTGAGTTGGTGTTGCCCCCACCATCTCTCGTTAGCACGTTGGTGCCACCCTTACCATGTGGGTAGTGGGCTGGAGCTAACAGAAAATCCTGGTGGCAAGGTGCAAGAATTCAATCTTAAGGTGGTATAAATGGTTTACTCATAAAAGGGCCAAAACATTAGATAGGCATAGGCTCAATACATGAGGTTTGCAATGTTTAACTATTTGTGGGGCTTCTGGTGTAAAGCCACAGTTACCTCTAGCCTTTTGTAAATCATAGTCCAAATTTTTGCATTTTTTTAGCACTGTAATACTATTTGGTAGGTTTGGCATTTAGCAAGTGACTCTGGTAATTTTCAGGTTAATCTTGAATACCTTGGATGGGTTGTTTTCAACACAAATGGCATTCTGTACCCTGATAGCATGGTTGAAACTGATTCCCATACAACTATGATTAATGGCTTAGGAGTTGTTGGCTGGGGAGTTGGAGGAATTGAAGCAGAGGCTAGAATGCTTGGCCAGGTATTTTGAGATAATAATGTATTTTCTTTATGATTTTCATATGCCCCTGATCCTGTCGATTCTCCGCGTCTGATCTCAAGGTCTATATTTTTAATCTTTATTCTTACAAGAAGAAAATATATCTTGCCCACAATAACGTCTTTCAGATGATACCTGAGTAATGAACACCAGAGTCAGCCAAGGCATACATCCCTGCTTTTTACTGAAATTTAAGTGACAAATTACAACTAAACTGTGCTAGACACCAGGGTAGCTGATTTGGTTAGGTTAGATTGTGAATCCAGAATCTAGATAGAGAAGTTGTCCAATTGAAAGCCTAATACATATGGCTTAATATTAGCTTTAAGTTATAAGAAGCTTTGATTGATTGAAGAAATGGGACCTGGGTTTAGTGTCTTGCATAACCCAGTTGAACTAAACAACCAGGAGCTGCCTTTTCTTTTTCTTTTTCTTTTTTTCTTTTTATCAAGATTCCGTTTATTGGATTAACAAAGTTTAATTATTACTAGGTGTCTAAACAAGAGCATAGTAAGCCACGGATAATAAATTACTAATCAAAAACACAAATTTGTCATTCTTGCTTACTTGCTTTTATTGTACTCAAATTCTATATGAAGGCAATCTTCAATCCCAACTTCCATCTGCAAGGTTAAACGGTTAGAGATTGAGAAAATCCTATTGGGATTTGGCGATTGTGTTATGCTTCAGACAAACATATACTAAAAGTATATAGAATTGGAAATTAGAGTTGCTAACTTTGTTTATGCTTCCTCATCTAATACATAATTTCTCATGAATATGAAGCATGGCATAATGCAAATAATATAATGCTCTTTTCTTTTTTCCTTTTCTTTTTTTTTCTCCCTATAATTGCATAGGCCAACACTAGAAGCACCCTGATCCCAGCCATAGACTCTAGTCTACCCTTCGGAATGGGCACTGGTTAGCAAAGATCAGTTAGTGCGAATGTAAAAGACATTGCAGTACCACACTGACCTTAATATTATTGTTAATATCGGGAGGTGGGCTGTAATTGCGAACCTGATGCATAAAAATTGAAATAAATAGATCAAAACAATAAATTGCTAATTGATAAATTTCATGAACAACATAATAACAGTACAGTTGCAAACTAGAAGAAAAGAGGCAACTGAAAGAAGTTGAGTGAGCAACAAGACCCTAATTATCCAAAAAAATTGTTAGGAAACAATTATCATAAACTAGATGAAATACAAATTTTGAATTGATCAGCGCATGACTTGCGCACAGGCCAATGCACCCAACCAAAGACATAAATGATGAATAACACAACTTGCTAAAGGCACAGTACTTGATGCATGTAACATAGGGAGCACTTTAGCATTGGTCAGATTAAATTAGTAAGTACAATTAATTATTATTTATGCCTCTAAGAGAAAGAAAGAGAGATTATACTATAGTAAGGGATCACAAGTTACAAAAAACTCAACTCAACTAGGCTTTAATATCAACTCATCGAGGTCAACAAGATAATACCTTCCTTTTCATTCCGTTACTTTGAATAACCCATTTCAAAATCGTAACTAAAAGAGAGAGGGGTCTGTTTAACATTAATTCATATTAAAAGATAGAGATGGTGGCGGCAGAATGATAAAGTCTTACATGAGCGCAGTACAGAGCCCATTATAAAGCTTAGAGAAGTATGAGAAAAAGCCTGCACTATAAATAAACAATGCTGAAGCTATAGACCTAGGAAGACTTGGAAGGGTCATAGATTAACTTAGAAGTCCAAACTCTCAAATTCCAAAAACATAAAAAAAATAAATAAAAAGGAATTAGCATTTAGATGTTAAAAATTCTATGACTTGAATGAGGGATTCCAAAGTAAGGACCTAAAAAAGTTTTCACAAGGCGTGGCGTGACCTCCCTGAGATCAGCAGCAAAGTGCAAAGATAAGTACTGGTTAGATAAACGTTCCATAAAAATTATCTCCTTGCCACAATACTCCTTTTGTCAAAGACTGAGACCACAACTTGAAAAGAAGAAAGATTCTAAGCATGCCTAGAATCTGAGGCACAATTAATGCTTTTCTAATTATTGCTTTTTTTAGTTGCATTTGGTAGTTACTAAAAAGTTATCTTTTTGTTAGTGAGAAAGTTTGGTTTTTTTTAGCTTAAAACGAACAGTCTTTTGCTTTTGATTTTTTTATCCAAAAAGCAGTTGTGGAGAAGTGGTTTGGAAATACTCCAGGATCCAGTCAGACATGCTTGATCCTCTGATTGCTACCTGAAAGGGGATGAACACTCCGGTCGGGGATGCCGGAATTAGCACTCTGACGGACAAGTTAGTTTGCTCTCTCGTTTACTTCTATCTCAAGTTATTTTATCTATTCTCACATACCTTTCTTGGGTTAATGTTCCTCTATTTATATTAACTTCTAGGCCCATGGGTCGGGCCCACTCATGGGTCGGGCCCACTCTTAATCCAGCGCATGATTGCTTATTCGGCCTTCCGGTTGTGTGTCGGTACCTACTTGACTCCTTACGCGGCCGACTTGTATATTTGACTTCAAGAGCTCTTGGACAGAACCGAATCGTCTTTGGCCTGATCTCCAAATTAATTTGGCTTTCCTTAGTATTAAATTATTCGGCCCCCACAATTGCCCCCTAAACATTCGACTAACACCAATTAGTCGGCATGTTTGGCTTTATATATGGAAAGTAAAAAATATGGCGCTTGCACTCCTTCTAATACTGAAGCATCAGAATGTCCATGTTTTACACAAATCATTACAATTTCCCGCCCCTTCGTACGCGTCGTTCATTTATTGCTATTTGAGACTGCGTTGTTCCTTCAGATATTTTTTGAATATGCAAGGCTCTTTGGTTGCCTCTCAGCATCTCTTTTTCATTTCACGACCTTTGCAACTTCTATCCGTTCCCCATTGTCCTCTTTGCACCGTGTAAGTTCTTCTCTTCTTCATTTCAACTCCCATTTCCTTGTTTGTTTTTTTGTTTAGAGTACTTTCTATTCTGACTCGAATGGCGAAACATTTGAAAACCCTTCTTTCTGCGGATCGTGTTTCTGCTTTTCGACGCCATTTTTCCATTCCAGACGACGTCCATCTGTCATTTATGGTAGATAGCATAGTTAACATGGAGAGGACTGATGCGAGTACGATCATCTTTCCCCTCCTATCAATCGCTGAGGGCGGAGTCCGTTTCTCCCTTCACCCGTTTTTAAGGGCCGTCCTTCGTTACTGGGGTCTACTCCCTTCACAACCTAACGTAAACTTTTACCGAATCATAATGGGAATAGTAGAATTGAATCGCTGACTTAGGATTAATCTGGGAATCCCTGTTATTCGGCATTGTTATGCCTTGGTGAAATCCTCTAGTCGGTAGGGATGCTACTTTGTCAGGGCCAAGGACACTGATCACCATTTGGTGACTATGCTTGCTAGCTCTGGTAAGCGTGTCGACGACGTCATGGTCGTTGTCCGAGGCAACTGGGAATTCGGCGAAGGTGAAGATCGCCTAAATCCTGTGCCTAGACAAAAAGGTGAACCAGGTGGCCGTATAGTCCCATTTATACGTGTATTTGTTATACGTTTACTTGGCTTAGATTCCATGTACTTACCGTTTCATTTGTGCAGGTAACGATTTGAAAAAAGTACTTGTCTCGGCCGATGACGCTGTGCTTGAGCAAATCAAAACTGCGCTCCAATTCTTCGGTCGTTCAAACCTCCAAAAGCAAGGGAGGGTAGCCCACGTCCTTCTGAGATACGAGCCAACTTACGCTACCTTTTCGGTCGCGGATCACATTTCGATTCCAAGGGGCGAACAGCAGCTTACGACACTCATTTTCCCAAATTTCAAGAATCTTAGGGAGACTGGTCTTGAAGTTTCGGATTTAGAGTCGGTCGCCAAGCGAATAGCCGAACAAGTTCTTGAGCAGCCGAATTAGTCCAACTTGGTGTGGACTCGTCTTTTTCCGCGCCCCCTTTCGGAAGGTTTGAAAAGAAGGCCTCACAGTTCGGACTCCCGCGATTCTGAATCTAGTCTCACATGTGCAATGTGAAATTGATAAACACCAAAGAGTCCAAATCTGAAAAATCTTTTTGGAAAATCGATTTTAAATCAAATCCGGAAAATCTTTTTGGAAAATTGATTTTAAATCAAATAATGCCAAAATTGGATTTCTTTGCCAGATAAAGAGTTACCACCTAAATATTTTTATTTTGGGGAAATTTAGGAAACCCTGACTCGTGCCAAAGGCCACGTGTCCATCGTCACCAAAGTTGCCTCGACTCGGGAACTTGGGTACGAATGGGGAAGGTCATGAATTGAGCACCCCTGCTCCCCCGATCAAAAGATCGGCCTCTACTAATCATGATATGATTTTTATAAACATTATGTGTTCTTATTCTGACTATTAAACTAACTTTACTATGTGATGCGCACAATCAAGTATAGACTAGTTTTCTCAATTTGGAACAATTCAACTCATGTTTGTTTGCGAAAATGGTTTAAATTAGCCACCTCAAGTGGGCTTAAAGATGCGAATTTTCCACCAAACATAGTGGGCTTAAAACATGATTTGCCACTCAATAAAGTGGGCTTAAAATGCACATTCGTTGATTTGTTCCAATTCAAACAACAAGCCTTTATCCACAGGCATTCAAGCAATTTAGCATTTAAGCACATAGCCTCATGGCAAGTATACTAACCATGGCAACATTCACACTTATGCAAGTATGCTAAAGCGTAAAAACTCACCTAGTACTCCGAGCTAAGAAAACATGAGTTAGTGAAATATGCATGATTCCTAACTATACTAGATGCCTAATGCAACACATGCAATATGAATTAATAGGCTCGGCTACTAATATGGCATATGAAGCAATTGATTTGATAACATGCGACTAAACACGTATTCAAAGATTTATTGAAATTGCAATGTAGTTTGAATGATGCGCCGAGCCTCAGTGCATGCAAGACAAATGAATGGATGTAAGCATATGATATGCTAATTGAAATATGATGATCCATAATCTAACCATCGAAAGCGATTAAATAAAAAGGAGAAAGACGTGGGGTTGGAAAACATATACACACGCACGCACACTTATTACAACATTATGCCCTCACGAAGGAGGGTCCGAATAAATAAGAGCTAAGCTCTAAGCTAACCTAGTTAAGCTAATTAGACTAATTATTACAAACCAAATGAATAACTAGCTAAGCTAATTACTAATTATTACAATACTTTAACTAACTAGCAAACTAATTAATTAATTACAACACAAATGCGCACGAACTAAGCATATATTAAACTATGCTACCACTGCTCTGCCTCGAGAAGTGGAAGATGCACAAGCTCGGTTTTCACCCCGAAAAGACCTCCGTTTTGCTCTCGAAAGCCTCTGTTTGCAAGGTTGAGAATTTCCAGAACCTTCCTGCTCCATCTTACCAAATCTTTGCTGAGGTTTACATTAGTGGCCGGCCGGCCATGGAGGGAAGCTGCCGGCCCTCTGTCGGCCAAAAGAGGGGTTTGCTGGCCACTGATGGTGCACTGTCGGCCACTGATGCATTGGATCACCATGCTACAACAGAGCACAGACAGAGCAAAAAGGGGGGGTTTTTTTTTCTTCCAACGGTTGTCTGCACACTTTGCCTCTCCTTTTCATGGGGAAATCAAAGGAGGGACAAAATTTGGTTCACAAACCATCAATCAAGCAATTTCATTGCATGATGGCTTGTGAAACCAATTGTGCAAGTTTAATAAATGCAAAAACAAGACTCAAATGACCATCACCCTATCATGCATGATCAAGGGCAATGGAGACCTAGGAAAATGGCACATTTCATCACTTTTGAGTATGAAATGTCCAATTTTTCTTGTGTTCAAATTAACGTCCAATTTGAACACATACAATGCAACACAAAAGAATGCTTATCTTGCCTCTTTTACTTGCCAATTTTTGTTTATACATTTTAATTACCAACCATCCTTTAATCTCATTAAGTCCAAATGGTGAATTAAGTCCTCTAAATGGAAAGAAAGCTCAAACCAAAGGTTGTTTTAGGCATGAAAGAGACCTCATGCCATTGGTAATGAACCCCCAAAGGGATTAAACCATTAACCACAAAACCTCATTTTCATGTTTTAAACAAGCAATGGTTTGAACCACTTTCAAAGCAAAAATAAAACCAACAAAGGAGGGAGGTTGCAGAGATGGTTAGGTACTGAAAATGAGTGATAAAAGCATAAAAACATGCAACCAACTCAAACCAATGGTGGTTAAAGCCTTAAAAGACCAAGCTAGTGCAAGGATTTACACTACAACTACACAAAACAAAGTTCAAATGAACCAAACAGCCCAAAACAGAGCTAAAGCAGGCTATTTTAGAGGCTAAAACATGCTGGACTTAAGCTAGGTTAAGCTAGAAAAACATGCTAACATGTAAGGCTAACTAAGCATGCAAGTAAGACACAAGGAAGGAAGGCTAACCCCTTCAATTTTGGACTTCAAAATGAGATTTTTTCCACTAAAAAACCTCTGAAATTCAGTGGTTAAAAGGCCCAAAAAGGTTAGTTTGAAAGTGATGGATAAAGGCACAAAAGTTTTACAAGCAAAGAAGCAAGAAGGGTGGAACACCCTCTAACTGAAAATGGCCTCAAACCACCACCTTTAGGCCAAAAAAATAGAGTTTTTTATAGTTCAAAATCAGGCCAAAAATAGTTGAATAAGATGAAAAACAAGCATGCAAAACAAGTGTAAAAGGGGAGTGTTATACCTCTTGAAGCAAGCAACAATTCTAGGCACAAAGTCAAGTCAAAAAACACCTTCTAAAGCTCCAAGAAGGCTTCTAAGGACCTCAGCTCAAAGGTGGTCAAGTTTGATCAAGGATTGATAGGCAAACTTGAAGTGTATCTACACTTGCATGCACTTATGCACAAAAGTTCAAGAGAGAGAGAGAAATGTAGAGAGAGAGAGAGTGAGAATTTAGAGAGAGAGAGAGACTCCCAAAATTTTTCTAACCTTCAAAACCATAGAGAATGTCCTCTATATATAGAAATATATGGTTTCAGGTCGAAAATATTAACAAATGGACAGCTAAAGTAGTATGGAGACAGCTGGAGGTAAATATCTGAAAAAAATCTGATTTTTGACACCAATGGCCTGCAAAACTCATCCATGGATGGAAAACCTCATCAATTGCCAGCACATGGCCAGCAAACCTCCCCCATGGCCGGCAAACCTCATTCAGTGGCTTGCCAAAAAATCTGCTTTTTGGTCCCGACTTCAAATGGGCATATCTCCTTCATCCGGACTCTTTTGCAGGTCATTCTTGAGTCTAAATTGAAGCCCAGGAAATCTAATTTCCAATGGTGGAAGCCTCACATCAAAAATCCAATTGTGAAAAAATATTTGCCTATTTCAGTGAAGACTGCTCAGTTTTGGTCCTAATCGGATTGATGCCTAACTTCACACAGCCATGCCTCCCTCATCCGGACTTGGCTTTAGGAGATTCATGGGTTTAAAATGAATCCCCAGAAGTCCACTTTCCAATGGTGGTGGCCTCATCACTAAATTCCAAGTATACAAAAGGATAGGCCTGATTTAGTAAGGCTGCCCGTCTCTCTCTCTTAACGATTCATGCCCAACTTTTTTCCCAACTAGGTTTCTTCCCTCCACTCTTATTTTCTTCAACTCCAAACCTCTAAATAAGATGTTTTAAAATATTTTGGAAAGAGTTCACCTCTCTTCCATTTATTTCCGCTTTGTCCTTGCTCGGTTTACCGAAAAGTGCAATATTTAACGAAATGCGAGTCTCGGAACATCGTAGAAGCATTTTCAAAAATATTTTGAAAGAGAGGGTTTTAAGGTCGAGAATAATTTTGGTCAAAAAATGGGGTGTAAGGTTAGGATTTGGAGCTCTTCTTGCTGAAGAAATTGAGCGATTGCACAACATAGCCTTCATCCTCGAGTAATCAACCTGAGGCGCCCATGTCTTAAGGGCGGTAAAAAATGGGGTGTCTACACTTGGACAGATCTAATAGTCTCGGGGAGGAGGTCGACGTGGCTCTAAATTTGGCCTTTGAAGAAGCCGGCTTCAACCTTCCATCAATTTCAAGCTGAGTACACGTATCGTTAGAAGACGATATTTTTACTGACTTAGGGGACCTTCCTAGCACAGATCCTGAGAACATGGCTGGGGAGGCGCTCGAGCAAATGGCCAGGAGAAAAAATGTCGAGAGGATGGCAGCTTGAAGGAGGGCCAAAGCTGCCCGGTCTGAACCCCCATCACCTGCTGTTGGGGTTGAATCTTCTCCGCCTACTCCTGTTGAGGAAATGAAGCAAATTGTTATGGCCAAAACGGAGCAAATTGTCAGTGATCAATCGGACAATCTGGTGGCCTAGCACAGGGTGAAGAAACGCCCCGCCGAGCATGAAGCCGACTTTTCAGAAAACCTAACTGATAAACGGCTGTGCTTAGAAGAGTCGGACTTGGCAGCACCGTTTATCATACAACCTAGAATAAAGAATGTGCCGGTTGCTTCTGATGCATCGGCTTTGAAGGACGCCACTGTGGCCTTAAGCGTGGCCTCTTCAATTTCTCTGCCGATTGACAAAGCAGTCTTTCGTGCAGAACCAGATGTGCTGTTGATAGCATTAGCCGCTCAATCAGCGATATTGGTATATAACTTAATCTTTTGTTTGCAGTATTTCATTCCTTTTTATGCCAGCTATCTTATTAATCTTTTGTTTTACAAGCGGCGGGAAGGATAGCTGAAATTGGCCGCCGTCATTATGACGCTGTCGAACAAATCGGCTTTCTCAAAGCCGAAGTTGAAACTGAAAAGAGCAAGGCTACAGAGGCCTCTCTTAGAGCCGAGTCTAAGGCGATCAAAGCGACGGAAGAGCGAGCGAGGGCCAATGCCGAGACAGAGAAGGCCAAGAGCTCAGATCAACTTAGGTTGGCCATCGAAGAAAGGGCGAACGTGAGTGATGATGCGCTCAAGTTAGCCAAGGAGGTGATTGCCAAACTGGAGGCCGATTTGAAAGAATCGAAGAAGGCAAAGGAAATCACTGACTTCGAGATCTCCAAGGCATTCTAAGTTGGGGAAAACACCGCCTTAGAAAAATACGTGGATGAAGTATCCAAGTTCACAAATCGGGGCTTCAAACACGGTTAGATCAAAGCCCTGGCTGCCACTAATGTGACATTGGAGTAGCCAATACCATACAAGCAGCTAGAGGTTGAGCCGCTGGAGTTTGACCCTGAAGATTGAGTAGGGTCAATGTAATTTTGCTTTTTGTTTGGTATCTTCTGTACGTAGTTTTTGTAGATTTTTGTTTATTTATTTTGATTAAAAGTTAAATATAGGGTAATTTTCATGTGTAAAATGACGACTGTTTGTACTCAATTTATTAATAAAAATTACCTTTTTGTCTGTCTTCTGCATGTGCTAATTAATAGCTAAGTAGGGTAATGTAACTTAATTTGGCGATAATATAATTGGCTATAACACAATCTGCATGTGCTAACTAACAGCCAAGTAGGGTGATGTAAATTAATATACGACTCAATAATATATGGCTCAATGTCAAACTCGACTGGCTAATTAAGATGTGATCAGATGGATAAGTCATTTAAAAGCCAAATAATGATGTCTTGTGCCAATTTGAACACTGAAGAGCCGAATAAAACATACATCTTGCAAAATTTGCCAATCAGATGGGCCAACTTGCAAAATCTACCAATCAGATGGGGCATTGGTAATATATTTATCAATAGAGGCCGAATAGATTAATGAATCTGCCTTTGCCCCAACTGATTAATGAACAGAACCGCCAAATATTGGTAGTTCATGGATTGGGTAGGGCACAGTAACTTGTCGGCGCAATGCATTGCGATTATGCCGAATATATTAATGAATTTGCCCTTGCCCCAGCTGATTAATGAACAGAATCGCCGAATATTGGTAGTTCATGGATTGGGTGGGGCACAGTAACTGGTTGGCGCAATGCATTGCGATTGGGCCAAATAGAATAAGGAACCTGCCCTTGCCCCAGTTGATTAATGAATAGAGCCGCCGAATAGTTATAGTCCATGGATTGGGCGGGGCACAGTAATGTGTCGGAGCAATGCATTGAAGTGATCGCTTTGGGAACGTTGCACCCGTAATTAATAATCGGGGTAGGGGCTGGGTGCGCGTAGGTTCTGTGCTGTGTTCAAATTCAATAGATTGCGAGAGGGAAAAGAGCATTGTGTTGAACTAGATTGGATAAATTTGGATGTCAAGAAAAATATATTCGAAACCAGTAGGCCACCACGCCCGTTGAGTTTTTCAGTCTTCGTTGGGAATAAACTGATGATTGAAGCGGATTCGATTATCCGCGATCCAAATGTGGCAGTCGAGTTTGCTCGACAGATTTTTCAGCCAGAAGTCCAGCAATCAATGGTCAGCTGGCCTGATTACGAAGCTTTTCAAGAGGGCGTCCATGGAACGATAGAGGGACTATACACCTCTTATGAAATCGGCATGCGTCTTCGTGCCGCGCGAAGGGAGATAGAGCAGAAAGACGGCCACATTCGGAGCTTGGAAGCTCGCGTAGAGAAAGCTGAGAATGAGCTGAAGAAAACTAAAGCTTCTGAAACTCAGTCAGCGAGTCAAGTGAACCTGATTGTCGTAGAAAGAGTAAACCAACGGCTTTTGGATCATGTGATTGCCGACCAAGACACGGTGAACATGTTCGCAAGAGAAGCAATAAGAACGAAGGCCTACGAACAAGGTTTTTTTGACGGCCAAAAAATTGGTATTGAAAGAACGAAGGAAAAGTTAGCCGAGGATGTCTGTCGGTGCGAAAATTGTGGATTTAAACATGGGTGGATCAAGGCTCTTCAGGCCGCGGGTATCGATTCGGCGTCACCTATATATTAGAATTACAAATTTCCCTTCGAAGCTTACGATGTTAAGAAGACCAACGATAAAGAGGGTGCCGAATAAATTTATATGTTAATACACATTGTACCTTTAAGTTTGTCAAAAGCCATGTATTCATGCTTTATTTAATGAAACACATATTTGCTATATTGTTTCGATTAATGTTTGTATTTATTTATGACAATCGTATATTAGTCCATGTCATTCTATTGCCAAATGTGGTCCTTCCGAATTTAGAGGGTTATTCAACCATTCGTGGTAATAAACGAAGGACGCTCTGAATTCGGAGGCTCATTGTGTTGGCCAATCGTGACATCCGCGAAGTGCGCTCCAAATCCGGAGTCTTATACGGCCCAAATGTGGCATCCACGGATGGGGCTCTGAATTCGGAGTCTTTTTGTGTTGGCCAATTGTGATATCCACGAAGGGCGCTCCGAATTCGGAGGCTTGTTCGGTCCAAACGTGGCATTCACAGATGGGGCTCCGACTTCAGAGTCTTTTTGTGTTGGCCAATTGTGATATCCACGAAGGGCGCTCTGAATTCGGAGGCTTGTTCGGCCCAAACGTAGCATTCACGGATGGGGCTCCAAATTCGGAGTCTTTTTGTGTTGACCAATCGTGATATCCACGAAGGGTGCTCCGAATTTGGAGGCTTGTTTGGCCCAAACGTGGCATTCACGGATGGGGCTCCGAATTCAGAGTCTTTTGTGTTGGCCAATCATGATATCCACGAAGGGCTCTCTGAATTCGGAGGCTTGTTCGGCCCAAATGTGGCATTCACAGATGGGGCTTCGAATTCGGAGTCTTTTGTGTTGGCCAATCGTGATATCCACGAAGGGCACTCTGGATTCTGAGGCTTATTCGGCCTAAAGGTGGCATTCATGGATGGGGCTCTAAATTCGGAGTCTTTTTGTGTTGGCCAATCGTGTTATCCATAAAGGGCGCTCCAAATTCGGAGGCTTATTCGGCCCGAACGTGGCATTCATGGATGGGGCTCTGAATTCGGAGTCTTTTGTGTTGGGCAATCGTGATATCCACGATGGGCGCTTTGGATTCGGAGGCTTATTCGGCCCAAACGTGGCATTCATGGATGGGGCTTAGAATTCAGAGTCTTTTATTCGCTACTAAACCATTATTAACTAGATTAAGGTAAGAAATGGCACTGCATTGGGGAATTGAAAGATGTATACATAACATTTTAGTGAAAATTCAAAACAAGCTAGCATGCCGTACAAGTTGATTTAATGATAAAATTTGTGCAAATGTGTGGAATTCCAGGGGCGTGGCAAACTTCTCCTAGCCATGTCTTTGAGCCAATATGCCCCAGTTTTGGCGATTGAGTCAACCTGATAAGGGTCGTCCCAATTGGGGCCTAATTTTCCATCAATCAAATTCTTAGTAGCAGGAAGCACTTTCTTGAGGACCAATTTTCCAAGCGTATAACGACGTAACTGTATGCACTGATTATATGATTTAGCGAGCTGTTGCTGATACTGCGCCATGCAAGCAAGGGCACGATCTCGGTAGTCTTCAATCAGAGTCAAGTCCAAGGCCAACATCATGTCATTACGGCCCATATAAAAAACCTTGGATTTCAGCGTGGGTAGGCTGATCTCCGGGGGGATAATTGCCTGGGTTCCAAAGCACAAAGTGAACGGCGTTTCTCCAGTGGATCGCCTTGGAGTAGTGTGATGGGCCCATAACACACTGGGCAATTCTTCGACCCATCTGCCCTTAGCTTTTTCCAACCTTTTCTTGATGCCATCCAGGATGACTTTATTGGAGGCCTCCGCCTGACCATTGCTTTGTGGATATTCTGGCGATGAAAAGTAAGGTCGGATACCATACGTATTGCATAATTCTTGGTAAACGCCACAATCAAATTGGGTGCCGTTGTCCAAAACAAGTGCTCATGGTATGCCGAATTGTGTTATGATGTTTTTCCATACAAAACGCTTAACATCGACATCGCGAATATGTGTTAAGGTCTCTGCTTCAACCCATTTTGTAAAATAATCTATTGTGACAACCAGGAATTGCTTGTTGCCTGGAGCTCGTGGTAGTGTCCGATGATATCGAGTCCCCATTGGGCGAACGACCAAGGACTAGTGATAGAGTTTAATTCCTCAGCAGGCAGATGAGTTAAAGGGAAAAACTTCTGGCATTGTTCGCATTTCCTGGCGTAATTCTCGGCATCTGTTCGCATGGTCGGCCAATAATACCCCTGTGTTACGGCTCACTGGGCCAATGAGCGTCCTCCAGAATGGGCGCCACAGCTGCCTTCATGTATTTCAGTTAAGAGTTCCTCAACTTTATCTGGGTGAACACATTCTAAATACGGCCCAAAAAGGGATTTTTTGTAGAGTTTTCCATGCGGATCCAAGTAGTATCGTAGGGCTTTATTTCGTAGTTTGTGTGCTTTTTTCTTGTCCATTGGGAGCTGTTTTGAGGAAAGGAATACAACGATGGGGTCCATCCAACTTGGTCTTGGTTCAATGATGTTAATCTGAACTGGTTCAGAAGAGGTAATGCTCAGCTCAGCGATGAATCCTACTTCGATTGTCCGCTTAATTTTTGAATTAATGGTAGAGGCTAGGCAAGTAAGGGCATCCGCATGCGTGTTCTGATCCCAGGTTATTTGATTCAATTCGTGGTGGTCGAATTTCGCGAGCAAGAGATTTGCAATTTTCATGTAGGCTGCCATGCGGTCATTTTTAGCTGCATAGTCCCCTTTCAACTGGTTGATGACTAATTTCAAGTCACAGAAAACAAGCAACTGTCGCGCACCAAGGTGAAGTGCATTTCGAAGGCCGGTTAGCAATGCTTCGTATTCGGCCTTATTGTTTGATGCATCAAGGCCTAGTTTGACCACCTACTCAATTATTGCCCCTTCGGGGGTCATGATTACCACGCCTGCCCCATTGCCACGTTGGTTGGATGACCCATCACAATACATCTGCCAAATGTCTCCAACATATATTCTCCAGTTGGGTTTAGGTTGCACTTGATCGGCCTTGAAATCAGCAAGGCATCCTGTGAATTTGGCTACAAAGTCGGCGAGCACTTGCCCCTTGATGGAAGTTCTAGGTAGAAACTGGATATCATATTGGCCAAGTTCCAAAGCCCATTCCGAAATGCGCCCTGATACTTCCGCGCCACGGAGCGCTGACCAGAGGGGATAGTCCGTTAGTACCGCTATGGTATGCCCCAGAAAGTAATGCATCAGTTTTCTTGTAGCCATGACGAGAGCGAGGATGAGCTTTTCTAGTGGTAGTCAGCGTCAGCCATTGCTTTGCTTACATAGTAAACTGGTCGCTGCTCCCCAAGTTCTTCCCTTAAAAGTACCGCGCTGATCGCCCGTTTGGATACCGCCAGGTACAAAATGAGCAGATCGCTTGTCGAGGGGGTTGCCAAGAGTGGTACTGATTGGAGATAAGTTTTCAAGCCGTCCAAAGAGGCCTGGCACTCTGGGGTCCATTCAAAAGCTTTGCCTTGCCGAAGTGTGTGAAAGAATTGTCGGCAACGATCTGTGGAACGACTAATAAAGCTGTTGAGCGCGGTGGCCATTCCCATTAGCTTTTGAACCTCTTTGACTGACCAAGGAGAGCCAAGTTCTAGAATTTTAGTGATCTACCTTGGGTTGGCCTCTATTCCGCGGTGGTTAACAATGTAGTCGAGGAATTTGCCGGATCTGATGCCGAATGCACACTTTGAGGCGTTCAATTTCATTTTGTACTTTTGAAGAATGCCGAATGTATCTGCCAAATCAGCTAAATGGGCGTGCTTTTCCTTGGATTTGACCACCATGTCGTCGATGTATACTTCCATGGTGTGGTCGAGTTGTTCCTTGAGCATGGCAGTAACCAGTCTTTGGTAAGTTGCCCCCGCATTCTTCAGTCAGAAAAGCATGACCATGTAACAATAGGTTCCTCTTGGGGTGAGGAATGCAGTCTTTTCTTGATCCTCTGGATGCATGGCAATTTGATGATAGCCTCTGTAGGCGTCCAAGAAGCTCATGCGTTGATGATGTGTCGTCGCATCTACGAGTTGGTCGATTTTGGGGAGGGAAAAACAATCCTTGGGACAAGCTTTGTTTAAATCCGTGAAATCCATACAAACACGCCAAGTTCCATTCTTCTTCTTTACAACCACGATATTGGATAATCATGTAGGATAGGTTACTTCACGAATTGCCCCGGCATCAAGCAATCGGTCAACTTCTTCAACAACGGCTGAAGCATGTTCCGCGGCTGACCGCTAGCTTTTCTGAATGATTGGCTTACATTTTGGATCAACGTTTAAGCGATGCTAGGCCACAGATGGATCCACCCTTGGCATCTCGTATGGTGTCCATGCAAACACGTCGAGGTTACTGAGTAGGAAAGATACAAGCTCGTGCCTGTCAACTTCGTTCAAGGAAGTGCCGATCATAAAGAACTTGTTAGGACTCCTATTAATTTCGACCCGATCTAGGTCTTCAGTTGCCTTTTTGCTGGGGATCTTCTCAATATCCTCGAGGCTCTCCCAATCCGGTACTTCAATCGAATTCACTTCCAGTTCTTTTGGTTTCTTTGCAGCAGCAACAAGGTAGCATGCCTGTGCCGATTTCTGAGAACCCCGAATCTGTTCAATGCCATATTCAGTCGAAAAACGAAGTAACTGATGGTAGGTGTTTGGCACAGCTTGCATGGTATGCAACCAAGTTCTTCCCATGATGAGATTGTATGGCGAAAGAAGTTTGACAACCATAAATTCTACATCCACTGATCTGGTGCTCGCCCGAATTGGTAGTGTGATCTTACCCAAAGGATACTCGGGGTTAGCGCTGAAGCTGAATAATGGATAATCGGCCGGCGACAAATCCGAGTCAGTGAAGCTGAGTTTAACAAAAGTTTTGTAATACATTATTTCTGAAGTGCTTCCCTGATCAATGAGAACATGTTCAATGGTGAATTTGTTCACGCATATCTCAATGATGAAGGGATCGGTGTGGGGGAGAGTTACTCCAATCAAGTTGGTGTCGTCGAAACTAATCCTCCCAGTTTTATGGGGCCGTTTTGCTGGTGTGATCGGCCTATACAGGTTAGGTTGCAACTGAATTGTCTGTATCTCGGCTGACGACGGCATGCTGTATATCATGTGAATTACACTAAGTGGAGGTGAATCTAGTCGTACGGCTACCGTGTTCGATTGATTATTCTTTCAGACGTGTTGCGCCAGCCGGCCGTCTTGTACCAGTTCCTTCAGGTGGTCCTTAAGTGCATAACAACTGTCGGTGTCATGACCATGGTCCGTGTGGTACTCATATCGCTTATCCCTTCTCCTTGCATCGAGAGGTCCCATCATTTTGGGCGGCCATTTAAAGAACGGAAGGTGTTGAACTTTCAACAAAATCTTGCTGACCAGCTCTGCTAACTCCGTGTACTTTTTGTTCGAGCATCTTGTGCGCCTGCTATCCACTTGATATTGTTCACTTGATCGGTGTGAACACTGATCACTTGATCGGCGCGAGTCACACCTTTTGTCTCGTTTAGCCCGATTCAGCGGTTTGGGGGCTCCTTGATGGCACGACGCTTATTGACTGAACGATTCTAGGCAGAGCCGTCTTAACGGCTTTCTGTCCGACTTTGACCCGCAGGGCATCGTCTTCCACCTTACAATATTCTTTGACTTTCTTCATTAACGCCCAAACTGTTTTGGGGGGTCGTTTGGTCAATGAACTGTGGAGGGGACTATCAGGATGTAATCCCATTTTGAAGGCGGTGATAGCCATTGAGTCATTACAGGAATCGTCTACTAGGTTAAAGCATTCCCAATAGCGTACCAAATATTCACGAAGGGTTTCTTCTGGTTTAATTTGCATTGCCCAGAGAGAATCGGCTTGCTTTGGCTAGATTTTATTGGTGATGAATCTTGCCCTGAAGGACTTTTGGAGTTAATGGAAGCTTTTTATCGATGCCGGCTCCAGTTCATAGTACCATCTGAAGGCCAGTGGTCCTAGACTGCTCGGAAACATTCGACACATAAGGGCTTCATTGTCAGCATGTAGTGTCATTGCTTGTTTATAATGATGAATATGGTCAGTGGGGTCTGATTTTCTGTCATACAGGGTGAATGGCAGTGCTTTAAACTTCTTTGGTAGCATAGCCCTTACAATTCGTCACACAAAAGGGTCATGCTTGTCTTCTTCATTCGAATCATCACTTCTTCTCCCTCGCTTCTGCTGTACATACGGACTTCCTTCGGATGAGCTGGATACATCGACTCGTCCCTTCTTTCTGGGTTCTGGGGATGGTGAGTCAGAATCACTATCATTATCGTGTTTTCGAAGTCGACGTCGTCGATCATCCTTCTTTCCTGAAGGTCGACCCGGGTCGTGGCATGTGGCCTACTGGGATTTGGCTAGCTCTAGGGCCAACTCCTGGCGTAGGTGCACGTTCTCAGCCATCATGTTTTCTAGACGCTGTTCATTTTGCTTTGCTTGATCTGTGATTATCTGCATTGTCTCTTGCACCGATGTTGAGGGTGAGGTCTGGGCTATTGAGTCGAAGTTCAAGGCCCGTCGTGCGGTGATATTCTCCGGTCCAAGCATGTTTCTTGGAGTGATGTCATCTCTTGGCGTAATGTCGTCAGCGACTACCGGAGGATCATCCGTTACGCCCGCCATGGATGTGCTTGAGTATTCCCACAGATGACGCCAATTGTGGAGAAGTGGTTTAGAAATACTCTAGGATCCAGTCAGACGTCCTTGATCCTTTGATTGCTACCTGAAAAGGGGATGAACACTCTGGTCGGGGGTGCCAGAATTAGCACACCGACGGACAAGTTAGTATGCTCTCTCGTTTACTTCTATCTCAAGTTATTTTATTTATTCTCACATACCTTTGTTGGGTTGATGTTCCTCTATTTATATTAACTTTTAGGCCCATGGGTTGGGGCCACTCTTAATCCAGCGCATGATTGCTTATTCGGCCTTTCGGTTGTGTGCCGGTACCTTCGGCTCCTTCCACGGCCGACTTGTATATTTGACTTCAAGAGCCCTTGGACAGAGCCAAATTGTCTTTGGCCTAATCTCCAAATTAATTTCACTTTCCTTAGTATTAAATTATTCGGCCCCCACAACAGTTTTTTTAGCTCATGCCAAACTGGTAATTAGTTAGGTTGTTTGATTTTTGGTTGGCAGAATGTTAATTCTTCATGCATAAGTACATCACACTGATGTTTGATTGCAGGAGTTTCAAGAGCTGGCAAAAAAACGCTATTACAGGTTATCTAGGTGAGCAGGACATTAAAATCGGCAAACCGGCTGACTTCTGTTGATGTAGATTGGTGTAGTGGACAATTCACTTATTGTGGATGTCAGAACCTTAGGATTTTGGGATGCTACTTTGCTATCATAATGCAATCACCGGATTCTAATTGATCTTGCAGGTGAGTTTTTGGTGTAGGCTATGGATAAGAAATGATTGCTAATATTTGGTACTTTCATGTTATGTTAATTGATTGGATCTTAATTATTATACACCAAGATAACTGGTAGTGGAAGTAATAAAGTACTATTGAAGTAAATGAATATTGTGCTTGTTTTTTTCAATAGTTTACATTGCACCTTGTTTGGAGTAGTGAGAGCTAAAGAATCATGACTTTGTATGTGCTGAGAGATACTTCTTAGGTGATATTGAAGCTAGTTAGTGTTTCTTCAAAACAATGTAAAGTTTCAAGATATTACTGCCAAGTGAATTGTTTCCATACAATCCAGCTTTTAGTAACTAAAGAAAATCTTAAAGATATGAACATGTAGAATGGAGTAGAATTGAAATTGTACAGAGGCTTGACTTTGATGAATTTTTGAATTTTATCTTCTATGTATTATAGTTTGTATGTGTTAATAAATTTGTATATATACATTAATTCTCATACTTGTAAACCCGGTAAATTGTTGTTGTTGTTCATAATTTGGTGCGAAAATCCTAGTAAAATCTTGGACAGGGTGTTTTGTGCAAAGAAAAATTTGGCGAGTTTGTATAAAATCCTGGCTGTGAGCTCCAACACTGTCTTCTATGGTTTGCAAAGCAATGGGGGTTAGATGGAACACTAATGGAATCCAGTTGTCGTGTTTTGCGGTATTGATTCTTATTTTGGAAATTTAAGGGTGTTGATCTCTTAATCTTGAAGGTAATTTATGCTTTGACATTGTTGTTGAATTCCCATAATTGCATTTGATGATTGAAGGTTGTCCATTTTAAATATGTTAGAATACCTATTTCTATATTATTGGGGAACTGTTGCTAGAATACAAGGGACACTGTTTGAACATTCATATTAGACCAGCATCTTCGTGACTGGGTCTTTTGAATTTGGATATAGTGCCTTGCTGCAGGGAACTTTGTGAATGTGTCATCGTCATCCATCACTTCGTGTTGGAAATCCACAATTTGCCGAATCTCATTATGACTTATAAGGTAAAATATCTCTCTTTATTTATTTATTTTATGTGAATTCTGATTAGAAAAGTTTTGGATAATTTTCTTTCTTGTAATCTTCCTGAAAGCCCTTATAGGTTTTTATACCATTCAATGAATGCAAAGATTCATACCCAGGTTACATGCTTTAGCTATCTTACCTCAAATATGGAATTCTTTATGTTGTTATATATTTGTGGCCTTGTGTGATGACATAATTTTTTGGATTGATTTGATGGCTCTTCTTTTCTTAGTTTTCTCTCATTCCTTCTGAAAATCGTGTATTATGCTTATTTTCCATTAAGTTAGTGATGCTTTCATCCTTTCATCTATACCTCATTCTTTTAGTTGCAGTTCATAGAATCAAGCTTTTTTCCCTTTTGCTTCAGTTGCTTCAGCTGTTTTGGAAATTAATTGGATTTTGACTCGAAGACCATATGAATGCATATGGTACAAAGATATGGACAATTAACAATATTATTTTTTCAATAAAGAGACTCAACTTGATATTCTCCACAATTTCTACTGCTAGTTTTTTGCGGAGTATAACTCAAAGCTGCTGGAGTCTACCAATTACATTACCAAGTGATAAGCTGTCAAGGTAGGATGAAAGTTTGAGATTTTGTTCGAAAATATGTAAATAATTGTATAAAAAAAAAAATTAGACATATCAATATTATCCTAGGGAATGCAATTTTGTCTCTAAAATTGTACCATTCATGGATGATGAATAGCTTGATGATGTATCACTTTCTTGGTTTGTATGTTTGAGGTTGTTATCAGCTTGTTTAAAGTCATATTTTAAAGATTAGTGAATCTTATGATTTGGATACTTTTCTTGGTTTGTATATTTGAGGCTCTTATCAGCTTGATATGATAGAAGTTGAGGATGGAAGTTAGTATGTAGGTTGTTTGGTGTATAGATATTAGATTTTTTTACTTACTTCATAGTTGTTTACATGTTGGTTTGTTTACATGGTGCATTTTATAAGCTACTGTCTGCATACTGTTAGTCAAGGTTATATTCTTATATATATATATATATTATATTTTAAAAATAACCTTCTACAACATATAAAATTATGTCATAAAAAGTGTAATAATTTATGACATGCAAGAAAATGTCGTAAAAGATTATATACGGCATACAAAGTATGTCATAAATATATTAAAAATGACCTTTTACGACATATAAAATTATGTCGTGAAAAGTGTGGTGATTTATGACATAAAAGAAAATGCTGTAAAATATTATATACGGCATACAAAGTATGCCATAAATATATTCAAAATAACCTTCTACAGCATGCAAAATTATGCCATGGAAAGTATAATGATTTATGGCATGACAAAAATGTCGTAAAAAATTATATACGACATACAAAGTATGTCATTAATGTTTAATTTATTACTTTTTACAACTTTATTTGCATGCTGTAAATAATGCTTAACTTTCCACGGCATATCATATAACAGCATTTGTGTGCATGCCGTAAAAGAGTTTTTACGGCATGCATTGCAAGCCGTAAAATTCAATTTTGTTGTAGTGTCCCATACACAGATGAGGCATGAGAATAGCAAAAACCAGCTCTGGACCACAAAAGGGGTTGGCCAGCCACAAAAAGGGGACGGCCGGCCACTAACCAGTTGGCAGGCCACCCGTGGGGTTTTCGTGGCAATTTCGACCTTTTGGCTCAGGTTTTGTTTAAAACACCACCTAACCCTAATTTTACACACACACACACCATCCGAAATACCTCTCTCTCTCTCTCTCTAGGTTTTTTCTCTCTCTAGTTTTGTGTTTTACTCGCATTACACACCCCTCACACAAACTAAAACACTTATGGTCCTCTACGTTTTGAACTGATCAGATTTTGTTTTCATTAAGTTTTTGGATTTTTCATCACTTTGGGCTTATTTCCCTCGTGTTTTCCTTGGGTTTCGCATATTTTCCTGAGTTTTGACTTTTTGTCTCTCCTAGGGTTGACTTTTCCCTCTTGTTTTGCCACTTTTTCCTCATTTTCACCATCTTTTCCATAATGGACCACATTCCACACGACGGTGCCCCTCCTGAGGTACCGATGCTTCCATTTGCTACTAAGGTCGAGGAGCCCATAGTCGATGAGGTTGATGGAGCGGTGGAGGGCATTGCCACTGATCTCGAGGGAGAGGAAATCTTCCCTTCTGGGGCTACGCCTGAGTTACTACCTTTGAGATTGAGGCCATTCAACCCAGACACTTATCACCCTTGGACGTACGCAATGGCCCCCGACAGCATGCTGCGGTTTGAGGATTTCACGATGGGCGTGCCTGAGGACGTTCTACTGAGGGAGCAGGCCTTCCACCTTTCTCATGGTGCCACAAAGGTAAGACCTTTAATTGTATGCACTCATTTTCTTGTTTTGCTATTATATTATTGCCTTTCATCATTGCCTTTCACTCGTTACACAACTGATGCTTTCCTTCTTTGTTAACATAGTGTGACACCCGTTCCTGGAGAGGATATGAGGCGGTGTTAGCGAGGGACTGGTATCATGAGCTCTCCGCTCGGGTCCGTGATCTCGTTGATGAGACGGGCTTCGGCCTATTTTGTTCTGGACTTTCACGACTGCTGGCCAGCTAGGCTTTGCTTGGAGCTTTGGTGGAGAGGAAGGGGGACACCACCAACTCCTTTTACTTCTCCTCCACCGGGAAGATGATGATGACTCCCTATGATTCCTTCATGATCACCGGCTTGAGAGTAGGGGGTGATCCGATCCCCTTCGACATGGACATAGGCCAATGGGAGGCGACCTAGAGCTACTTGCTTGGAGCGCGCTCTTCTCTAGACAGGCCAGCTATGGTCCGATACAACTGGTTCTATGAGCACTTCCGCGGGCGTCAGCCTAAGATGCAGGAGGAGATGAAGCAGTACACCAGGGGCTTTCTGATCTATCTCTTCGGTACCACCTTTTTTGCAAACAGGTGGAATACCGTAGGGCTATACCTGCTGAGCGCCTTCGTGATGTTGCCCCGGGTGAGATTCTATGACTGGGGTGGAGCTGGTCTTGCTACACTCTACGGATATATGAGCTCTGGTTTCCTCATAAAGGGTAGCAAGGTCGACGGTTACTGGAGAACTTGGGAGGTATGCACTGCACTTTCATTTAAGTTCTTTTCACTATGCTTTCTGCTTTGCACCTTCTACTTTTACACTATTTATACCTATGCTTTATGCTTTACACTTTTTATCTTTATCACTGTTTATACCTATGCTTTCTGCTTTGCACTTTATATCTTTATCACTGATTATACCTGTTGGTTCACACAACTGATCTTTCCTTCGCAGCTCTGGGTATATGCATATTTCCCAGCCCTTGCTCCAATGCCGGTTGACGAGATAGCACCAGTCGCATATGCCCCTCTAGGAGCCGTGATGACATGACTTTCGCTTATTACAGTCGATAATTTGACATAGTGACAACGCGAGAGGTAATCTGAAGCCTCATATCTATTTCTGCTTTATTTCCATTGCTACTGCTTTGATCTATCTTTGCTTCTAACAATAACTAACAACTGCGAATTCTCCATCTGTAGATTACATGGCAGCCTTGGGCGATGACGTCTACTGGGATACGGGATCAGTACATCAGGTCCTGGCTACTTCTCGATTCTGGATCCTATTGGAGGACCCTTTCTGCCGAGCTTGGTATCTGGGTGAGCGGTTTGTACGCCAGACACTAGGCCTACCCGCCCCTATTATTCCTGCTCCGTCTCCAGCATCCATGAGGACAACCGATAGCCTTTCTGTTGAGGCTATCATTCAGTACATGGTGGGCCAGGATGCTGATTACTTCCGGCGAGGTAGAGACCTGCATCAGGACTCATCTGATGCCACCTTTATCCAGAGTTCACATGGGAGATGCTACAGGTGCCCCTGTGGCTGGAGGTGCTATACATGCCACCGAGGCTGATATCGGTGAGACCCCTCCTGTTATGCTCGTAGTCGGTTTGCCAATGACTCCGACCATGATCCCATGTTGGCGACCAACCGGGATAGCCTATCAGGTTCTAGTTAATCCACCGAAGGGAGAGCACGAATACGTCAGGGACCCTGCCCTGCAGAAGGTATGTATTTTGCCTCACAGTTTATAATTCACATTCCCTTTTCTGTACACTAATCTTCAAACTCATGTGCAAGTCCCTCTGGAGTATGTAGACGGCCTTCTCGAATTGGTCGCCTCCTTATTTCAGATGGTGCAACTGAGAGAGACACTACTTACTCTCCACAGTATCCAGGTGTTTTTCCTTTTCTTATGCTTTGACATGCACTGATTCATACCTATACAAATTCTGCATTATACTGCTCTGATACTCTGTACTACTCTGCACTACTCTGCACTGATTCTATACCGTACTGATTTCCTATTCCTTGTTTTTAGCCTCCACCTACACCAGCGGCATTAGCAGCATCTCCTCCGACGGCGGAGAGCAGAGGCAGACGGGTCCCAGCATGCGGCCGAGACGATAGTAGAGGTTAGGGTAGAGGCTGGGGTGCCCGGAGTAGGAGCAACGAGTCCTAGACGGAGGAGACCTCCTCCTCCTCGGAGCTGATTCTAAGTGGAGATGATACTGAGTCTAGCGGCACCGAGGTCGAGGAGATGACGAACAGGCACTCTAGATATGAGAGTGAGAATGGTAGTGTTGGCTCAGGATCAGAGAGCGATTTTGGCTATGAGTCCGATTCTTCTGACGACAGTGGTGCTGATGGAGATAGTGCCCTTGAGTCTTCGCCACAGAAGAGGACGAAGAGGGCCTCTCGAGCTTGACTGATATGCCTGACACAAATTTTTGTACATTTTTACTTTTTTTTCTTCCTTTCATTTTGGTAGTTTACACTTATATAGCTTTAGATAAGCCTTTACTTTTATTTTGGAAACACTTGTACTCTTTTTGTAAAAACGACGATCGGGGTAAAACCTTGCAGTTTTATAAAATGAGTTTTGTTTTTGCACTTCGAGCATGGCACCATGCTTGCATAAAATTAGAACTGAATGTGTAACATGATTGTATTTGAACGATGTTCATAACCAGATATTGAGCCGACAACTGATTGACCAAAAATGTAAAATACAACTCGATAAATGAAAAACAAACTCAAACAACTTAAACACGGCTATTTATACTTGCTGAAAACAAAAAGACTCAAAATAAGATTTCAAAGCAAAAAGACCAAAACAAGACAACACTGCCCAACTGTCTGGCCAACAAAGGTGGTCGGCCTGCCACTAAAGGGACGGCTAGCCAGAAAAAGTGGCTGGCCGGCTAGGTGTTGTGGGTGGACAGCTGATTGATAGCTAGCATCCACTTACACAGCCTTATCCTCTATAAAAGGTCCTCATCCACTATTTTTTTTTACAGAACTTTATTTTTCTTGTTGTTTCCTTTGAAAATGGAGATATTTCTTGCCGAGAGGCTCAAGGATTGGATAGCCAGTTTGGATGGCACGAAAAAGGTAAATTTCTGAGGTTTCGACATAAATGCACTTTTTTCGTTGAGCTGTACTTCACTTTGTTTTCTATTCCTTCATGCCACAGTTCAATGTTGGAACCCGGTTACACATGTTTTTTGTTTCGGAGCACAAGAGATGTGCCTTACACTCGAGGAATTTCAGGCTTTGATGGAGTCCGAGCGTAACGAGGAAATTATACCTCATGCCAATTTTGGCAATGCAAAGGCTTTAGAATGAATGTGTGGATTTACTTTTCATGAGGCTCAACCCTTGGCCCACGACGAGGAGTTAGATATTCCCGGTTTGATTCATCGCTTTTCGGGTATTGAAGACAAGGGTGACCTTTTCTGGCGAGGTTATCGCCAACATGTCCTCTGTTTATGCTTGCTCGTACATTTCCTTCTTGCCCCTAGTTGTGGCAGAGTTAACATTGGGTTGATCGAAGTGACCCAACGCCTGAAAGGGGGTATGAGTTGCATTGGTTTGGCACTGGCCAAGACCTTGATGTGTTTAGACGCTTTTCGTCAGTGAGAGACTACTCGGTTTGCAAGGAGCCCACTTCTTCTTCAGGTATTGTTTCCCACCCTTCTTATTTGTACTCACATCACTCGTCACTCATTCTCTATTTTCACTTGATGCCCTTTTCTTACTTTTTTCTCCATGCACATCTCTCTATTCTTTAATTTCCCTTATTTTTCATCCGTTCCTAGGTGTGGTTGATGGATAAACTAAAAGTGGTGGACCCTTGTCCTGCTTATTCGGCCAGGGCCTACTTCTTTTGCCAACGGCTAGTGGACTTCTCTTTAGAGGGTTTGTGGTGTGATTGGATGTGTAGTAGATCTGCGGCTGACATCACTTGGCATTGCCCCTGGCTTAATGTGGCGGAGATAAGCTATAGCATGTCCCAACAGCTGGGTATACAGTTGATTGGCCTCACACACTGTGTGTTCTATTTCCCATTCCGGTTTAGACGTCAATTTGGACATGATCAGACCTGTTTAGAGAAAGAGGTGGAATACCTGGCTTCATTTCCCACTCATGGTTTACACTTGACTCGGTACCTCACTACTTGGAGGATGATGGAACTTCTGGCCCCTGCCCCTAGCTTCAGTTACGCCTTTTTTGGTGAGTGCTTGGCTTGGCTTGAAGACAAGGCACAGGTTGGGCCATATTTGGCTGCAGAGATCTCCACGAGTGCGAACAGAAGACATAGGACCACTTGACTTGTCTGTGCCCCTTATTTATTGCTTTGTCTTTTCTTTTCAAGTTTTATGATGTAAAAGCAACTTTGATTTAATTAGAGAGTTGGAGAATGTACTTGTGTTGAAATCAATGGAATTAAAGTTGTGAGTACTGAGAATTTTTCTTTTTGGTCTAAAATGTATAAATTGTAAAAGGTAAAATTTTGAGAAAAATTAACTTCATTAAAACTTTTCAAAATAATTTTCGGAAACGATCACCACTTGACACTCATGGAATCAATTCTCAAGATGTACAACCCAAAATAAGAAGATCATAACTGTTCAGAACTGCATGCAACATCACTACTTTCTCTTGCAACTGACCCTTTCTACCAAATGGAGATAACACAACCAAGCTAATAGAAGATGGGAAAAAGATAGACCAATCGAATAAATGGACAGGACAGTTGAGTTGGAGATGGTTATGGCCGAACTTCGGGATGAAGTTGCCTACGTACCCCAAAGATGGGAATTAGGCCTTACGTAGTTCGGTTAGGGTTCACTCATGTATTAACTCTCTCCTTTTGCGCTCTAACTTTTACCAAAGCCACGCTTTCGGGTTTTCGACCTTGCAAGCTCAGTTTTTCTTTGTTTCTAATTTTTCACGCTCTAACTTTTGCCTAGGTCGCCCTTTCGGGTTTTCGGCCTAGTGAACCTCTCAGGGATAGTATTTCTTCAACTTGTCCATATTGATCGGCTGTGAAAACTCCAATCCGTCTAAATCTATAAGGATGATTGCCTCTCCTGACCAGATAGATTTGATGATGTAAGGACCAGTCCAATTGAGTCTGAACTTGCCCCTAAGATCATGGATGGAGGGATCGGTTGTCTTTTAGTACCATGTCTCATTCCTTGAGATTCTTGGACTTAACTTTCTTGTTAAAAGCCCTAGCAATTCTGCGATGGTACCCTTGGATGTGATATAATGCCTTCAGCCTCCTCTCGGCGAATAACAACAATTCTTCAAACCTGTTCTGCTGCTTATCCGCCTCTGTTATCTGACACTCAGCCATAATTTTGAGCGACGGTACTTCAATTTCAATTGGCAAAACAGCTTCCATTCCATACACTAGTGAATAGGGGGTAGCCCCTGTGGATATTCGAATTGACGTTCTGTAACCCCAAAGTGCTAATGGCAATTTATCTGGCCAATCCTTGTAGGTCTTTACCATCTTCTGCAGGATGTTCTTGACATTCTTGTTAGCAGCCTCAATAGCTCCGTTGGTCTGTGGTCTATAAGTTGATAACTTATGAAAAGTCACGTATTTTTTTGAGCAAATCGACCACCTCTTTCTTGAAGTGCGAGCCATTATCTGAGATGATCTCATTTAGCACCCCGTACATGTAGATGATGTTGTTTTTGATGAGCTTAGCCATATGTGATGCATTTAGCACAGAATAAGACTGAGCTTCCACCCACTTGGTAAAATAATTGATCACCACCAGGATAAACTCATGCCCATTGGAGCCCTTTGGCGAGATTGCCCCAATGACATCGATTCCCAGACTGAAAAAGGTCACGGTGAAGTCATGTTGTAAAGCTTTGACGGTGGTAAGTTCATGTGATTAGTATGGATTCGACATTTGTGGCATCGCCGAATAAAACTGATACAATCCTCCTCCACAGTTGAACAATAATACGCTTGCCTGAGGATTTTTCAGGCTAGCATCACACCGTTCATGTGTGCTCCACATTCTCCTCCATGGAGGGCCTCCATGAGACGCTTTGATTTTTCTTCTTGAACATAGAGCTTGTGCATTCCCAGATGGCCTCTTTTATACAGCTTGTTTCCGCAGATGATGAATTGGATGGCCAGACGCCATATTTCCGGTTTATCTTTGGCATTTGTCCCTGGTGGATACATATCCTTTTCTAGAAAATTCCAAATGTCGTAATACTAAGGATTTTTGTCTTGAACCTTATCTTTTGCGATGATGGTTTCATAGGTAGGCGTGTACTTCTGTTCAACAATAATCGGATGCATCTTCACCCCAAGTGGTATGTCTACCATGGAAGATAGAGTTGCCAATGCATCAGCGAACCGGTTGTCCTCTCTCAGCAGATGGGTAAATGTCAGTTTTTCAAACCTCGGAATTAGAATATCCAGGGCCTGATGATAAACCTTCATGTTCTCTTCCTTGACTTTCCAATCCCCATTGGCCTAAGAAATAACCAAGTTCGAGTCTTCAATGACGTCCAACCTTATTGCCCCTAATTCTAGGGCAGCTTCCAATTCTGCAATACACACCTCATATTCTACTTCGTTGTTAGACACTCTGAACCAGAGTTTGAAGGCTAAAGGTATGTGGGAATCATTAGGTGTTATGAGCAACACACCTATCCCATAACCATATTGATTAGATGCTTCGTCAAAGCACATTGTCCATGTTTCCTCTTCTACCTACAAAATGTTGTCATTTGGGAATATATATTCTACCACCTCGTTTCCTTCTACTGGGTGGTTCGCCAAAAATTCCGCTACTGCTCTCCCTTGGAAAATTTGCATGTGACATACTTGAGATCGAACTCATAAAGGAGGAGCAACCAACCAACTAGTCTACCCATAAGCGCTGGTTTCTCAAAGAGATATTTGATGGGATCTAATCTCGAAACCAGGATTATAGAGTGAGCTAACAAGTAGTGCCTCAACTTCCAAGTAGCCCATACCAAGGCTAAATAAGATTTCTCGAGGGGAGTGTAGCGGGTCTCGTATTCCAACATCTTTTTTGCTCAGATAGTAGATAGCCTTCTCCACCTTAGCTTCTGATTCTTGAGCTAGCATGCACTCCATGGTCGAATTTGTTACCGACAGGTACAAGATCAGTGGCTTCCCCGGTTCTAGTGGTGACAACACAGGTGGATTCTGCAAGTAGTGCTTGACTTGCTCGAAGGCAAACTGACATCGATCATCCCACTAGAACTTCTTCTCTTTCTTTAAGAGACCAAACAGTGGTTCACAAGTCAAGGTTAATTTTGAAATAAACCGTCTTATGAATTGCACTTTACCCAGAAAGCCGTGCACATCCTTTTTAGTCCTCGGTGATGGTATTTCTAAGATGGCCTTGATTTTGAAAGGATCTACTTCAATTCCACTTTGTGTAATCAGAAATCCCAACATTTTCCCTACAGTCACCCCAAAGGTGCATTTTTGTGGGTTTAACCTCAGTCTGTACTCCCTGATCTGTTCGAAGAATTTTTCGAGTGTGGTGTAGTGGCTTTCTTGCTCCGTAGACTTGACAATCATATTGTCCACATACACCACTCAATCTCTTTATGGATCATGTCATGCAAGATTGTAGTTGCAGCCCTCTGATAGGTAGCCGCAACATTTTTTAACCCAAAAGGCATGACTTGGTAACAAGAAGTACTCCATGGCGTGGTGAAAATAGTCTTTTCTCAGTTTTCTGGTGCTATCAAGATCTAATTATACCCAGAAAACCCATCCATGAATGAAAGCAAGGCATGGCCAGCAGTGAAGTCAACCAACTCATCAGTGTGCAGCAATAGAAAGTCGTCTTTCAGACTAGCTCTGTTCAGATCTTGGACGTCGACACAGACTCTGATTCTGCCATCCTTCTTTAGGACTGGAATGATATTAGCCAGCCAAGTTGGGTACTCAAATACCATCAAGAAACCTGCATTAATTTGTTTGGTGACCTCTTTTTTAATCTTCAACGCCCAGTCTAGGTGGACTCTACGCAATTTTTGCTTAACTGGTCAAGCCTCAAGGTCAAAAGGGATCCAGTGCTGTACAATCTCAAGATCGATTCCAAGCATGTCTTCGTAGGACCACGCAAAAATATCTTTGAAATCTTTTAATAAAGCGATTAAACGCTCGCGTTCCTCTGAAGACAACGTGGACCCGATTTTGACCAAGCGGGGATCCTCCTCAGTACCCACATTAATGGCAATGATTTCATCTGTACAGGGCCTAACATGTTTCTCCTCCTCTCGGTCAACCAAGGTTTTCAAAGCCCGAGGAATTTCTTCCTCTTCATTTAAATCAAAATTTTGAAAATCAAGATCAGTGCAACAAACCAAAGGCATAGAGAAGTAAGTGAAATCTACAGCATTCCCATTCAAAAAGTCCGGATCTTAGGTTACAGTTAACTCAAAAGAAAAACTGAAAGAAAACCTAGACAAGACCTTGGTATCCGGGTTACCACTCCCTGAAGTACTAGACTTAGAAGAACTCGAATCTGACCCCAACTCCACAGACTCGGTGGAATCAGATCCGGACTCATTATTCGATTCAGAACTGTTGATGGTGCCCTTCTCAAACTGCCAGACCAGGCGTGGAGCCTCAAGCGCGTCCACGATGAGACTAGTAAAATCCGCTGCTGGTTTATACCCGATCATAGGGATAGTAAAACTATCCCCCAAGTTGACGGGCTCAGCCCCAGCATTGGAACTTGCGAGCAAATCAACCAGTGCTTACCCCAATAGCTCTTTCTCGTCGATGTCCAAGCTTGCAGTCCTATCTTGATCTGTATTGACGCTCAGGTCCGTCTGCTCATCCTCCTCTTTCAGTAACTGGTGCCCGAAGAAGATCTCAAACCCCGGGCACCTTGTCTTTGTTTCTCGATCAAACCAAGGCTCTGGAAATCTACAAAATGGGAAATCTTCCCCTTGGTGGACAAAGCGTCTATTCAAGGTTACCCGAATTGGCTTGTAAACTAATTCATATTGCCTCCCAGTCCTCTTTGCTTTAAGTCTCTCTCTCAACTCATCCCCATTCCTTTTCCAGTCTTCAACAACAAGCTTGTATCCTAGCCTAAAAGCATGAGGGTTATGACTTATCTCTTTAGCAATAGTACTTCTTTGCCTACCACTTTTGCCCAGTCCTGATCCAGGAATATGCCCTTGTTTGTTCATCATGTAAATAGACTAGGCACTCATGTAGTTCTCGTCATCTTCTGCCATGATAGATTGGACCAGCCGGGCCTCTGCTAGGGAGAAACTAGAGAGGAACACGTCCTCTTCCCCATGTATGATTTCTAACAGAGGTGTGGTAGTTCCCTGGGAAGGATGGATCGCAGAATTGATGTAGACAACAGCAATCCCACCTTTAAGGGGTATTTTACTAGCTGGTGAACTGTTGATGACACCGCCTTCATCTGATGTAGCCATGGCCTTCTTAGGAGTAGATTGAAAGTTGTTGGCACGTCCATAATATGGAATCCAACCTCATGTTCAGACGGACCAATTAATATGTGGCTTTTAAAGGTCCCTATGACTTCTCGGCTGGTGTTGTCATAGGCTCGAACTGCTTGGGTTGTAGGCATGAAGTTAGCTAGCTTCAAACCTATGGCGTAAGTAGTCCTTGCCGGACATACATTAATCACCGAGCCGGTACCCACTAGTACCACCGGGATCCATTTCTTTCAGTTCTCCAACATCACGTATAGGGGACTATTGTGGTTCGCACCCTCAGGTGGCAACTTTTTATCTATAAAGGATATCACTAGCGTAACGTCCTCGGATGTGACCAACAACACCAGTTGGTCAATGGTGGTGTCGATGGGTAGATTCGTTCTGCCTATGGCCTCCAACAGCGCCTGCCTATGTTCTTGGGAAGCCATTAACATCCCCCAGATTGATATGTCTGCCTGAATCTTTTTGAGATGTTTCACGACCAGGTCTTCCTTAACATCTTTCTCTTTTGATTTCTCAACCTCTCTCCTGAAAGATTCTGGTTGATCTAAAGTCGGGGCTTTGAAATATCAACCACTTCGGGTCATGTGGTTGAGCTCGTTGGTATACCATGTATCATCAGGTCAGCTTTCAACCTTCGTCAGTATATGCATGGCTTAGATTATTGTCTTCCCACCACTCTCCTTCAGCCATTGCTAGGCTATCATTGGGCTCTACCCGGATCATGTTCACATCACTCTCTTCACTGGCATACTCCTCATTCTCTGTAGTTGATTCAATCTCTTCCCTCTTGTATTGTCGGAGTTTCTTTGACATCTTTTCCTTATCACCAGCATTTCATACGTGCTTCTCCATGGTTTGGACATCTGTCTCGATCAATTCTTTTCTTTTCCCCTTTCCCTGCTCTAGGGCTATCTTCCTCTGGATCTCCTCTATTCTTTCGCGTTGGAATTGCTTCAACTCTCGTTCTTTGTCAGTTATAGGCATGTCCTCAGTCATGGGCACAGCCTCAATCTTGCTGCTATCACCCACTTCTTCCGTTTTCACCATCTCCTCTGCCTGCTCTTCCATATCTAATTTCTCTTCACTCAACCACCCATTGCTGGTTTCGGGTTGGCTTGGATTTCACCATCCAATCTGTACACTGCCCACATCTTCTTCTTCAAAGAAGTAAAGGTTCTCCAGATCTTCCTTTAAGTCGGACAGGTCCTCTTCTAACTTTGCCAAGTCATTAAGGCCTTGTTCAGGCCAAACATTCTGATTTTGCCCTAGCTCATCTTCCCCAGTGGCATTGATACTAAGAGAGTTTGGTAGTATGACTATAGGCTTTGGCTGGTCAACAGCCACAATGTAAAGACTGGGGTCGTATTTCTCTACGAGGGGGACCCCTTTCTCTATAACTTGGGTGTCAGAAAACCTTGTCTCTAGTGCATTCTTCTTCTCCTCCGCCTCCACCACCACAAGCCTGGGTTAGGTTGTGGGTGTTACGTCCATCATGCACATGTTCATGCTTTCTGGAATAACCACCTCTGGTTTAGGTAGATATGATAGGATGATATATACGCTAGGGTTAAAGGTGGGTGGTAGTGTATGGATTTAATGTTTCCAGGCAATGGAACTCGGTTGTAGGTTGGTGGTTACATTGGGTTTTGTGGGTGGAGCGATAATTTTATTGTTAATGAGATCCTGGATCTCATGACATAGGCAATAGCAACGATCTGTAGGGTGACCGTGCTATTGATGGAAGATGCAGTACTAAGTGGGGTCGTGTCTAGGCAGAAGTGGGTTGGGAAGAGGTCGAGGGTCAAGGGGTTTGAGGTGCCCCTTTCCATTAACAGCTTGAGAGCACGGGCCAGGCTCATGTGGAGGCGGGTAAAGGTTTTTTGGTTTCGGTTTGGGCAGGTAGGTTGTGAAATTGTACCTATAAAGGGATTGGCCATGTTGGCTGCAGCGGTGACGGTGCTGACATCTGCAGGCCAAGGAATAGTGCTACTGCTAGCATTGGTATTCCTGGTGAATGGCCTTCTTGCAGTTTCGCCGGTTCTATGGATGATGCCTTCTTGAATGCACTTTCAATTTGGACTCCTAACTCGTGTAGAGAAGCAAAAGTGGAAAGTGATGCCACTATCATTCTTTGTAGCATATCTGGCTTAAGATTCTGGACCACCAGCCGGACTTGCTCCCTTTCAGAGGGTCTGTTTGTCATCCTGGTCGCCTTTGCCCTCCATCTGGTGACAAAGTCAATGAAGGGTTCTTTGGGGTTCTACGTAATTACTTCTAGCTCATTAATAGTTACCTTTTATCTAAGTTTTATATGAATATTAGTTGACAAACCCCTCAGACAGCTCCTCCCAATTCCTTTTTGTAGAATCCTCTAGCTTGGCGTACCAAATAGCCGCCACATCTAACAAAGTTTTGCCAAACAAGGACAATTTCTAAGCTCGTGATAGGCCCATCGGCCTCAGCACATCTAAAAACAAGCGAACATGTACAATGGGTCCCCACTCCCATCAAATCTATCAATATGAGGCATTTTGAATTTTTTCGGCAATCTGACCGAGGCTTCGGTATACCCGATACGATGCATTCCTGTACAGTTTCACTGTAAAAGCACATACTAGGTAAAAGAACCAAAACACCTTTATGAGGGGGTAGGGTTACCCTGTCCTAGATTTTGACATGATCTAGGCTGCACTAATTCAAGCAAATAGTTTCATAACATCCTGTATACGGGTGAGCATCCTGTTCTATTTTGGAAAAGTTACTATGGCTTTACTATATGCAGCTAGGCCAAATGGTCAAAAGGGGTACCTTGGCAAGATTACCTAATATACCTCTCACACCTAACACTGAGAAGTGAAAGGAGGATCAAGCGGTACAACGGTAATCCAGATCCAAGGGTTGTGTTTCCAACATGGCAGAGCCCAGGACCGGTCAACCTTTTGGCAAGCTCTTGGGAAAGCCTCCGGCAAACCGTCCAGGAATAGTAGATGGAAAACATAGTGATTTAAAGTAACAATGTAAATGCAATGCAGAGAACATATAAGTGTAGATAAAATTTCACATCATGAAGTTCAAGTCAAGTTCGTTAAATTCCCTAGTAGAGTCGTCGGAAACTATAGCTTGCTTTTCATGCTTCTTTTGTATACGATAGCCCTATAGTTTGGATTCCTGTGATTCTGAATCTGATTTCACAAGTGCAATATAAAATAGATAAACACAAATGAGTCCAAATCTGGCAAATCTTTTCGAAAATCGATTTTGAATAAAAAAAATGCTAAAATGGACTGTTTTGCCAAATTACAGAGTCGCCACCTAAATATTTTTAGAAAATTTAGGAAACCCGAGACTCGTGCCAAAGGCCACTTATCTGTCATCACCAAAGTGTCTCGGCTCAGGAACTTAGGTATGAGAAAGAAAGGTCATGAATTGAGCACCCCAATCACCCGATCAAAGATCGACCTCTACTAATCATGATGTGATTTTTATTTACATTATATGCTTTTGTTCCGATTATTAGACTAATTTACTATGTGATGCACACAAGTATAGACTAAACCACAAAAGTTGGAACGCTTTGCTTTTATGTTCGCTTGGAAAATGTTTTGAATATGTGTCACTTGAAAAAGTGATGTCACATGTACATTAATCAAATTATCCCAACTTAAGCAAAAAAAGCCTTCAACCACTGACATTCAAGAGATATATTAGTTAATCACTTAGCCTCATGGTATTATGCTTGGCATGGCAACAATCACACGCATGCAATATGCTAAGGCAATAAATAGTCACTTAGTACTCAAGGCAAGCCAAAAGAAATAAAATAGTTAGAAAAAATGCATGATCCTAACGATGTCAAATGACTAATGCAACACATACGAAATGCAACTAATAGGCTCGGCTACTAGTATGACATGTGAATTAATTTGATAATATGCAGTTAGCACGTTTTTTGAATAATAAACAACCACAAAGTTAGAATGATGTACCGAGCCAAATGTATGCAAAAATGAATATTGTAAGCATGGTAATGATATGAAAAATGTAAGACATAATGCTACCATTATAAGCAGATAAATAAAAGGGAGAAAGAATTGGGGTTGGAAGACATACACAATATTACATAGTTGCCCTCACGCAGGAGGGTTTGAATAAATGTCCGAATTAAACTAACTATTACAATAACAAATAAATTAATTAACTAAACTAACTACTTATTACAATTTAAAATTAATCTATTAATCTAAGTAATGAACAAATTATTACAAGCCGTTACAAATTAAGGAATTTAACTAATTAATGAACAACACACTATTAAGCATAATTTAACAGTCTATGGGGGACGAAGAATCGCTTATGCATGAATGCGAATTTCCACCCAAGGATGCCTCTATTTTGGTGAGAGAACTTTTCTATTCGCAGTCAGAAAATCACTCTGGTTTCGCCTTCAGCCCCTGCTCTATTTTGCCATAAAAATAGCACTACTTAGTCAACAAAAGGTGGCTAGCCGGCTAGATAAAGTGGTCAGCTAGATGGCCAGGTGGCCGGCCACTATTTTAGGGGTCTGTCTTGCTGCAACATGAGGGAAACAGAACACAACCAGAGTGTTTCTAGGGGTTGTTTGTCCTTTCTTCCTCTTCTTATCATTAAACAGATCAAAGGAGAGATAGGCTCGATTCGCAAACCACCAATATGCGAACTCGTTGCGTGATGATCTATGAATCGACGGGACAAAAGCTTAATAAATGAAAATAAAAGACCAACAAGAACCTCCTCCCTATCATGGAGTTCTCTCTCTAGGGAAGTGGTAGACATTGTTTCTCGAGTCATTAACATCATTAATGAGTATGTAATGACTTGAGACATGATGGGTTCAATTAACGTTCGATTGAACCCAAACCAACTTTTATTACTTTTGCTTCTTTTAGTTTAATTTATTAGCCTCTTTTAATTACCTTTCCATTCTTTAATCAATTAGCTAAAAAATGAGAGTTAAGTCCACTAAAAGGAGGGAAGTGTCAAACAAGAAGTTGTTTTGGGCATGAGAGAGATGTAATGCCTTGGTAATGAACCTCCGAAGAGATTAAACTATTAAGCACGGAACGGTCTCTTTCTCAAGCTTAAACAACACTCATTTGAAACAACTATCAAATAAAGAAAACTAAGAAATGAGGGAGAGTGCAGAGATGGTTATTGCAAGTATGAACATATGTGTAAAAAGCATGAAAATAAGGCTATCAATTCAAATAAGTTGGTGTCTAAAGCTTAAACTATCAAATCTATGAGGACCACAACACTATAAGCATACTATACCAAGCATAAACTAAATAAACACATTAAAACAATCCTAAAATGAGTAAAAATAATGCTGAAATTATCATGGAAAAGTTAGAAAAAGTAAGCTAAAATGATAGAGAAATAAAGCTAGTAAGCAAGCCTGAAGAGGGGTGGCTACCCCCTCCATTTTTGGGACCTCAAAATCACATTTTTAGCCTTTGAAAAACTCTAAAAAAAAAAGTGGTAAAAAGCTTTAAAAAAGTTGAGGAAGATGTGGGAAACACAAGGACAAAAACTTGGAAAACAAGGTTTAAAGAAGGGTGGCTAACCCCTCCACCTTAGATAGCTTTAAGCCACAAGTTTTAGCCCATAAAAACAGTGTAAAAACAGTTCAAAAACGGCAAGAAAATATAGGGGAGAAGTAGTGTAGAGATGCTCAAAATTATACCCCTTGAAGAGAGGTAACTCCTTTGTTGACAAACTAACAAGTTCTCACTCTCAAGGGCTGAGATTTGAGCTCAAGAACCTCAGCAAGAAGAGCTGAATTTTTTGTTTAGGAAGTGTAGAGAGAGAGTGTTTAGGTTGTAAGATAGAGAGAGAGAGAGAGTGTGTGTGTTTTACAAGTTTTTGGCCTTTGATAATTTTTTTAACCTTAATTTCAAGAGAGGTGGTCATGTATATATAGAAAAACCAGTGCCTCTGTCGAACACAACTGTATAGAGACAGCTGGTGTGGTGCATGCACATAGGGAGACAACTGGTAGCAAAATATCTGTTAGCCGAGAAACTTGGCCAACCAGCCACCTAAGGGACGGCTGACCACTAAATTCTGGCTAGCCGGCCACCTATTGGCCTGCTGATCTCTAGGTGGTCAGGCTTGGAAAAAGTCAGCTTCTGGAAATCAAAACAGGTTTGTTACAAAGGTAGTGCAAAATTTTAAGCTCTAGAGTTGGAAAATCGAAGCTCTTTTACTGAGGAACTTGCACAATTTGTACAATGTAACTTTTATCATCGAGTGATCAACCTGAGGCACCCAAGTCTTAAGGGCGGTCAAAAATGGGGTGTCTACACTTGTCAAGAACAGTAATATCATTTAGAGAACCATGCATGCCAAAGAAAGTATGCTAAATCCACAAGTTGTAGGAGACGACTGCCTCGAGTACAACTGTTGGTTTGTGGTAGTGTCCAGTGTAAGCACCAGCTTCGGCGGTTGGACATTTATCCTAACGCCAATGCATACAATCCAAACTCCCTAACATTTCAGGAAATCGCGTTGCTCTCCCTCTTGTAATAATCTGGTGACATCTGCCTTGTTTGGAGATCTTAAGTAAATGCCTTCATAGATATAGCAACAATCGTTCTGGTAAAAAAATTTAAGGCGGCAGTTGCAGTAGATTCGCCGATTCTAATGTACTCGTCCACAGCATTAACAGGTACGCCGTATTGCAGTCATCTTCTGTATATCGGATAATCCAGGAGCACCAGTGGCATCATGGGTTTGGATGAAGTACTCATTTACTTGTTGCATATCATGTAAGATACTAAGAAATAATGACCGCCTCATTCGAAAATGTCTTCGGAAGTATTCTTCTAGGTAGACAGGATTATTTGCAAAGTAATCTCTATAAATTTTGTTCGTCGCTTGTGACCCTATCATGATTAATGTATCAACGACCACTTATGGAACCAACATGTCTGGTTGGTTGGTTTAGGGTTAACGCTTATATTCTTTGTTGTTGCGCTGTTAACAGTTGCATCATGATTATATCATCATCAGATGATGAAGATTCATCAAAATCTCCATTGAAGAAGGCTTTCGTGAAATTGTTCATTGTGGGTGGGTAGGTGAGTAGGTGAATATGAAGATTACAAAAAATGTTGTGGATGGGTAACGAGAGTTCAAAAGATATGAAAATCATGGGTGGGTGAATATGAAAATTCTAGAAAATCTAGTGTTATATTTATAGAGAAAATTGTGGATGGGTGAATGAATGTTGGGTGAATGATGGATGATTGTTGGTGAATGAATGCTGAGTGAATAATAGATGGTTGTTGGTGGGTGGTTGTTGGTGAATGAATGTTAAGTGAATAATGGATGGTTGTTGGTGAATGAATGTTGGGTGAATGATGGATGATTGTTGGTGAATGAATGCTGGATGAATAATAGATGGTTGTTGGTGAATGAATGCTGGGTGAATAACGGATGGTTGTTGGTGGGTGGTTGCTGGTGAATGAATGTTGGGTGAATGATGGATGATTGTTGGTGAATGAATGCTGTGTGATTAATAGATGGTTGTTGGTGGGTAGTTGTTGGTGAATGAACGATGGGTGAGTAATGGATAGTTGTTGGTGGGTGGTTGTTGGTAAATGAATGTTGGGTCAATGATGGATGATTATTGATGAGTCAATGATGGATGATTATTGATGAATGAATGCTGGGTGAATAATAGATGGTTGTTGGTGGTGGTTGTTGGTAAGTGAATGGTGGATGAATAATGAATGGTTGTTGGGTAGGTGGTTGTTGGTAAATAAATGTTGGGTGAATGATAGATGATTATTGGTGAGTATTTGGTGATTGTTTTTTTTTTTTTTTATGTAATTAAAAAAATTTTGTTTTGTTTTGTTTTGTTTTTTTGTTTTTTTTTTTTTTTTGTAGTGATATGTTTTTTGGTGGGGTGAATTATATTAATTTTTTTTTTCAATTTTTCAAATTTTTTATATTTTTCTAGTCGGGAGTAATAAAAATATATAATTTTTTTTAGAAACAGTTAAAAAAAGTCACAAAAGACAAAAAATAAACACAAAAAAATATTAAGAAACCTATATCTAAACAACACCTAGAAACTTATAGGAAAAGTTAGTTAAGAATTATCAAAATAGAAAATAACCATTGAAACACCATTATTATAATTTGACAAAATAACACTATTCATTGATAAATTATAGAGGAATTTTTTTTAAGGTCCCTGGTATTAAGATTTTACAGTATAAAGGACACTCAATATTTTCATAATGTCTAAAGTCCCTCAAGTTGATCCAGAGAAAATTGGTCCAGAGAAAATTCACCTCTAGAGAAATTCCCATCCAGAGAAATTTCATCCAAAGAAATTCTGGACTTCCTAAAGAATTTCTCTGGGTTCAACCCATAGAAAATTTAAATTTCTCTGGGTTCATTTTGACCACTTTTCTCTGGGTTCAAATTCAAATTCAAATTTAAATTTCTTTGGGTTCATTTATAAACCAGAGAAAATTCAAATTTCTCTAGAACCAAACAGCATGCAAAATCAAATATTAATATTTAAATGAATGTAAATCCCTAATCATGTACTATTGAAACAGTGGGCTATGTCATATATGCTACAGGTGGTTCGGTGCTCCAGTGCTTCGGAAAACAAACAGTAGCATGCAACAATTTTTTTAATTATTTAAATCTAATTAATAGAAGTCACAAATTACAATTAGCAATCATGAACTTCATGTATAAAATAGTGACTGTACACATGCACCATTTTCAGCAGTACCGAATAATGCAACAAAATTTCTGATCCCTACCATTTTCACCATGTATAAGATTTCTTTGAAGCTTCGTACCTCTTATCCTCTAAGAACACTCCATCACTGAAGCTTTGCGCCTCTGCTAAGATCTAGATCCATAACTTCGCAGCTCTCGTCTCCGCCTATCGCTGCCCGTCCCTCCGCGCACGTCGACACAATCTCTAGAAGTTTCAGCGATAGCTCCACCGCCATTGAAGCTATATATATATATATATTTGTGTATGTATTCTAGAGAGAGAGAGAGAGAAGTGGGAAGCTGAGGTTTGATTTTAGTCAAATTTCTCTATGATATATGGATGTGGGAGTTGAGGGACTTTAGACATCATAAAATAATATTGTGGATCTCTTCCATTACTAAAAATGGGAGAGGGACCTTAGACTAATTTTCCCTAAATTATAGCAATAACAATATACTACTTTAACGAACTCCATTCGAGATGCTCTTAAGCTTGTTGCCCACGCCTAATCCCTTTTTTCTTTTTTTGGATCAACCCCACCCCTAAACTCTTGCATTACCGAAATCACCCATGACCAACCAACACAACTTCCTGCATTACCGAAAAACACCCATGGCCGGAGCTAACTTGGTTGGAACTAGACACACCCATGGCCGAACAAAGACCCATTGCCACCTCCACTTCCACGGTCAAACCTCTCCTTGTTCGACCCAAACACCGATCATACCCGTAGCTAAAATTCCTCTACATCTGGATGAGTTCACCCCTCAATCTCCCACTTGCATAGGAGCGCTCGAATGAAGACCTAAAACATATCAGGATCATCTTCGACACCCATATTTCCCCCCGAATAAAGCCCCGAAACACCTCCATAGATCTGAAACGGAGTTCACCCCTCAAACTCCCACTCGCAAAGAAGCGTCCAAGTGAAGACCCAAACCAAATCTGGAACGTCCTTCAAGTCGACCCAATACCTACCACTGACCTCCTTCTTCACTGACGAACACTTACCTTGACCTTGATTTACCACCTCTCATGATCTGAAAACACCCCCATGGTCTGAAAAACACCCATTATGAAACACTCCCAAGTAACACACCTCAGCAAGCTATAAATCTGAAAAGATTAAGGTAGGAAACAAAGGGGATTCAAGTTTATTATGAGAAAAAAAAAACGGACAAAATAAGAGGCAAGGCCAGCCAGCCAACCGCCATGACCAAAGGCGGTGGCCGGCCGGCCAATGGTGAGACCCGGGGTTAGAGGTTTTAGAGAGAGAAAGTGGTTGTTTGTTTGGGACCATCATTATATTTTTTTCCTATATTAACTTTCCTTTTGATCATAGTATCTATTAATTTTATAATTTTACATGTTCTTGTTCCTATATTCTAAAATTGCTAATGAGAATTTTTACGTATTGATTGATAGATTACTTGACACAATTCTTTTTATTTAGGTTTGGAATCAACTATGTAAAAGATAGTTTTGGAATCAAGTTAGGAGTTGGCTTGGAGTTGATAGATTACTCACCAGCTTTGGGTTTGGTACTGCTTGTTGTTTGTGCTTGCTTTATTGTGTTGGATTTTTCTCAACGATAAAGATTTCGAAGTTTACTCGCGTATTATTCTTACTTTATTGTGTTGAATTTTTCTCAACAACAAAGATTTCTTCTTTTTTGAACACTGCTGAAAAATTAACTTTTAGCGGCATTTAAGCCGCTATAGACACTAAAAACGTCGCTAATTCTTTTTGTAACGTTTAGTACCAAATGCCGACAACGTGGCCGTCGCTATAACTTTATGACATTTGAAAAAGCGTCGTTATATAGTATAGGAGGCGTTTTTAAAAACGCCGCCAAATGTCCTACTAACAGTTCTATGACGTATTTAGCAACATTTTTGAAAATTTAGATTTAAGGTTTAGGTGGCGTTTTTGGAAACGCCGTGATATCTTCTTTTTTTTTTTTTTAATTGCGCTAATTTTATGTGATTAAACTAAAAAAATACCAGTAATAAAACTGAATAGCACTAATATGAAATAATGATTCCTATTCAAATAGCAAATACAACATTAATTCACTTTTCCATTCAATTTAATATCCAATCACCATTAACCACAAAATAACATCCACAAATGATGTTTGAACATTAATTACAAAATAAACATAAATTGAAGAATTTATACCCAATACTTGTAAACAGTACTTAAAACTTGAAAAAACACTAATAAGAAGATTTTATTACATCAGAAGCACTATAATTCCAAGAATATAAATGCCAAAAAGCACTATGGCTACAATTCCATATTCCCAAGTATGTATCCTGGGAATTGTCAAGGCTGAAAAAACCCATCTCAAAGCTTAAGAGAAAACATTTGAATCAGTTACCTAGGACGTCCACAATAACTTGTGAGAACAATTAACATGTACTTTTGATTGTATCCACGAGCTTCCATAATCATCTTCCCTATTTAGTAAATACACAAAACATCACTAATGCTGTATATTCCTCTGTATCATGACTCAGAAATGGTGGGACTAACTCCACTACCTCTTTGTTTTCTGCAAGGGCTGGCTCACAACATTTAAATTCTCACAAAACTTTTCTAGGATAATCCTTAGCTTACCAGCAAAAAAAACACTGCAAGTCATCCTAGGACTGAAGTATCTTGTAATCTTGGAGTGTCCCAGCGAAAGGTGTCACTTTCCCTTCAGATACCGCCCACAGCTGTTCCACGCTTCCAGATATCAGATGTCCATCATGACTCATCTACAATTGAAGACATGATTAAATACTATTGTTGCAATTACAACAGGAAATTGAAGGAAAAGAGGCACAATACCATCAGCACACCTCCTTGGAACAGAACAAGACCCTGAATTAACGCCTCCACAGCATCCAAATCCTACATTTCACCAGTATTACTATGTTAATTGGGAAACAAAAGAATCAAATATGCAGTTGCAATGCTTTTGTTTTCTTATTACACCTATATCATTAATCATTTTACTGGTTGATGAAGTTAAGCAAAGCAAATGGGCCATTATTCTATTCATTGATGAGTTGCACACTCTGGGATCAGAATGTAATAGGGAATTTCTGCTTAATTTCTGTTTAATCTCCCATTTATCAGTCAAAGTTCTTACAAAAAAAAAAAAAAAATCAAAAGCAACAAAATACAGAAATGAAAATTAAATTCACATGAAAGAGAAAGATTCAGTAGAAGTTATGAAGATAAACCTCATCTCGAAAATTATCAATAATCTTTTTGATCCTCAAGACCTCCCCAAATATCTGACTCTCTTCTTCAATATCATCAGTTAATGCCTCAGCTTCTCCATAGCAGTAATTGCTCACTTGGTTGATATTGAATCTTATCATAGGCTTCTCCATAGTTGTAATAGGTTTGAAAATAACCCAGAAATCAGAATTTTTTCTAGGAGGAATCTATGTGCTAATTCCAGGAATACTATGGCAAAGAAATAGTGAAATATAGGGAAGGAAAATAAACTCTCAGGATTCCAGCATTCTTTCTAATGCTTCAAGAATTAATTACCACAGCAATTGAGTAATTGATACTGATCCTAAAGGTTTTGCATATGAATAAACCTAAATGCCGGCGAGCATATGCTAGATAAGGAAAACTTAAGACATGTATACACAAAATGCACAATTTAACATCCCAAAAACACGGGAGAATAAGTTCAACATCCGGACGTAAAAGCAGATTAGGGTATAAGTAAATGTAGTCAGATAGTTAATTAGCTAATCATTTTGTCGGCATCCGATCAGTGCATGAAGAATATATCCGTACGAACATAATAACAGTCTAATTATGGACAAAGTCTAACCATAACTATCAGTTACCAAAAATAAAAATAAGAATACAACGAACTTCTACACAAAGAAAAGATACAATGATGCCATGAGACTTGTAGGATTACACAAAAAACACACAGAAGAATCACTCCAAAAAAGAAACAAAAGCCATATCCTTTGTAAACACATACAAGAATCATTCCCTTTTCTTATAAAACAGTCTAATTATGGACAAAGTCTAACTATAACTATAAGTTACTAAAATTATAAAATGAGAATACAAGAAACTTTTAGAAATGGATTTAGGATTCCATGAGACTGCAGCATAACACAAAAGAATCACTCCAAAAAAGAATAATTTATCATGATATCTATATATTTATTGTTCTTAAGAGTAGATCATTTTCTGTTAACCATGTAAAAGGTACAATAGATTTTTAATTACCTAATATGCTCCTTCTTCTTTGCCAGAGTAAACCTAATTTTTTTGGGGATTAGTCACTAGAGTAACTGGTGTAAAAACGAAGGTTTTTTATTGACCATCACTTGGCAACACAATTTAACTTGAACATGTGTGTTTGATATATAGCCAAAATTGCTTTCACAGAATACTCATAATAGCAAGAATTCAAAAATGTATGCTCACCAGGCAAATTTTGAAATCTATGGAGTGGAAAATCAGAGAAAAATCGTCATGTCAACATATTTTCCAGCGATGGTTCTGGCTGCTACCAGTCCAGCTGCCAAAGCAGCACCGAATAAAGCATGCAATCTCACACAGTAATACTTTGCCATAAAGATCTTCATTTTGTCCTATAAGAATGAAGTCTCAATACCACAATAGAGAACTAATCCAATTCAGCTATAAAAAGAGTAACAACTAGGGTTCATAACCATCCAATCTGTAATTCTACAGTAAAATTGAAGCTTAAAATGTTACTACTCACCTTGTGGTTCTGCTCAACGTAGTTGACGACTAGTTTTCCAACGGGCAAGGTTAGGGCACAGAGAAACTGAAACAAAGCTATGATTAGATTTAGAATAGTGGGACGGGTAAGTATGATGCACTCCAAATGGCACTAAAGATCATGTGACACCTAAATTAAGCATTCTTCGCATTAAAGAACGCTTTAAAATCAATGAACTTACAATGCAAGTAAGAGGGAGGGCTCTGCAAAGACCAAGAACAAGCAAAAGCGAATAAAGTGTGAATATAGCCACTTTCACCACCTTTGACCCTGTTTCCGTGCCAAGCTTAACCTGAACAAAGATATCAAACCCAAAATAAATAAATAAATAAATACACGTGAATCGATTGTTTAATTTTCCTTGAATTTTGAAGTTCTAATGTTAGGGTACTTACCAGAGGGGACATTTTTCCGACAGCTCTATCTCCGTTTACCTGAGTTGCACACCATTCAGGTTACCTGATACAGGGATACCCTGAATAGGGAGATGTGGAAATATCAAGGGGAGAGAAAACAAGAGAAGAAAATTTTACCTGATGGAAGTGACTACAAAAGAGGATTAGAGTTGTTGTGAAGCCAACTAGGAGCAATGCCGAAATGATTGTGCCAGTTATGGGAAGTTCACTGTATTAATCACCCAAAATCAATACTCATATAAGGCATGTGAAGTGAAATCCAAGATTATCAAGAAATCAATATTAGCTACAGCCTTGTGTTGCTCTGTAGCAAGTAAAAAGCAGTCGTAGCAAATGGACCAAACACTGCAAAGCTCAGAGGCTCTCCAAATCCTTGATAACTTAATCGAAATGGCAGGCACTGGAATGAACACAGTTTCAAATAGGTGAATTTTTTTTTTGATATGCCAAATAGGTGAAATGACTGCTGTGCCCCCTCGTAAAGCACTTGTTGCACAAATGACCATTTCAAGCTTGATGTTGGATTTCTCTCAAAATTATGAGTATGACTTTGAAGAATTCTCAAAAGATCGAAGAGTTAAAAAACAACTCACAGTGAGAGGAACCAAGGCAACAGAGTAAATTGGTAATTTGATTGCTCCCCGTATCAAGATTGCTCTAGAAATGTCCTCTTCCTTTTCCTCTTCATAAGTAGAATTCTTGGAGGAAATGCACTGACATCTATGCCGCCAATTGAGTCGTCTCGTAGAAGTCCTATTGAGATATTAGAACACATAGTAGCAACCATAATAATAGCAGAACACATGCTCATTGGAACAGACAAGTATGAAGCGAAGATGTGACTCAATTTGTTCCAATGCCAGCACACTATAGTAGTCATTGGTTCCAAATCATCAAGGACTTCAAAAAATTAATAACAATCCACAAGGAGGAAATGAATTCACTGTACCTAAGTCAAATCATTTGAAAATAATAAAATCTACAATTTTTAGTAACATAAATTGATATATATTCGCACACAAACAAATATGAACACTGATACATGCATATATATAAATCATCATCTCAGTTTCTCGTTGGTGAACGTGAGTATGCATATATATATATATATATAAATCATCACCTCAGTTTCTCGTTAGTGAACGTGAGTAATCAACAAAGTCAACCGCTTCAGATTTTAGAGATGCTTCAGAAGATCAGCTTCAGGTCTTGTAGATCTAAATCTTTTGATTGGAGATCAAGTCCATCATCTCATTCGAATCAATCTTGCGTAAATCTGAATCATGGATAAGATTTCAGCAACTACGAAGGACTGATTGCTGAGATATCGTCATTGTCCTCCTCAAGTTCTCGCCCACTGAGGCTTAAAAACAAGGAAAAGAAGAGAACATAAAATTTTCAGCATATTTGAAACAATGAAGAAGCAATTTTGACACACATTACATGTGCCAGTGCTATAACAAGATAGCAGTAAAGAATTTGAATAAGAAACAACAGGAAAAGAGAATCTGGAAAGAAAAGGAAAGAAGAGCAGAGACAGGCAACTGTAATATCTCGAAGTTTTAAAAATTATCAATACAAAAGACGAGATTCGAAAGTTATTTATTGTTTAAAAAGTTTGAAGATAATCAGCACAACAAAGTTTGAAAATTCCATATCTACAGATAAGAGGAGGTTCCATTTGTTCGACAAATAACAGATGCAAATCAGCCTTAAACTTTATTAACTTGCGCCTCTGAAATGCATTAAGCCACTGCTAACATATCAAATCGCAAACAAAGGGACTGAAATGTAATCAAAACAACATTTAAACAATAGAGATATTTAAGCACAACAAAAAGTAAAGTTGCGATAGAAATGATGATATGACACACAATCTGACCTCACATCCAAACCCTAGGAGGAGATTCAAGACTGTAAACCCTACGAGAAGAATCAGCGGAATAAAGATTTTGAGAGAAAGCGAGAGAACTTCGACATCGAAATCGAGATTGTAGACAGTAGTGCTCACCTTAGTAGACGATGCAGATGGTGGTGGTGGTGGTGGTGGAGCTTCGAAATCGAGAGAGAGAGAGAGAGAGAGAGAAAGAGAGAGAGAGAACTTCGAAATCGAAATCACTGAGCTGAAGAAGGTTGAATAGTATCTTCCAAATCGATATTGAAATCGATTCTGCTCTACGAAATCTATTTTGCTCTACGAAATCGAAATCACTCTGAGATTGGATCACCGAACTTCGATATCGAAATCACTTTAAGGGTTTAGAGAGAGGGAGCGAGCGAGATTCATGCACTGGTGTTTCTCAGATTTGAGTGAGTGAAAGTGAGAAGAAATGTTTCTCAGATTAGAATGAGGGTTTGAAGAGGGAGAGAGAGCGCGTGAGAGTGGGATACATTCGAAGGCGTTTCAAAACGGGTTAAACGGTACCGTTTTATTAAATTAAAATGTGGGATACATTCGAAGGCGTTTTTAAACAGGTTAAACAGTACCGTTTTATTAAATTAAAATGCGACGTTTATAAAACGTCGTTAAATATTAAAAAATGTGACGTTTAAAAAAATACCGCTAAAAAAGCACTATTAAATCACACATTTCCTGTAGTGGAAGAAAACAAACTATGTAAAAGATGGTACACTTAAGCACGACACATGCAGTGTTATAAGAGCATCCTCATCAGTTTACCTAAATTTTATCTTAAAATATTATTAAAAAATTTATTTCTTATTTTAGGAATCACTTTTTCATTTACTTTCCCCAACAAACTCTCTATTCTTTCCCTAAAATATTATTAAAATATTTTTTCCCTATTCTTTCACTTTTTCATCTTCTTTCTTTCACTTTCCCTTCCATATCTCTACTTTCTAGTTTGATCTGATCAAATCAAACCTATCCTTTATATATATACATGTTTGAGGTGACTTTTGTATTGTTATTCTTGGATATATATATATGGTAATTAATGAGGGAGATGCACCATGAAGATCTTTTGGAGACCCTATCTAGTGGCAACGTTGGCTTCAATGTCAAGAATGTTGCTGTGAAGAATCTGAAGCGTGGATTTATGGCTTCAAACTCAAAGGCTCACTGGAACAATATTTCAAGCGTGGATCAATGCCCTGGAAATTCAAACCCAAAACCATTCAACAATCCACTGTGTTCAATCCCCTTGGAACAAACGCTCTCTCAACAGAGGTGAGGTCATCCGGCCAATCGTCCGGTCGGACGTCCGGCCGGTCAACCCCCTGGACATCCGGCCCGTTGTCTAGGCTGCTGTGTTAGCGTCTTCAATGAAATAAAATATGAATTTATTAAATATGAGGAAGCTACAGAGACTCCCTACAAATAGGAAGTCACTGTAACAATCCTAAATTTAAGGGATCATATAAAGGATCTGACGGGGTTGCATTTTTGAAGAATCCGTCCCTTATAATAGCGAAAAGCTATTTTAAGGCATTTGCTGGGAATGTCCTAAATCAACAAAGAACATATATGAATATTCTCACTGCAAAGTATATTTTAAAAAAAATTATTACAAATAAGTTTATTCATATTAATAATTAAAATTATAAATTGTTCATGAATCTTTAATAATTTCTTGGTAGTGCAACTGACAAGTAATTTTTCCAACATTTTTTTGCATTTCATATAGATAAAATTGTAAACAGAAACTAAACACATGAAAATAAAAACAAAATTATGATAAATCAATTATTTCCAATCTAATATTTTATAGGGGGATTTCTGCGTAGGTCCTAATAGGTAGATTTATTATCTAATAAATTCTATAATAATTAATGGCGTTTGTCATCAAACACTATTAAAACACTTCACTAATTGTTAATTTTCAGTGACAGTTTGAAAATTATCACAAAAAATCGTCACAAAAAATGTCACTAATTTTTAACTTTCAGCAACTGTTTAAAAATTTTGTCACAGAAAAACGTCACTAATTGTAAATTTTAGCGATAATTTATAAATAAATGTGACAAAAAAAGTTACTAATTATCAATTTTTAGCGACATATATAAAAAATCATTACAAAAAAATATTTTAAGCTACAATTTTATTAAAAATTTTCAACTATTAAGACTTATCGGTAATTAATCTTAATTTTTTTATTTTATATTCCTACTAAACTTACCTTGCTAAACCTGAGATGACTGATTCGACTTCATCCTCAGATGGAACAGAGTCAAACGGTACGACAAAATTGACTGAAATCTGAAAGTTAACCTTAAGAAGAAGCTGATGATTCCATGCTGTTTTACAAAACAAAATGTAACGAAGTTTACCATGAAATAGTAGCAAGAAGAACCTACATAAAAGTCACCGCTTATATTAAGTTTAAAAATGAAAATATTTTATTATAAAATTCATAATAAAATAGCAAATTGATTATATATCTATACATATGTGTGTGTTTATACAACTAAGAAATTTATAAGCTTGACTTTATATAAAGGTTTCAAATACCAAACTTTTGATTCCTAAACAAAATATTTATGTAAAAAATAAATTTGATCGTATATGGAATTTATTATTAGTAAAATACATGGCAAAAATGATTTTAAAAACAAATTTTTAAAAGATAAACGTGATTTAATTATGTGACTATCGTTATTTGTTGATTTAATTTTGTATAGGTTATCTTATTGAAAAACCATATAAAATCAATTATTTAGATTATCAAGTTAAAACCCATGGTAGATTTACTGAAACCCAACAATATGATCCAGTTAAACCCATTGAAAAAAATCTCCTCTTTTGGGACAGGATTGTGTCTTATTGATTTTATCAATTGGACATTAATAAATTTTCTTTTTTGAGAAACTTATAAAAGAAAATCTCCAGATTTAATTTTTATAATAAGATAAATCTCAATTTTTTAATTTTATTAATTTAAATCTTAATATTTGATTGTTTGCAATCTAAGTTATTTGTCTATTTTCATTAAGTAAAACTGATAAAAAAAATTAATATTTTAGTTATTAAACTCAATGAAAATGAATATTTTAGACAAATTTTATACATTTTTGATACACTTACATTGAGTTTAATGACTAAAATATTACTTTTTCGTCAAATTTACTTAACGAATCCATAACCTATTGTTCTTTGGGACTTGCTTGAATGGTGTGGTTTCGGCAAGATGAGAATGAGTTGGTTAGAGTTTTGATGTCCATTATGATCGTTTATTTTAGGTTATTATTGTCATTAAAATGAAGTTTCATTAAGTGTGTGCATTGAGGTAAGTAGGTGTGTGAAAATAGAATTTCCCTTCTTTTGTAGAAAAAGTGATTATTCTTTAGGTTAGAGGGACCGAATTCTTTTCAGTTAGGAAATTTAACTCATTTTGAATGAATTCCTTTTTTTTTTTTTATAATTTAAACTATTTATTTTATAAGACTTTCAAAGAAAAGTATGCATATCAAAATTTAAATCGATTGGATATCAAAAATTACTCCATCGAATTACAATTGTCCCAAAAATTATTAGTGGAATACGAGAATTGCCTAAAATTATCACACAGGTTCGATATATTATGTGTTCATGTGCTCATCTGATTTTATTTGTAATTTGTTCATCGTATTTATTATTTTTTGAGTTATGTAAGAATTTAATGTCAAGTTATTGAAGGACACACAAGTCACAAATGGTATTTGATTGCAATTTTTAATTATAATATATTTAATTTTTTAAGTTTATTTGACATTAAAAAAAAGTAAGATTTTTAAAAATTATAATTTGTAATTTCTTTCAAATATTCTATGTGATTGATGCTATGGTAGAATGGAATATGGTAAAGTATACTTTACACTCCTACACTTTGCATCAAATTTCACTTTGGTCCCTACATATGAAATCGTGAGAGTCAACTCCTTGCATTTTTGGTCAAATCTCACTTTGGTCTCTACACATAAAATCGTGACAATCAACCCTTGCAGTTTTAGTTAAGTCTCAATTTTCTCCTTTTGTAACTCCATTGTTTAAGTATTTAATAGAATCCAGTAATCTAACAAGTATGTACTAACGAAATAAGAATAAAAAAGAAAAATCATTTCCGTTTTCCACCAATATACACTTTGTCTCACATGATACGCATGTGACAGTTATATAACAACATATATGTTCATATTCTGAAAATTGGGATAAAGAGACAAGAAAATAGAGCTTTGAAATAAAACAGGCAGCTGAGAAATTGAAGAGAAATAGACAAAAGACTGTACTATTGTGAAAAATATAGTTCCGTGATTCTAATTTTTGCAAAACCCTAGTTCTTCTCTTTAATCGTTCATAATCTGCATTTTGTTTTAACCGAATACACTCAAAATTTTATGTAAATTTTATAGTCATATGGTTGTTACATTGTTGACTTTTGATAAAGACTTCTACAGTAGAATAATAAAAAGATGATATTGACACTTCACCAGAAGTGCAGAAGGTTGATTGTCATTATTTTATGTGTTAGAAGTACAAGAATTGACTATTATGATTTTATGTGTAGGAAGCAAAATAAAATTTGATACAAAATGCAAGGGGAGAAAAGTATAATTTACCCAAAAGAAGATTATGAAATCATGTCTTAAATGTATTGCTACGTGATAGTGGGTCACTTGTATGGGAACAACTCGAGAATTGATCATGGTAGTAAGGGTTAAATCAGAAATTTTGTTCAAGGGATAAGATATGTACCACTAAAAAAAGGTTAAATTAGTTTTAGTAAATTACTAACTAAATTTTTTTTTATACAAACGTTGTGAAAAAAGTTTTGGGAATTGTGATTGTGGAAGTATTTTTTTATCCCAAAGATCCCACATAGGATTCTGATTTTAACAACCTTGTATTAGATGATTGTTAAAATCAAAATTTTATGTAAGATCGGTGAGAAAATCTCATGGATTGAATTGTAGGATTGAATCGAGAATTGTAATATTCAACTTTCTATTAAAATAAGGTAAAAATGCAAATCTTATATTATCCCATACGATTCTACTTGCAATTTTATAATAACACCAATTTGACAATTTAAAATTGTTTGACGATTCTACTTCCCAAACACAGGCTGAATTGTTTTGACAATTTAAAATTGTGTGATACCATGATGTAAAATGAAAATTTTGGAGTAATAGGTTTTCTATGCCATTTATCGAAATGTATAAGCATTATTGATTGGTGAATCTAGAAGTCTAAATTTTTTTTTTAAAAATTAAAAAAGTTGACTAGAGACGAAAATAAGTAAAAAAATAACCATCAAATAAAAAAATCTCAAACATCTATAATAATAAGTATCAATTTATAATGTCTATCATTTTCAAACGTGCATCATAAGTTAACATTACACACCATCAAATTTGGAAATACCGAAAATGCACACATAAATAAACATAAAAAAAAATAAAGAAAAACCAAGAACAAAAACAACAACAACAATAACAAAGTAATAGCTCGGATTTTTGAAAGGTGAGAACTCCAATAAATGTAGACCTTGTAAAATGTTGTCCATCCACGCACTTTCTTTGCCTCCAATTCTCTATGATTTGTATGCTCATATCATTGTTGCCTGCTTGACGAGGCGGTCCAGTAACACACCAAACATCCCCACAATGGAAGTGAAAAATGACACTAACAGATATTTTAATTGTTGCTCAAACATTTGCTTCATGACTTCACCACTATGAATTCGCTCAAACATTTTCTTTATGAACTTCCATATGGCTTCCCCCATGCCTGACAAAGTTGAAAAGATATATTCCCACCACTCTTGCTTTGGCTTCTTTGGCTTCTCTTTTTTTTTGATCAGCAAAGAAAAATTTCATTTAACAGTATGAAATTAAAGGTACAGGAAGATGACATGCATTGAGAGAGATTCGGAAGTATAAAAATACCCTACTACTGCTACTCGCATCCATACAACCAACCCCTAAGCCTCTCGATTTTTTAAACAACAAAGTTAAGAAGAACTTAACTAAAAAATAAAACTACAAGAATCCCCACATAATCTACCCACCAAAACACCCAAAACAAATTAAATAAACTAAACAACACCCCAACAGCCCCAACCATCCACACAAAAACAAATCTAATCTAATCAACCCACCAAATCTAATCAACACCCACGCCTCTGCCAAGGCCCACTCCACCTGCAGCTACAGCTCCCAAAGCCCCACACCTCTGCTGCTAGCCCACGCCTCTGCCACTGCAACTCCCAACTCCCCATGCCCACACCGGCCGGGAGTACTCCATAGCCACCACCGAGAAGACTCCATGCTTCAACACCCCTGCTGGGAAGACTCCAGCCCCAACTCCAAGCTGCTGCAACACCCACAACCGGGAAGACTCCATGCTTCAACACCCACTGCCGAAGACACCACACCCACAGATCACCACCCCCTGCTGAAGACACAACACCCACTGCCACCACAGCCACAAATCAACTCCCACCAGGTCTTCTTCTCACTCAACCCCGAGACCACGCCTAACCCTCCTCTTCCGGAAAAGCCCACGGAAAAGGTCCATGCTGCTGAACCTCCTCTCCCGAAAAAGTCCTATCGGCAGAGGCTTAAATCTCACACCGTGGAGCCACACACCCACCGAACGCCGACCACCCCCTGGGCTACCTCCAGACAAATGGAGGAAGATCACCCCTCAAACTCTCATACGAAGAGGAGCGCTCGAGTGACAACCGGACAGAATTGGACCGCCTACAACACCCAAGATTCCGCCCAAAATAGAACATCGAAACTTCTCCACCAGACTGAACCAGCGTGCACCCCTCAAGCTCCTACTCGCCAAAAGCGCATGAATGAAATTCTTGAACGACCCCTGATGAAGCAGCTATAACGGGCAAGGTTGAATCACAAAGAGACAACTAAAAACAAAACCTAGGCGGCCCCTGAAGAAGAACCTGGACAGCAACGAAGAACACACCTGGGTGGGAAAAATGGGGGACTCAAGTTTATTAAAAGAAAAGCCTAAAAGGCAAACCGAAATGAGCTAGGCCAGCCGACCGCCATAGCCAAAGGCGGCGGCCAGCCGGCCAAAGAAGAGGCCCGGGGAATGAGGTTTTAGAGAGAGAAAATTTGAGAGATGATAAAGGATTGTGGGTTCAAAAAATGGTAGCTTTCTTTCTCTGGCTTCTCTGCCTTTGGCTTCTCTAGTACATACAAAAAATTGTGGTATATGTCACAAATTGGTAACACAATAGTACAGAATTAGTGTTATACAAACAAACAAATTAATTCACGAGCCATGCCAATTTACTGTTGTAATGGATTTTGTTTTAAATTTCAATTTTTTTTTTTTTTTTTTGGTTACAGGAAAATCCTCCCTACCCTTCCGCAAGTCCAAGGTAGCGCCCCTTGCAGAGATCACCAAGGTGTCCTATTAGCCGTTCTGAGCGAGGAGACTATAACCTGAGAACTTGCCCCGACCTCCCAAGACAAGCTCCGCTTAAGTCAGGACTCGCACAGCGGGGGAGCATTGAACCCACACCAAGTGCTGACTAGACAACTTGAGATCCAACCTCCTAACCAACAGTGCTTCGCCCAGGAGATTGGCCCAAGGGGGAATTGAACTTGTGACCTTGGGGCTTAAACCCCAAGGCCTTACCACAATGCCACAACCCCTTGGGTTAAATTTCAAAATTTCGATACTGCTTTGCATGTTAGTAAATAGAAAAAATTTGTAAAACTTTTTTTAAAAGAAAAAAGTTAAGATATTTGGGAATGCATTAAGTGCACTTATTTAGATCATATCACTATTTTATTATTATTATTATTATAAAAAGTGAAAAAGTGCACAAATATGCAAATTCCAAACAATCCTAAATATTTCTTTAGCAATTATCCAACACATTACCTTTTTTAATTCAAAAAATAAAAAAATTAACTCTCTGTCCCAAAATATTAATCTCTCATTCTATTTTTCATTGTTCCAAAATATTAGTTCTTTTTCAAAAATCAAGAACTAAAATAACATGATTTCCTATTTTACCCCTTTAAATTCGTTAACGTTGTGTTTAGTTGCAGGATTTGAGAAGAAATTTGAAAAGAAAAAGAAAAAAGGTGTGTGAAATTAAATGAAATGTTGGTATATTTTGTTCATATTTCACCTATCTTTTCCCTTTCTCTTTGCAAATTTCTCAACCAAACACAACGTAATATTAATATTTTTGAAGTATAATAATTGTACTATTAAAGGATAATTTTGAAAAGTTAAACCATTAGATCAATGGTTCTTGGCCTAATAACTTTAAGGTAATGAGTTTAAGTCTTGGAACAACTACTTTGTGCATTATGTCAAAAGTTAGATGGCGTCATTTTTAATATTTTGAAGTATAATAATTATACTTCAAAATATTAAATTCTCAAAAGAAACTAATATTTTAGGACCGAAAGAGTAATAAAAATTAAATCAATTGTTTGAAAAAAAAAAAAAATTAAATCAATTGCCAAACCTTACCAGAATTTGAAGGGAGCATGTTGCTGACTGTTGTCATTGCGCTGTTCAAACCATCTGATGTACCGTTAAAGGATAACTTTGAAAAGTTAAATCATTAGATCAATAATAAAATTTTAGTTTAATAACTTTAAGGTTATGGGTCTAAGTTTTGGGACAACTACTTTGTATATTATGTCAAAAGTTAGGTGACGTTGTTTTTAATATTTTGAAGTATAATAATTATACTTAAAAAAAAATTAAATTCTCAAAAGAAACTAATATTTTAAGACCGAAAGAGTAATAAAAATTAAATCTATTTGTTTGAATAAAAATAATAATTAAATCAATTGCCAAACGTTACCAGAATTTGAAGGGAACTTGCTGCTGACTGATGTCCTTGCGCTGTTCAAACCATCTGATGTACCGTTAAAGGATAATTTTGAAAAGTTAAATCATTAGATCAATGCTAAAATCTTATCTTAATAACTTTAACATTATGGGTTTAAGTTTTGGGACAACTACTTTGTATATTATGTCAAAAGTTAGGTGACATTATTTTTAATATTTTGAAGTATAATAATTATACTTAAAAAAAATAAATTCTCAAAAGAAACTAATATTTTAAGACCAAAAGAGTAATAAAAATTAAATCAACTGTTTGAATAAAAAAAATAATTAAATCAATTGCCAAACCTTACCAGAATTTGAAGGGAACATGCTGCTGACTGTTGTCATTGCGCTGTTCAAACCATCTAATGTACCATCATGTGATTAGTATTTGTATATGAACGATGGATAAGATATGGAGAAATGTCAAATCAGTCTAATTTTAGAAAAATAGTTATAAATTAATAAGAAAAATTAATAATTATAATTATAATTTTTTTATTTATAAATATATAGTATATTTTTTAAAAGGGGAATTAACCAGTAAATCCCATATTTCCATCTTATAGATCGCATGGTCCTAATTGTTTTTTTTAAAACCATTTAGTCCTTTGGAGTGTTTGATTACTATTTTGCCATTTAGGTATTAATTTGAGGTTGGTTTGGTGCGCATGTGTTTGTGAGAGTTGGGTGTGTTTGTGCTTTACTTCCCAATTAAAAAGGTACTAGGACTCATTTTAGGTGGTGTGTTTTCTAAGCACGTTGATGTGGGTCGTGATGTAGCTGTAATTACTGTTGTTTGTGTGATATGGGGGAGTCGGGTATTCACATGATTTAACCCACCCACCCGTTCTCGTGTGATTGTGGAGCCAGTGTAACCCGACCCAGTGAGAAGTTCCCAAATTTTATTGATCGATGTATGTTTGGGTTTTATGATTTCGTAGTGTTTGTTCACGTGAACCCAGATTTCATCATCCTCTAAGATCTCTGATCTTGCTCCGTCAGGTCCATCAGTCTCGACTTCGTCTTCGCATCCAACAAGCCAACCCTTTTTTTTCCGATTGTGTTGCCGTGAGTTTTGAAATTCAAATACCTGTGACCCAATCTCACAAACGTGATTTGTGGGATCGTATTTGAAATAGTTTTTAGGTCAATTTGGTGTAGGTAAGTTGTTCACTATTGGGTTCACGTTATAGATTGAGTACATGGTGTGATTCCGAATTCTAAAACCCACGTTATGGATGGAGTGAGTGGGTTCATGTTATAGTTGTTCATTGTTGGGTTCACGTAAGTTGTTCATTGTTCGGTTCACGCAGTGTCGGTATGATTTTGAAACCACGTTAGAGAGAGGAGGTTTGTTATAACAAACCCACTGCTGTGTATAAAAGCAAGTGTATAACTCAATATTGATATCAATGAAGATCATTCATCATTATTTACTTTTCCTCACACACGTTATAGATGGACTGCACTACCATTTGTGGTGTAAGAAACGTGATTTGTGGGATTGCATTCAGCATAGTTTTCAGATCAATTTGGTGTAGGCAAGTTGCTCATTGTTGGGTTCACGTTATAGATTGAGTACGTGATTCTGAATTCCGAAACCCACCATTTGTTGGTGTAAATGGAGGTTAGAGAGACGAGGTTTGTTATAACAAACCCACTGCTGTGTATACAAACAAACCCACTGCTGTGTATATAAGCAAGTGTATAACTCAATATTGATATCAATGAAGATCATTCATCATTATTTACTTTTCCTCACACACGTTATAGATGGACTGCACTACTATTTGTGGTGTGAGAAACGTGATTTGTGGGATTGTATTCAAAATAGTTTTAAGATCAATTTCGTGTAGGTAAGTTGCTCATTGTTGGGTTCACGTTATAGATTGAGTACGTGATTCCGAATTCCAAAACCCACCATTTAGAAATCCCTACTTGGAAAATTTTATAAACGAATTTTCACCACTCTCAGTTCCACAAATCTTGGGATTACACATACCCAAAATAAAACGGAATATCTCCATAAATTATGTCAGGACATATTCGTCCAACATACAATTATCTACATTCAAAAAAGGACTTATCAGCAAGCAATTTCCCCTCACATGGACTTGTCAATCAAACAAAAACTCAGTGGGATCAAACGGAACACAATTTAGCCATATAGGACTTTCCGATAAATTTCCCTTTTTAAAATCCCATTGGTGTGTAATTAACCCATAAGATATTATGGATCATTTTGAGAGCTAATTATTTTAATTAATTTTTTTGTAAAAAAATAAAGAGTTAATTACTTTAAAATTCTATTTACAAATGTTATGGTAGCTTAGGTTCTATCTAATAATTTTTGAATCAATAAGTCTTATTTAATAAAACTGAGAATATTATCAGTTTTTTCTAATTTTTAAAACTAAAAACATTATCAATTTTGCATAGTAATGTTCCAGATAATTGTTTCACTAACTGGGAAAAAAAAAACAGAGAATGAGATCAAACGTTTTTTTCCTTCAACTTATTAGTTTGATTCAACTATTTAATAAAATTAAGAACATTATCAGTGTTTTCCAGTTTTAAAACTGAAAATATTATTAATTTTTTCATTTTTTTTTTCAGTTTTGCACATCAATATTTCATCATCATGCTCCTTTATAGACACAATTTTTTATTTTGCACAAAAAAATAATTCAATTTTTTCAAATAAAATTATTATTATTATTATTTTTTTCAATTTGAAAGTTGATGTTTTAAAGTTTTAAAAATTAAAATAAATGTCAAATTAGCATGTTCATTTATAGATGATTATAAATGATGAACAATCATTGTTTAAAGGACAATTCCGACTATTAAAAATTTAATGGGACTTGAAGGTCCAAAAGATCTTAGTTAGGACTTAATGGAGTATAAGTTCATAAATTAAGACTTGTATGTAAATGCTCCAAAAATAAATTAATAAAATTAATCTCAATTCATGAAAAAAAAAATGAACAAACTATTGGATCAATTTAGAAAATTGGATAACTTATTTGAATAAAAAAATAGTTAGGAGCTTGATGAAGGGAAAAAAAAAAAAAATCAAAGTTTAAGGAGTTCTAAAATATTTACTCTATAATATAAGTCTCTATCGTGTTGGATGAGTTTGGGGTTCAAAACACATTGAATAAGGTCGAGTGGAAAGGGGTAGTCAGCTGGCTACTTCTTGGTAGTTGTTCCTATACACAAACAAAGTGGGTTGGGGCTTAGGAGGTATTTTGAGCGCAAAGGTCCTCTCAATGCTCTAACGTCCACACCGGATATGGACTGAACTATCTCACAACCTTCTAGTTCTACAAACAGAATTGTTCCATTATTATTATCGGCAAAATAGAACAACTCTTACCTCTTGCTCCAAGATAATCCACTGAGTAAGGGAGATCTATAGCATAGTCATAGTATATTTCTGTTAAAGTATATCTAGAATATATTACTTTTCATATTTGTCAGATTTTCATATTTCTATATGTTTCCTTATTCTCAGGGTTTCTTAATTAACACTCTATATAAGTTCTATATATAGGCCACCTCTTGTAATAGTTCAATACAGTAATATAATATACAACATTATTTAATATATAGAGATTCTTTTTTCTCTTTTCTCTTCTCTCTTTCTCTCTCTCTCTCTCTCTCTCTCTCTATACAATTATTTTAACATGGTATCAGAATTATAAGATGTGGCCTATCTTTTTGGTTCATTGACAGGCAGCCGATTAGCAATCTTACCTTCGTTGCCCATTGGAGTTTTAACACAAACCTGTGTTAATCCCAATCTTCAACAACTAATCAACCGCCATCTCCGCTACGAGCGTCGAATCTCAATCTTCTGCTCCTTCAATATAGATCTGAATCCATATCAAAGTTTATTTATTTATTTATTTGTGCATCCTCACTCTCTCTTAGTTCTCTCCCTTTCAACCTCAAATAGGTTTCTATCTTAAAACCTATTTAAGTTTGAAGGGGTAGTATCCCTATATTATGCTGAGCATGGTGATACACTATGCAAACCATCCAAGCTGCCCCCTGGCGCACCCTTTCATAAGCCGCGCCCATGGCACACTCTTTCATATATCATTGTTCAGTACCACATCATAAGTTATATGTGCGTCACGTCTGCTAGTTCAACATCCGTTCCTATTCAAGTGCCTCTCAAGGCCCATCACATTAGTTGCCTCCTAGGGCCCCTAGTAGGCCCCTTTTATTTGCCCTAACAGCAAACTCTTCTTCATTGCCCATAGTAGGCCTTTTCGTTTGCCCCTAGCAGTAGACTCTTCTCAATCGCCCCTAGCAGACTCTTTCGTTTGCCCTAGCATCAAACTCTTATTTAATTTTTTTTGTTCTTCCTAACTCAAGTTAGTTTACCTATTTGAGTTTGGGGGATTGTTAAAGCAAAACTAGACTATATTACTTTCCATATTCGATAAGTTTTCATATTTCTATATGTTTCCATATTCTCATAGTTTCTTGATTATCACTCTATGTAAGTCATATATATAGATCAACTCTGGTAATAGTTCAATACAACAATATAATATAGAACATTATTCAATATATAGATATTCTCTTTTCTCACTATCTCTCTTTATACAATTATCTTAACAATTTCAATGCAATAAAGTTACGCAATGTTTTAGAGGGATCTTGTACTAAGAAATAGACCCTAGAAGCTAAAAAAGAGTTGCCTGAGCAATGCAATTATCAGGGTTCATTGATATTCCTAACTTCAAATCTTCTTATTTTTTTCATAGTTTTTTCATAGTGCCAGTTAAAAATAAAAAAGAAATTGACAATATACTTCTAGAAAAATGTTTAAAAGTGCAGTTAGCCCCCCCCCCCCCCCCCCCCAAAATAATTAATTGGAACAAACTGACTTTTAAAAAGTGTTCAAAAGTGATCAATTAGAGGAAATTGCCTGGAAATTTAATTTAACTATAGTGATGTTCTCTTGAGCTAATTAATCTTTTATGAGACAAAAATGTACTTTTAAACATGTTAAAAAAAAAAAAGAAAGTGGTTTTAAACATTTTTTGCCCAAGCAATTTGGTGAAATTTTTTTCTTGGACTAATTGCATTTTCAAACATCTTTTAGGGAGTAATTTGTTCTTTTTATTTTTTAAGAGGTCAATTATAATATTAACAAAGTATCAAAAAATTAAAAAATAAATGAGGAGAAAAGACAATAAATAGCTTTGTTTATGTAAACCTGCCATCATTGATGTCAAAAAATTCAAAACGGCGGGAACTTCGCAAAAAGCTTCCCACAAACACTCATTTTTTAACGTTTCTCTGATCATTTCCTACATGCAAAGAAAAATAATAATAACAATAATAAATAATTCCTCACTTACAGTCTTTAAATTGTGAGAAAAACAGAAAGCAATTGAAAGAAGAATGTTGCTGAACTTCTATGCTTATTCTTTGACTGAAAGCAACTTTAAATAGAATATACAAAACAAACTTAGCAAATAATATGGAACTAAGCTTGATCCATGACTAACAGACTTCCAAGATAACAGAATACTCCTAAAACTTAGGACACTACAATTGACTCCCAGAAGAACAGGACAACATAGATTTATTCAAAGAAATAACAATAATTAAAATAAACTCTTAACACCCTCTCTTAAACTGAGTATCTTTTAGACATCAGTTTAGAGAAAATAAGCTCCAGCTTCTGCATGACAGTGGTCTCCTCTTCCCTCAAACAACATCCTTCAACGAACAAATTCCCAACATTTGCCTCAACTTCACAAACACAGGTAGCTTGAGAGGCTTGGTGAAAATATCTGCAGCTTGATCTTCACTTCTACAGAAAATTAAATCAATGATACCATCCTTACAGAGATCACGCAAGAAATGATATCTCACATCTATATGCTTGCTCCTCCCATGTAAAACTGGATTTTTGGAAAGCTTGATTGCAGAAACATTATCACAATAAATCAATGTTGGACCTTGCAGCTGGTAGTGGAGTGCTTCAATTAACCTTCTTAGCCAAATAGCTTGACATGAACATGACGCTACTGCAACAAATTCAGCTTCAGTTGTTGATAGAGTCACAATTTGCTATTTTTTTGGATGACCATGAAACAACCCACGTCCCCATCATAAACACGTGACTTGAAGTGCTTCTTCTATCATCAGGATCTCCCGCATAATCATTATCAGTGTAACCAAATTGACTAGATTGTGCTCCCATTTTATAGAAAATACCAAAATCCTTTGTACCTTGCAAGTAACGAAATATTCTTTTTGCTGCTAAGAGATGAAGCTCTGTTGCATTCTCCATATAGCGACTGATTAGGCTGACAGCATGCATTATATCAGGCCTAGATGAAGTCAAATGCATTTGACTTCCCACAATTTGCTTATAAAGAGGGGCATTTACCTTATTTCCATCTGACTTCTTTTCTAGCTTCAAATCAGGTGCTGTTGGGGTTCCAACTGAATTGCAATCCTTCATATGAAACCTGTTCAAGATTTCTTGGACATATTTCTTCTGAGAAACAAAAATCCCAGTTGATGACTGTACTACTTCGATGCCGAGAAAGTAGTGCATCAACCCCAAATCTGTCATATCAAACTCAGTCATCATAGATTGTTTAAAACTATCAAACATTGCATTATCATTACCTGTGTAAATCAGGTCATCCACATATAAGCATACAATAAGAATTTTTCCACCTTCTCCAAGCTTTGTAAAAAGTGTATGCTTATATGGACATTTATGAAAGCCTTCTCTAGCAAAATAATCATCTATACGACTGTACCAAGCTCTGGGTGCTTGTTTCAGTCCATATAATGCCTTCTTTAACTTATAAACTTTTGGAAGATCTATCAACTCCCATGTGTCATTCTTCTCTATGGCATTGATTTCCACATCCATGGCTTTCTGGCACTTTGTTTCTTTGACAACATCTTGAAATATTACAAGATCACAATCTGTAAATAGAGTAAAGTGCATGAGTGGATCAATTGTTTGATCAAATCCACTTATCTCATAATCTTGTATCCATGTTGGCCTCCTTTTAGTGCGTTGAGATCGCGATCCGGTTGGAGCATCAAGATGTTCTCCTGCGAAATTTGATGGGAGCATATCACCAAATATTGTTGTTTCTAGACTTTGTGGATTGGTGGGGATGGAGTCTGATTGCTGCTGCCTATGATCATCTGAAGGTTGATTACTTTCTTCATTATTTCCATCAAAATTTGTTGGAATCTGCTGCTGCTCTGAGTCATCAACAACCCACGTCCATGACCTTTCTTCGTCAAACACCACATCCCGGCTGATAACAATCTTCTTGGTGATGGGATTATACAACTTATAGGCCTTTGAATATTCACTAACACCAAGAAAAATACATTTTTCTGCTTTGTCATCAAGCTTCTTCCTCTTTTCATCAGGAATGTGAGCATATGCTATACATCCGAAAATTCTGAAATGATCAACGAATGGTCTATGCCCAGCCTATGTTTCTTCGGGTGTCATGTTTCGGACAGCTAGTGTGGGACTTCTATTCAATATGTGAACTCCCCAATTGACTGCTTCAGGCCAAAAACTCTTTGGAACACTTCTCCTTGCCAACATACTTCGCACCATGTTTAAGATTGTACGATTTTTCCTCTCGGACACACCATTTGTTGTGGTGTATAGGCTGCTGTAAGTTGCCTTTTGATTCCATGTTCCTCACAAAAATTTGCAAATTCTCGTGAGTTGTATTCTCCACCACGATCGGTTCGAAGAATTTGAATAGCTCTCCCAACTTCTTTCTCAACCAGGGCCTTGAAACTTTTAAATGTTGAGAAAGCTTCAGATTTTTGCTACAAAAAATATACCCATGTTTTTCGACTATAATCGTCAATGAATGTAATAAAATACCTCTTATTACCATTGGAAGTCGGATTTATGGGCCCGCAAATATCAGAATGGACCAGCTCCAGCGTTTTTATAGCTCTCCATGCATTCTATTTTGGAAAGTGATTACGATGTTGCTTACCAACAACACACTCTTCACAGATTTCCTTAGGAGGATCAATTTTTGGAAGGCCTGTTACCATCAATGTTTTGAAACCCGGACCGGACCGGCCGGTCGAACCGGTTGGACCGGGAACCGGGCCTGGTTCCGGTCCGGTCAACCACCTAGAACCGGATAGGGGCCAAAACCGGATAAACCCAGTGACCCACTGGTCGAACCGATAAAACCGGTGACCCAGTGGTCGAACCGGCCAAAACCGGTCTGGGTTTTTCTTTTTTTTGGTTTTCCCTTTTTTTTTTTAATTTCTTTCTGTCTTTCTTTTCTTTCTTTCTTTCTTATATATTTATATATATATATATATATATTATAAAATATATTTTAAAATTTTGACTAAAAATTCTTACTTCAAGAGTCTCCTCTCATTAGGAAGAGTCTCATTGGAAGTTGGAGAAGATTATGAAAGTCTATTCCTATTTATAGGAAAAGATTTTTCAAAAAGAACCTACAAAATTCTATGTGGGATTCAATCAAATTATTTGAAACATATTGATTGGAGGGAGAGTTGAAAATTTTATTTCCCTCCAAAATTAAACTTAACATTCAATCAATTTGTTTGGAGGAAATGTTTAAAAAATTAAAACAAGTGACTTTTTTTTATCAATTATGACTTTATTAAATATTATCAATAAATATTATACAACAATTTTTATTTTTATTTGAGTATTTATATATATTTTATTTATTTATAATTTTTAATTATATTTTTTAATTATATAATATTAATTATGACGTCACGGTTCGACCGCTTTGACCCGACGGTTGAACCGGTGACCCGTCCACCTGGTCCCTTTTCCGGTTCGCTCACTGGTCCGGTTTTCAGAACATTGGTTACCATCTCTTTCTTATATAGGGTCTTTAACCCATTAAAATTCAGATGACCATAGCGAAGATGCCATAGCCATGTTGAGTCTTTCACGTCGGTAGAGAAGCAGGACTGAGTATCATACTTGATATGTAATGGAAACATTCGATTTGCAGTCATCTTGACATGAGCAATTGCACCTCTTTTGGGATCATTAATTAAACAGACACCATCTTTGATTGTGATTGTGTAACCCTTCTCTTGAAGTTGACCCACACTAAGCAAGTTGCTTCTCAATTCTAGCACATAAAAAACACTAGAAATAATCTGAGTAGAATTATCTCTAGTTTGAATGTGAATATCACATTTTCCCATAACCGAAATTATAGAATTGTCACCAAACTTTACAGAGGTTCAAAAAGATTCATCCAAGTTTGTAAAAATTGACTTACTTCCACACATATGATTACTGTAACCTGTGTCAAGATACCATAAATTCTGTTGATTCCCTTCGATGGTATGACACACCATTAGAAGAGTGGCTTCTTTTTCTCTCTCTACAAAATTGGACTTTTTCCCTTTTTCTTTGTGTAAATTAGTATGACATTCAGACTTATAATGTCCATACCTGTGGCAGCGGTAGCACTCAATATTTGATTTGTCCCATTTTGCTTCATGATTAGTTGACTGTTGATTGTAATGCTCTCTACCTCTGCTTCTGGAATTTGGAGTGTGGTTTTTCTCTTTGTTATTTATGGGTCTGCCATTACGACTTTCTCTTCCCCTGCCTCGACTGCGGCCTCGTCCTCTACCTCGACCGGATCCTCTTGCTGCTGAAGATTCACCATTGGTTGAGACCTTCAAGGCTTGCTTCTCTGTGGTACTACAATTGAGTTTTTGCTCATGGACCTGCAACGAACTCTGCAACTCATCAACTGATAGTTCATCAATGTCCTTGGACTCCTCAATTGAACAGACTATGTAATCAAATTTCATAGTCATGGAGCGAAGAACCTTTTCCACGATGATAACATCTTGCATCTGGTCACCATGGATCCGCATCTTATTTGTAATCGCCATTGTCCTTGACAAATAATCTGAAACACTCTCACCAGATTTCATTTGAAGGGTCTCAAATTCTCGGCGAAGTGCTTGGAGTTGGGAGCGCTTGACCTTCAATGTGCCTTGATATTTCTTCTTCATTGAGTCCTATATCTGCTTGGAAGTTTCTTTCCAGAGAATGGTCTCCAGAATTGTACGATCAATTGCCTAAAATAAGTAATTTTTCACCTTGAGATCCTTTAGCCTTTGTTCATCGAGTCTCTTCTGCTGTGCTTCTGACAAAACTGCTCCAATTTCTGGTTCCACAAAGCTGGTTGCCACGAGAGTCCAATATTCTTTGGATCTTAGAAAATTCTCCATCAATATGCTCCAGTGATCATAGTGACCATCGAAGCAAGGAATAGCTGGTTGGACATAGTTATCGACTACCTTGTCAGCCATGAATGATTGCTACTGATAGTAAGAAGACTGCTGCTTCTAAGGAGAATTTCTTGGTGGCTCTAATACCAAAATGTGAGAAAAACAAAAAGCAATTGAAAGAAGAATGTTGCTGAACTTCTCTGTTTATTCATTGACTAAAAGCAACTTTAAATGGAATATACAAAACAAACTTAGCAGATAATATGGAACTAATCTTGATCCATGACTAACAGACTTCCAAGATAATAGAATACTCCTAAAACTTAGGACACTACAACTGACTCCCAGAAGAACAGGACAACATAGACTTATTCAAAGAAATAACAATAATTAAAATAAACTCTTAACATAAATAACGTGAGAATTTCTTGGAACATAAATTTGAAGGCATAATTTATGAGGCCGTGTTCATTTGTCAGAACCTTACATAGACTCGAGATTGAATCAATAATTTAATAAAATGTATAATTTGATGTTTGATTAAAAAATAATATTTCCCACTTGGACATAATAGTCTTTAGTGGAAGACTATTGAATCCTAAGCGGGGTTGGGAGATATTAAGGAGGAGTTTAGATAAATTACTTAAATTTTGGTTTCAATTGTCAAAATTTAATTTTTTGAAAATTAGATTTTTGGATTTTTTTTCATTGAATTTTTTTTAATATTTTAAATAATGTTTTTAGTTTTTAGATACACTTAACATAAATACAATTAAAAAGTATAATACTTGTAAAAAAATCTTTAAAAAATTCACTAAATACTAAAAATATATATATATATATATATATATAAACTAAAATTTAGTACATTTTCGTATACTTATGTATTCATTGATTTTTTAAAATATTTTTTTACAAATATTTTACTTTTTTGGTAGATCTAGGTTAGGTGCATCCAAAAAGTATAAAAAAAATTGCTCAAAATATTTAAAAAAATTTATTAAAAACAAAAAAAAAAAATAAGGAAAACAATATATTCAATTTTCAAAAAATTGAATTTTGACAATTAGAACCAAACAAAATGAATAGGATTTTATTAATCTCATATGGAAGGGGTAGTGGTGATGTTTCCTTGGTAGAGTGTTTGGGTCACAAGGTCTCCTTCTAAGGTTACTTTCTTTGTATGGACAACAGCTTTAGAGCATATATTGACTATTGACAATCTAATTCGACGTTGGCACATTTTGGTTAATTATTGCTATATGTATTGTGGCGATGTTGAGTCAGCAGATCATTTGCTTTTTCATTGATCTACAACGACTAGGCTTTGGTCACTTCTTGTCGGTTTGTTTGGGTTGGTTTGGGTTCAACCGGGCTTCTGTAGACACCCTATTTTGACCGCCCTTAAGACTTGGGCACGTCGCTCTGAACACTCGATAATGAAATATTATACTGTGTGATCGTTCAAAGCTTCAACCAAGGAATTCAGTTTTGAGCTTCAAACCCAAACCTTATACCCCATTTTGACCAAAATGTTTTAGACCCTTAAAAAATCCTCTTTTCAAATTGATACCCGGCCGTGTGTATTTAGGACCCGGTCGTGGGTATTTGGGGCCGGCCGGGCTCTCAGTGGCAACAAGACCAAAATTGGACCAGGCAAGCCACTTTTTAGGCCGACCGTACATCCTCATGGCTGGCCGGCTATGTTCAGCGTAGCAGATATTTTGTGACAACTGTAGCTGCTCCCATGCACATGCTTGGACCAGCTGTCTCTTTGCAGATATTTCCGACGTGAGAAGCCTTTTTTCTATAAATACAAGACCCCCCTCATGGTTTGGGATTAGAAAATTTTGTCAAGAGCTATAACTTATCCAACACACTTCCCTCTTCTCTTGAAATATACATACACCTTCTAAGCTTAGACTTGAAGCTTTTGCTGAGGTTTTTAAAGATAATTTCAGATCCTAAAGAGTGTTAATCTTGTGGTTTGTCAACCAAGAAGAACATCCTCTCTTTAAAGGGGTAATCTTTGAGCTTTTGTACCATCTTTTTTCTCTCTTTTTTTGCCTTTTCATACTATTTCAGGGCTACTTTAAGCTTAAAAATGTGATTGAAAAGTCACAAAAAGAGGAGGGGTTAGCCACCATTCCTTAGACCTTATTCTATAGCTTGTTGTTTTGCCTTTTTCTACTTTGTTTTTTTCGGTTTTAGCCATTGTTTTTTTGGAGTTTAGGGGCTGTTTAGTGTGTTTATTTAATTTGAGCTTTGAATATTATACATGTGTTGCTGTAAGTCTTCATAGATTTGGTGTATAGGCCATAAGCTTCCAATCCATTTGAGTTGATAGCCTTTTCTTTCATTCTTATAGCTTTCATGTACATATTCACACCATTGTAACCATCCATCTTTTCATTAGCACTCTGCAATCTTCCTCATTTCTTTATTTCTTTTGATTAAGAGTTGTATCAAACAAAAGATTGTCGCTCAAGGCATAAGAAAGAGACCTCTCATGCTAAATGATTTAATCTCCTCGGAGGTTCATTAACAGGGCATTACGTCTCTCTTATGCTAAGCACAATCTCTTGTTTGATACCTCTTTTTATTGCCAGTGCATTTACTTCTAAGGGACTAATTTTTCATTTAGACCTTTGGAAATCATAAAGGAAAGAGTCATTATAGCTCATTATCGAGTTTGGATTTGGAGTCATTATCGCTCATTTCGAGTTTGACTCCGAATTCATTGTCTGTTATAAATAAGTTTGTTTCTTCCTTTATAATTTTCCCCGTAGAAAAGGGCTCGAAAAGCTCATTTCTCGGGTCAAGTCATGCTTGCTATTTTTTTATTGTTTTGGGCTTAGTGGACGTAATCATCATCTTTGACAAAAAGGAAGAAAAGATAAGAAAATGGAAAGGTAAAGTAAAAAGGGCTAATAAAATTGGAGTAAAAAAGGGTCAAAGATAATAAAATTTGGTTAGGTTTAGTCGGACGTTATACTGAACCTATTGCGTCTTGAATCATCGCATACAATTTCAGTGATGTTCAATGATTCATGAAGCAAGTCTACCCCCTCCCTTAAGGTAGTTTCATGATAGGGACGAGATATTGTTTATCTTTTGTTTCATTTATTGAGCTCTTGTCCTATCGTTTCTAAGATCATCATGCAACAAATTTGCAATGATTGATGATTTGAGAATCGAATCTACTCCTTTCTTGAACATCTTCATGATAGGGAAGGGCAGAGAGGATAGGCATATCCTGGAAACACACAGTCCTTCTCTGTTCCTATTCTACTGCAACAGGGTAGTCTCCAGAAATAGTGGCCAGTTGGCCATAATCTTATACAGTCGACTAGTGCCATTATGGGCCGGCCGGGCTTCAGAGTTTGCAAATAGTAGTATGTTGTTGGCAAAACAGAACAGATCTTAAGGCCAAAATAAAGCTATTTTTAGATTGTATACAGAGCAGCTTCAGGCAGTGAGCAAAGAGAGGTTTCCAGAGGATGTTCTTGGATGTGCGCGTGCAATTCCATGTCTTTCATTTAATTCCTTTAGATTAGTATTTGTGATTAATTAGTTGCTTTCATTTAGATGTGTAATAATTAGTTAATTCATTTGGTGTTATAATAATTAGTTGATTAGGCCATTCGGACCCTCTTATGTGAGGGCAAATTTGTAATATTTGTATGTCTTCTAACTTTCATTTCTTTCTCCCTTTTATTTATATGCTTACCGTGGTTGCATATAGTATCATGTTTTCATTTCATATCATTGCCATGATTTGTATCCATTTTTGCATACATAAGGTTTGGTTCATCATGCTTGAAATATCATTGATTATTTGTTACTTGAATACGTGTGTAACCGCATGGTTTGAGTGGATCCATATATCATGTTAGTAACCGAATCTGATAGTTGCATTTTGTATGTGTTGCATTGGTCATATGCATTGTTAGGGTCATGCATTTTTTTCTAATCATTTTCTTTTTCTTCGGCTTACCTCGGAGTACTAAGTGAGTATTTTTGCTTTAGCATATTCATGTATGTACTTGTTGCCATGCTTAGCATATTACCATGAGGCTACGTGCTTACTTGAAATAAACTGTTTGAATGTCGGTGGATGAAGGTTCTTTTACTTGCATTGGGGATGATTTTGATCAAATGTATGTATGAACTCATTACTTTCCTTTTGAGTTGTGTGCACTCAAAACCCTTTTGAAAATCGCATAAAATCAAAGTCATTTCCAAAGCAAGCAAAACAGTCTATACTTATGTGCTTCACATAGTAAGTTAGCATATTAATAAAATCAGAACAAGAGCATATAATGTTGACAAAATTCACATCATGATTAGTAGAGGCCGATCTTTGATTGGATGAGAGAGGTGCTCAATTCATGATCTTCCCCTTTCATACCTAAGTTTCTGAGCCGAGACATTTTGGTTATGACAAACAAGTGGCCTTTGGCACGATTCACGAGTTTTCTAAATTTTTCAAAAATATTTAGGTAGGGACTCTGAAATCTGGCAATGTAGTCCATTTCTAGCATCTCTGATGATTAATGGATTTTCTAAGATTTGCCGGATTTGGACTCTCATTTGTTGTTTTCTATTTCACATTGCACTTGTGAAATCAAATTCAAAACCACGAGAGTTCGAATTGTAGGCATATCATATCCGAGAAGACTAAACCCTTCCGAGGAGCACGAAAAGTTAGCTATAGTTTTTGGCGACTCTGTTGGGGATTTAGAAAAATTGACTCAAACTTCATGATGTGAAATTTTATCTACATATATATGTTCTTTGCATTGCATTTGCATGGTGCTCTTAAGTCACTGTGTTTTTCATCTGCTATTCCTGGACAGCTTGTCTAAAAAGCTTGCCAAAAGCTTGGCCGGTTGTGGACTCTGCCACGTTAGAAACACAACCCTTGGATCTGGATTACCGTCATATCGCTTGATCCTCCTTTCACTTCTCGGTGGTAGGTGTGAAAGGTATATTAGGTAATCTTGCTAAGGTACCCTTTTGGACTAATTGGCCTAGCGCATATAGTACACTTTAGTGACTGTTCCAATATAGGACAGGATGCTCGCCCTTATGCGGGATTTTGTGAAACTACTTGCTTGAAGTAGTGAAACTCTAGCTCATGCCAAAGATGGGACAGGGTAACCCTACCCCCTCATAGGGGTGTTTTGGCTCTCTTTACTTGGTATGTGCTGTGCGGTGGATCGGAACAGGGGTGCTTCATATCAGGGGTTCAGTTATATCAGTTTGTGTGGGGGGGAAGGGGGAGAATTCAGTGGGGAGTACAATCCTTCAGCTGTGATCATATCTGTTCTAGTGAAATTGGGCTGAGGTGTTGTCTGTTTTCTTTTTTGCTAGGTAGTCCTAGAACCATGGCTTCGGAAGGCTTTGATATCCCCCAGGTGCTCTAGACTCGTGTCGATAGACTTTGTACAGTTAGAGATTTAGTTCAGAGATAGCCAGTGTTTGCTTCGTTATCACCAGTTGCAAGGCGAAGGAAGGCCAGACGGGGGTCACCAGTTCCGTTATTTCAGCAATCACCTGTACTTAGCTCAGCTCACCCCAAGTACAATCACTTACTTTTGGAATTCATCATCAGATCTAGAGGACTTACTAATCCATTTGCAACAATCAGTCGATTCGCTCCAATCGACTTGGGCTGTCAAACTGAGGTCACAAATAGGTTTCAACAACAACAATAGCAGTTGGCTACGGCTTATGCTTCTCATGCACCTAACGTGGCTACTCTTATGCCAAGCACCATTGCCAATACAGCTCAGGATCCACCGACCGAGGGTGTTCCTATTCTTCCCATCCAGGCATATCCAATCCCAATTCAAATGTCTAGAGCTCCAGCTCACTAGACTGAGGCACCTTTTAAGTTCGAGTTTAACCCGACCCTGCTTGTCATTCCCTAGATTTACAAGGTCCGGCTCACTTGAATAAACCACTCAACGATGATCAATAGATAACAACTCTCGTGAAAATGAATATTATATAGTCACACAATATATGTGTTTATCCAATTTTATACATTCCTAGATATAAGATCTAAGTCGAATGAATGTTCTGTTACTTAACATGGATAGATGTTATAAATTAAATTAAACGCCCTGAGGCTTACATCATACACAAGGGTGTAACTCTTAAAAGAATGGCACACAGCCAATAAATACAATAAAGGGCCCTTGGTCTACAACTAACAGAACTACCCTACACGGTTCTGAACACAACTTTACGTCACAATCCACATCCACACATGTACACTTGAAAAACATTTTCAACCATGTAGGGTGAGCATAAAGCCTAGTAAAAAATATTTCAAAAACTAAACATGCTCCACTAGCACAAATGATCATGATGCAATACATATATACAATATGCCCAAATGCATTTTGAAATCCATTTGATTTCTTAACAAAATCCTTTCTTTCCAATTACCAAAACCTTACGTTTAATCAAAACGTTTTCCAAGTTCAAATCATCTGTTTGATATAAAATTTCTTTCCAAAAACCAATCCCGGTATCTCAATACCAACTAGCAAATACATTGCTAAATCAAATGCGAATACATTGCTAAACAACTGCAAATACATTGTTAAAACCATTTTCCAAACATCCTGTTCCAAAACAACATAATCGTAAATAAATGGGTGAATCTCCAAAACAAACACAACCTTTCACGGATATTTCGTTCGCGAGAAAACTGTAAACCGACACCCATGTAAACATAGTCTATACAAGTGCTACTATTGCCATTTTACGGATATTTTGTCCACGGAATCGGCATCCATGTATACGCGTGGTTTTTGGGGCTTTTACCCTGGACACACAAGTCAACTTATTTGATATAACAACACTCATTCCCAGATTCACCATTTTATTTACCCTTTTCAATAGTACAATACATGTAACTCGAAATATTGTTTTTCTAAAGCAATGCAAATGTTTCAACACATAATGTAAGAATTTCCAATATCTCTTTTCAAAACATACAGTTTTCATTTCCAAAATCCATTACATGCTCCATGATATGAATGATTTCAAATTGCCTAATTCACATGTAATTTCTAACGCATGCAATCCTATCCTCCACCAATAGCCAAAACAATTATCTCTAATGCAATAATCAAAAGATATCAATATAGATATATTTTTCAAAAGAGTAACAACAAACATATCCAAAATCCCATAACCATTTTCTTCCCATCTTTTACAAAACCAACATCATTTTTTATTTTCCAACACAAGCCAAAACCCATGGTTTTAGAACAAAACCTCATTTTCTTTCAAAATCACTCTTGAATAAAGGAAGCCACCATTTCAACATATCTTAACACCAATACAAAATCATCACTTGTTTCAAGAACTCATTTGAAAATCTCCTTTTTATATTTCAAATCCAAATCCAAATCTAAAGTTTAATCCAAAGCACCCAAATCCATAGATCCTTTGAAATAACAAATAAGTAGGGTAAAGATCATACCCAATGATTGCCAAATATGAATAATAAAATAGGTCACAGATATGCTACCGAACTCATATTGACTTTAAGAAATAGATCCTACCTCTTGAAGCGAAGAGAACTCAAAGAAAACCAAAGTCGAAGAAACCGTGAAACTTTTGGATCAAAAGAAAGCCCTAGACGAGATCTACAATCTTTCTCAAAGGACCAAGGTGAAAAAATGCCTCTACGCGAGTAGATCTAGAGATCTAAGTTAAAAAGTTGAGTTTCTAAGAGAGAGAGAGAGAGGGATTCACGGTGTAAAGAGGGAAAAAAGAGAGAAACAAAGAAAAAGTGAATGAGGAAAGTATGTTTGGGGCCTATTTATAGTGATGGAATAATAGCCCTAAAGTCAAAGAAAAGAATAAGTCAAACCCCCAAAAAGTAGAGCTCAAAATTGAAACAAAAATCTAGAAATTCACTCATAGGGGTCGACCCTTCAGATAATGGTGTTGACCCTTCAGGAAGAAAAGCTGAGACACTAATATGTGCAGAGAACAAAGGTCAACCCTTGGAACCAGTGGTGTTGACCCTTTATTTTAGAATGCAACCAAAACAAAATAGCAAGAGAAGGGTCGACCCTTAGAGCCCTTGGTATCGACCCTAAAAACCAACAAAGACACTAAGGACAGGGCAACAAGGTAGTGTCGACCCTCAGAAAGGCTAGTGTCAACACGAGAATAGATTTTCCAAGTTCCAAAGAACTTTTCAACGTAAATAAGTGCGAACGAACAATCCCAACAAGTTTAAATCGAATCGTACTCTTCCAAAACCAAAATATAACAACTCCAAAGACTCCTAAAATGAAAATAAAAGAATTAAATGCACTCTCCAATAGTTTAAAGGACACAAGTGCTACACTACTCAAAGTCAACAAACTTAAAAAACTGTTCAAAAAGGCGTAGGGGGTTAACTTTGTTCCGGATATTAAGGATGGGTATACTGAGTCCGCTGTTACTTTACCAAAGCAATTCAAGATGTCGCATATTGACCGCTTCGATGGCTCTGGAGACCCAATGGTACATCTGCGTTTGTTTTTTGATATCCTGTGACTAATGGGTTTGACTAAAATTCAGTAGTTGTCACTATTCAGCAGGACCATGTCTGATATAGCTGCCATCTAGTATGCTAAATTAGAGGACTCTGTGAAACAGAGCTAGGAGAAGTTGGCTGAATCTTTCATTGCCCAATATTCCTATAACATGCAAATTGAGGTCACAACTTATGATCTTGAGGCAATACGTCAGGAATCGAAGGAGGGCTTTTTCAGAGTTTGTTACGAGATGGAGGGCAATGGCGGCTATGATGGCAAACAAGCCTCCAGAGAAAAAGCAAGTTCATATAATTGACAGAAACCTGCATGAAAGGCTATTACAGAAAATGATAGTCTTTCCACTATTCAACTTTAAGGACCTCCATGAAATTGGGGTTCAAATCGAGGATGCCATCAGAAAAGGGATCATTGTGGAAGGTAATGAGCCTCTGAGGAAGAATGTTGTTTGCAGTTCCAATGCTACTACCAATGGTAACGCAGCTGTGAAATGCTCATAAGTAAACATTGTCACCAGTTCCATCAAAAACCCTTTTGCTGATAATAGCCTAAAACCAATCACTTCAACTCGGCCCCAAGCCCTAAATTTCTATCCTCTTTACATGGTTCTCTCTTAAGCTTTGAAAATACTGCTAGAAAAAAGGCACCTAGAGCTCCTAGAACCCGACCCCTCCCAAGTCCTCTTCTACTAAGACATGACCCCACCAAATACTGTGCCTATCATTAACAACATGGTCATGATACAAACCGTTGCATCCGCTTCGGTCAAAAGATTTAGGATCTTATTGACAAAGAGATCATAACTCCATCAAAAAGAATTAATGCTACCCCTAACCCATTACCTCTCCACCTCAACCTAATCTATACACTGCCATCCACCTACGACTCTAGCATATATATCACCCCAGCCCATTTACCCAAGCCTGAGGTGTTCATTCCAGAAAGCATGGACTTGTGTATTATGGATGCACTTGAACCCTAATCATCTCAAATCCTATCAAATACACCACAGACACCAATGGTCGAACCCACTACTTTTGAGCTGATGAGCATGATTGAAGATTTTTAGAGAATTGTGGCAGATTTAGCCTTTGGGATCTTGGCTCAATTATCAACCACATCACATGCCAGAGATTTCACATCAAAAAGCTCCCCAATCTTGGGGCACATCAAAAAGCTCCCCAATCTTGGGGTGAGCTATAGTTGGAAAGGGCTAACCCGAAGCTATCTTGAGTTTGGGTGATGACATGTCAACAACAAATGGGCCTCGTTCCGATATAGCCACCCAATCCCTTGACAAAGCTGAAGCGAGTGGCAAGAACAAGGCCGGGGTAAGTACTGATCCTTATGCGTATCTTTGGTGGGCTATTGAGACTTTGAAGGTCAAAAGGTTGAACAAGCAGCAAGTGCTTGCAGTTGTGGCAAAGATTGTACATGACACTTTTGTCATTCAGGTTGGGGACATTTTGAATCAGGGGGTAAGCCATGAAAAGGGATGTCGTACTAGAAACACCCCTTTCGGCTTCAATCCTACACCTGTAGAAGGAGGTCTCCAAACCCAGTCAACACCTACCGATTCCTCTGTCACTGCTTCCAAGACTGGTAGTCGCACCATCAATCCCATTTACATGACCTTGTCCAAAGCTCTCTAAATCCTCATAGGACAAGACCATCTCAAACCCCTTGACTCTCGACCTCTCCCTGATCGCCTTCCAGCCAGGCATGATGCTGCCAACTATTGTGTCTTCTATCAGCAACTCGGCCATGACACTAACTATTGTTTTCGTCTTCGCTATGAAGTACAAGACTTGATTGACAACAAGGTCATCGCCTCACCAAGTCCTACAAAGTCTATCGGCACTGGATCAATGGACTTGGGGGATAATGTGACTAGTTCTGCGATCGAGAATGAACCACCTATTGATAGTGCTCATTTTACTCTAGACATAGTGGATGGCACGCATTGATTCTGGTAACTTGAGAATTTTACTTTTCTGAATTGGGTGTTGAGTCAGTCTTGTTGCGTTAGAGTTTGGTGATTTCGGGGGTGTTACCTCGGACATCACTGTCTTGTTTTGTATTTGTCTTTTTCACTCTTTCTTTTGAGTTTGTTTTTGTCATTGAGCCAATTGAGCTAGAAATTCTGAATGGAACTGCAGTAATTTTCACCTACTTCTCTGTGCCTTTATATCATTGCATTAACCAAAGTTTTCCAAAACTATAATGAAAACAAAGAGGGAGGAATTCCTCGGGATTTGCAAAATTTAATAGACTAAAAGGAAAAGAGGCATGCTAAACCCTTGATGAATGAGATCATATCTGTTAATATGGATACTAAGAAGGATCCTGGCTTGGTCCAAATTGGTTCTACATTGTCTTTCAAGGAGCACGAGCGACGAGTCATTTTATTAAAAGATTTCAAAAATGTTTTTGCGTGGTCTTACGAAAATATGCTTTGACTTGATCTTGTGATTGTATAACATAAGATCACTCTCGGTCTTGAGACTTGACCGTTTAGCTTTCAAACCTTGACTCAGAATGTTCAATGATCAATCACAATATGAGGCTTGCGTGGCCGAATTGGAAGCATCTCTTGAACTAGGGGCAATAAGGTCAGATGTGATCGAAGGAAGCTTGCATAGCTGGATGAGAAGCATCCCTTGAACTAGGGGCAAAAAAGGTCAGATGTGCTCGAAGATTCAAAGATGGGTCATTTCTCAAGCCAATGGGGATCGGCAAAAATGTCAAATCCTAGAACTTGAGATAAGAAAATTTATTGCTGAAGGACAATCGAGTTCCTATCCATGACACTAGGGCCAAATTCAAACCCAGCTGGATGGGTCCTTACATCATCAAGACTATTTGATCAAAAACAGTAACCATTCTCACGGATTTAGATGGCTTAGAGATCTCACAACCAATCAACACGGACAAGTTAAACTTCTCCATCCTTGAGAGGCTTGCTGGGCTGAAAACTCAAAAGGACGACCCAAGCAAAAGTTAGAGCAAGAAAAAAAGAACAAAAATGAAAGAGAAATCAAAACAAAGGGAAAAAAAAAAAAGGAAAAAGAAGAAAGAAAAATGAAAAGAAAAAATAGAGCTCGCAAGGTTGAAAACCCGAAAGAGCGGCTTTGGCAAAAGTTAGAGCGTAAAAGGAGAAAGTTAATACCCGAGTGCACCTTAAACCCCAGAACTACATAAGGCCTGATTCCTATCTTTGGGATATGTAGGCAACTTCATCCTTAAGTTCGAACCATTTTCAGATTTGCCTGTCTCATCTATGTTGATTGGCTTATTCTTATTCAACTCGACTATCCTATCCACGTACAATTGGCTCATCGTCGTTCAAATTTGTTGTCCTATTCCATTAAAAGATCCAACTACAAGACACATCAAGCTCGAATTTGAGGTTGTGCATAGTTAATTCCATGTTGGTCGGGTAGTGGCCATTTGCAAAAATAGTTTTGAAGATTTTTAGTGTAGTTGACTAATTTTTTCGTAAATTATTCAATTTTTCCAAAACTAGACCATTTCTTAGACCCAGAAAAAAGGAAAATTTTCAATGCTTACAGCCTAACTTACATGATTTCAAAACAGAAAGTTGAATAAGTATGTTGATCTAAACTCTCATGTTAGTCAAAATTGTTTAGCAGTAAGCCAAAAAACAAAAAAATGGTCAAAATAATGAACTAGGGGCACAGTCGAGTCATGTTTTTTTGTCTTTTTCCCATTGTCGACGCATTCGCCAAATAGGGCACAACTGAAGCTAGCCGCAAGGGGCCAAAACTCTCACCTCCTCCGAGCAGTAAGGTATCGAGCCAAGTGCGAAGCACGAACTAGAAATGAAGCTGGATGTTCGACGCCCTCATTTGGACAGGTCTGATCACACCCAAATTGTCGACTGAACCAGAATGGGAAGTCCAGGATGGGAAGTAGAAAACGCAATATGTGAGACCAATCAATTGTATACCTGGCTAGCAGGACATGCTGTAACTCATCTCAATCAAGTTAAGCCAAGGGCATCGTCAAGTAATGTTAGTTGTAGATTTGTTGCACCTCTAGCCAGTCACACCACAACCCCTCTGTGGGAAAACTCACTAGCTGCGAGCGAAGAAAGTAGAATCTAGCAGAGTACTAGGGGCAAGGGTCCACAACTTTCAGCTTGTCCATCAACCACACTTAGGAAGGGATAAAAAAAATAAGAAAGATTAAAGAATAGAAAGATGTACGCTGAAAGAAAAAGTAAGGAAAGAGTTTTTTTTTTAGAGAGAAAGAGATTGAGTGCCAAAGTGATGTGAGAACCTTAAATAAGAAATGGTGGGAAACAATACCTCGAGAAGCAGGCTCCGCGTGAATTGAGAGGTCTCTCGCCAGAAGAAAACATCCAAGTGTTATGTCTGTCGTTTTTGTTTGTTTTGATTCTTGTTTTGAGTCGTTTTGATTTTGGTCAATCGTAGGCTTAATACCCGGTTAAGAACTCATTCTCAGTTTCCATTTCAAAAACAAATCGCTTTGTGCTCGATTGCCGTGTTATTCCCAACATAATATGCAAAACATAATTCTTTCTTTCAAAAGCTGCAAGGTCCACCCCAATTAAGAGAGAAACAACAGAACAAGGGACCTATCTGAAGTTACATAGTTCTGAACTACAAAAAGCAAAAGAGAAAGGGGAAAATCGGGGCATCTGAGTTTTTTTCAACTTCCGAGAATTCTAAAATTGCATTCCGAATGCACCTTCTCAGGCTTGTCATTTCTCCAGAGTATGAGTGTACCTCGACCTCGAGATCAAGTCAGCTGAGTCGAATCACAAGTGCTCTCCCTAAACACCAGTCCCCACCAAAGACGTCTTGGCTATGTTGGCAATGAGTTCCTAGAAGACCAACTGCGACGGTGGAAACTAGAGTTTGAATGACGACGTCTAGAACACAAAGGTTCGGAATTTCTTAGACTAACGTCTGGTTTAAATACCCAGCGGTATATTCTCGACTTGAAATCTGTATGGCAGCCCCCATAGTTGAAGGTAGCTTTTATGCACCTTAATTATGGATACTGAATCAACCTAGTCTGTCACCTCGTTAGAGAATAGGGAAAGTTGTAAGTATGATTAGGGAGAAAAGCGACATCCATGGTTTCCGCATGTAGATTTTACCCATTGTCAACATTTGAGGACTTTTTAACTGTTAGTTGAAGGAATGGGAGATCGCCATCAAAGTAGAGCGGTTCATCGCCACTCACCCATGAGGTGCTTTCTAAAGTGCCGCTTTGTTTGTTTATTGCATTCTCTAAACATCATTCACTACATTGCTTGTCAAATGTATCATATCATCGCACTTATTGCATTCATTTTCATCATATGTTATCTTGTATCATTTATCATTTTTGGCTGAAATGCGTTTTAGGATCATTGTCCCCCTGGCTTTTCTCAGAACATGTGGGAGCATGTTCTTAAGCAGTTTTCTCCGGACGAGTGAGACGTGTTCTTAAGCAGTTTTTATCTTAGGGCATGCAGGAACACGACCCTAAGTGATTCAGGACCTCTTCTCACGATTTCAGCGTGGTTAAAGTGTTCTTCCTTCTCTCACGATTCCAACATGGTTGGAGTCTCTTCATCTTCTCATGATTTTAGCGTGGTTGGAGTATCTTAGGGTGTGTAGGAACGCGACCCTGAGCAGTTTTCTCAAGACACGTGAGACATAGTCTCGAGTAGTTTTTACCTCAGGGCATGTAGGAATACGACCCTGAATGGTTTTCTCAAGATCTCTTCTCACGATTTCAGCGTGGTTAAAGTATCTCAAGGCATGCAAGAATGCAACCTTGAGCGGTTTTCTCAGGATACGTGAGACATGTTCTCAAGCAGTTTTTATCTCAAGGCATGCAAGAACACGACCCTAAGCGGTTTAGGACCTCTTCTCACGATTTCAGCGTGGTTAGAGTATCTCAAGACTTACAAGAACATGACCCTGAGCGGTTTTTTCTTTTCCACTTCTCACAATTTTAGCATGGTTAGAATATCTCAGGGCATGCAGGAACACGACCCTGAGCGATTTTTTCTTTTCCTTTTTTTACGATTTTAGCGGGGTTAGAGTATCTCATGGCGTGCAGGAACATGACCCTAAGCGGTTTTTTCATTTCCCCTTCTCATGATTTTCAGCGTGGTTGGAGTATCTTAGGGCGTGCAGGAACACGACCTTGAGCGGTTTTTTTTTCTTTTCCTTTTCTCACGCTTCCAGCGTGGTTGGAGTCAGTTCCTCTTCTCACGATTTCAGCATGGTTAGAGTGTGTTGTTCTTCACTTGTTCTTCCTCCTCTCACGATTCGAACGTGGTTGGAGTCTCTTCCTCTTCTCACGATTTCAGCGTGGTTAGAGTGTGTCATTCCTCACTTATTCTTCCCTCTCTCACGATTCCAACATGGTTAGAGTATGTTACCCTATCCATTTTATTCGTTTTATCCATTGCATCCATTCAATCATACTTCATCTTGTTGCATTCATCTTCTTCGCATAAATGTGTTTAGGATCATTATCATAACATTACATTGTTATTCCCCAGTAGATCATGACCCAGCAGATCATTCCTTACATATATCATACCATCCAATTACTTGTACCTTTCTACGAAAGGCATAGTTCTGCATGTGTACGCACCTATTCCACATAAATTATGGTTTGAGGGTGTCGGCACCTTTTCTGTGTTAAGGCATAGTTTGATTTGCATCTCCATTCCTTTATGATATTTGTGTGGTAGGCACTGCTTGTGGTTTGATTATATTATTGCATTGCATTAAATATCATTTATGTCCTACCCCTGAACTACACTAGTTTGATTCCACGCAAAGGGATATGTAGGCAACCCTTGGGTTCAACTAACTGCATCTGCATTTTGTTTGTTTGTCCAAGTCTTACGGCCTTGTCAAATGGGTTTTCTTTGAGCTTCGACATTTACTCACGTCATTTCATGACTTCGAGCTCCGTCAAAGAGGGGCAACTGTAGACACCACATTTTGACCGCCCTTAAGACTTGGACACCTCACCCTGAACACTCGATGATGAAATATTATACTAAGAGATCGTTCGAATTTTCAGCAAAAGAACAGGTTTGACCTCAAACCCAAACCTTACACCTCATTTTGACCAAAATGTTTTAGACCCTTAAAAAATCCTCTTTTCAAATTGAGACCCGACCGTGTGTATTTAGGACCTGGTCGTAGGCATTTAGGCCTGGCAGCTCTCAATGACAACAAGACCAAAATTGGACTGGGTAGGCCACTTTTTGGGCCAACCGTACATCCTTATGGCCGACCAGCCATGTTCAGCGTAGCAAATATTTTGTAACAGTTGTAGCTACTCCCATGCACATGCTTGGACCAGCTGTCTCTTTGCAGATATTTCTGACGTGAGAAGCCTTTTTTCTATAAATAAAAGACCTCCCTCATGGTTTGGGGTTAGAAAATTTTGCCAAGAGCCATAACTTATCCAACACACTTCCCTCTTCTCTTGCAATATACATACACTATACATGCACCTTCTAAGCTTAGACTTGAAGCTTTTGCTGAGGTTCTTGAAGATAATTTTATATCCTAGAGAGTGTTAAGCTTGTGGTTTGTCAACCAAGAAGAACATCCTCTCTTTAAAGGGGTAATCTTTGAGCTTTTGTACCATCTTTTCGCTTTCTTTTCTTTGCCTTACCATACTGATTTTAGAGCTACTTTAAGATTAAAAATGTGATTGAAAAATCACAAAAAGAGGAGGGGTTAGCCACCCTTCCTTAGGCCATGTTCCATAGCTTGTTGCTTTGCCTTTTTCTACTTTGTTTCTTTTGGTTTTGGACACTATTTTTTTGGAGTTTAGGGGCTGTTTAGTGTGTTTGTTTAATTTTTTCTTTGAATATTATGCTTGTGTTGTTGTAAGTCCTCATGGATTTGGTGTATAAGCCATAAGCTTTCAATCCATTTGAGTTGATAGCCTTTTCTTTCATTTTTATAGCTTTTATGTACATATTCACACCATTGTAACCATCCACCATTTCATTAGCACTCTGCAATCTCCATCCTTTCTTTATTTCTTTTGATTAAGAATTATATCAAACAAAAGATTGCCGCACAAGACATGAGAAAGAAACCTCTCATGCTAAATAGTTTAATGTCCTTGGAGATTCATTTCCAGGGCATTACATCTCTCTTATGCTAAGCACAATCTCTTGTTTGATACCTCCCTTTATCGCCGGTGTATTTACTTCTAAGGGACTAATTTTTCATTCAGACCTTTGGAAATCATAAAGCAAAGAGTCATTATAGCTCATTATCGAGTTTGAATTTAGGGTTATTATCGCTCATTTTGAGTTTGCCTCTGAATTTATTATCTCTTGTAAATAAGTTTGATTCTTCATTTATAATTTCCCCCGTAGAAAAGGGCTCGAAAAGCTCATTTCTCGGGTCAAGTCATGCTTTTTCTTGTTTTGGACTTAGTAAACGTAATCATCATCTTTGGACAAAAAGGAAGAAAATATAAGAAAATAGAAAGGTAAAGTAAAAAGGGCTAATAAAATTGGAGTAAAAAAGGGTAAAAAGATAATATAATTTAGTTAGGTTTAGTCAGGCGTTATACTGAACCTATTGCGCCTTGAATCATCGCATACTATTTCAGTGATGTTTGATGATTCATGAAGCAAGTCTACCCCTTCACTTGAGGTAACCGCATGATAGGAAGGATATATTGTTTATCTTTTGTTTCATTTATTGAGCTCTTATCCTATCGTTTCTAAGATCATCATGCAACAAATTTGTAATGATTGATGATTTGAGAATCAAATCTACTCCTCCCTTCATCACCTTCATGATAGAGAAGGACAGAGAGGATAAACATCTCCTAGAAACACTCTGTCTTCCTCTGTTCCAATTCTGCTGCAGCATGGTATTCTCCAAAAAAAGTGGCTGACTAGCAACAATCTTAAACGGCCGACTAGTTTAGTAGACCGATCGACTACTCTGTTCAGCAAAACAAAATAGACGCGGCCGTATTTCATTAGAGCTAGCCGAGCATCATTATGGACCGGTCGGGATTCAGAGTGTGCAAACAACAGTCTGTTGTTGGCAAAACAGAATAGATCTTGAGGCCAAAACAGAGCTATTTTCAAATTATAAATAGAGCAACTTCTGGCAGTGAGCAGAGAGACATTTCCGGAGGATGTTCTTGGGTGTGCGCGTGCGATTCCCCGTCTTTTGTTTAATTCCTTTAGATTAGTATTTCTAATTAATTAGTTGCTTTCATTTGGACGTGTAATAATTAGTTAATTCGTTTCATTAGGCCATTCGGACCCTTTTGTGCAAAGGCAAATTTGTAATATTTGTATGTCTTCTAACTCCCATTTCTTTCTTCATTTTATTTATATGCTTACCGTGGTTGCATATAGTATCATGTTTTCGTTTCATATCATTGCTATGATTTGTATCCATTTTTGCATACACAAGGTTCGATTCATCATGCTTGAAATATCATTGATTATTTCTTACTTGAATACGTGCGTTATCGCATGGTTTGAGTGGATCCATATATCATGTGAGTAGCCAAATCTAATAGTTGCATTTTGTATGTGTTGCATTAGTCATATGTATTGTTAGGGTCATGCATTTTTTTCTAATCATTTTATTTTTCTTTCGCTTACCTCGGAGTACTAGGTGAGCATTTTTGCTTTAGCATATTCATGTATGTACTTGTTGCCATGCTTAGCATATTACTATGAGGCTATGTGCTTATTTGAAATAAACTGTTTGAATGTCGATGGATGAAGGTTGTTTTACTTGCATTTGGGATGATTTTGATCAAATGTATGTATGAACTCATTAATTTCCTTTTGAGTTGTGTGCACTCAAAACCCTTTTGAAAATCGCATGAAATCAAAGTCATTTCCAAAGCAAGCGAAACATTCTATACTTATGTGCCTCATATAGTAAGTTAGCATATTAATAAAATCGGAACAAGAGCATATAATATTCACAAAATTCACATCATGATTAGTAGAGGCCGATCTTTGGTCGGGTGAGAGGGGTGCTCAATTCATGACCTTCCTCTTTCATACCTAAGTTCCCGAGCCGAGACATTTTGGTTATGACGGACAAGTGGCCTTTAGCATGAGTCACGGGTTTCCTAAATTTTTCAAAAAAATTTAGGTGGCGACACTGAAATCTGGCAATGCAGTCCATTTCTGGCATCTCTGATAATTAATGGATTTTCTAAGATTTGCTGGATTTGGACTCTCATTTGTGTTTTTCTGTTTCACATTGCACTTGTGAAACCAGATTCAGAATCACAGGAGTCCGAACTGTAGGCATATCATATCCGAGCAGACGAAACCCCTCCGAGGAGCACGAAAAGCCAGCTATAGTTGGTTGTGGGTGTTTTTCAGAGTTAGAGGGGGGCGAGAGTTGGGAAACGTTGATGTAAGGTGTGGTTGCTTACTGCCCAGTGCTTAATGTAGTTGATTTGGTTGGAGCATAATAGGTGTACTTTTCCGGGGACATCTCATTCGATGGCTTGGTTGGAGAATAGACTCTTTTTGATTCTTCACAATTGGGTTGCGAAATCCGTGAATCCGAATGTGTTGGTCGTTATAGATTTTATGGATAATATGAGTTTTAAATTTTCTTAGTTCGTGCTTGATGCGGGCTGTAATTTTTGTATTTTTTGCATCATCTTGACACTTTTTTAATAATAACTATCTTTATTTATCAAATAATAATAATAATAATAATCTAGATCAATCCATACAGTAGCTATGATATAAATTGAGGATTCGCATACTAATAGTCCTAAGAAAGTAGAAATGCTAATCTCATTTAATTCAGTCTATTCAAACAAATATAATTCCAGTATGTTTTAAATACAACAACTAAAGAATTTATTGTATAATTTTTTGAATTTAGGACCCCAAAAAAATCATATCTTCGTAGGGTAAAACAGTACTCGTCAACCATTCAACTAATGGCCTTACAAGTATCCTTTAGAACATGAGTCAAAAGTTAATCCAATCCAAAGTGAGATATGGACCTTGGCCGAGTGAAAGCAGTATTTTTTTTTTTGATAAGCAAAGGAGAACTTTATTGATGAAAAAAGCAGAACAAGCATAAAACTTACATCAATAAAGAGGGAAGTGCAAAAGCATCACCGCTGGCCTTAACAATCCCAACTAGGTTGGCACTGCAAAGGAAGCAATATCATCTGCTAGCACTTGACCCAAGATTGGCGAGAGGCCAATCCAGAGAAAGCAAGAGAAAGGGAAAAGAAAATTAAAAAACCAGGCCAGCCACCTATACATTGTCTATGATCTACGACTATAGCACATGATACAATCCTCATAGCAGCAGAGCATGAGCAATGCCACACTAGCAGCAGCCTCATACTTCAGAGTATGATCCTCATATCAGCAGAGCATGAACAATGCCACACTAGCAGCAGCCTCATACTTCAGACAACAGAGCAGCAGAGTATGGTTCTAGCAGCAGCAGCCACCACTCAGGTTTGAACCTAAAACAAGCCTCACAGCAAGCCTATCAGCAGAGCATGAACAGCAGAACAGCAGAGTATGGTCCTTGCAGCAGCAGCCACCACTCAGGTTTGAACCTGAAACAATACTAATACAAAGTGCACAGCAGCCAGAAGAGGATGGAGGAGCCTCAGACATCATACTTCAGACAGCACCACCACTCAGACTTGAACCTGATACAATCCTCGCAGTAGGACCACTCACATTGGAGGGGCCTCAGACCATTCCAACTGTAGAGCATCAATGCCACCCTCCATTATATAGTCCAGAATAGTAGATTTTCAATGCACCAGAACCAAGCCTGATACAATCCACACAGCAGCAGCCTCCATACTGATACACATTGAGCATAATCCTTTAACCTCCATACTGATATACCAATAATTCCATGGGAGCACACTTCACAGACAGGTCAGACCAGCATCAGCATGACTATCAATCTGCATAGACCAGCTTCCACCTTCCAAATATTGGTGACAGATACCTTCACAGACAGATCAGCTTCCAGCTACAGCCCAGCTTCCACCTTCCACCTTCACATCAGTAATAGACCAGCCATTATCCTATGTCATACACCCTCTGACCTGCTTCAGGTTTGCAACAATATCATGTATTGTGTAATTCACCCCCTTAACATTTGACTTAACCCATAATGCAATTCTTACTTTCAATCTCTCTACCATCTGTGCAAAATCTGTAATACCATTGTTAAATAAACATTCATTCCTAAGTTTCCATAAGGACCATAACATAGCCAAAGGGACCACCTGCCAAATATTGAACTCCTTCTTCCTTAATTTCATACCAGACCACCAGTCAAGCAAAACAATCACAGATCCTGGTGTAACCCACTGCACTTCCCACCAGTTTATCAACTCAGACCATAACCTCCACACCAATGGACATAAAAGCAGCACATGATTTATGGTTTCTACCTCTTCTTTGCAAAATACACATAAGGAGCTGACATTGATGGGTAGAGCTCCAATCCTGTGCATAAATTCTGCAGTTTTGATTTTCCCTTTCCAAGCTAATCAGCTGAAGAACTGAGCCTTTGGAGGTGCTGCATTTTTCCACAGGAACTTTGTAATAGGAATCATGGATCCATTAACTAACTCCAACCTTTCCCACACTGAAGCCACAATGAATACCCCTGAATTATTAGCTTTCCACAGACAGTTATCCTCAGTCACAGGATTTAGATTATGAACCTCTGCTAATAATACATTTAGCCTTTGTACTTCCTTCTCCTCCCATGCTAAGAGCGATCTTCTAAATGCCAACTTCCAATCACTTCCCGGCCCTTTCCGTTGGTAGAAAAACTGCAAGGAACCATCCTTCTCCACAGATAAGCTAAATAGTCTAGGGAACTCACACCTAAGACTCATATCATTGAACCATCTATCCGTCCAAAACTGAATCCTTTCCCCATTTCCCATGATAATCCTGAAGTTTTGTGAGAAAAACTCCGCCACAACACTATTGGATGAGGCTAATGATGCAATATCCTTCCACACTGTAGATACCATTGCAGCTGACACTGGTTCTGGTGTCCACCTACCTCCAATCCCACCATATCTGCTACATATCACCCTTTTCCAAAGAGACTGATGCTGACTACCATACCTCTACCACCATTTTAACATTAAACACACATTAACATCACTGAGACTTCTCACACCCAACCCCCCTTGGGCTTTACTTTTACACACCTCTTTCCATTGAACTAAGTGAATTTTCCTTTGAACTTCAGAACCTCCGCACAAAAAGTTTGATTGAATCCGATCAATTGTTTTAGCAACACCAACTGGCATTTTAAAGATGGATAGAAAATACAGTGGAAGACTTGACAAAACAGACTTAACTAGGGTCAATCTGCCGGCAAAGGACAAGAATCTCCTTTTCCAAGATGCTAACTTCTTTTTAAACTTCTCCACCACCGGTTGCCAAGTACTTCTTCTCCTTGGATTGGCCCCTAAAGGTAAACCAAGATATGACAGAGGTAGACTCTGGTTGAGGCAATTTAGTTTTTTAGCAAACTTCTTAACTAACTCCTCTTCTACTCCAATGCCACAAACTATACTTTTATGAAAATTAATCTTGAGGCCTGACATGACTTCAAAACACCTCAAAATTCTTTTAAGCACTATAATTTCATCCCATTTGGCTTTACAAAAAATAATGGTGTCATCTGCAAATTGTAAATGAGAGATTTTCAGCTCTTGATGACCAACTGAAGCTCCTCTGATCATCCCCTTTTCTTTGGCTCTCTCTAATAGAACATTTAAGCCTTCTGCCACTATATTGAATAGGAAAGGCGATAGTGGATCTCCTTGTCTTAAACCCTTCTGAGGAGAAAACTCTGCTGTGGGCGATCCATTCACAAGCACTGAGATCCTTGACGTAGATATACAGGACCTAATCCAACCCACCCATTTTTCACCAAACCCAAAATTCTTCATCATTGACAGTAAGAACTCCCAGTTAACTGAATCACAGGCCTTCTCAAAATCCAATTTAAGAATGATTCCTTTTTTCTTAGACTTTCTCCACCAATCCACCACTTCGTTTGCAATTAAAACCCCATCCAGGATGCATCTACCAGAGAGAAAAGCAGATTGAACTTCTCCTATGAGCTTTGGGAGTACTTGTCTTGCCCTTCTAGACAACACCTTAGCCAACACTTTATAAATTGAGCTAACCAAGCTTATGGGCCTATATTCACTCAAAACTATTGGGTTCTTCTTTTTAGGGATCAAAGTGATGAAAGAGCTGTTTACCCCTTTGGCCAACTTCCCATTACGATGAAACTCTTGGAACAACTGAATGAACTCACCTTTCATTAAAGACCAGCACTTTTGAATGCAATACAAATTGAAGCCATCAGGCCTGGGGCTTTATTCCCATCACAGTCTTGAATGGCTGCCCAAATTTCTGCTTCGCTAAACTCTGCCTCCAACACTTCGTTTGAGTCAACAAAACTAATGGACAACAAAGGCCCTGCCAACTTAGGCCTGCTCTTCCAACTTTCAGCAAAAACTCTTCTAAAGTAGTTCACCATTACTTGCTTCACCATACTTGGGTCCTCCACCACAACACCATTTTCCTGCACTGAATCTAATAGATTTTTCCTCTGCCTGTTACTCGCCATCAAGTGAAATAGTCTAGTATTTTTATCACCATTTTGTGCCCATGACATTCTAGACTTTTGTAGCCACAACCTGCCTTTACTTCTACTCAGATTCCAAACTTGACTTCTGATCTCCCTTCTTCTAATCACCTCTGATTCCAACAAGGATCCAGATTCAGCCTTCAAATCCCACTCATGGAGTTCATCTTCAGCTTTTTGAAGTTGATCATCAATATTACCAAAGACCTCCATGTTCCACCTACTCAGATATGCTCTCAGTCTTTTGAACTTAGACATGATTCTATAACTAGCCCAACCCTGAATCTGAGCCTCCTCCCAGACCTTTTCCACATCCTTTTTAAACTGAGGATGGGATGTCCAAGCATTAATAAATCGAAACAGTTTAGGCCCCCAGTTCTTCCCATCCTCCATTAGCAAAATTGGACAGTGATCTGAAATTCCTCTAGCCAAACCCCATTGTTTAAATTTATACTTCTCTAACCAGACAGGATCAAGCAAGAATCTATCAATCCTGCTCCACCTCTCCCCATCCAATGCATTACACCATGTGAATAATCTTCCATGCATATTCAGATCAATTAATTCCAAGCTATCTACAAGATTATTAAATTCTTTCATTCCCCTATCCCTTCTTGAACATCCCTTCCTTTCACTCATAACTCTAATCTCATTAAAATCACCACCCAGACACCAAGGGTTGGGATAAGAGAGTTTAAGATTTATAAGACTCTCCCATAGTTTCCTCCTCTTCAATACATCAGTCGGAGCATAAATATTGCAGATAACACAATGAAAAGATTTAGCTAAGATACCTGAAAGAAGAATGAAATTCCTGGAACTGCAGCAGTCTATCAACTGAAAAATCTGGGGGTTCCAAATGCAAAGGAGACCACCTGCACTTCCTTCTGCACCTACCTCCATAAAACCCATTTCATCCATTGGCCATAAGGACTTTACAAAATTACCATCAACAGCTTCTCTCTTAGTCTCCTGTAGCATCAAAACATCTACTAATTTTGCCCTCGCCAATGCCTTAATTCTACTCCTTTTTTAGGTCATCTAAGACCCCTGATATTCCATGACATGAGCTTCATTAAAACCTTCAACACAGCTCCTATACTCCTTCATTTTTCCAGTAGCTTAATCAGCCTCTCCCCTCCCTTCAACTCTTTCTAAATCTTTTTTCTCCAACTCTATTATTCTGGCCACCACTTCCTCCTCTTTCCCCTCACAGTTTAGCCCTAAAGCCTTTCCGACCTCAATCGTAGCTTGGGCTTCTTTAAGTAACTTGCTTCTTCTTTGAGAACTACTCCTCTGTGATGCTGATAGGGACGTAGCAGCTGCTGCCGCTCGAAGGATCACTCCACTCCTGAGACTGCTACTAAATAGAAGCCCCTTCTGTTTTGGATGGCCCCCCTGCTCCATTTTTTCTTTACTCTGGTCGACTCCTTTCCTCTTCAGATCAGACTTCCTTTTTGAGCCAGTATTAACTTTCTGAGATGGGCCCCCCTTCACATGGTTGTCTTTGTTTGCTGCATCTTCCCCTGCAGCCTTATACTGAGACTGGGCTATGCAGTCACTCAAACTGGAATTAACTTCCCATCTTGGCCCATTAGTTATAGGCTGAACTTGGGCTTCATGTAAAACAACTTCTAAATTTATTTTGGGCCGGCCACAATCCAACCCAGTTGAAGTATTCATAAAACCTGAAGTGCACACCTGATCTTCTACCCGTTGATTCTCCAATACTCTTGAGCAGGTCGCCTGCAGCTCCCTTTCATTCCCTAGAGCACGCTCAGCTTCTTTTTCTGCTACTCCAGGCATGAAATGATGACCTCCATCTACTGCCGCTAGTACTCTTTCCACTGTGTGAGTTCCATTACTTGACACCTCATCAATTTTTGCCACATCCTCATCATCGCCCTTCTCTGCAACCGACCCAACTTCACCTTCATCCCCAACTTCAGCACCATTGACAGCTACCTCTTCATGAACATTATCAACCTGGCCCCTTCGTGTGGTCAAGTGTTCAACCTCATTGTGCAAATTGGATTCCATTACTTCATTTATCTGGTAGCTATACTCACCATTACATTGACAGATACTGACAAAGGGCTCTTCATACACTCTCACTCGATAAGCCCTTTCATTTCCTAGTAAATTAATTACCGTATTGATGGGCTCCATAACTTTTGTGATAATCCTTACTTTGCCAAACATAAAATGTTTACCTCCCACTGTATCTTCATCGTACTGAACTACATCTCCCCATACTTTGCCAATGGCTTCGAAGGTCTTGATATTCCAGAGATTGAGAGGTACTTCCACACAAGTGAGCCAGATACATCTATCAAGTTCCATTAACTTCCCTTCTTCCCATTCAGATACTTCATCACTCCAGTCATGAATCCACTCCTCCATTCTCTCTCGTGCTTCCTTCTTCTGCTGGTTGGAGCTAAATGATAGAATTGCCTGCTTTCCTCTCGCTTGTCTAACTACCACTTCCTTATCAATCCTCTTGTAGATCTCCTTCCTAAAGTCATGGAAGGAGAAAAAAGCTTTGAGCTTGACCAGGACACTATCATATAACCACCCGTTCCCAGCCTCCACAACTTTAACAGATACATTTTGTTTTCCATATTCTCCTCCATTTTGTCGTCCAGTTTGAACTACTTCCGCGTATGACTTACCTTTGATTCTCATCATAGGTTGGATGGGGGTCCACTGCTTTTTCTGCACCATACCTCCCTGCTTAACATTTGTTAGCATCTGTCTACTTGGATTGGACTTGCTAAACTCAGCCAACTTTACTCTCAATGCCCTGTTGTGGCACCATAAGCCATCAGCTTTGTGCACTGCCATCTCTGCGGCCACCTTGCAGTCATACCTAACAAATCCAAATCTTGTGCTTGTTGTTTTCCTCCTTTTTCCTGGTATGAAGACATCCTTCACAACTCCAAACTTACTGAACAGATTAAATAGGTCTCTAGGGGTCATGGCCTCTGGTACTTCATCAACGAATAGAGATACCAAGTCATTCATCCTTGCTCGACCATTTTGCATACCCGTCCTCCGTTTTCTGAGAACCGGATTCCACCCTCCTTCCATTTTTTGTTTTGAGTGAAAGCAGTATTGAGTGTTACAAAACATTAGTCAGAAAAATACAATAAAATTAAGATTGTGTTTGATTCATAAGTTTGATAAGAGATTTAGAAAGAAAAATAAATAAATAAATAAAATATGAATAAACTATAATTATATTTCACAACCATACTGTTAAAGAAAATGAGACACCTGAGCAGCTGGGCTTCCCTCCATGCATTGATAAATATCATTATAAGAAATTGGAGTAGATTGTCCACTTTCATCGGTGAAGGAACACAGTGGACGTGAACCATCTTCTGATCCAGCTTTACCTTTCACATGGCTGTATGAAATGGGACATATATGAGCAATCCAATAAAATCAACTATTGTAAAACAAAACTAAACCGCACTTAAACATAAACATTTCTTGTACTCTGATAATACATATATATATATATATATATCCATAAAATTGCATAATTTTATTATTGAATCATAAATTATTTTAATTTTCGACTAAAGTTGGGTTTGTTTGGAGATTAGAGCATATGATTGGATTATGTATATTGGCCAATTTCAAATTCATGTTTAGATATTAAAGGAATCTCCAAATTAACAGTTATTCGAGACGATACATATCTTTATGTGAAAGATAGTCGAATCTCACGAGACGTGAGATACAAAATAGTAGGATTAAAGACTGTTTCAATTTGGGGTTTTAAAAATCAAAATACCCTTAAATTATAGTTATTGAATAGTGACATATAAATATATATATATACATATTTCTTTATTAGGTAGAAATTTGTGGCTTATTATGATGCTTTTATTAAACATAATACCCATCATTTTTATCATAATATGCAAATATGTCACTACTACATAATTCTAAAAGTATAATCTATATAAAAATTTTTGTGACAGGATATGATTTTACTAATCCTCTCTTAATTCAGAGACCATTCAAACGTGAGATAGAAATTAATCTAAGATACATATTTTTTTTATTATTTAATTTTTAATTTGTTATTGGCCCAATAGACCAGTAAATTCAGGAAACCAATCTCACCGTCTACTAACAGGGCCTCAATTAAAGCCAGGTTTGTACTTCAGAGATTTTGAACTTGAAATTTTAATCCAAGAAACATAATTCTAAAAAGTTAATAATCTCCAGAATAACATAATAAAATATCAATGAATATTATCCCATGAAATCTAATGCAAGCAAATATATCCATGAAGTATAAAGTACACAAATTGCATTAAAAGAAAAAAAAATAATATATTGATGCATATATGTTTATGCATTTCATAGATAAGTGGGCAACAGAAAACTAAACGTATACAAACTCAGAAATGATTTTTCCTAAACAATTTTGTCTGTTTTTTTTTTTTTTTTTTTTTGGCACTAAGTTACCTTCGAAGGCTAGAAATGGCTGGTGTCACTTCGGCTTGAGAAGGAGGTTGGAGAATATAGGAAGGAAGTTGGATGAGTGCCATGGCTAGTTTAACTCTAAAGAAAATGTTGATGAAATTCGCTATGAAATAACAAGAACATAACATATATATATACACATAAAGACAACAATTGGATGAGTGGATGGCCAAAAACATGTCGTCATGCCGTGCAACAATGGACTTTCCTCTGGGAAAGAGTATAATCACTACAACAAAAAGCACAATTGGCAACTAAAAATTCTTTTTTCGTCGCTGAAAGTATGATTTTTGGCGACTAAAATGGAATTAGTCGCCAAAGTTGCTCACTTGTGGCGACTAAACTTCAGATTTTGTCGCCAAAAGTACTGTCCTATTTTTTTTAGTAAATTTTTTATTTTTTACATACAATATATTAAATAAAAATAATGATTTTTATACATACAATTTTGTATTAATACCAGCGAATATAGTATATAAATAATATATGTTGCACTACTACGCATGTGATGTTGGGGTGGTCTAGTGGGGAACGCGTGTGGGTGAAGGCACAGTGGGGACCATGGCTTGGACGTCCAAGGTTCGAACCTTGGGAGCACCCAAGGCAAATATTCTTTTTTTTTTTTTTCTGGAAATGGTTTTGGCGACTAAAGTCGTTGGTCGCCGAAAGGTTTAAATAATAAAAAAAAAAATACTATTGGCGATTAAAAGTTTAGTCGCCAAAGGTCGAATTTCCAAAAATGGAATTGCATTTGGCGACAATTTCTTTCGTCGCTGAAGACTTGTACATTGCCGACTAACAGGTTTTTAGTCGCCAAAGGTATTGGCGACTGTACAGTGGCGACAACAGTGGCGACTAAAAGTTTTTGTCGCCGAAAGTGGAAATTCGACCTTTGGCGACTAAAAAAGGACTTTTGGCGACTAAAAATTTAGTCGCCAAAGGTGTATTTTCTTGTAGTGAATATTGTGATGACCAACCACTTTATATGTCAGTACTGTGTTGAGCAATACAGGGCTAACACATGAAGTAATATATTAAAAGTATTAAGTATAGCATTACTCTAATATAAGAGTCTCACATTTTTTTAATGTATTGTATCAACGTATTAGTGAAATATAAAATGTCACAACATTGAATATTCAAATTTGATACTAAAAAAAAGGAGAGAAAATTGGTGAAAATCTCCTTTTATGAGCTTATATCATATTAGATCTAATGATTTATTTGTTTTGATTATAAGGACACAATTAATGAAATCGATGAGAATTAAAAATTATTGTTTGAAATGATTTTTTTTTTTTTTGTTCTTTTACTTTTGACTTTATACTTTTTTCTTCTCTATTTTCTCTCTCTCTCTCTCTCTCTCTCTCTCTCTCTATTCTCACGTACTAATATCATAAATCACTGTCGGCAACTCGCCAAGAAAGTAGTTGGCAATGGAAAGTCGTCACTACAAAAGTTGTAATTTGTATTTGCAGATTCTACTTTAATTGTGAAAACGATATTTAGCCCCCTCCCCAGAGAGATAGAGAAAACAATTTGTTACCAGATTTTGACAATTGTTAAATTTTATATCAAATTTGGTAGGAAATTAAGCATTACTAAAATTTGGCAAGAGGAAAACTGAGTATTCTGTCAAATTTTGATAATCTATCTACTAATATGTGATCTGTGCTATGCATGAGATGAAATAATATATTACTTACAAAGAAAAAAAATTGATAGTGTTTATCATTTTTTCTCCGTAAATAAACATTTTATATATAATTTTAAGAGTTTTATAAAATTATGAAAAAGTAAGAGTTTAACAAAAAAAATAATTTAATATCTTTTCTGATTTTACAAAGTTCATAAAATTCTTTACTTTTTCTAGATCCAACTAACAAATTTTGTTACCCAATAGGTATTTTGAATTTTTTTAAATTCAAAAATCAAACTCAATGTATAGATGCATTAATTTTTTTTTTGAGTAAGATTTAAGAGGAAGTTTTTTTAATGTCCTTAATATTATGATTTTAGAGGATAAAGGACATCCAAAAATTCATAGTACCTTAGGTCTGTGGCATGTTTATTGGACCAAAATTCCCTCGCGCCATTCTCTCTCCACGGTTGATAGAGAAAATTTTGGACTAAATTTCTCCATGTGATGGCCAGAGAAATTTGTAAAACTGATATTTCTTTGTTATTTTAGAGAATTTGTCAAAGCATCACCCCTTGTTCAATTTATTTTTTCTAGCAAAAAACGTGGGCTAAATTTTTTTGTCATTGTAATGAAATTTGTAATAGCATTACCCATTGTTCAGTTGATTTTCTTTGCTTAAAAACCTAGATTAAATTTATCTTTCTGTGATGGCCAAAGAAATTTGAATTCAGTTGATTTTCTCTAGCTAAAAACACGGATTAAAATTCTCTGTCATGCATATTTTCTCTAGCCATTACATACTTACTTGATACTTTCTTGTGTATTTGAATTTCATTGGCCACATTACAACTCCCTTGAGATATGAAATTTATCTGAGTTTGTGTTTGTACTTGTGTGTATGGAATTTCACTAGCAACTTACTCTTGAGATATAAAATTTCTCTAGCCATTACACACTTACTTAATACTGTCTTGTGCATGTATGGAATTTAGAAGAATTTAGAAATCACATAAAAAAAAAAAAAAAAACAGAGAAATTCAAAATAAAAAATGTTCAGCTCACAAAATAACATGTCCAGAGAAAATTACACAGCAGAAAAATTTACAACTTAACAAAATAAAATATCTAATAGAGAAACTTATCTCTGTTTAAATAACTACAATTGAAGAACTTGTTCAATTCACAATATATAATTCAAAAAAAAATTACAAATATATAATTCAAAAAAAAATTACAAATCATACACATATTACGAACTAACCTTATAAATTTAAATTAACTTTCAAAATCACAAAAACAAAAACAAAAGCATATTCAAATAAAAAAAAAATAAAGAGAAAATACTATTCCACAAATTGCAATTAATTTTCTCAATCCATAAATCTAATCCAAAGAAATTTACAAATCATAAATATATCCAAAAAATTACATCACCACTCCAATCACAAATAACATGTCCAGGGAAAATTAAAACTGACAGAAACGGGATGAATTATCATAGAGAAATTTCAAAAATGAAGAATAAACAATATGTTTAGTGATTTGATCTATCAACAAAATTCATAAACTATCAAACCCACCACCTTTTAATAAAAGCATTTGGTAATAATAAATTTAAAGTTTATATTTAAATCATATCATGATGTGTTATGTTGTGACGGATATAAGTCAGTTTAAAAGTGCCAATATTGAATCAAACATTAAAAATAAGGATAAATTACAAATAAATCTTAATAATTGGACTTAATTTTCATCAAATCTTATTGAAAATAAGCCTTAATAAAATCGTCGTTAAAAATAATTTTTTGTAACGATTTTTTGTGTGCCATTAAAAATTGATAATTAGTGACTTTTTTTTTTGTCACGATTTTTATAAATTATGGCTAAAATTTACAATTAGTGAGGTTTTCTTGTGACGAATTTTTCAAACTATCACTGAAAGTTGAAAATTAGTTACTTTTTTGTGACGATTTTTTTAAACTGTCGCTAAAACTTATAATTAGTGACATCTTTTTTTACACTTTTCAACTATAACTGAAAATTAACAATTAGTAATATTTGTTAATAGTGTTTGATAAAAAAATTTAAAAAAAAAAAGAAAAAAAAAAGTCATTAATTATCATTGGACCTACTGGACAATAAGTTTACCTATTAAAACCTACACATAAGTGTCCCAACAATAACCTAAAAACTGGAACTGGAGGCACAACACCGTGCTATGAGCTTGTGAGAGCATTTTTCAAATATATTTTGATGATTCGAACCGTTCATATTGTAGAGTTTGTTGAGTAAATCATCTATGTAAAATATTAAGTTAATTAGATATATATATATATATATATATAACCCACACTACAACACATAAGAGTTTAAGAGACGAAAAAAAAAGTAAAAATTTTATTACAGAAGATATTTATGAACCAATTTCTATCGTCGTAAAGATAGCCGCTAAAAGGTTGGTCTGAAAAATAAAAAATAAAGCTTTTAGCGACAAAATTTAAAAATGCCACTAATAAATCCATTTTTAGGGACAAAATAATTTGATCTAAAAAATGTTTATTTTTTTAGACAAAAAATTTAATCCCAAAAGGATAATAATTCATAAGTAATATCCAATTTTCGTTGCATAAAAATATAATAACAACACATTTTGTTACAAAACTATTTGGTCCCTAAAAAATAATTTTATCCTTAAATTTTGAAACCTTAATTTTTTGTAGTGCCATAACAAGACCAGATTTATGTATAAATAAAAAAAAAAAAAAAAATAGACAGTTAGTATAATTTTGACAATTTTTTTAAAAATAATTATGGTCCAATCATGGGTGACGATTGTCTGATTAATCTCATTTTTTATATGAATGATATAATCGATGAATTCTATAACATAAACAATTCATATCATAAAAAAAAATCGAGAAATTTTTTAACCAGTATGTCACAGCGAGATGCTATGACAGCACCCCAAGTCTCCTAGAAACTATGTTGGAATTGATTTTTATGCTAATTTTTAGCTCAAAATCATGTCATTAGATAATTGTCATGATTCATGCCTAATTAATTCTTAAATTAATAAATATTTTTTAAATAATAAATTTGCTGTAAATATTTTTGACTCCTTAATTTTTATATGCCACATGTATCTTTTAATTTTTAAAATTTTTTTTTTTATTAATATCTTTAAATAAATATTTTAAAATTTTAAAATTTTGTAAGACTAAATTTATATTTTGAATTTCTTTTTAAAACATTTTAAATTTCAAATTATAAAACATTTTAAATTTCCTTAATTTTGATTTTTTTAAATATTTTCTATATAAAGATTTTTAAAATATATTTTTAAATTTTCAAATTATAAAAGATTAAAGTTATATTTGAAATTTTATTTTAAAAATTTAAATTTCAAATTAAATATGTTTATATTTTTCTTTTCTTTTTTTGACTTTCTATATAAAAAAATTTAAATTTCAAAATTTTAAATAGATGGGTCAAATTAAATTATTGCAGTTTTTTGTCAGATTTATAACATGACAAAAATTAAAAACTACCATGTTGATTATTTGAGTACTTAATAGAATGATAAGAGAAATATCAATAACATAAAAAGAACTAATATGAAAATTAAAAATATATTTTTATATTTAAAAATTCAAAAAAATTAGAAAATTTTATTCAAACTTTAAGTCTCAACAAGACAATAACAGTTTTGCTTATATAATAATATAGATAGATAGATAGATAGATAGATAGTATATATTATGGCAAATAGACCTTTTATTTGAAACACTCAAATGAGCTTCAAATCATCAATCTAAATTTCTTGATTTTTCTAAAAATTTAAATGTTAAAGAAACACACATGGCATCAAAATATTGGCCCATCAAATTATGTCTATAATTTTGAAATTTAAAAAATCTTTATATAGAAAGCAAAAAAGAAATTTAGTCATATCTAATCCATCATATATAACTTATATTTAAAAGGAATTTCAAATGTAATTTTATCTTATTTAAGTATCTCTCTCTTAACTTTCACATAATCATTTTTTTTTCCCAACTTATTTAAGTTTAATAAGCCATAAGTAGTAGCACTAAATAGTACTCTTAAATTAAAATAAATTATAATAAACTCATTTAAATTGTAACAAATATTCCCCATAATATATGATAAGCATGATCATCAAATCAAGAATAGAAATGACATTTTTGCATCTATGCACTTTATATAAAATCTTTCTTTAGCCATTACATAAAAAATCATGATAATTAACACATGCATTTCTAGTCAAATTTTACTTTGGTTCCTATACATGAAATCGTTACAGTCAATCCCTTGCAATTTTTTTTTTATTATCAAATCACACTTTGTTCTCAACACCAATGTCAATGTGTCTATTTTGTTACTCCATTGTTTAAATTTTTAACAAAATCCAGTCATGTGACAAGAATGTAACTACAAAATGAGGGTAAAAAAAGAAAATCATCTCCGTTTTCTATCAATACATACCTTGTCCCAACATGTATATCAAATTATGATTGTATTAGGCTAAAACAAAACATAAATTGTGAACAATTAAAAAAATGAACTATTTGGACAATTAAATATTAAATTAGGATTGAACCCCAATCAATATTCCATCATCCAAATCCTAGGGGTGAAACAAAAAAAAACTAAATGCCAACCAAACAATCCACCATAATCTCATAACTATCCAATACCTCCAACATTAAAGTAACAATAAATAGCCCAAAATAACTTAAATAATGTACGGTTACAAACCATGTCAAATTATTTAAATACTAAAGTCATAAAAAAAAATAATAAATACATAAACTAATATCAACCTATAGACGCGCCCCGGGAGCCTTATGCTACTACAGTTCGGACTCAAATGTCACAGTTTTGAATCTAATCCCGCAAAGTGCAATGCGAGATCGATAAATCACCAAAGAGTCCAAATCCGGCAAATCGTTTTGGAAAACTAACTTTTAAGAAAGAAGTGCCAAACATGGACTGCTTTGCCAGATACAGAGTCGCCACCTAAATATTTTATTTTTTGGGGAATTTAGGAAACCCTGACTCGTGCCTAAGGTCACGTGTCCGTCATCACCAAAGTTGCATCGGCTCGGGAACTTGGGTACGATTGGGGAAGGTCATCTATGAGCACCCCCGCTCGCCCAATCCGAAGATCGGCCTGTACTAAGCATGATATTAAGTTTTTGAAAACACATGCGTTCTTATTCCGGTTAATTAGCTAATCTTTACTATGCGATACGCACAGCAAAACAAGTATAGACTAGATCGCCTAATTTGGAACAAAGCATCGCATATCCGTTTGTTTGGAAATGGTTTTGAATTTTCTACTCGCAAGTAGGCTAAAACACGGATTTCGATGAATCGTTCCAATTCAAGTAATCCAACCTTCACCCACAGGCGTTCAAGTAGTTATATCATATAAGCAATTAGCCTCATGACAAGCATGCTGTCATGTTAACACTCACACACATGCAAGATGCTAAAGCATAAACACTTACAGTGTTCTCCGAGCCAAAACAAGAAACTAGTTAGTAATCATGCATGATCCTAGTTCATGTTGAGATGGCTAATGCAACACATGCGAAGATGCAACTAAAATAGGCTCGGCTATTCTAAAATGGCATGTTAGATGCAATACTTGATACATGTATTCAAATAAGAATTGAAATACAATGCAGTTAGTGTGATGCACCGAGCCCGGTGCATGCAATACAGATGAATGATGCAAACATGCGAGCATAAGGAATGCTAATCGAAATATGCCCTAAACTAACCATTATAAGCAGGTAAGTAAAATGGAGAAAGAAATGGGGGTTGGAAGACATGCATTACACACACGCACGCTTATTACATAATTGTGCCCTCTCAACAGAGGGACCGAAAGAATAATACAAACCATTTAATTAACTAACTAACAAGCTAATTAATTATTACACAACACTTAACTAATTAAAAAAATTAACTAAGCTACGAAAAAAAGTAAAAATGCCTCGAGAAGAGGGACAAATGCATGCTCGGTCGGCTTCGCTTGGAAATCCGTTGCCATGCTTCATGTTGCCTCTGTTTGCACTGCTCTGTACCTCTGAAAACTGCACAAGTCTTAAGGATGCTTCTGAACCACTCCCTGAGTGTTGTGGGAGGTCACCGGCCAAAAAATAGGACCATCGGCCAAGGTAAACTGGTCATCGACCAAAAATGAGGCTCTCGGCCAACAATTCATGGCCGGTCGGCACTGAAGATGGTCGACCGACCATCTCTTCCTGCAGAGCACTGTTTTGCTACAGCAGAGGACAGACAGGGCATGGCAATGCATTTTCAAAGCAATGTTTGCACTACCACCATTCTTATCATGTCTAAGACTCAAAGGAGCATGGTTCTCGACCCTCGGGCCACCAATCACGCATTTCGATGTATGATGGCCAAAGAGGCCAAGTGTGCAACTTCAATATTAAATGAAATGCATATAAACACATAAGAGGCCCCAAGCCTCTATCATGATTGATCAAGAGGCAAGGGATGCATGCTCGATGCTATGCAACCTAAACATGCAAGCACACTAGTGCAATACAAGCATGCAAGCAACAATGCTATGCAAGGCAACTAGCATATGACAATATGAGAAGACAAGCATGCAAACAAGCATGTGGCTTAACAAACATGTAAACATGCAAGGCATGTGATGACATTCACTCATGTAACAACATGTGAAGCAAACTAAAACCAAAAGAATACATGCCAAATGCACTACCACTTAAGCATGTAACAACATGTTATGGGCCGAGTATACAACAAGGCATAATCGAAATAGCATGCTACAACATGCAATTTTCCAAACATGCAACAAGCATATGACAATATACAAAGCAAGCATGCAACAACATGCGGGGATAGTCTTAAACTAAAATGGACAACTCTCAAATAGGTCCAAATCAGTGGCCAAAATGCTAAGGGATAAAGGACAAAATCACATACAAATATGCACGGTATGTCTAAGGCTTAAAGCCTAAGACTAATCAAGGGACTTGAACCAAAGCTACACAAAACAAAGAGCCTATGGCAAACATAACCCAAAACAGTCCTAAATCATGGCAAAGTAAGCCTAAAACATGCAATGACCAAAGCCAAAACAAGCTAAAACAAAGAGGCAAGGCATGAGGCATACAAGGCCACAAAAGAGGCATTACACTACACCTAATACAACCAAACATGGCATGATTTAGGCAACCAAAACCAGAGGTATGACACGTCAAAATGAGCCCAAAAACCCACTTAGATGTCATCCCAAATACCCAAGCATTTTGGCATACGCGATGTCACATTCATAAGGCATAAAACACAAACCCTTTAAAGCATTAAAGGAGCGATAAGTGCAAGTATTCAAGCATACTATATGGACTGAAATAACATTATAAGTGATGCCAAACCACTGAAATGATCCAAATAGAGCATGCTAATGACTTGAGCACCCGAAGCTAACAAGCTAGATTACATGGTAGCTATACAAAACAACGCAAGCATGACCAAGAAGACCAAAATCAGAGCTTAAACATGTCACAACATGGCTAAAAGCTTCATGGAGTTAGGCCAAAACACGCAAGCATAGTAGTATAAATGCTAGGTACATGTTAATGCAAATTATGGGATTACAAGACAAGTATACAAAGCATGCATGGTATGTCTAAACCAAGTCAAACAGTGCTATATCATGGCAAAACAAAGCCTAATATATACTGAAATGAAGCTAAAAAAAGCTAGGCATACAAGCCACTTATACAAGCCATTTATGCAAGCAATCAAGACAACAAGGAGAGGGGGTGACCCTCTCCTATTTGGGATACCAAAACCACCCCTCTACCACTAAAAATCCTCTGGATTTCAGTGGTAAAGAGGTCATGCAAAGCTAAGAACAATGGCCAAAATGGATGGCCTAAAGCAAGGCCTAACAAGGCCTTGGAGGGGGGAAACAACCCCAAACCTCAAAGTGACCTTAAACAAAGTTCTAAAGCAAGTAAAAAAAAAACTTTTATTAGTTTATAGTCAAGCTTAAAACAATAAGCAAGAAGGGATAAAAGCCTAAGCAAGAATGGGGAATAAGAGGATAGTTTCTCACCCTTGAAGAATCTCTTCAAGAACACCACTCCAGCAGGTTTCTCTGATCAAAATCAACTCAAGAACCCTAACAACAACCCTCTAGTGCCTCAGCAACCCAAGGGTGGTGTAATACTAGGTGTTTAAGTGCAAAAGTAAGACAAAAACTCACTTTTGAGGCACAAAATAGGATCAAACAAGAGAGTATAGATACAAAACTATATCTCACTGTCTAACCCTAATTTTTTTAGAACCTTGGAGGAGGGAGGAGGAGCTCCCTCTATATAGAGGTTCAAATGCAAAGCTTTTTAAGCAAGCTAAGCAAGAGGCAAATCCCTCCATACACGTATATGGAGGGGGTGTAATGTGGATACCAGCTGTGACAGCTGGCATAAAATATCTGCCAAAAACAGATAGAAATGGGTCGGCCGAAAAATATGGCCGATTGACCAACAAAAATGGCCGACCGACCAACAAAAGTGCCAACCGGCCAATACCCTTGGCCGATGGCAAGAAAAAGGGGGCCGGTGGCATCATGCCTTAGCCGGTGGGTTGAGGGGATGGCCAACAAGTCATCCTCTTCCTTTAGAAATAGAAATACAAGTGCCTGGTCCACAACCAAGCACAAAACAGTCAAGTTGAGAGATCTTGAAGCGAGGCGCGCGGCCAAGACCTCCGAGAACTCAAAACGAATACGAACATTGATGATCACCGAGTGTTCAAACGATGACGTCCAAGTCTTGAGGACGGTCAAAAATGGGGTGTCTACAGTTGCCCTTCTTTGACAAAACTCGAAAGTCATAACAATGACGGGAGTGAGTGTCAAAGCCCGTAGAAGACCCATTTTTGACAAGGCCGAAGACTTAGACACAGCATACAAGCTAGCAAATGTATGTGCCCGTAGGCAGGGGCAAGATGTAAGGAACATGCATAAAGCCGAACATAACTTATGATCATGCAAAGAGAGCTGTAATGAGGCAAATACATACAATAAATGCAACAGTTTAAGCAGGCGGATACAAATCTAACTTCATTACATGTAGAAAAGATGTAAGAGAATTATTTAACTCTCGCTACGTCTGACGCGGAGAATACAATACCTGTGCGGTTCGTCTGGTCGTGCCAGCTTTAAATGAACTGTACATACAATATCGTGCCTGTCCAGTTCGTCTGGTCATGCCAGCTTCAAATGAACCGTACATACAATATCGTGCCTGAAAAAGAAAGAGAACTTAACAGGTACAATTTTGTTAGAAACATGCATAGCAATGCAAGTGAAAAGTGCATGACAACGCATGTGAAATGTGCATAACAATGCAAGTAATGTGCGAGACAACGCAGGTGGGAGGATGCAAGACAATGCAACCCAAGGATGATGCATGACAATGCGGAAAGGATGCAAAACAATGCAAGGAGGGTGTGCGCGACAACGCAAGCCAAGTAGGACAAATAACAATGTGATTTGAAACAAGCATAACAATGTGTAGACGCGCCCGTGGGCTCCACTCTACAGCTCGGACTCCCCTGTTTTTGTTTTGTTGCGGTTCTAAATCTGAACCAAAGAGTCCAACTCTGGCAAATCGTTTTGAGAAAAACAGATTTTTGAAAAGAAGTGCCAAACATGGACTGCTTTGCCAGATTACAGAGTCGCCACCTAAATATTTTTTAATGGGGGAATTTAGGAAACCCTGACTCGGTGCCAAAGGCCACGTGTCCGTCATCACCAAATGTCTTGGCTCGGGAGCTTGGGTACGATCGGGGAAGGTCAGCTATGAGCACCCCCTTTCGCCCGGTCCGAAGACCGGCCTCTACTAACCGTGATATCCGATTTTGAAAACATTACATGCTCTTATTCCAGTTATTAGCCTAGAATTACTATGTTATGCGCGCAGCAACCAAGTATAGACTAGATTGCCTAATTCGGAAATAATCATTGCATATCCGTTTGTTTTGAACAGCGTTTTGAAATTTGCTACCCGCAAGTAGGCTAAAGCACGGATTTCAATGAGTTTTCCCAACTCAGACAATCCAACCTCCACCCACAAGCATTCAAGCAGTTTATCTCATGTAAGCACCTAGCCGCATGGTAAGCATACTGTCATGGCAACATTCACACGCATGTGGTATGCTAAAGCGTAAATACTTACATCGTACTCCGTGCCAAAACAAGAAACTAGTTAGCAAGCATGCGTGTCCTAGTTCATGTTAAGTGGCTAATGCAACGCAGGCAAGGATGCAATTTAGAGTAGGCTCGGCTAACCTTAGAATGGCATGCGAAATGCTACAACTATCACGTATTCAAATTGGAATTGGAAATACGATGCAGTTTGTATGATGTACCGAGCCCGGTGCATGTAAACAAATGCATGGATGCACGCATGCATTGCATAAGGTATGCTAAAATAAGTATGCCCTAATCTATCAACGTAAGCAGGTAAATAAAAGGGAAGAAAGAAATGGGGATTGGAAGACATACACCCACTCACACACACTTATTACAAATTTGCCCTCACTCGGAGGGACCAAAAGAATATACAAATTAATTAACTACGCAAGCTAATTAAAATATTACAAATTTCACTAAATTAATCAAATAAATTAATTAATCTAATTAAAGCATTAAACCGCCTCGGGATAAGGACCGGACGCAACACGTGCTCGGGACTGGCTCGGAACCGCACTGCCATGCACGGATTGCCTCTGTTTCCTCTACTCTCCTCCTCAGAAAATTGCCAAAGTCCCAGAAGTACCTCTCAGGGAACTGGGGAGTACCACCGGCTGGGGTAGAGCACCACCGGCTGAAGGAGGGGGGCCACCGGCACAAAATTCATCCATCGGCAGCTTGTTTACTGCCGGTCGGCACTAAACACTGCCGGCCGGCACTAAATGCCTGCAAAACCTGCAACTCACAGCAGCAGAGGGCAAATACTGGCATGGCAATGCAATTCAAAGCATGTATGCACTAAACACACTCCTTATCATACTAGTGACTCAAAGGAAGATATGCCTCGATTCTCGGACCACCAATCACGCATTTCCATGCATGATGGCCCAAAGAACCAAGAATGCAACTTTGATCTCAAATGCATGCAATTCATAGAATCAAACAAGGGTGCCAAACCTCCATCAAACTTCACTTCAAGAGGTCTAGCATGCACAATGCAAATGCAACCCTAAGCATGTCAACTAGGCATGCGACATGGACTATGCAACATGCTTATGCAAAGGGTTCAAGCAAGCATTCAAGACAATCATGCAAACCAATTAAATGATGATCTTACACATGACTTAGGCAACTCAAATAGGCTTAAAATCAGTGGCCAAATGCTAAATCATGAGGGCCAAACACACATGCACACATGCACAAGTTAAGGCACCAACACTTAAGCATAATTAAGCAACTCTTAAACACACCTAAGAGGCGCAAATATGGACCATTAGTATGCATAGTAAGCTCTGAAAAGCATGCAAAACATGGTGCCAAACCAACTAACAAAGCAAGCCAAACAAGGCTTACAAATGGTCCAAGCATTAAGGCAAGCCAATGAGGCTTTGAACCACACCTAGTACAACCATACATGGCAATACTTAAGCAACTAAAATCAGAGTTTTAACACATAAAACTAAGTCTAAAGGACCACCTAGATGGCATCTAGATGACATGAAACCAAAGGCATGCATTAAGACCAAAACATGGAGCATACAACACATGCTTTTGAAAGCACTAAAGAGGCAACTAAGGCAAGCATACAAGCACACCAAGAGACTGAAATAGCATGCTAGGTGATTCCAAGCCACTAAAATGATGCAAACAAGGCATGCTATACATTCATGCTCTTAAGGCCAACAAGCCAAATACAAAGAGGCTATATAATGCATGCTAAGATTGACCCAAATGACTATGAACAGAGCTAAAACATGGCAAAATAAGCATACAAGCTTCACAAATGCAAGCCTAAAACATGCTAGAAACAAAGGCACACAACCTAAGACATGTTAAGGGATCACAAGGCATTACAAGGCAACTATGCTAAGCATGCATAGGGGACCAAAACCAACTTATAACCATGTCATATTAGGGCATAATAAACATAGAATGCAACCAAGACATGCTCAACAAACAACCAAACATGGTGCTCCTTTGGAGGCCAAAACTTGCCCTTTCCAAGGACATCAAGGAGAGGGGGTGGCCCTCCCTTTTGGAGACTTCAAGGCACCATCTCCACCACTGAAATCCCTCAAGATTTCAGTGGTGGAGAGGCCCAAGCACCAAAGTCTCGGATCTCTCACAAAATAGCACAAAAAAGGGCCTTTTCAAGGCCTAAGGGTGGTCAAACTTGCCCAAACCACCAAACACTCTTAACAAACAATAAAGAGGCTTAAAAAACAGAACTTTTATGTGTTAAAGACTAGGCACAAAAACAGTTCAAAACTAGGCAAAAATGGAGTGCAAGAATGGGGTAAAAAGAGATAGTTTCTTACCCTTGATGACCACCTTCACAAAGGTTGATATTGTTGCTTCCTTGAGCTTCAAACCAGCCAAAAACTTCAAGAATAAGCTCTGATTTTTGAGAACACCAAGGAAAGGTGGAAGACTAGGTGTTTTAGTGCAATAATGTGAACCAAAACACCTAGAATACAAAAGAGAAAGAGAGAGATAGGATGTGTATCTATTCTAACCCTAGAAACCAGAGCTTGGTTCTCTTTAAAAATGGCTAAGTCTCTCAAGAACTTCCTCCTTTGAGTCAAGAGAAGAGGCTTCTCTTGTATAGGCACAAAACTTACAAGTTAAGCAAGCCTAAAGGCTCATCCCTCCATACACGTGTATGGAGGGGAGCAAAAGGTGATACAGCTGTCTAAAAATATCTGATAAAGCAGCTGTACAGTAGTCGGCAGGGCAAAATGTTCATTTGCCAAAATTGACTGCCGACCGGCACAAAAGAGTGCCGATCGGCACAATAGAGTGCCGGTGGCAACACTAACCAGCCGGTGGCCTCTAGCCACTGCCGGTGGTGTGTGGGGATGCCTCACAAAGCATTCCCTGCCCTTCCAAGGCAAAACACAAGTGTTTGGTGCAAAACCAAACACAAAACGGTCGAGTTCGGAGGTCCTGAGGCATGGCGCGCGCAGCCGAGAACTCCGGGAACTCCAAACGAACACGAACATGGATAATCACCGAGTGTTCAAGCGGTGACGTCCAGGTCTTGAGGACGGTCAAAAATGGGGTGTCTACAGTTGCCCCTCTTTGATAGAACTCGAAAGTCATAACAATGACGGGAGTGAATGTCAAAGCCCAGAGACGACTTATTTTTGACAAGGCCGAAGACTCGGACAAACATACAAAGCGCAAATGGTTGAACTCGCAAGCTGCCTACGTATTCCTTTAGGAATCAAACCAGCGTAGTTCAGGCACAGGCATACAAGCCGCAGATAAGGTATGCGCCCGTAGGTGGGGGCAAGATGCAACTGACGATGCAAAAGGCCGAGCATAACTTATGATCATGCAAAGAAAGCTGTAATGAAGCACGCATGCGACAGTTATAAGCTAGCATACGCCAAACTAACACTACAATGCAGAAAGGATGTAAGAGAATTATGCAATTCTCGATACGTCTCACTCGGAGGATACAATACCTGTGCGGCTCTTCCGGTTGCACCGGCCTCAAATGAGCCGTACATACAATATCGTGCCTGCAAAGAAAGCAAACTTAACAGGTACAATATTGTTAGCAATATGCATGACAATGCACTGATGAATGCAAAATGATATGCAAAATATACAAAACTATGTATAGATAATGCAGATGATAATGCAATGCAATTGAACCATGCAAACTACATGCAGGGCAATTGAATCATGATTCAATCATAAGCGGTTCAAAACCACACAAATGTCAAATAGATTGATGGAAGTAACAAGTCCGTCTACCATAGAAAAGGTGCGCAACCCCACCAACATACCAGCGTGGAGTAGGCACGATACACATGCAGAACTATGAGTGATGTAGACGGACACAAGGACAAGTATTGAGTGGATTGACATAAGTGGGGAAACGACCCACTGGGGAGGGAATAATGATCCTAATGCCGGACGCAATAATTACACTACAATGCAATGGAAATGGATACAATGGATATGGCACGCGGGCCAAACCGAATCTTGCCTAGGAAAGGCATGTACGCATACGAACTGCGTCTAACACAGGAAATGTGCCGCAACCCTCAAACCAAGCTCGTCAAGGAATAGGCGCGTACACAAAAACTGTGCTTCGACGTGAAAAGTAGGGGCACATACCAGACCAAGCTCAACCTGGAAAGGCGCAAGCCATAGATGGAAGTGGTGCAATGGATGCATGCAAACTACAATGCAACAGAAATAGATATGGATACAGAAAATGCATGACATATACACTATACTACAATGATATGCATGACATATGCATGTGTTTTTTTTGTTGTTTTTTGAAATGCATGACATATGCAGTATGATGCAATGACTATGATTGCAGCTTTCCCTATCTTACCAACAGGGCGATATACTAGGTTGGTTCAGTATCCAGAATCGAGGTGTAAACACGCCGCCTCAACCTATGGGGCTTCCATACGGATTTCAAGCCGAGGGTACACCCCCCTGGGTATTTAAACCAGACTTTAGTCTCGGAAATTCCGAACCTTTGTGTTCTAGGCATAAGCCATTCGAACTCTAGTTTTCACCGTCCCAGTTGATCTTCTAGGAACTCACCACAAACACAGGCTGGTGGCTTTACCAGACCACCGAAAGTCGTTCGGGCACGACAAACACCGAAGGAATTGCATCTTCAGAGGATTTAAGGTCTCCTAGATCGCGATGCAAAATGTATGCATTTGAAATGCACATGATGCATGATGTTTGAAATGCGCGCCAACGCACGGCTTTTGAGATGCATAACAATGCAAATGGACGGGTTTAAGGTCTCGCCATACCGTGCGTGTTTTCGGTCCCGCCGGACCATGCGTGCACAGGACGGTGTGATGCGCAAAATAGCGCGATGCATTAAACAACGCGAGTGCACAAGACAGTGCGATGCGCAAGATAGCGCGATTGAATGCATGCAAAATGCAATGAGATGCGCAAAAAAGCGCGATGCGTTAGACAACGCGAGTGCACAAGATAGTGCGATATGATGCATGTCAAATGCGATGGGGTGCACCTCAGTGCACCGAAGGTCTTGCACCTCCCGAGGATTTAAGGTCTCCTAGACCGGAAGAAACCTCTCAACGTAGCACACGCGAGAGAGGAAAAACAAAAAGCCTCTCAGCGTAGTACACGCGAGAGAGGAAAAACAAAAAGCCTCTCAGCGTAGTACACGCGAGAGAGGAAAAACAAAAAGAAGTCTCTCAGCGTAGTACACGCGAGAGAGGGGGGGTGCGAGGCAACGCACATGGGACACGCATGCCAATGCAAATGGGGCAAATGAGACGAATGAGACATGCGTGCCTCGTAAGAATGGAAAATGGAGTGCAATGAGGTACGCGTGCCTCAACGGAGATGCAGAACAATGCGAGTGTGACACGCATGCCGCACGAAACGTAAATCAAGGCACGATGTGCAAGGCAATGTATGTATTGAGGTACATGACAATGCGTGAAAACGCTTGTAATAAAATGCATGATAATGCATGACGGCGCAATGCAACGCACCGATCAGTGTGATGAATGTATGCAACGCACACGGGGCCACTTTTGAATCTTGTAAAAGACAAAAGGATACAAAAGGATAAAATCTTTGCTTGAATTTGAGTGCCACGCACAGAAGACACGGTCCGAAGTCAAAACGGAGGCCGGTTGAGCATCGGGGATGCACTTTCTTGCATTTTCTTGAGCTATGAAGACCCAAAACTGCTCATATAGCCTAAACAAGGCTGTGGGAACATCACCGGCTGGGAGAGGAAGCCACCGGCCGGCCACTGGCTGCAAAATAACTCCACCGGCACAATATTGTGCCGACCAGCACAAAATAGTGCCGACCGGCCAAAAGTTGCTGATCGGGGACAGTTTTGACATTTCACCTCGGGTCTTTTAAAATAGGGTTTTAAACCCTATTTCCTCACTTCTTGACCGCCGAAAACTCTTGTCCTCTCTTTCTAGAGCATTTTCGCTTCCTCCTTTTCTAAGTTTCTTCGCGCTCCAAGCCGTTTCGTCGTCGGATTCGCGTTTTCTTCGCGTTTCGGACGTTTTCCACCGATTGAAATTCATTTCGGAGCGTCCTTTGCTATTTCCGCTTTTCAGGACTTGTTCCCCTCGATTCCTTCTATATTTTCATGTATTTTCATCTTCCGGCCTTTCCGGCCATTTTCGGCCCGCTCGGGGTTGACTTTTTCGGTTGACTTTTCACATTCCGCCCGGTTTTCCTTCTCCGGCTATTTTCTCACCACCACTGCCATGGCTGACGATGTTCCACCGTCGGGACTCCCCCGGATCACGAGATGGATCCCGGGGTCGAGCTCCTCCCATTGAGCGAGCGCCCTTCGATCTGGCGACCTATCGCCCGGCTATTCACGTGCTTCCACCAGATGGGCTCCGCCACTTCCGCAGCTTCGATAGGGCCCTGGACCCGGAGCTCCTCTTACGCGAGCCGACCTCGCACCTGTCCTTCGGCGCTTCCGAGGTAACATCTCTACTTTGTTTTATTTTCTGCAATGTAGAATTTTCTGTCGACTGCCGTAGCTAACTGCACCCGTTAACTGCTTAATTCTGACATGCCGTATACTGTAGTTGATTGTAGACAACTTCACAACTGATATCTGCTTAGGACCGACATATGCACACACACTGCACCAGCCTCAGCCACCCGAGCACACGGCGCACATTGCACCTTACCGCGAACTCACCGACACCCGGCACTTATTTGAATCTGAAGAGCCTGCACGCATGCTAAACTTGCACTGAATCACGCAGACACCTGACACATCACTCACTAGTCATTCACTGAACATACCGGTACCCGGCATCTGTTTAAACTTTGAAAACTTGCACACATGCTAGATTTATACTGATCCGCACAGGAGCACTGACACATCACAGGCCGTAGTCCACCTGCTGGTACACTGAAACCTGACATTTGCTTGCATCAAAGAAAAACGTACACACGTGCTGCATGTTTACACTGCACCACTCAAAAACACACTGACGCATCACTATTGTAGTTTACTGTAAGCGCACCGCACCCGGGTATCTGTTTGAATCTGATAAACTTGCACGCATGCTAAACTTGCACTGAATCACGCAGACACGCTGACACATCACTCACTGTAGTTCATCGTAGTACACTGAAACCTGATATCTGCTTGGATCTGAAATATGTGCACACATGCTAAATTTGTATCGACTTTAACATGTTTCCTCAGAACTGTACATCTCATATTGCTTTGCAACTATTTGCTTGAAAACAGGAGATTCCCATGCCATCCGCGGTATGGGAATGTCGCGGCTCGAGATTGGTACTTGGAGCTTCCCGAGGCGGTTCGACGCATCGTGGACGATGCGGGCTTCAGTTCCTTTTGCAGGGGTCTGACCCGGCTTACTGCCTGCAGACCTCTCCTTGCCGCCTTGGCAGAGAGGTGGTGGGACACCACTGATTCATTCCACTTGTCGGTGGCAGGGACATGACGATGACTCCCTACGACTTCTCGGTGCTCACCGCATTGGGGTAGGGGGTGATCCGATCCTCTTCGACACCACATGACGAGTGGACTGCCGCTCAGATCTACTTGCTTGGCGAGGCGCCACCTCTTGCTCGTCCAGGCTTTGTCCGCTACTCCTGGTTCGAGGTGCAGTTCAGAGTGCAGCCTGCGTTGGTGGCGACGGTTCCGATGACCGAGGCGGCTGTAGAGCAGTACGCACGCGGCTTTTTGATGTTTTTGTTAGGGCGACCTCTTCGCCGATCGGGCGACACAGTGCCCCTCTCCTTCTCAGCGCACTAGTGGACGTCCGGGACTCCTGCGATATGACTGGGCGGCGCCGCTCTGGCCACCCTCTACGGCTACATGAGCTCAGTCTCCCGTGGCAGCGGGCAGTTGCTCGGGGGCTACTGGCGGGCTTGGGAGGTATGTCTTCTTCTCTGCTTTACATTTCTGCTCTATATATTTTCTGTATTCTGTACTGTACACTGCTC